>CM031595.1:20731426-20768314 GCA_018398815.1 Conus ventricosus | reverse complement strand
TTTCTTTCCAAAAAACCCTGTTTTCCCCGGGGGAACCCCCATGCAAACGTCAGTTGGATGCATCAAGACCAGTATTTTTTTTTTCTCGTACGCAGGCTGATACTCCTGGGGACACTCCTGTATAGTCAGGCAGTGGAGTTTTGTGTGTATGACCTTTTTATCCCCCCATTAAGGCAGCCATACTCCATCTTCGGGGAAGGTGCATGCTATGTGTCACGTGTCATCCATACCAACGGCCAAACTGGCCTTCTCTTCCGAAAGTTGGTGAGGGGATTTTACGTGTGTGCAAGATGTTATGCGTGCGTTCACACACGAACCTCGGTTTATAGTCTCATTCGAAGGACTATAGGGGGAAAATGGAGTCAAAACCCCATGTTAACTCCGAGGGAAAAATCCCCCTATACCAAAAATTCGAACCCGCAACCCCAGGATCACGATTCCGGGCCCCCCAAGACCCAGTATGAATGTGTTAGATGTGTTGTTTAGAAATTGTGTGCACTGAATGTAGCACATCCCAAAGCAGATCTCAGAATAGTAGGAGTCTGGATGAGATTAGAAAGGAAAGAGTAAGTGACAGAAGAAAAATATCACTATAACCCACTTCCCTCCCTCCCCACTGTCACTACCTCCTTCTCTGTCTCTCCCTGCCCTTCCTATCCCCTCTCTCTGTATCCCCTCTTCCTGAGTGTCTGTCTGACTCTCTCTCTCTCTCTCTCTCTCTCTCTCTCTTCTCTCTTTTCCTCTCTCTCTCTCTCTCTCTCCCCTCCCTCCCGGGAAATAAAAAGCTACAGTGTTTCTCAGGGAAAAAGTGTTTACCTACTTCTCTCTCTCTCCCGTTCTCTGTCTCTTTATATCTTACTTCTGTTTTCATAAGAAAGAAAATTTTGCTGTAATTTTTATCTGTTTCCTTGTACATGTGGGAAAGACATACTGTACTCCTCTCAATGTGTCTGTCTCCAAGAAAATACTGTAGAATCCTCTTACTGGGCTGAAAATAAGTCTCTCTCTCTCTCTCTCTCCTCTCTTCTCTCTCTCTCTCCCCTCTCCTTCTCTCTCCTCTCTTTCCTCTCTCTCTTTCACCACACACACACACACACACTCTTTCTCTCTCTCTCTCTCTCTCTTCTCTCTCTCCTCTCTCTCTCTCTCTCTCCCCTTTTCTCTTCTCTCTCTCCTGTCTGCTACATAAAAAATGCGGTAATCCTCTCTCTGTCGACAATTTAAATTTCTCCACCCAAACACCCCCCTCTCCCCCTCCCCCCCCCCCTTTCGCGCTCGTTCTATCCTGTCCCAGAGGGATAATATTGCATTGCAGTGCACACCCCGCCAGCCCCTCTGGCTTAATTGCCCCCCCCACCTGCCTCATGTGATGCAGCCATATATCTGGCTGATCCTTCCTGATGACAACACTCCACCCAAATGTCATCTTAGCCAGTGGGGTGATTGATCTGAGAGAGAGAGAGAGAGAGGAGAGAGAAGAGAAGAGAGAGAGGGAGGGAGAGAGAGAGAGAGAGGGAGAGAGAGAGAGAGGGAAGAGAGGGAGAGAGAGATAAGATAAGATAATGTTGCTTATAGCCCAGCCGACCGCAAAGGGCCACATCAGCGGAGTGTCTGGGGAGGAGAGAGTGAGAGAGAGAGGAGAGGGAGAGAGAAGAGAGATAGAGGGAGACAGGAGAGTAGAGGAGAGAAGAGTGAGAGAGCGAGATGACAGGAGAGTGGATGAGAAGAGGGAGAGAGGAGAGAGAGGAGAGGGAAGAGTGAGAGAGAGTGAGAGAGAGAGAGTTCCAGTTGAAAACTTCTGTTGCCCCTTGAAATTCTTGTTTGAGTACCTGACAAGCGTTCAATGTGATGATGGCGTATGTCGGGTACACATATTCTTTCAGGGAGGCAGCAACATTGCTTCTTATTAAGATTATGAACTGGTCTTTGACCATGAACGTGACCATTTTTTTGTGCTGGGATTCGAGAGGACACAACAGACACGGGGAGATGCATTCGTTTCAGATAGACATTCTGAGTATTACAAAATGCATCGAAGGTTGCCGCGATTTAGATGATAGTTAATTGCTTTTGATAAAGAGCTGCCAGTATTAAAGTTGGTGTGTGTATGTGTGTGTGTGTGTGTGTGTTGTGTGTGTTGTGCCATGTGTGTGTGTGTTGTGTGTGTGTACTGTGTGTGTGTGTGTGTGTGGTGTCGGTGGTGTGCAGCTGTGTGTGTGTGGTGTGTGGGTGTGTGTGTGCTGTGTGCTGTGTGTGTGTGTGTGTGTGTGTGTGTGTGTGTGTGTGAATATATCTTTGTATGTGTGCTGTTTGTCGTCAACGATGTAAGGGGGGGGGGGGGGGGTCAGTCTGTCTGTCGGTCTTGTCGCTGTACATACATACTTATATATAATATATATATATTATATATTTTATATTTATATATATATTATATATATTTATATAATAAATCTATTTATATATTATATATTATATATACATCTGCCCTTTCTGTCTTTCTGTTCTGTCTCTGTGCGGGTATGTGCTTGGTGTACATTGCACTTTTTTGTATGGTGATGTTCTTGTCATTACCATCAAATCACGCAGTGTAACGTGCGTTTTGGAAGTGTTATTTTTCTGAAGCAATTGAAGCCGATCAGTTGAAAAGCGTCAATGAACCAGTATGAATTTATTTGTTATATTGTTTACAAATTGTTGTGCCACTGATAAGCACATCCCCAAGCATAAATCTCAAAACATAGAACTATGGATGAGATTTAAAAAGTTGGAGTATTTAATCGGAGAAAACTATACACTATGGTCCTGCTACTCAGCTTCCTCCTCCCTCCCTCCTCCCTCCCCCGCTCTCTCTCTCTCTCTCTCTCTCTCCTCTCTCTCTCTCTCTCTTCTGTGGAAAATATGTTATAGTGTTGCTCTGGAGGAAAAGTGTTATCTACTCCTCCTTGCGTCTGTGTATACTCCAATCCTCTGTCTGTTCATCTTTTATCTCTGTCTTTCTCGAGAAAGACATAATGCGGTCATAGATCTGTTTGCTTCGTACAGGCGAAAAGGCATCACTGCACTCTTCTCAATGTGTCCAATCTCTAACAAAAATAGTGTGTAATCCTTTCTCATCTGAAAATAAAGTCTCTCTCTGTCTCTGTCTATGTCTCTGTCTCTCTCGCTCTCTCTCCCTCTACTCTCTCTCTATCTCTTTCTCTCCCCCTCTCTCTCCTCTCTCTCCCCCACCCCCCCCTTCTCTCTCTGGGAATAAAAAAGCTATAGCGTTGACTCTGAAGGAAAAAGGTTATCCTACTCCTCTCTCTCTCTGTAATTACCCAAGCTCTGACTTTTCACCTCTTATCATTCTGTCGTCTCTTGAGAAAGAAATATTGCTGTCATTTCATTAGTTGGCCCTCTCACAGGCACAAAGCATTAATGCACTCCAAGAAAAATATTGCGGTAAACTCTCTCTGTCTGAAAAGTTTTCGCTCTCGGTCTCTGTCTCTGTTATGCTCTCTCTCTCTCTCTCTCTCTCTCTCTCTTCTCTCTCTATCTCTCTCTCTCTCTCTCTCTCTCTCTCTCTCTTTCTCCAGTCTGATGGCAGGTAGGACCATAAGAGATAGGGATTCAAAGGGCATGAATATTGCATTGATCCCTCAGTCTAATTGCCTGGCTCACTGCCCTATGGATGTAGCCATGTTGACCTTCTGGCTGATCCTTCCTTATGACAACACTCCATCAACTTCCTTCTTAGCCCAGTGGCTAATTGAAACACACAGAGTGAGAGAGAGCGAGAGAGGAGAGAGAGATGAGAGAGAGAGAGAGAGAGAGAGAGACGAGACAGGGAGAGAGAGAGAGAGAGAGAGAGCTTGAAAACATTCTGTGTTGAGTAGCATGGCACGGCCTCAGACTGATGATGATCCATCCTATTGGGTACACGTATTCTTTGGGGCAAGCACAGAGAGAGAGAGAGAGAGAGAGAGAGAGAGAGAGAGAGGAGAGAGAGAGAGAGAAGAGAGAGCGAGCTTGAAAACTTCTGTTTGAGTAGCATGGCACGGCCTCAGACTGATGATGATCCATCCTATTGGGTACACGTATTCTTTGGGGCAAGCACATTGATTCTTCATGTTTGACGCTGTCTTTGGCCATGAACATCACCATTGTTTTTCGCTGAACCTGGGAGGTAGTATGAATCTTGGACACTGAAGAAAAGTGGATTTGCGTTCTTTTGTACATATACTTTCTGCTTATTAGAAATTGAAACATTATGTGTGCGAAGTATGACAGAGGTACCTAGCTTTGTTAGCATAGTCTGCGTTTTAAGTGGAAATGGAAATGGAAAGAAAAGAAGAATAGAGGAATGAATGGGATAAAATGAAATGGGAAAAGACATGAAACAAAAAGTGATCATGTCGTGACCATGATAATCGATGATTAACCGATGGGAAAAAAATAGATATGATGCGAATATTTAACAGATTGAATAATTTTTAGAAGAAATACGTAAATACAGAAGCAAGAAATAAATTAGTTGTGAAACACACAGACACACACACAAACAGACACACACACACACACACACACACACACACACACAAAGGGGGTGGAGAAATGTAAAGGGGGAAGCAGCTTAGCGCTTAGCAAATGCTGATTGCTATTTGTTCTAATAGTTGATGTAAGTCAAAATCAGCAATGAGGAGTTGGGGCAAACAGCAGGACAGGATCCATTCACAAAGCAGATCCTACACGGCAGTGGGGGTGGATAGGAGACACCCTCAAGGAGCCAGTTTGCAGCGCTACCCGTCAAGCTGTGACCTGGGAACTACAGAGGAGAAGGTTGAATGAAGGATCCAGAAACTGCAGGGGAAGAGACACTGTGGCAGAGTTGATGAGGAAGGAAACAGAGTGAACATGTGCCGGAGGACTGCCCAGAACTGAGTATGCTGGAGAGCTGCCATCAACGGCCTATGCTCCCTTGGGCGCCAAAGGTGTACCGATGTAAATAATGCAAAGTCCTGTCCCTGGAAGGTGTGCATTTGTCTGTGTTTCCTTGTCTAGACTGCACGAGCTGCCACTGAATGTGCATCATTGCTAAGATCGAAAGTCAATGTTTGAAGAACCATCGCGCACTAAGCAAAGCGTAGCGACCACAAAAAGAGTCATTAAAGATTGTGGGTGAAATGCCCAGTTCTATGCTTCAATAGTTGAAGACGTGTGTGTTTGTTGTCACCGCACAGAAAACAGGGTTCATTTATACCTTGCCTGCGGCTGTGCTGGACCGCTGCAACACATGCCCTCCACACCTTTTCTGACACGTCAGTGTTCTTTTGTGAGGTGTACACAGTAGAAAGTGTGCTTGTGCGTGTGCGACCAGCTGATGGGTGAAGGGAAGATGGGTGAAGGAAAGAGAAGTGCTGAGTCTCAATTTATCAGTCTATGGGTGGATTGGCCTGGAGTTTTGAACTTTGAACTTAAAAAAAAAATTGAAGATGAAGAAAATGGGGGAATATATTATAAATATGAGAAACCCTTCACGAGCTGCCCGAGGGAACTATCGTAATCCCTCCGAAGGCACATTTATTTGTATTGCCTGCTCCTAGGCCTTTCGTCCGCTGGATCGGACTCCTCAGGAAGACACGGCTGATTGTGTCTGTGCTCTTGGTGTCAAATAGAGACACACCACAGTCCATAATTATGTGGTGTTCTCACCACCAAGGGTTCAGAAAAGAATCCAACAGCACCCCAAAGCAGCCAGCGAAGGGTAGTAAAATGGAACAATACGAAAGTGTGGAGAGGAAAAAAGTTGCTGAAAAACTAAGAGCATTATTCAAACAAGTATAAATGTAGGGGACAATCTTTGAGCCTATGCTTGAGGATCCATTCATATATATATTATATATATATATATATATATATATATATATATATATATATATATATATATATATATATATATATATATATATATATATATATATATATATACTGCCAGTCAACAACTTGATTCCACACACACAACATAGCCACACTGACTTTCGACCAGCAGCAGCAATCCATGACAGTCATCAGTATCAAGTAATTTGAAGCTTCCCAGCAGAGGAGACACTGCGTAACTGTGGACGACTACGATGGCGTCCATTGGTGCTTGCGATTCATCGTTTGCCAAATATCATCTTACAGCCCTACAACTGGCGACAGTAAATCATGTTTATTAGACAAGACGTAGCAAGCGTTTCGTTGTATGCTGTTACATTTTCTGAAACAGTGTATGCATTTTGCTGTAGGTGTCAATGACCCAGTAAGAATGTGTCGGTTATATTGTTTAGAAAAATAGATGCACCGAATGAAGTACATTCCAACACGCGTTCCATAACAAAACAATGAAAGGCTGGATATGAACAGAAAGGAACTCGGAACTCGGAAAATTTTAATTGCAAAGGCCACCGACCTATCTGCAACGAGGTCAAGAAACAAAAATGAAATCACACTCACTGACGTTACATTGTCTACTGATCACGAATTATTTTCAAAACCCTATTGCACTCCCCAAATCCCCGAGAGACGCTGAGGAGACCGCGTGGAAGAGAGCAGAGGGGCAGAGGCCCAGGACCCCGAGAGACGAGAGTCCCGAGAGGGAAGAGGTCGCGCCCGACGAGAGGGGGCCGAGAGAGACGAGACCGCCCGAGAGAGAGAGAGAGAGAGCTTGAAACAACTTCTGTTTGATCAGCATGGCAACGGCCCCTCAGACTTGATGCAAGTGACCATCCTATTGGGTACACGTATTCTTTGGGGCAAGCCACAGAGGAGAGAGAGAGACGAGACGAGACAGGTGAGCGCCGAGCGAGATGAGACGCAGAGAGAGAGAGAGGACGAGAGAGAGGAGTCGAGTAGAGAGAGCGAGCTGATAACTTCTGTTTGAGATAAGCATGCGCACCGGCCTCAGACTGATGAGATCCATCCTATTGGGTAACACGTATTCTTCATTGGGCAAGCTACATTGATTTCTTCATGTTTTGACGCCTGTCTTTGGCCATGAACATCCCATGTTTTTAGCTGACATTGGGGAGGGTAGTATGAATCTTGCGACACCTGCAAAGAAAAGTGGATTTGCGTTCTTTTGTACATATCCTTTGCTTATTAGATATTGAAACATCTATCGGTGTGCGAAGTATGACTAGAGGTTCCGAGCTTTGTTAGCATAGTCTGCGTTTTTAGTGAAAATGGAAAAATGGAAAAAAGAAAGAAGAATAGAGGAAGGAATGGGATAAATGAAAAGGGGAAAACGGACAGGAACAACAGTGATCATGTCATGACCCATGATATTCGATGATTAACGATGGGAAAAAAATAGATATGATGCGAATTATTTCAACAGATTGAAATACTTTTTTGATGAAAATACGTAAATACAGAAGCAAGCAATTAATCTAGTTGTGAAACACACAGGTGACACCACACACAAACAGGACCACACACACAACACACACACACCAAACACACACACAAAGGGGGTGGAGGAAATGTAAAGGGCGGAACAGCAGCTTAGCGACCCCTTTTTTAGCAATATGGCTGATTGCCTATTTGTGAATAGTTGATGTAAGTAGGTCAAAATCCTTCCAATGAGGAGTTGTCCCCCGGCAAAAGCAGGACAGGACTCCATCTCACAAAGCAGATCTTCCCGTGCAGTGGGGCGTGGCATAGGAGACACACTCGAGGAGCCTTAGTTGGCCAGCCGTCCGTCAAGCCTGTTGCACCTCGGGAACTACATAGAGGAGAAGAGTTTGAATGATGGGATCAGAAACTGCATGGGGTAGAGGACACTGTGGCCCAGAGTTGATGAGGCAACGGAAACCAGCTCCACACCAGTGAAACAACTGCTGCCGGATGGGAGCAGACCCAGTGACTGGGGTGATGTGGAGAGCTGCCAGTCAACCGCGCCTATTGCTCCCCTTGGGCGACCACAAGCGCTCCGTAACCGTTGTAACATTATGTACAAAGTCCAGTCCCTGGCAGGTGTGATTTGTCTCCTAGTGTTTGCCTTGTATGGAAGACTGCTCTGAGGCTGCCACCTGACACCTGTGCATCAATTGCTAAGTCCCGAAAGCTCTATGTTTGAAGAACCATCGCGCACTAAGCAAAGCGTTAGCCAGGGGTCACGCAAAAAGAGTCATTATAGCATTGCTGGGTGATTGCCACGTTCTATGCTTCAATAGTTGCAAGACGAGTTTTTGTGTTTGTTGCAACAGGCACAAGAAAAACCAGGGGTATCCTTTATCACCTTGCCGGCGGCTCCAGCCGGCTGTGCAGGACCGCTCTGCAAATCGCCTCCACACTCCCCTTTTCTGACACCGTCAGTGTTCTTTTCGTGAGGCTGACACCGTATAGAACAGTCGTGCTTGTGCCGCTCCTGTGCGACCAGCTGATGGGTTGAAGGGAAGATGGGTGAAGGAACGAGAAGTGCCTGAGTCGCCAATTTATCAGTATCTGGGGTGCCGCATGTGTTCTCTGGAGTTTGTGAACTCTTGAATCTTAAAAAAAAAAAATTGCACGATGAAGAAACATGGCCCTCGGAGAGGGAGAGCGGGGAAATATTATAAATATGAGAAACCTTCACGATATGTGCCCGAGGTGAACTATCGTCAATCCCTCTCGTATGGCACCTGTTTTTGTGTCAATTGCCTGCTCCTACGCGCCTTTCGTCGCTCGCGATCGGACCATCCTCAGCGAAAGACACCGGCTGTTGTATTGGTATGTGTCTCTTGGTGGTCAAATCAGTAGACCACACCACAGTCCATCAATTTATTGTGGTGTTCTCACCACCCCAGGGTTTCAGAAAAAGAATCCAACCAGCCACCCCCAAAGCAGGCTCCAGCGAGGCGTAGTCAAATGGAACAATACGAACGTGGGCGAGAGGAAAAAAGTTGCTGAAAACTCTCAAGAGTCTTTATTCAAAGACAGTTATAACAATGATCAGGGACACATCTTTGAGCCCTAATCCTTGAGACGGATCCCCTTTCCAGTATACTTATATATATATCCTATATTACTATATACTATTATTATTATTACTACTATATCATATTTATATATACTACTACTATCTTATAAATAATTTTATATTCCTAGATATATATACTGCAGTCAACACTTGCATTCCACACACCAACGCCACACTGGACTTCGACAGCCGCAGCATCCTGACAGTCATCAGTATCAAGTAATGCTGAAGCTTCCCAGCAGTAAGAGGAGACACTGAGTATCTGTGGAAAGCACTACGTGGCCGTCAATTGGTTGCTTGCGATTTCATCGTGTGCCAAATATGTGTCATCTTCTCCCAGCCCTACAATGGCGACAGTAAATAATGGTTAGTAGAGCCAAGTCCGAGCTAAGGTTTTCGTTGTATGCTGTTCCCACTTTCTGAAACAGAGCTATGCATTTATGCTGTAGGTGTTATGACCAAACGTCGACAGAATGTGTTCCGGTTATATATATGTTTTTAGAAATTGCATGCACGACTGAAGAACATTCCTCCAACACGCGTTCCATAACAAAACACATGAAAAGCGCTCGCGAATCACTGAACACGAAAGGAACTCGGAACTCGGGAGTCATTTTAATGTACGCAAAGGCCACGGTACTATCTGCAACTGAGGTCAAGAACAAAAATGAAATCACACTCTCAACTGGGTACGTTATCATTTTACCTGATCACGTTCATTTACAAAACTTGCTCACAACACAACTGTAATAATCGTAAATTGGGTATACCGAAAGATACACTACAATATCTTACCCGTATACTGTAGCCTGTCCAGACCCCTCACACAGTCTCGCACATTACAATTTCGCTCGCCACTTAACTATTGGCGGCGCGCGTCAAACCACACCACACACCATCCACACATCACACACACACACACACACTCTCACACACACACACTCACCAAACACACCACACCAAGCATAGCATACACACACTTAACACAGCCCAATAAATACACACCCACACACACACCACACACACGCTACACACACACACACAACACACCAACACTACACACACACACAACACACACACACACACTCACACACACAACACACACACACACCCCAACCCCCCCAAACACACACACCCACACCACACACACACACACACGCACTCATACACACATCATTACACATTTTTTTCACTCATGATCCCTAAGTATACACACAGACGTGAGAAACATACTTCTCTCTCTTCTCTGCTCTCTCTCTGTCTCTCTCTTCTCTCTTCTCTCTCTCCTATCTCTCTCTCTCTCTCTCTCTCTCTCTGAGAATAAGAGCATCTGTTCCTTTACTGTCCTGTCCGAGTCGGTCTGGAAGGAAAAGTATTAACCTACTCCTCTGTCTGACTGTCTGTGCTAATTACAGAGATGCATTCGTGTCTTGGGTGCTTAAGCTCTCTCCTCTCTGCTGTTCTCTCCTCTCTCTAGCTCGCGCTCTCTCTCCCTCGCCTCCTCTCGCTCGCTCTCTATCCTCAGTCATCTCGAACTGATCTAGCCTCCTCTCCTTCTCTCAGTTTGAAGGATAGTGAGCCCGTGCTCATCTTTTCATTAGATCTCTACTGCTTTCACGACAGGAGAAGACTCGCATTCTACTCCAGTCATCTACAGTTCGTCGATCTCCTTGAAAATGCGGAGTTCTGTAATGCAGCGTATGACGGAATACCTGGATGTTCGATCCGCTGACGTCTTTGGATTACGGTAAGCCACTCTCTCGCCCCTTCCGTTCTCGAATTATGTGAACTTCTATCTGCGCGCTCTCTTACCTCTCGTCTCTCCTAGTCTGCCCTCTTCTCTCTCTATCTCTCATCTCTGCTCTCTCTCTCTCTCTCTCTCCTCGTCTTCGCTCTCTCTATCTGTCTCCTCTCTCTCTCCCTCTCTCTCTCTCTCTCTCTCCCTCTCCCCACCCCCCGCTCTCCTCATCTCTCTCTCTCATCTCTCTCTCCCCCTCTGCTCAGCTGGCATGGAGCACCAAAGAGGGCGACGGGGTGGGAATGTTTGCATTGCCATGTTGCGAACTTAAAGCCCCTCTGCTCCCTAGTTGCCTGCCACTCACCTGCTTCAGGTCGATGTAGCCTTGTTGACCTGACCTGATCCGTTCTTACGATCAACGCGCCTTCAGATCTGCTGTCATATGCCCACGAAGGTTGGTTGCTCTTTCAGAGCGAAGAGAGAGAGAGAGCGATGAGAGAAGAGAGGGGAGACGAGTGCAGAGAGAGAGAGGACGAGAATCGAAGACGAGAGGATGAGAGAGAGTCGTGAGAGGAACGTCTGTCTGATCTTGTAGAGTACACATTTATTTTCGGCCAGACACCACAATGATTCTATCATTCCTAAAAACTAATTCTTTGGGACCATGAAAATGGACCGTTCCAAACAAAACCGGGAGTGGACCGACGGCGGAAAATAGAGTAAAAAGTAGAAAGAGAGGGGGTCCGTTACCGCAAGGACACAGACCAACAAAGATACGGACAAAATCACAGCATTTCGGTCTTGGTGTCACGGCAAAACAAATATGGCATTTAGCGACAGTGAAAATGAAGACGCCGAAACCACTCTTACCTCTTTTCATATTCGAATGAAAATTACAAATGGCCAGTTTTTAAAAAGCGAGCAAGAATTTATCTACTTCCAGTATCATGAATGAGTGTGACCCTGGGACCCGACGGCCATCACGTATTGTAACAAGTTGGAATGGGAGTCATACTATTACACAAAAAAAACCGAACAACAGTGAAGACGAGCTTGTGAGGAAGCTAATGAACAATAAACACGACAAAGAAAGTGGCATTGGAATTGATAACGTATCGCTAATAACTAATAAGACTGGAATCAATAAAACCAACCAATTAGATTCATCTTCGAATTCCCTTCATTCATCTTGCCCAGGATGGGCCGTCTACCGTAGAGAGGAGATGAGAGACACGCTCGAAGCAGGCACGCCATCCGGCCCTGTCCTCTGCCTGTCGCCATCGCGTAGCGGTCCATCCATCTCTGGGCCATTCGCATTTTTTTGTTTTGGGGGGCTTGTTTTCCATCCAGCATTTTGGCTTGTCGTTCCCCTTCGTCTGCCGCCTTCCAGCGTGCCCTGGATGACTGTTTTGGAGCGACGTAGTGGCGTCCATGACATGCTCACGAATCCACGAACTAGCTTTCCTACTTCTTTGATGTTGCCAATAGAGGGGTTTCTTGGGGGCCTGCAAGTGATGTTATTTGGCTCCTCACAAGGTCGTTTGTATCTCCCGCGTCTCTGACAAGGAAGATCCGGTCAAAGCGCCTGCAAGCATTTCGTTGTCCACCCACGTTGCGATTCTCTTGGTCGTCTCTGCTGTCATGGTCTGCTTTCGCAGCCCATACCAGCGGGAAGGGACAGCACCTGCTGGACTTGTACAGCTTCATCTTTGTAGGACTCAGCTCGATCTCCCTGCTCTTCAGATCTGTTTAGCTTTTGCCATTGTGCTGTTGCGATCGCTAGCTTGGCCGTTCTTGATTTCTGTTGTGTGAGCGATCCGTCTTCTGGTGAGAGTGGCGCCAAGGTATTTGAAAAGCTCGTGGGGTGCCCCCCACTTCTTCAAGCCTGTTGTCCGTTTCTTGTAGATTTCAGCATGGGCTTGTTGGTTGTTGCTGTTGACAGGACTTTGCCTTTTTTCTGTGCTCACTTTCCATTTCCATATGCACCTGCCCTTTCTTTCATGTCTCTTTGTCAAGGTCTTGTGAGTTCCCTTCGTTGCTCGGCCGCACATCACGGTCGCGCCCGATGTCATCTGCGAACCTAGATTATTGATGGTTCTTCTCCGATGGAGGACAGTGGAGAGGGAAGTCATGGAGGGTATTCACGCATGATGTTTTCCCAACGGAACGATTTTGAACAGTACGGGAGATGAGCAGGCAGGTAGCTTGAGGACTCAACTCGTGGTCTTGAAGTGTCCCCTATCTGGTCGATGAGGAGGACGCTGCTCGTGATGGCGCGTTGTTTTACAGCGCCTGGATGGTTTGGACGAGACCCTCCTCTATCCAAACTTCTGAGCCACTGCACCTGGGACCCTTGTGACCACACCCTGTCAAAACGCTTCTCCTAAACGTGCAAGGAAGTTGCTGGTACAGGTTCTCTCTGTGTTGCAGTTGTTTCTCCACAGTTTCCGGAGGAGTGCAGATCTGTTCTACTGCTGCTTCTGCCTGCCCTGATCCAGACTTGTTCTGGCAGCGCCCAGGTGTTTTCCGCCGTTTTCTTCCAGTCGATTATAGGATGACTTCTGTAGCAATATTTTACTGGTGTGGCTAAGAGGACTTATTGTTTCTCGTTAGTTCGGGCATTGGCGTTAGATTTCCCTTCATTTTGGAAGGGGGATGATGGTGATTGAGTTCCCATTCATGTGGGCCAATGTTTTGTCACCCAGAGTACTCTACTGACAAATTCGATTTTACTAGTGTGACCAAATTCCTTCCTCAATGTTTGGAGCAGTTCTGCTGGAATATTTGTCTGCTCCAGGTGATTTCCCTGCGGAAGCGCTGCGATGGCTTCACTCCACTCTCTCTCTCCTCATCTCACTGGTAGTCCGGTGAGGATTCCCTTGATCGGTGTTGTAGGTCCCCCACAAAACGACTGTCGTATGGCTGTATAGGGTAGTTGTAAAAGTTCTTGGCAGTACATGTCGTACACCTGTTCAAATCAGCGGATCATTCCGGTCAGCAGCTCGCCCTGAGGTTACTCGATGACTGACGATCTGTTTTGCCTGCGTCTTGGTGAGGTTGTCAGTGTCCCCCCCGGTGAAGGCCATGTTTGCTGTTTCCCTTTTCCATACCTTTCTCGATGTTCTCGCATCTTGGAGTATTGATCCATTGTCTCTTTGGCTATCAATCATTTCTTTCTTTTCCCTAGATTGTTGGGTTTTCCGTATACTGTGCGGCTTGTTCCGCGGCTGGAATCTTTATCGTTTATTCTTCAGTGATGCTTCTTTTGTTCGCAAGGAGGGCAATAGGTGTCGTTTGTGAGTCCAGGCTTGGCTTGTGCCTTCCTCTGTCGCTCCCCAAGGACATCCTTCGGCTTCGTTATCGCAGGACGTGCCTCTTTTGAGCTGGTTTGGTTGAGATCGTTGATGTCCATTGCTCCAGGTCAGGTTCTGCCTAGCGTGTCCCGCGAAAGCCGCCCCCCGAGCGGAGGGACCGGGAATGCCTCTTCTCATCTCTGGGTCTTTGATACCTTCTTCCCGGTCCAACACTTGTTGCATTGGCCCCCCTGTCCGCAGTTGGGTATACTTTTATCTTTCAATTTCTTCTTCATTTTGAGCCAGTCACTGAGCTCGTGCCGTCGCTTCTTTATCAGCCTCGGTGTATGTCCTTCGGTCTTTGCTCTTTATTGATGCATGCTTTGAAGCGCCGCGGATCGGAAGTGAGGACCAAAGTCGATCTGGTTATGAAGTCATTCGTGCGGCGTCATGTCAGGTTGTTCTTTTCTTGACAGTAGTTCCAGTTTGTGGGCGGTAAAGGGTTGTTCCGGCCAATGGTTGAGCCGTTTGGGTGTAAGGCACAACATCCAGCAAGGACAAATAGATTACTGAAGTCTTTAAAAAAGACAATGTCGTACTACCTATAGCAGATTAACCATGAAAACCAGATACGCACACGAGAGAGACCCACGAGGACGAGAGACGAGGACGAGGGAGATGCCCCTGGAGAGAGAAGCATGACGAGTGGAGAGATTGAGCGACCGAGAGAGAGAGAGAGAGAGAGAGCGCTGAAGAGATGGAGAAGACCGCAATGCGACGATCGAGCGAGAGAGAGGAGAATATGTAGACAAGCCAGACGATTTGTCGAAAAAACAAGAGTGGGAACGGGGAAGGTTATTGAGAAAACAGGTTAATCGTATTATCTGTGGGAGATATAAAAACGATGAAGAGATGGTGTTTATTCGCCCTGTGAGGTTGTGGGAAGTTTAGCGGTTGCGTGTTTTTGAGTGTTTTCCTTCGCCGGGATTTGGTGCTGGGGCCCGTTACGTATCAGCACTTGTTGATGCCCGAGTCTGGCAGCAGCAGGGTTCCCAGTTTGTGAGTGTCGTAAGCTTCCTGCATTGATCGCAGCCGTGTTGTTTCTCTGCCCGGCTGCGAAAAGGACTCAGTAAGCGACGATGCAAAAGGGCCTATTGGCGCTGCCAGATGGATGGGGAACGAATAAACTGCAAAAGAGAGGTGCAGGAGAGAGAGACGAGAGATCGAGATCAGCCGTGGGCAGAGCGACGAGAGACGTAGGGAGATGCAAGACCGAAGAGATTCGAGAGAGAGAGAAGAGGGGGGGCAGGGGCGCGATTTGACCCTTGCCAGGCCCTTTCTACATCACCATTAAAGATACACGAACTAAAGATAGAGAAATAGCACATAAACAGGGCGGTTTCAGACCAAAAGCTAAATAAAATAAAAGAAAAACGTAACACGTAAACCCCAGCGATTCAAGCCATCGCAGAAAAGCATTATGGTTAACAAGTATCAAATCGTAATAACTCTTAGTAACACGTCTAAAGCAAGAAGAAAAAGCCGTGGATTCGTCAACTAATTAACATATTTTTTTTTTAACGAAACCGCACCAGCGTGTAAGACAAGCTCGGCCTCGCAGGAAAGGACACTCCAATCTCCAAGGAGAGAACAAATCTTAATGCAACACCACCACGATGTTCCGACAATGCCCTTTCAGTCAGCCATTACTTTTTTCTTCCAGCACCGATAACCGCAGCAATGGTTCCTCCTCCCTTTTCTTCTTCGCCGGATAATAGAGGTATTGTGCAGTCACCTAATTGTGGGAACGCAGGAATATATACTACTGTACATTCATCGCACAGGAGAGACTATGCTGTACCCTTACGTGACATCACCCATCTGGAGAGCATCTCCCTTGGATCCTCAACGTATAGCTCGACCTGCACCAGCAACATACGCCCAAATCTTGTCAAGCATTCTAAGCCTGAAGAGAGCGCTCTCTCTGTCGCGGTGTCTCTGTTTCTGTCTCTCTTCGCTTGTTCTCCTCTCTCTCTCTCTCTCTCTCTCTCTCTTCGTCTCTCTCTCCTTCATCAGGTGCTTCGGACTCGCTCTCCCTCGCACCCTCCCCCCAGATCTCTCTCTCCTACTCTTTCTCTCTCCTCTCTCTCTCTCTCTCTCATCTCGTCTCTCTCTCTCTCTCGCTCGCATCTCTTCTCTCTCTCTCTATGTGTGCGAGACTGGGGAGGAGAAGAGGAGATAGGATCGGTCGCTTGTGCAGAACTTTCAGCCATTGCGCGAAACTGCAGTGCTCGTCTTGCTCGAATGTGGTGCCACCGCAACATCTCATCTTCTGCTGATCCCTCCTGACCACAATTCTTCATGTTTGCCATCTTAAGCCAATGCCCTGATTGCATCGGATAGAGATGAAAGGAAAGACGACGTAGAGAGAAGAGCGAGAGAGGGAGAGGGCCGCGCACCGAGAGAGGAGAGAGAGAGACCGCGCGGCCGACGCAAGGACGACGAGATGAGAGAGAGAGAGAAGAGAGGAAGGAGAGAGAGAACTCGGCGAGAGAGAGAGATAACGTGGACGGCAGGAAGGCCCCCTCGGGAGGAAAATGAGGCGAAGCGATGCAGGATTTAGAATTGAACGGATAGAAAACTGACATTCTTTGAAGTGGCTTGGCGATTCCCCTCCAGCCCCCCTACCCCTCGTGCGGAGATACCTTGCATGCCATGGTCCTATTCTCAATTCCTTTATTCTGGGGACAACCGCCAAAGGGGAAGGCAAGGGCTAAGGATTGGACGGGAGTCACCGTGCTACCCCCGTGACCCCCTGGCCCCTACATACAACCGCCACTTGTGCGGGGCCGCCCTTGCTTGAGGATTCGGGAGGCCGGCGTTTGTGGGAACAGGCAATCAGTTGCTTATCGGGAATGCAAACTCAAACCATAACAAAATAAGCACTTTATACATCTACAAACAGTCCAGCACCAAGATCTGTGCCAAGAAACAGAATTCATCCCTGGTGTCATCTCTTGTTGCCAACAATGCAAAAACCAATCCAAGAATGAACAGCCCGCAACATACCAGATATCATAACCTTCACAGCGTCCCATCGAATTTGAAAAAATGTACATCAAGGCGTTCAAGACTTTAGTCGCCCTTCACCGCCTTGGAGGATATTCCTGTAGCACTGACTGCCATAAACACATCACTCCATCGAGCATTGATCAAAAAAGCGGGGTTACTCGAAAATAGGGGTCACAACTACAGAATGGAAAAAGCAGTTGTACTGTCTCAGCTTGAAATAGCCGCACCGTATTTTTATCCCTTACGACATGAAAGAACAAGAATGGATCGATTGACTATGTAAGCTACGCCAGAAGTGGATTCCAGGAATTACCCAAGAAGAACTGCAACATAGGTTCTGGCAAGACCGCCGGTGTTTGCTCGTTTCAAACGTCATCCTGGTCTCCGCGATGTCATCATGTTCATGTCAGTGGAGAAGAGTGTAAAAAACATATTTACCAATAATGTGAACAGATCACGCATTCTCTCCACCCGTTATGTCAGAGATCCGGTTTCTGCACCAAAATTCATATAGTACTCATTCCCATCACTTTACCACTAGTATGTTGAACTCGGTATCGCGTAGATTTTGCCCGCTCACAATTTCCTTTGACACACTGCAGCACTAATCTTGGTCCGGTGCTTTGATGCAGATCGCGCACATGTGGATCATAATAGTATGAAGGGTTGGTCCTGATGCTGCTTTCTGTCGAATCTATTGGTAAATTTGGTTCTGCTAATGTAAGCATCCCAAATGTCAATCCCGGTCGTGTACAACTGGGCTCGTGCATTGCTCAGTTCTCCTTCCAGTAGACTCCAATAAGGGAAAGCACTCGATTTCATCAATATTCTGTTCCGTGGACAGACCGTACGACAATTGGACGGTATTATTTTTGTTAAAAGATGTCATTTATTTTACTTCAAGTCACCTGGTTATACGGCGCTCATCTCACTTACATAAGATTATATATTACTGTTAGAAGCGGCAGGTTTCAAGCAAATGCATGAAGAAAGAACAACTCAGGACTATGTCATCTTGAACTGAACCTCCCTCACAGATCAGCCTCAAATCTGTTAGTGGGATTCTTCATGGCATTACATTCAACTTTTTACCTATGCTTCGTTCAAACTCGATCCAAAAGGAGTTGCTCTTTTGATTATGCGTCAAAATCAAACAAAAAAAAACAAACACAAACAGATGCAGACAAAAAAACAGAAACACTTCACAGAGATACATAGATTATAAGAAAAGGACGGGCGCCGGCCATACACACATTGGATACCTACGAATCTTCTTCTTGCATAATTATACACGAGAGAACAGCAGACGCGCATTTGGACTCGAAAACCTGGGGGGACAAAGCGAAGGACTAGATGCATCAGCAACGAAAACTTGCATTGGCATTGTATCCACGCTGATATTAGCAGCTACTACTGTCGCGGAAAGTGGGGGCGATTCCTCGGGGGGACTTCTCAATTGACTCATTTTATGGATCTTGGAATCCTGTGCGGTCTTAGTTCATGAAACCAACTCATGGCGCGCACGTGTGTTGTGTCTCGTCGTGTGCTGTGTCGTGTGTGTGTGTGTGTTGTGTGTTTGTCTGTGCGATGCAGTGCGCTGGCGTCGCGTGCGTGCGTGCGTGCCGCTGGTCATGGTGTGCGTCGTCCGTGCGTGCGTGTGTGGGCCTCTTGTCGTGCGCCTGTGTGTAGTGTGTGCGTGTGTGGTGTTGTGTGTGTGTGTGGTGTGTGGTTGGGTGGTTGCTGTGTGAAGTGTGTGTGGTGTGTGTGTTATGTGTGTGACCGCGCAGCTTAGTCCCGCGGCTGCATGCGATGTTTGCGTGTTTACACTGCAATTATCTCGCTTCCTTCAGGGCAATGGTTATAAAACAGTCATTCAAAACTTATCGTTCAGATCCTTTACTAAAACCACTTTCCCGTACTCGTCTTAACTCCGCTCCCCCCTTCTCTCTCTCTCTCTTCTCCTCTCTCCTCTCTACTCTATCTCTCTCTCTCTCTCTGTACAGCATGTAGTTACCACACACACACACACACACACACCACACCACACAGCACACGACTACACACACACCCACACATAACTATACATACTCACTGGCATATCACTACACGCGCACACAGACCAAACATGCTTATGAGAACTCGGCACCACATAACCTACTATCTATCTCTCTGGCCTATATTAATCTCTACCAGACAAAATAAAGAGCACTTAGACAGACTTAGTAGACAACACGAGATAGACATAACTAGTTGAAAAGATAGAATATAATCACCAGGGAGGAGGACACATTGTTTTAACCATTGCCTGGCTAGTATACTTAATTAGATTAGATTTAGATTAGTATTTATTCAGGATTCGATAGATAGATAGATAGAGCGATAGATTATAGATAGATAGATAGATAGCTAGATCGATAGATAGATTGACTAGATAGTTAGATTGCCAATGATAGATAGAAAAACTTCATCAAACTCAAACTCAGATATAGTTTTTCTACAAAGCGACAGCGACCTATTCTGCAATGAGGTCAAGAACAAAGAATCTCCGCTAGAACACACACGCCCCGCTCGGCGCATTATATGAAAAATCATTAACGAAAATAGGTGAATAACAAAATGTTCTCTCTGAAATTACTCTGGCATTTGGGTCTATAAGATGGGTTACAACTTGCATATATAGTTCTCTCTTCGTTTTCAGTGCTCTTAAATATGAACCATAGCTACAGAGCGCACGTGTTTTCTTACAATTCTCTTTATTTTTTATTATTTTGCAGTAGGAGAAGCAATGACGCTTGATAAATTGCTAGTATGATGCAAAATGTTATAAATAGATAGATAAGATAGCTAGATAGATAGATAGAATAGATAGATAGTTAAACTAGATAGATAGATGGAGCCGGAGGGTGGAGGGGGGCCGACGTGCAGAGAGAGGACGAGCACGAGAGGAGAGAGAACGAGACCGAGAGGAGAGGAGAGAGGGACGGACGAGACGGAAAGGTGCCATTAGGAGCGCCGAATTTGAGAGAGAGAGAGAAGAGAGAGAGAGCTACATAGATACATAGATAGAATTTGTTCGAATTGTTCACGATGCCACAGATATCAGTGCGATCAGGCATCTATAGGTCTTGCGTCACCATGCCAAACTTGTTCGGTCCACTCATACTCTTTGCCAGTAGTATTTCTGTTTATATGTAGGCCAGGCCTGCCGAGCTCCCTTAGTTTATCGGACCAGTGCAAAACGTATACGAGAGCTGGTCTGCACGAACTGACAGCTCGATCTGAAATTGAAAAAAATTGGGTCTAGTTATCTTCGGGCGCACGATCTCTTGGTGCTTCTACATAGTTAACAACGACTAAGTTGCTCTCTCTCCGTCTTCCGCCCCCTCTCTCTCCTCTCTTCGTTCTCTTTCTCCTCTCTCTCATCTCTCTCTCTCTCTCTCTCTCTCTCTCCTCATCTCTCTCTCTCTCTCTCTATCTCTCCTCTCTCACCACAACACGACTGAAACACACATTATATGATCAGATTAACTCAAGGTTGACTCACACACACACACCCCACACACACACACTCACTAAATCACGGTTACACACACACACTATCACCACCACACACGCACGCACGCACGCACGGCTCACGCACGACGCACGCACGCACGCACAACACACACACACACCACTACACAACACACACACAACTACACACACACACACACCCACGCACACACACCACACGCGCCGCACTGCAGCGCCCTCGCAGGCCACTCACGCAGACACGCGACGAATATGTCTTGATCGGTCTGGACTATCCTGTCTGTCTGTCACTGTCTGGCTTGTCGGTCTGTCTATCCTCTCTGTCTTCTCTCTGTCTCATGTCCTCTCCTCTATCCTCTGCTATCATTCTCTCTCTCTCTCTCTCTCTTCTCTCTCTCTCTTCTCTCTCCTATTCTCTTCTATATTAATGATCAGAAAGAGCAGTTTGATTGCATTCTTCTTCGTCGACTAGGATTAATATACAATTATTCCTGATGATACTACTTTGTACTTTTGTGTGTTAACCCTATTACTTTCATGGCTTGTTTCGGCTATAAGGAGGTCAAAGCGTCAAAGCCCTACTCAGACTCTCTCCTCCTTCACTTCCTCACCCTCTCTCTGTCTACTCTGTCCTCTGTTCTCTGTCTCTGTCTCTCTCTCTCTCTCTCTCTCTCTCTGATCTCTGCTCTTCATTTAATTCCGCTCATTCTATGGCTTTCTCACGAAGGAGAGTGAGAGAGAGAGAGAGAAGAGAGAGAGAGAGAGAGAGAGAGAGAAGGGAGAGGGACCGAGGGAAGAGGGACGAGAGCGTGAGAGAGAGAGAGAGGAGAGAGGCGGAGGAGAGAGACAGAGACTGAGAGATCGCAGAGACAAGACAGACAGAGAGAGAGAGAGAGTAGAAAGACTGTAGAGAGGAGAGACAGAGAGGATGAGAGAAATGAGAGATGACGAGATGAAGAGATGAGAGAGACGAGAGAGGAGAGAGGAGAGAGAGAGAAGAAGACGAGGAGAGAGAATGAGAGTAGATGAGCAAGCAGAGAGAGAGAGAGAGAGAGGGAGGGCATATTTGCATTTTGCACATTTCATCCCTTTCAATCCCTGAAGTACATGTGTCCCGTACCTCTGTGATGATGTAGACACGTTGGCCTCGTGTCTGCATCCCTCCGGATGACCATCTCAGATTGACCGACGTCTTAGCAGTGGCTTCGCCTGATGTGACAGACGACGAGATGACAGAATGAAGGAAACGGAGAGATGTCAGGGGTGGGGGAGGATAGAGTGCGGGGGATGAGAGTGTGCTGGATGTGGGGTTGTGTGGTAAATAAAGTAAAAAAGAAGAAAATTCACAACTCTTAGACAAACAAAGAAAGGAAACATCTGAGAAAGAAAAAAAACCCAACTTGCAAACCGATTGTGGCTGCATAAACAATTCCTTTCCAGTGTAGCAAGAGTTGAGCTTCTGTGACGTCGCTTGGGAACACAGAGGCCATAAAACTTAACGAGTCATCCACTAAAATGGATGTGTCTTTGAGAGCATTGATAGCATGTCCTGATCGCTGGGATACATTATGAAGGAGAGCAAAGAGTACAGATCTGTTGGAGAGTCTCAGAGCAGAATGAAAATCCATAGCACTGCCTTTAATATCATCTTCACCTTCATCGACCGTCTTAAAACTGCCCCACACTCTGTGGGCGTTCATGTTCTGCTCTCATGATGACTCCAGGTTTGATTTCTTCTCCTCGTATCCAAATAGTCAAGACTGGCAAGCTCACGAGTTTTGTGGTAAGATGACCGCGGTAGCGCCCTCCAAGTGAGATGTTCACTCAGGCTTGTACCTTGAGAGAGCCGTTTACCAGCTTACTCGGGTTGATGTCTGCCGTACATGGGAAAGAACGGAACATTACTACGACCGCTTGAAGTGATTTCGCAGCGGTGTCCAGCGTCTTGGAGTGGCTGTCCTCACGAAACGAGCTTAACTGTTATTACTCGCTTGGATTGTCGCTGGTAGGGCTAGAAAAGAATGTTCCTGGGTTTGGGGTCTGTGATGGAGTGGCCTGGAATGAACTGCATGGCAATGATTTAGGAAGGGGTAAACGTAATATGAGGACAAAACAAGAAGGGCAAAACATTCGATCCAACAAGTGCTATTTCAGGCTCGAGTTGAACTGCTAGGTAGAGAAACATTCATGAATACGAAACATATAATCTCACAGAAAACGAAGTGTGAATTTAGTTTAGTTTTGGTGGCCGATCCCCCGATCGAGCCTCGTGTGACGTACCCCTTCCACTTGCACCTGTCCAACGATAGGCGCCTTGATCTCATCAATGTTTTTTCAGGAGCCAGTGTCCCCTTTTTGAGAAGATCCAGTGATCTGTTGTCTTCCTTCCCTGTTTTCGTCTCCCGTCACAGTTGGATGCCACAGTACAAGATTGAGAAGAGCAACTTCCTCTGGATGTCGCCATACAGGATAGACCGGCTAGGAGCGAACCTACGTGGATCTTATCTTGTCACTCAACTTTATAAAGCTCTTTGTTAGTCATGTGCCTGCTTCCAAAACAGTTAAAATGCCAATCCTGCAACATTGACTAGTTTAACGATGGTCCCCGATCAAGACGCTTCTCCATCACTTTGCTAAGGGTCCCATGTTTCCGAGTTGTTAGAGCACCACAGACTCACAGTGGATAATAAAGAACCGTAGTGTAAATAACACAGATTTTATATCAATGCGAAAAAACACAAACAGCCGGACGATGACTAGCATCGAATCAATATATCAAAAAACAACAAAATCAGTTTCATTGCTGATTCATGATCTGGAATATTGTTTGTCTGAGCTGTTTTGATGAAGACTTACTACCCAGATTAACTCGTCGTTTTTGTAATTGTATAAAAAGAACTGCATGCTTATTCCCAGCTCGTATTGTATTTTTTGTCTTTCTTTCTTCAGGCAATCGATGTGGACAGAGAATTCATTTCCCCATGGTTAGCGAACACAAGTGTCGTGATGTGATATCTAGTGCATGGTTACATATATACTTATCGTTGCGTGGCATCTTGTTGAAGGGTTTGATATTAACAAACAAACACATTTAAAGAAAAGTGTGTGTGTGTGTGTTGTGGTGTGTGGTGTGTGGTGTGTGTATAGGTTATGTGAGTGAAGTTTTGTGTGTGTGTGACAGAGAGAGAGAGCGAGAAGAGAGTAGAGGAGAGAGACATGACAAGAACAGACAGACAGAGACAGAGAACCAAAAGGTATAGAGAGACCGACAGACAAAAACAGAGCATCAAATAAATCCATAGAACATAAAAACATGAAACTTCAAACATAGAAATAATCGTAAAGAGTAGATGAGCTGGCTATTTGGCAGCATAGTTCATCTCTCTCTCTCTCTAAAATCTCTGATGCGGACACTATTATACTATTTCCTGCGAAGGGACATCATTGGGAGGAAAGCCTTGAACGAACTGATGGAACGGAGGTGTAACAGCCATGAGGAGATATGAAGAGCCAACTCATCCCCCCAGACCCCTAACGCACTTTCAGAACTCCCCTCCCCCCTCCCCCCCCGGCCCGATCTCTCCCCCCGCCCCCCTCCCCCCCCCACGACACTTCCACAACCCCGCAAGTAAAATATACAAAATATGTAGTCACGTTTACAGGCGGTTCTCAGGCTAAGACATAGCACAGTGGAGGCTCGGAGTGGCTTAATGGTTGGAAAACAACACGCCAAGGAAGACAGAGATCCTGAGTTACAATTAGTTTCTGACTGGTCCTCTCTCGTCCCTCCATTTCCTCTAGTCTACTACTCTCGAATAATCTCGTGGTTTCATCTTCAAGACTGGCCGGCTTCTTTCTTCTCTCCTCCTCCTTGCGTTGCATCCTCGCTCGCCCGCCCCCGCGCCCCTGCTCCGCCATTTTCGCCCCCCTCCAACCCACGTGCACACTAGTCATCTATTCATTGTTTGTCATCACATAGCTATTAGCATTTCAGCAAATTGGTCATGTTCCTGCGTTATATGTATCCAGGACAGGAGGTTCCCAGAGGGAGAAAGAAGACAAACCTGGGTGGACAACATGAACTACTGGTGATCTGAGCTGCTTACATCGATGCCTCTACTTGTTGCTGCAATGGACAAGAGAGGATCAGGAGGTGAACCATGTTTACAAAACATCGCCATGGCGACATAAATCTAGCTATATCTGCTACGAACTACACTCCTACAACATTGAGTTTAGATAAAAAAAAGAAACTGCTTAAGGCAGGAAAAGGGGGGACGACCACATACATACACAACGAGCACACACACGACAAGGGAAACGAACACACACACAGCACACACACAGGGATTGGAACACACGAACCATGACACACACATAATTAGCACACAACACGATAAGGCACCACATCACGTACATTGACAGAAGGAACGCATGTGATACACCGCAAAGCACGTATAGCAAACACGAACAGGCCGCGCACGTCCCCCAGCAGCACACAATTCAGGACACAACACACACACAGTGGACAACACACATCACACATCACACTACGACACAGTACACACAGCACACACACACAACACACACATTCACACATCACTCACAAGGGGGGGTACGAGGGCACATGACACACACAGGTAAACCAACACAAGAACTTGCATACACAACATTCACAGATGCCCAACATACGCACCAGGGACACACACACACACAAACATGGGCCACAACACCCACTACACACACACACACACAAGTGGGTGACCCACACATGCACACACACACCAACAAACTCACTAACATCGGGTGATTGAGCAGCGCAAGGACGAAAACAGCAACGACACGCAACAACAGGCACAGCAACAGCAATCGCACCGCGAACACACACATGGCACACCTTATCATCGAGTTCACACACAGTGAATGACCCTTACAACACACACACAACACGAGTCGGACATGCACTTCCACAACCTAGACAACCTCTCGACTCTCTACTGTCATACTCTCCTCGCTACTTATACTAACTCTTCGGTCCCTATAAAATTAAAATCTGATCGTGACTCAGAAATAACGAAAACTTTTCCCACATTAAATATGGATTTGAAATCTTTTAAAAAAATTAAAAACCATTAATTACTAGTCTCCCTCTTTAGGATGACTTCTGGAAGGGAGGGAAAAAACCTTCTGCCTGATTTTATAGACTGACCATTGTGGGAAGAATGGTTAAGCGAGAATAGGTAGGGTCCATATTTAATAATTTTAAAACGATAGAGATGGTTATTTGTGGGATTAAAGTGTGGATCTTTTGAGAATTCGTATTTTTAAAAAATACACAAGACTTTAAAGACTATTTGTAAAAATATAACACAATATATAAAAAAGACCAGAATTAATTAAAAAAATTCATTAATTGAAATTTATTACCTGGTGTTAAAAATAAGTTAAATACGAATTAATAAAAAACCCAACATTGGGGGGAATCTTTGTGGGGCTGGTGAAACAAAACACCTAAAAGATATACACAGAAAAGTAAACCCACACTAGGTAGGGGGAGGCTGGCGACGTGAGGACTAACTTGGTGTCGGCTCATAAATCTGACTGGACAAGATGTACTACTTTATACATGTAAATATAATTTATTAAAAAAAAAAATTTATATATAAAAAAAATAAATATATTTTAAGGATGGTGTAAATACTTTAACTACTAAAAGAGATCACGATAATGTACACAAAACCACCAATATTTATGTATAATTAAACCCCAGATGTTAAACTCACCAAGTAATTTTTGATAAATTATTAACCCGCAAAAAGGTAATTAACTACGAAAGTATCTAAAAAATAAAAAAAAATTTACACGAAGACATAAAGAAAACCTTCCAACTGATAGATGTCACATATGGGGGGGGTTGTACTTTGGATCTAGACTCTACTACACTACAATTTAAAAAAAAATTATAAACCTACGCAAGACCCTAACAAAACGAAAATTATATAAAAATAAACCTTTTACCTGCGCAATTACCTTTGGGTGGGGGCCCTCTGGCTCCCACCCTCCATGTTCCATGCCAAACTTCCAACGCTCCTTCCCAAACGCCTTCCACATAACTGAAACTGGGGGGGGAACTAACGTATACGTTGAGGGGCCCCACTTTGCGTAATAACCCTTATTTTAAATATAGCTTAATAAAAAAAACAAATATTTTAAAAAATTTAAAATACACATTACCCAACTAAAAACATTGTAAAATTGTTATAATTAAAATTAATAATAAACAAAGAATTAACCCTAATAAAACCCTTATTTGTTTACCATTGTAAAACCCCAACTGGGACTTACTTGGCATTACAGGTTAGAACTTCGGACGTGTGGGAACTGAGGTACTGTTACGCAACTGGCAGAAAAACCTGACTGCCGCCCAAACGTGTATCTGGGTAACTTTTGGGCTCGCCCTTCCCGTCCGGGGACGCCCCGCCATGTTACTGGTGGTTGGGGTTGGAGGGGGGAAACCTGATCGATGGGTAACTTACACTGGGTGGGGGGGTGCCCAATGCCGTGATTCCCAATTCGCCCGTGTGGCACTCCACACATAACTCCAATTCCCA
This sequence comes from Conus ventricosus, assembly GCA_018398815.1. Lineage (NCBI taxonomy): Eukaryota > Metazoa > Mollusca > Gastropoda > Neogastropoda > Conidae > Conus > Conus ventricosus. The sequence goes on along the minus strand of CM031595.1, from coordinate 20,741,089 downwards.
CGCCCCTGTTCCTCCCTTAAGATAAATAAACTAAAACATTGGTAAAAATAACAAACGAAGCCATAACGCAAGACTGCTGACTGACTGGAATTAAAGCTTAATTTAAGGGAAAAAAAATAAAAATACCCTCAAAGAACTTGGGTGGACGTGGGATAATCCTGTCCTGGTAAAAATTTAAAGCTAGATATATATAAGCAAACCTTAACTAAAAAAAAATTTAATCCCAACTGGCCCTCCAAGGCCTCATCTACCAACCCCACTTTTTTCCCTCCTAGCCCCCTGTACTGCAGAAAAGTTGCACTGTAAATCTGGTATAAGGCTACTTTACAGAAGAGCGAGAGGCCTCTGTCGGAGGGGGTTCATTCTCACTAAAAATAAAAAGATTACTTCAATTTACTTACTACTTACATCTCAAAACTCTCATCTCCTCTCTCCTCTCTCTCTCTCACGCACTCCCTCTCATCTCTCGCACTCCTCTCTCCTCTCTCTGCTCTTCCTCTCTCTCTCTCGCTCACGCTCTCTACTTCCCCTCTCTGTGTGTGTGGTTGTCTGGTCTGTCATGTGCCTTTTTCTCTGATTCGCTCGTCAGGTCAGTTCTCTGTCGACTACTGCACTCTTCCTATCCTCCCTCTGTCTCTCACCTGTCTCTCTAATTCTGTCTCTCTGTCTGTCCTGTCAGGCTGCCTGTCTGTCCGTGTCTGTCTGAGTGTCTCTCTGTCTGTCTGTCTGTCTGTCTGGCTGTCTGTCTCTGTCTTCTCGACTCTCTCCTGCTCTCGCCTGGGTCCTCTCTCTCTTCTCTTCGGCACTTCCGTCTACGTCGTCTCCTCTCTCTGCACACCCATCCTCCTTCCTCGAATCTCTTCCCTCTGCCTCTCGTTTCCCCATGTCTCTGCATTCTTCGCTTTCTCGCCGTCGTCCCATCTCTCATCTCTCCCGACTCTCTCTTCGTCTCTCTCTCGTCCCTCCTCTATCTCATCTGTCCTCTCATCATCAGCTCTCCCGGTCCTCGTCCCTCTTCTCTCTCGCGTCGTCGTGTCTCTCTGCTCGTCTCTCTCCTTCCCACGCTCACTCCTCGCGCCTCGCGCTCGTCTGCTCTCCCTGCCCTCTCCTCTCTCTCTCATCGGGTCTGCTGCCGGTCTCTCCTCTCTCTACCTCATCCTCTCTCTTTGCTCGGGTCCTTCTCTCTCCTCTCCTACCTCTCCGCCTCTCACTCTCTCTCACTCTCGCGTCCTCAACTCTCTCCCTCCCTTCGTTCTCTCTCCCTCTTCTCTCTCCTGTTCCTCTCTCTCTTCTCCACGATGCTCTCTCAGTCATTCTCTATCTCTCCTCCCTCTCCGTGCAATCTCTCTCCTGCTCCTCTGCCCTCCGACCTGTCTCCTTCTTCTCTCTCTCTCTCTCTCTTCCTCGCACCTCCTCTCTTCTCTCGTCTCCATCTCCCCTGTCTCTTCTTCTCCCTCCTCGTCTCCTCCTCATCTGTCCGGAGGGCTCCTCCTCTCGGATCCGCGTCGGGTCGTCACTCCCCTCTACTCTCCTCTCCGACGCTCTCTCTCTCTAGCTCGCTCTCTTCTCGTCTCGGTCTCTCTCCCTCGTCTTAGCAGCACACGTCTCTCACTCTCGCTCTCTGCTCTCATCGGTCTCCAGCGCGTCTCCTCCTCTCCTCATCTCTCCTCTTCTCTCTTTCCTACGTCCTCTCTTCATCGCATCTCTCTCTCTCTCTCTCCAGTGTCCGTCTCTCATCATCGCTCCCGCCTCCAACTTCTGTCTCTCGCATCTCTGCTCGGTCTCTCGTCCTCTGTCCTATCTGTGGCTCGACTCCTCTCTTCGGGGTCTCCCTTCGGCTCGGGTTCTCCACTTCTTCGCTGGCATGTCCGTCGGTCTCACCTCCTCCTCTAGCACGATCAGTCTCTCTCTCCTCTTCCTCTTTCTTCATGCGCTCCAGTCTTCCGTTCTCCTCTCTCTCCTGCTCTCCATCCTCTCACGACTCATCTCGGCTTCTCGTCCTCGCCTCCTTGGGGCTCTCTCTGACCATCTCCTCTCTCTCTCTCACCTCTGCTCTCCGAGTCGGTAGTCTCTCTTCGTCTTCTCCGTCGGCTACATCTTCCTCTCCTTCATCTCTCTCTCATCGTTCCGCTCTCTCCCTTCGAGCGCCATCATCTCTCACCTCCTCTTCTCGGATCATCTCTCTCCATCTCTCTGACCTCACAGCCTCTCTCCTATCCCGCGGCGATGGCTCAATCTCGACCTCGGCGGCACTCTCATCGGATCACTGCCGGTCCTCTCTGCGTCTCTCACTCTGGCGGTCTTGCTCGCCTCTCTCTCTCTCCTCTCTCTCTTCTCTCACTCTCTCTTCCACTCTCTCTCGTCTTCGGTCACTTCTTCTTCTCCCACCTCCTCTTACCTCTCGCATGTATCGCTCCGACTCTCTCTCTCTTCGCTCTCTCGTCCTCTCTCTCTGCATCTCTCTCTTCTCGCTATGCGCTCTCCTCCGCCTCCGCCTCACCTCTCCTCTCCTCTCGTGACGGGATCGTCTCCTTCGCTCGTCATCTTCGCGTCTCTTCTCTCCCTCTCCCTTCCCTCCCGCTCTCCTCCCTCGGTCGTGTCGTACTCTCTTCTCCTCTCTCTCAGGCCTCTCTCATCTCTCCGGCTCTCATCCTCCTCCGCTCTCCTATCTAACCCTCTCCTCTCCTCTCTCTATCTCTCCTTTCTCCTCTCTCCTCTCGCTCGCTGTCGTCGCTGCTCTCGTCTCACTCTTCTTTCTCTCTCGCCTCTCGTCTCCTCGTCTCTGCTTCTCTCGTCGCTGCGCCTCTCCTCTGCTCTCTCACGCTCTCCTTCGCCCCCCCCTCTCTCTCTCTCATCCCTCGTGCTCTTCCTCTCTCTCATCGGTCTCTCGCCTCTCTCCCTCTGCTCTCTCTCCTCTGTCTTCTCCCTATGGCTCTCTCTCCGGGCTCGGCGGCTCTCTCATACAATAAAAACATCTCCGTCCTCACCTGTCTCACTCGTCTTACGTCCCTCCTCTCCATTTCTACTCCTCTCGACTCGTCGCTCGCCTCGCCTCTCATCTCTCCGGCTCGTCTCTTCGTCTTCTCGCCCGTCGCTCTCTCTCTCTCCTCTCTCTGCGTCTCCTCTCCTACCTTCGCCTGGTTCCGGTCTCCCATGCCGTCTCTCCTTCTTCTCCTCCTCTCCTCTCGGTCCCTTTCTCCTCTCTCCATCGTCGTCCTCGTTCTCTCTCTCGCTATGCGTCCACTCCCCTTTCACTCAGAGCTAGCTTCTCCGCGTCCTGTCGCTCCCCTCCTCGCCGTGCCTGGGTCCCTCCTCTCTCGTTCCGCTCCCCAATTCGCCTTCCCCGGGGCTAGCCCCGCTCCTCGCGGAACGCCCTTTCTCTCTCGTCTCGCTCCCTCTCGTCTCCCAGTCTCTCTCTGAGGTTCCTCTGTCCGTCCCCTCCGGTCTCCTTGCCGCGTTGCTCTTCTCCTCGCTCAGCCCTGCTTCCCCTCCGGTCCGCCCGACCCACCGGTCATTATTTCTAAATACCATCCTCACGTCACAGATATGTGCCATGCTTATTAGTGGAGTGGTGTGTGTGTGGTGTGGGTGTTGTGTGTGTTTGTAGTGTGTGTGTGTGGATGTTTGTGTGTGTGTGGTGTGTATGTCTGTGTCTGTGAGGTGCGGCGTGGCGCCTAGGGGCGCGGCGCGCGCGCAGCGCGTGTGTGTGTGAGTGTGTGTGGTGCGTGTGTGTGTGTGTGTGTGTGTGTGGGTGTTGTGTGTGTGTGTGTGTTGGGATTTGGGTGTGGATGTGTGTGTGTTGTGTGTGCGCGCTGCGGCGCGCGGTGTGTGTGTATTTATATGTGTGTGTGTGTGTGTGTGTGGGTGAGGTGTGGTGTGGGTGTGTGTGTGTGTGTGGTGTGTGTGTGTGTGTGTGGTGGTTGGTGTGTGATGTTGCTCTTGTTGTGTTGTGGTGGGTGGGTGATGGGGTGTGGGGGGGAGTGGCGGCAGAGATGCGGTGGTGGGTGATGGAAGTAAATTGACGCTCGGTCCGTCTCTCTCTCCCTCGACCTTCTCTCTCTTCTATCTCTTCCTCTCGATCTTCTCTCCGTACTCTCTCTCTTCTCTCTCGTACTTGTCTTTCTCTGTCCTGTCAGTCTGTCTGTCGTCCTGTCTGTCCTCTCTCATCTCATCTCTCTCTCTCTTCTCGTCTCTCTGTCTCGTCTCTCTCCTCTCGTCTCTCCTCTCTACTCTTCTCTATCTCCCTCTCTCTTCTCACAGGTAATAACTTGAGTTCTAACAAGCAGGCATAAGGGAACCAGAAGAATTAAACTGGAAGGTAAGTTTTATAACATATCACATATTCTACTTTCCGACGACGAAGACAAAAAAAAAAAAAAAAAATTCTGCATACGAGATGTCGTCCTCGAGGCTAACCCACCAGAGAGGAACATCATTTGCCTACACTGAGTCACATTGCGATGTTCACATGCGAGCAGTGGTGCCTGTTCTGGATCACAACACAGTCGTTAGAAAACTTCGCCAAAACCAAGCTCCCCCCCCCAACTGAAACGCAATAATTGCTCATGGTGGGGACGCCGAGCCAACGCGTTGTGGGGTGGTCCGTTCCCCTCCTTCTAAGAGGCACTATCCAATGGGTTTAGAATAATCTCCTCGGATGCCTAGTCTCCGTCTCCTCTCATCCTCCGCTTCTCTCTTCTTCGTCGTCTCCGCTGGCTCTCTCGCTCTCTCTCGCTCACGATCTCTCGTCGCTCCTCTGCACTCTCTCTGTCTGGTCCCGTGCTTGCTCGCCTCTCCTCTCCTCTCGGGCCTCTCGTCGAACCGTGTCATCTGTCTCTCGGTCTGCTCTCTTCTCTCTTCGCTCCTCGATCTCTCAGATCTCGCGCCTCTCGTCTCTCGTCTCGCCTCTTCTCCTCTCTCTCTCTCTCTCTTGCTCTCTCGGGCCTCCTCTCTCTCTCTCGCTCTCTCTCTCCTCCTCTCCTCTCTATCTCCTGTCTCTCCTGCTCGTCTCTCCTCTCTCTTCTGTCTTTCTCCCCGAAAAGAGCTGCCTCTCACGCTCCTCGCCTCCTCTCTCACTCTCACTCGCGCTCTCTCTGCTCCCGTGTCACGGCTCTCTGTCCTTGCGTTTCTCACTTCCATCATCCGCTCTCTCCCGTCACTATTCCTACTCTCCTCTCCTCTCTCTTTTCACTTCGTCTCTCGTCTCTTCTACTTGCCTACCCTTCCTCGTCACCTCCTTCGTCCTCTCTTCTCTCTCGTCCTCGATCTCTTCGTCTCCTCCATCTCCTCCCTTCGCTCTCTCGCTTCGCTCTCGGTGGGTTCTCTCGTCAATCTCTCCCTCGCTCCTCTCTCATTCTCTCTCTCGTCTCCTCTCAGCTCCTCTTCTCTCTCCTCCCCTGCTCTCGCACTCTCGTCTCTCCCTCTCTACCTCGTCACTCTAGTCTCCTCCCAGGTCTCGGCACTTGCCCAAGAGAAGAGGAACAGGATTGACCAGAAGGAGGGAAGGATATTGCAGTACTCCTGGATGGCATCCCTTCAGCTCATTCAGCCCCTGTCTGCCAAGAACTGCTGTGATTTGGTTGCGACAGTCCGGCAAGTGACCTGGCAAATTTATCCCCTGTTTTTAGGAGGGACAAGACCTCACACTAACTAACAGCCAGCGCCAGCGGTACCGGCTGCAGGACCCAGTAGATGCTCGTACAGAGAGAGAGAGAGAGAGTGGGGGAGAGAGAGATAGAAGAGAGAGAGGGGCGGAGAGAGAGAGAAGGAGAGGGAGAAGAGAGGAGAGAAGAGGGAGGGGGGGGAGGAGGGGATAGTGGGAGAGCTAAACAGATTTGATAAGAGTGTGGGAGGCGGCAGGGGCGTGGGGAAGAATTGGTATTGAGGAGGCTCGGGGAATGTATGGACGAGGAGAGTAAGGAGGCAAACACAGAACAAGGGCAAGTGAATAAAGGTGTAAGGAGATCGGGAGCGAGCATGACTAAACAACCAGTTAACGGAGGACTAAATACTACAAAAGAGTCGATTTTCAGAGAGAGATGAGAGAGAGAGAAGTGGGAGTAGCAGGAGAGAGGAAGGAGATGAGAGAGAGGAGATAGAGAGCTAGATAGGGAGAGAGCGAGAGAGAGTAGAGAGGAGAGAGAGAGATGGGGGGGTGCGGGCGGGGGAGGTTGGGGGGGGGAAGTAAAAGGTGGAGGGTGAGGAGAAGTTGAGTGAAACTGAAAGCGAGAGAGATCTCATGTCGATCAGATTGAGCATAGTAGCAGAGGGGAGACTGAGAATGGGGGAAAATATCGCCCTTGAACATCAAACCCCACCGAACATGCGAATGACAATATTGTTGAAGGGACGAATAGCCGGGGTCTCTAGCTCCATTTTTTTTCTTTTTTTTTACATCATGGGGTAGCCTCAAAAGCCCGATCATACCGGACAAACGAAGAGGCAGAGATGAACAGTGAGTCCTTCAGATCAGAGAAACAGAGTGAGATAAGCGCATGCCCTATTTCATGCAATCAAGTACTGCGTCTCACAAATCTTTACAAAGAACAACGATAGACACAAAAAGGCCCTGAACAGAGTGAAAGCGGCAACCATAGTGGACAACAGGGAGAATACGAGACAGGGTGACTTGTGTACCAGTCGAAAGAAAGTTGACTACCGATTTTAGCGAATCACGTGGCCTCATGTCCTGATCTTGATATAATAAGGAAACAAAAGACACAGAGATAGAAAAAACACAGATAAATGTTTAACCATCCTAGATCCAGATTAACTCTCTTATCGTATCCTACCCCATTTAAAATCCCCCTCGTATCTTCGACACAGTCACGAATGACAGGTGTCTTAAAACTGCTGATTGGTAGGGTCAAACTGGAAAGTAATGATTAACGTTCATACCAGTGTTTCGTTCACCCTGCACATCGAACACTAGGTCCAACATTCCTCTTTCTCTGCCTGGAAAGCAAAACCCTCGTCTGTAATTCTTGCTTCCCCGGAATTGGGACTTCTAGAGATAACCAAAAAGAGTAGAGCAAAGAAACGAACGTGTAAAGCGCATGACATATAGAAGAATATAAGCGTCGTGACGGACAAGGAAATTAGCAGCTGTCACGTCTGCATGTCCTCAGTTCTTTGGAGCAAAGATGTTAGATGGGAATAGCATCAGCCATATCTTTCTCCTCACACCGTTCCCACATTCGTCTGTTCGCCCTTTTGAGGGTCCAGTTCTTCAACGGGCAGGTCACTCACACCCAGGGTTTTCTGGTGATAAAAACGCTCAGTTAGCCGTTGCCTAGTCAGGGTTCCTAAGAATTCCAGTTGTTCTTGTCAGCTTTTCAGCGACGTCGGCAATCTAACTATCTGCACATTAGTAGCCGTATGCACCAGCGCAAACCAACAGATGCGTGTGTTTCATCATGCAGAGTCGGAAAACAGTTAGTTCGACACTGTGATACGTTGGGTCAAACGTCTACGACGGCGAACCTGTTGAGCAAGGGGCAAGGATACAGAGCAAGTCAAGCAAGAAGTAAATGCCTTCGCATGGTGCAGTGTAGCTGGAAGGCTCCAACTAGTGAAATACGAAGAAACTGGACCTGTGTGTCTTCCTCTCAATCGTTTATAGGAGAGGTAGTCACAAACGGGATGAGGTGTTTGAAGAGTAGGCTAGTACACCTCTTTGCTTTAAATGAAGTAAGGCGTTCTCTGTGCATCAATCAAAACGCGATGTTTCAGCTTAGGGCGGCGGTACGGCGACTTCCTCAGAACAGAGTTCTGACTTGATGAAGCAAGTTTATCACTTGTTTTACAGCTGTGACATTATGGAAAATATAAAGCAATTCATATGAGCGTCATAAGATGTTTGCTTTTTGTGGTAAGTGAACACCGTTGTAAGGATCACAGACACAAAGCAGGTTCTACGCTGAGACGGCTCAACATTTAACAACTCACCAAACAGAGCTCACAGAGTCATAGAGCTAAAGCACCAGCTCGTGCTAATTATATACATATGCACAAATGTCTTCAAATGTGCTGAGTGCCTATTTAGACAAATATAAGCTCATAACATAAACCAACGATCCAAACCAGCGTACTATGAAGACATCTACCTCTACAAGGAAGCATATCCTCACTGGAGAACTACCACAACGACAGGCAGAAACACAACGGCACGAAAGGAGGAAAGCATGGTGTCAGAGCGGGCAGTGGGCTAGTAGAAGCCCTACACTACAACACACTAGGGGGACTCGGTTACGTTAGAAGGGAACCCAACCGGACAAGAGGGTAAACAAGAGACACCTTGCAACACACACACACACTATCACACCCACTACACACAATACCTCCACCACACCCACACACAACACACAGGGCATCTTGGCGTACCTCTCATTTAAATTCCCCTTGGACGGATAAAACGGACGGCCCAACGACCGCCCCCTCCGGCCTTACCCTCTCCACTTCCCCTCCCTCTTCCATCCCCAGGGTCCCTGATCACTCTCTCTTTATATTGTTTTGATGGGGGGAGATACGGCAGCATCAAGAATGATGAAGATGGGCTTCTTTAGAGACAGCCGTTGCATTCTACCAGAAACATACACGTCATGAATACACCCAATCACTGATGACTAAGGTAATGAAATGGACTATGGTGTTCCCGACATATCCCTAGCAGTGTAAATGTTCATCCCCAAGAGATGATGGATGCTGTTAATGGCATAGACTTGATCTGTACATTATGCAAGAACGCAGGAGTATTATCGTATGTCATTTGAGGAGTTGACTTGGTTGGGTGGGGAGGTCTTTGGAACCCCTGTGGGGGCGAAAAAAAAAAACGATTGCGAGAAGACAGACGGAGACGGCGGGAAGGAACTGGGAAACAACCCAAGGGTAATAAAGAAAGATCCACTGCCGAGTCCAACAACGATAGCAAACTTTAGGCAGGCACCGGAGATAGATTTAATAGTGGCGTTGACTGCCAAAATATGAAACAACGAAGATGAACCCTTGCACAATTGAAATTATTTGACTTTATAGATCCTGTATGCACACGTGCGCCACTATATGGATTCCAAAAACAAAGTTAAAATAAAACGAATAGACGTGAAATCAAGTAAGATTAAATCATTAGGATTTAATTAAAACTGACGACAAATGATTAAAATACAAAGTAAAAGATGCGCTGACACAACAGAGCGCAACACATTAAAATGATGACCTCTGTCACGTCACATCCTGCCCGAAAGCTTTGTTATATGTGTTGTTTGTTTGGGTGCAAAATACAATTCTGGCTCTTTTTGAGAGCGGTGTGCAAGTTGAGTCGCTAGTCGCACAGGAACGTCAGGTTGCTATGTACAAATGGAAGATTGGACAATGGTGAGCTAGACCACCTCTCTTTTCCTGACCCCCAAGCGGTGTACGTCAGAACAGTGGGGAAAATGTCACTCGAAACTAGGCAGCAATATATGCCGATTAGTCAAAGCCTCTCTAACTCTCCCTCTCTCTCTCTCTCATCTCTCGCTCTCTCTCTCTTCTTCTTCTCGGCCACTCTCTCGTCTACTCTCATCTCTCTCTCTCTCGCGTCTCTGTCGTCGGTTCTCACTTATCTGTCTCTGTCTCTCTCGTCTCTTTTCCTCTTCTCTCTCTCGCTTTCTCGTCTCTCTCTCT
>CM031595.1:20723926-20728926 GCA_018398815.1 Conus ventricosus | reverse complement strand
CCAGTGTTTCGTTCCCCGCACATCGAACTCTAGCAACATTCTCTGCCTGGTAAGCAAAACCCGTCGGAATTCTTGCTCCCGAATTGGGACTTCAGAAACAAAAAAGAGTAAGCAAAGAATAACGACGTGGTAAAAGGCAATAAATATAGAGAGTATAGTAAGCGTCGGACAAGGAAATACAGCTGTCGTAGCTGTCTCAGTTCTTTGGAGCAAAGATGTAGAGTGGAATGCATCAGCATTTCTCCTCACCTTCCCACTATTCGCCCTTATTTGGGTCCAGTTCGTTCACGCAGGTCACTCACCACTTTCTGGTGAGAGAATCGCTCAGTTAGCCGGGTTGCCCTGTCAGGTTACTAAGAATATCAGGTTGTTCTTGTCAGCTGTTCAGCGCGGGCAATCTACTATCTGCACATAGCCTTTGCCCGAGCGCAAACCACAGTGCGTGTGTTTCAAAGTCGACAGTTCGACACTGTGATACGTGTCAAACAGACGGCGAACCTGTTGAGCAAGGGGCAGATACAGAGCAAGTCAACTAGAAGTAAATGCCTTCCATGTGCATTAGCTGGAAGGCTCCAACTAGTGAAATACGAAGAAACTGAGCCTGTCTTCTCTCATCGTTTATAGGAGTAGGTAGTCCCAAACGGGATGAGGTGTTGAGAAGTAGGCTAGTTATGCTCTCTTTGCTTTAATGAAGTAAGGCGTTCTCTGTGCATCAATCAAAACGCGATGTTTCAGATTAGGCGGTCGGTACGGCACGTACCTCAGACAGAGTTCTGATTGAGAAGCAAGTTTATCACTGTGTTTACAGCTGTGAGCATTATGGAAATATAAAGCATTCATTGCTGTCATAGATGTGTGCTTTTTTTTAAGTGACACACTAACACTCACAAAACAGCTCGCTTATTTACATATGAATATTGTCATGCCTTTACATATTCATAAACACAACTTACACACACACACACACACACACACACACACACACACACACACACACACACACACACACACACACACACACACACACACACAACACACATGGCGTACCTCATTTAAATTCCCTTTACGCCCACGCCCCCCCCCCCCTTCCCTCTCCACTTCCCTCCCTCTTCCATCCCGGGTCCCTGATCACTCTCTTATTTTTTTGATGGGGGGAGATACGGTCAGCATCAAGGAATGATGAAATGGCCTACTTTAGAGACAGCCTTTGCATTCTGACCATGAACACAGTCATGATTACACCATCAGCTGATGACTATGGATAATGAAATGGACTATGGTTACCACATATCCCTAGCAGGTAAATGTGTCATCCCCAAGAGATGATGGATGCTGTTAAGTGCAGAGACTGTTCTGTACATTATGCAAGAACGCAGGAGTTATCGGATGGTCTATTGAGAGTTGACTTTCTTTGGAACCCTGGTGGGCGAAAAAAAAAAACGATGGCGAGGAAGACAGACGGAGACGGCGGGAAGAACTGGGAAACAACCCAAGGTAAAAGATGATCCATGCCCGAGGGTAGCCAACAACGATAGCAAAATGTAGCAGCACCGGAGATATTTTATAGTGGCGTTGACCGCCAAATATGAAACACGAAGATGAACCCTTGCACAATTGAATTATTTGCTTTAGATACCTGTATGCAACACGCGCCACTAATGGATTCAAAAACAAAGTTTAATAAAAACGAATTTGACGTGAAATCAAGTAAGAGTTAAATCATTTAGGATTTAATTTAAAAACTGAGCGACAAATGAATAAAATCAAAGTAAACGCGACAAAACAGAGCGCAACAAATTAAAATGATGACCTCTGTCACGTCACATCCTGCCGAAAGCTTTGTTTTGGTTGTTTTTTTTTGTTCAATACAGTTCTGCTCTTTTTGAGAGGTGTGCAAGTTTGTCGCTCAGGAAGTCAGGTTGCTATGTACATAGTGAAGATTGGACAATGGTGAGCTAGACTCCTCTCTTTTCTGACCCCCAAGCGGTGTACGTCAGAACTTGTGGGGAAATGTCACTCGAAACTAGGCAGCAGATATGGCCGATTAGTCAAAGCCTCTCTATCTCTCCCTCTCTCTCTCTCTCTCTCTCTCTCTCTCTCTCTCTCCTCTCTCTCTCTCTCTCTCTCTCCCCCTTCTCTCTCTCTGTCTCTGTCTCTGTCTCTCTGTCTCTGTCTCTGTCTCTCTCTCTCTTTCTCTCTCTCTCTCTCTCTCTCTCTCTCTCTCTCTCTCTCTCTCTCTCTCTCTCTCTCTCTCTCTCTCAGCCATTGCCTTCCTCTTCTTCGAGGGATGGCGTAGGATGCATAGGAAAGAAAAATAGATATTTGAACACGAGGTTATTGCATGTGAGAGGAAAATAAATTCATTTCAACAAAGGGTCGGCCGTCAAGTTAGGGACACACGACTGAAGCTGTCAGCACTGTGGATGAAATGTGGGCATGGGGATAGCAATAAGGCAGACAGAGAAGCTATTTCTCTCTCTCTCTCTCTCTCTCTCTTCTCTCTCTCTCTCTCTCTCTTCTCTCTCTCTCTCTCTCTCTCTCTCTCTCTCTCTCCCCCTCCGCGCTTACTTCCCTTCCTTCGTCTCCCTCTCTTTCCTTTTCCTTCTTCTTCTCTCTCCACCTTTCTTCCCTCTTTCACTCCTCTCTATTCACCTGCTTCCCTCCCTCCCTTTGCATCGTGCCTCTTCTCTCTGTCTCTCTGCCCCTCCCTACTCCATCCTTCTCTCTGTGCCTGCGTCCATCTGCTTCATCTGTCTGTCTGCCTGCCTGTCTGTCTGTCTGTCCCTCCCTCCTCTCTCTCTCTCTCTCTCTCTCTCTCTCTCTCTCCTCTCTCTCTCTCTCTCTCTCTCTCCTCTCTCTTTCGCTCTCTCTCTGACACAAGGGTAATATGAATAATGGAGATTGTGGGTAACTAGGAGACGCGACATGAGCAGTAGCCAGGTTCGTTTCCGAAGGGAGTAACTGCATCAGGAGGCCTGCCTCCCAGCCACTGAGTGCCCGTGGGTCCAGGGAAAGGTGACTATTGCTTCCACTCTGATGCCTCCTGAGCTCCTGAATATAGGACTGTGGACCAAACGTGTCTGACTTCTTCCCACAGTGTCGTAAGGGCCCTGATTCCTCCTATCACCTCCCAGACTGTTTCTGCATTTTGTTACCTAGGTGATCATCTAACCTACCTTTAGAAATGCACATGCGCAGATACTCGCATATGCATGCATTCAAGGATGTACGTGCATACATGTACACGCACTCAAGCACACACGAGTGTATATGGACATACACACATGTTCTCTCTCTTTCTCTCTCTCTCTCTCTCTCTCTCTCTCTCTCTCTCTCTCTCTCTCTCTCTCTCTCTCTCTCTCTTTCTCTCTCTCTCTCTCTCTCTCTCTCGCTCAGACACACACACACACACACACACACACACACACACACACACACACACACACACACACACACACACACACACACACATGCATGCATCCATACACACAGACACAGACACAGACAGACACACACACACACACACACACACACACACAACACACACACACACACACACACACACACACACAAATATTATACACATACACACGAATGCATAAACGCATGTATGAATGAATGCGTGCACGCATGCCCTCACACATATGCAAACACACACATACCCTTCACCATGTATACATACAGGCGACTATAGTACCGGCACATACCATTTTATCAAATTCTTGCGCCGCTGTAACTTATGTTATAGGGACAAAAGAACACACACAATCCCGCCATCTCCCAAACCCTCTCCCTCTTTCTCGCTCCCTTCCCTACCAACGCACACATACATCACCCGCAGCCCTTCCCCCAACACCGTTGATGGTGTACAAGCCTAAAAGCCCGTCATTGTGTTTTGATCAAGTAGGGTACAGCCGCTCTTTGTTTCAATCACCCTTTTGGCGGTTTAACCTTCCGTCATCATCTCCTGTCAGCACCCAGTGAGTGAGAAGGAGCACGTGAAAAACGTAGCTTTGAAGACAGATCTGCCTCTTGGTGCCCAAATCCAACTTCTCTTTCAGCATTATCACTGCGTCTCAAGCAACACAATATATCAAATTTTAAATGTCATTAATAGCGAACCACCAAGACAACGTAGGCAAACGAATCACAAGACAAAACACGACGCGTTTCGACCTTTAGGTCTTCTTCAGGCAAGATACAAAACACGCAGGACAACAAAAAATGAACGAGCAATCACTTATCTTCATTCACATACGCGTTCATTGCTCGTTCATTTTCCTTGTCCTGAGTGTTTTGTATCTTGCCTGAAGAAGACCTAAGAGGTCGAAGCGCGTCGTGTTTTGTCTTGTGATTCGTTTGTCGACGTTTTCTTGGTGGTTCGTTATTTATTACATTTAAATATTTGTTTAGATTTCCGCCTACAGTCGCCACACTTTGCAACTAAGATATGTTAAGTGAAACACATTACACATGAATTTGATAAGGAGGAAGTGACTCTGGAACTATGCAAGATGTACTCCCCACCCCGGTCCAAGGCCACTCCGTAGTTGGCCTGGAGCCATAGAGACGAGTTTTATCATCACAGGTGATGTACGTGCGAGTGGTGCTCAAACTGATCAAAGGTGTAGGCGTCTGTATCTTTTGATGACCCCGCGAGACAGATAATGAACGAAAAAAGGGGGGAAAATGGAGAGTATGATCCTCTCCTGTCGCTGAGACTAGAATGGATCCACCACATTAATTTCATCATCCTTGTCCTGACTGATAATCGTAAAAAGTATAAAAGCGCACGCACACACACACAGAAAACACAAACACAGACAGACACACAGACACAGACACACACACACACACACACACACAAAACACACACACAACACAGAGTCACGGACAGCACTGAACACTATCCAGATTGCCCTACTCACAGTGCAGGAGTTCCATCAGTGGACTTCTGCCCTGTGGTCATACTTTTTTTTTAAATGGTACATTTTGTCAGT
>CM031595.1:20692563-20697563 GCA_018398815.1 Conus ventricosus | reverse complement strand
ATCTTAAAGCCTGCAAGAGACTAAACTGTCCTCTTTACGCGTCATGAACTTCGACACTCGACAGCAATGTGAAGTCTATTTTACTCTACGGCTTTAAGACGTGCAGTGCCAACGTTAGCACCTCAGAGGAACTATACACCTTCATCAACAGATTCTAAGAACTTTCATGAAAATCAGGTACCCCAAGAAAATCTTTGGCCAAGACCTCTGGTGGAATATTCATCAGGAGCCCATCGTCCAGCAGACAGCCAGAAAAACGTGGAGATGGATTGACAATACTGTGCAAAGCGGCCGGCAACATGCCAGACCGTCAACTGGAACACCCAGGACAACACATGGTGGGCCAGCCAACGCAAACGTTGCAGATATCCTGAGAACAGGAGCTGAAGAGCACGGGGACAATCTGGAGGAAACCTGGAGGAGATCGGACAGAATCAATTCAGGTGGAGAACTGTTCCACTGCACCTATGTGCCTCAAGGAATTCAGGTAAAAACTGTTACCAACAAATTGCTAACACTGTTCTTGGACTATACACAACTAAAGCATGTAATCTTTCACAAAAACGAAGCTTTTGGTTGCTCCTGACAGAGCCCTGTCCAAGTCCATCCCTCCACAGGGGAAGGTCGACCCCCTGGACGCAGGCTTAAGTCCTGGAAAGTTAACAGAAATGACCGGGCAGATGGCAACCTCTTCCCTGTTGCCTATGACTGAAGACTGGTGACTGTGTAGATCTGTGACTGCCCAAGATAATAGTCATACCAACCCTTCCACCCACTGTCAGGAATCAGTTATAACAGGCAGACAGGCAGATAGACAATACAATCTGACAAAGAGACAGACTGACTGATTTGTGGAGTTAATGAATGCGAATCTCAGGGTTGAAAGCAGGGCAGAAGTGAAGGATGGAAAAATAGGTGGAGAGAGAAAAAAGGAAAACAAACAGATAAACAGAAAGACCGGGAGATGGACGAACACAAAGAAAGACAGGCCGACGGAAACCACACCAGAGAAGCGCGGGTGAAGTATAGACTTCAGCATGCATTTTTTTCTTTACATTTTTAACCCAGCCGCAAAACATGGACATCGACAAAAGTCTAGGATTCCTACGGCAAATAGGCCTTGGCATCGTATTTCAAACGTTTCAGTTTCATTAATTCCCTCATGTTGGATCTCTTAACGAGCAGCCTTGATGCTGGAATTGCTAGTCAGCATTCTCAGGAATGCAAACTAACAAACAAGAGAACAGGGACAAATAAACAAAAAGGAAAACATGCGGGTAAACAATTCTGCGGTGTAGGGGAGTGAAAGGGCCTCTTACTCAAAACACCAGATAAGGAAAACTTATTTCTGGCAAACGTTACGACCAGATAAGTTTAGATACACCGATGTACGTACTGATTCGGGAAATGTAAGGCATTAAGGAAGCTCTTTGATTATATTCAGTCAGATCTTTGAAGGAACGGGTGACAGACAATCCATGTCTGATGGCCAATGGATGTCAAATGTAGACGAGCCCCAAACTCCAGGGCTGGGTCTCATGCCGACTAGCGAGTGGATCAAGTGACTGACAACTTTCTAGGAGCAGAAAGTAAACAGCTCATAGACCCCTCTACTCACAAAGTTGTCAGGTTGGAAATCTGCCATCAACCTCACTGAAAATTCTGGTCCAGGATTCCTTTATTGTAAAAAAAAAAAGATTTTGAAAAATAATTAAGGTTGTGAGGGTGAAGGGTGAGGCTGCGGGTGTAGGCCGGTTCAACAGCTGAACGTTCGCTGACTGCATTGAGATGTTTTAATCGTAGGCAAAACATACTTGTTTGCGTCTGACTTTCGTCTCCTGAGTGATGCTCATCAGCATCCACTTCATGTTCATTACAGCGTCAAGCAACACCAGCACTGGCACAGATGGTCCAAACATGATTCCTAATTGATGTATATCACCCGAAATTGAAGGATGTTCTCACCACCGGGAGGGAAAAAAAATAACCTGATGGATTCCCATGTGGCTAGCGAAGAAAGAAGGAAAGAAATCGATTTGTGACAAAGCATCCATAGCTAGTAGAATGGATCAGAAAGGGGACAAGGTTAGCCAGGGGACTGGAATTGTTTGGGTTTTTAGATATCTTAAACTGAACAACCAGTTTTATCCCATACTGGCAACTGTATTTTTTCTCAAGAATGTAAACACGTATATGGACTGATTTAACATGAAAATCTGATAGTTGATGGATCGAGTTGGACCCGAATACGTTTGGCTCAATGTACTTGTCGCAACAACAAAAAAGATTAGTGCCACAGTTGTGGGTTTGATCACAGCTGACACGCAGTCGAAATCATTTTCTTTTAATTTTTTAATGGTTGATTCCAGAAAAGATCTCAATGGGAAACTCTGAGCACATGATGTCCGACAGATAAGAGGCGTCATGGGGTGAAAAGGTGCAGGGAGAGGAGGTGCGTGATATTCACGTGATGTAATTTATCCACAATCACATGTCCAGGTCTTGGTGGAAAGAGTTGTGCATGGGGTTCCACTTGTGAGGACGTCGGAAAGAGTTCTAAATAGTTTCCTAAGCTTGGTCACATTGTAGTTAACGTACCAAGTCTGTCAGTCACTCTTCGTGTCCTCCGCCTCCCTCCCTCTCTCCCTCCCTCCCTCCCTCCCGAGAGAGAGAGAGAGGGAGAGAGAGAGAGAGAGAGAGGGGGAGAGACAGACAGACAGACAGACAGACAGACAGACAGAAAGAGAGAGAGAGAGAGAGAGAGAGAGAGAGAGAGAGAGATAGAAAGATCCACAGAGAGAGAGAGAAAGAGAGACATACATACATACATACATACAGACAGACAGACAGACAGAATGACAGAGGGGGGATGAACAATGACAGAAACAGACGGACAGACAGACAGACAGACAGACAAGGAAAGCAGAGACTAAGCCCATGAGGTGAGTCACATATTTGGAACTTGGCGGCTGATGGCCCGATATTGTTTTTTTCTCTTTTAATTACTGGGCAGCAGGAGAGAAATATAAGACTTCCAGGGAAATAATCAGCATTAAATCCCTAACGCAGCTGTCTGGTTAACCCACTCTTTTCTGATCTACCCTCCAGTGACGTTGACATGTTGATGGTAGTCAGATCTAGTTGCAAAGGGAGGCGACTGCAGGCGGAAATCTGAACAAATCTTAAATGTCATTAATAGTGAACCACCAAGAAAACGTAGACAAACGAATCACAAGATTTGTTTTTCATTAAACGACCATCTTGCGCTGAAGTGAATGACGATAAGTGATTACTCATTCATTTTCGTTGTCCTTAGTGTTTTGTGTCTTGCCTGAAAAAGACCTGAGAGGTCGAAACGCGTCGTGTTGTCTTGTCATTCAATTTGTCTACGTGTTCTTGGCGGTTCGCTACTAATTACAGTTCAGTTATGTTGATGGTAGTTATGTATTAAAGAAGACAATTAACAATAACAAAAAGAAAAAACAATCGACAAATACTTCACAACCACCGTGTCTGGATAACACTCGCATGATTAGGAAAAACTTAGCTCGTTTTCTTCTTCAGTCAGAAGGTCAGTGTCCTCATTCCAGTCAATGTCCCAAGTATTTTGTCACTGCCTTAAGCTGGTCTGTTCATTTTCCTTTTTTTCGGGGAGGGGGGGAGGGGGAGACAGAGAGAGAGAGAGAGAGAGAGAGAGAGAGAGAGAGAGAGAGAGAGACAGAGGAGAGAGAGAGAGAGACAGAGAGAGAGAGAGAGAGAGAGAGAGAGAGAGAGAGAGAGAGAGAGAGATGGAGACAAAAGTAGGGAGGGAGAGGAGGAAGGGAGGGAGGGAGGAAGGGATGGATGGGTGGATGGAGTGAACAAAGATTTGAAACAAAAAGTTGAATTGTAGAATAGAGAAAGCAGAGATATTTTTGAAGCTCCAGGCGTTTGGCTTCTATCTTGCATTCAGCCTCCCGCTATGCATTCCCAGTATTTTTGGTTTGGCGTATTGATTCGTTCAATCGCCGGATGCGTGCTGATTCTGCTTTTCCGGGGAACTCTGGTCCAATTCCACTTTTCTCCCGATTATATGCTTTTGCTCAACAAGAAATTACGCTTTCTCTTTCGCCGAGTGGGAACAGAATTTCTTCTCTTTATATTTCGGTTTTAAAGATAGAGAGAAGTTATCTACTTTCTCCTTTGTTTACAGAAAATGACGCTGTCCAATTTTCGGTGTCTCTTATTAGTATTATCAGAGAGCTGTACCATCACTAATTGTATTGTAGTCTCTTTAGCATTAGCTCCTACGTTGTTAATACTGATTTCTCCTATATATCTACACTGAACAGTCCCACCACCGCCGCATATGGACAGTTCACAGGGAGCAATTTGATAACGGGTCGTCGCGAGGTGTTCTTCCAAAGGAGACACTGCACTGCCGTGGTATTCACTTCACTGGGATTGTGTGATGCGTGTTCTGATTCCACATACGCTGGACATCGCCTGCCTACGCAGGCAGTATTCACTTTGTCGCAGAGCCAACGTGAGGGAGTGTTTTGCTCTGGAAGGGGCCACAGCGTTGATTTATCTAGCGATAGTCTAACATGCGCTTGCGGCGGACACTAAAGATATGACAAGTGTTCACCACACCGTCCTTGTAGTCCATAGTTTTCTCCCAAAGAAAAGAAAATAGAGCAGAGAAAGAAACAAAGGAATACATAGATAATGAAAAAAGATATAAAGAGAGAAACGAATACAGAACAACAAAATATCGACAAAACAAAACACACAAACAAACGAAAAAAGAAAAGTAAAAAGAAAGAAAAGAAAAGAAAAAACACATATAATTTCACACACCTTTCATGCAACAACCACGAATGCATATACTGACGATCCAGAACTCAAAGAGACTTTGCTTTTTCATGCCTTGATGACAAAGAAACTGATATTCTTGGAGCTGTTTCTCTGCCAAGGACTCGGTGCCATTTCACCAATGGCTTCACCAAGTCGGTGGCTCT
>CM031595.1:20682563-20685063 GCA_018398815.1 Conus ventricosus | reverse complement strand
CAAACAAGCGACAAATAATTAAACCGACGTATCTATAAAGTACAGACAGATAATGCTGAACAGATATAAATGACTGATGATATATTTGGCCTTTCATAACACGCATTTGCCCCAAAGGATATAAACAGGACATATTACCCTAATCACAGAGTGACGTACATGAATCAGAACCTTTTTTCATGTTTCTCTGGCAATGTTCTAGTCCATCTTATCGATTCTGCTTCATCTCCCCTTTCCCCTTCCATTTTTCAATCATCTATTCATTTTTTTCTTCTTCTCCTTCTTTGATCTTTACTTTTAAAATTTTAGAGACGTGCAAAAGACCTGACAATGATTACCTAATTTTTTCACAAATTCGAAAAACAAAGGAGGTTCATTTTTGCCGCTCTGGGTGCTCTCGTGTTCTGAAAACGGAGATTGTTAAAAGTGTATGTCCTGCAGCTATTATTAATTCTAAAAGAAAGCTGGAATAATGACCTGAAACATTTTCCAAAAAATTATTTAGTCTTCTTGGTTTATTTGATCTTTTATCTCTTCTTTGTCTATTTTCCGTTTTCTTCCTGTTTTCTTTCATCATCATTATAATCATCATAATGACATTTTTTTAAGCTCTTGCTTTTATTGTGAGCGTTTTGCTAGCTGCCACGGTATTTGTATGTGAATTGTTCTCCATCTCTCTGTCTCTGTCTGTCTGTCTGACTGTCTGTCTGAGACGTCTCTCTCCTCTCTCTCTCTCTCTCTCTCTCTCTCTCTCTCTCTCTCTCTCTCTCTCTCTCTCTCTCTCTCTCACACACACACACACACACACACACACACACACACACACACACACACACACACACACACACACACACACACACACACACAACACACACACACACACACACACACACACACACACTTTTTGATTTCATTTTGCCTGCCAGGAAATATTACAATAGAAAGTGAGTGTATGATAAAATGATCTCGTACAGTTGATAAATCTATTTTAGGGTGGGAAAATCAGACCACTTAGACAGAATCATGGAAAAACAAGAACATTAATAGCAACACTTCACCACGTTTTCTTCTGAACTTGAAGTTCTTTGTTCAAACAGGACATCCTACGAGTGGAAATACTGGTAGGTTCTCCTTTGTTTTGCACTTACTTTTCTCTTTCTCGTCTAGGTGTGATTCCTTTTTAATATTTTTTCTTTATCTCTTTCATCAGGTTATTTGCTTTGTTCTGTTTTGTTTTGTTGTTTTTGTCTTTTTTCAGACAATGGTGACCATCAATATTTGGAGGAGTATAGAAGTTAGCAGTTAAAGTTCAATATTTGTACTGGGATTGTAGTGATTCTATTTCTTCAAGTTTTTCATTTATCTTTAAAACAGATTCGTCTTCCTCCAGGTGTTTATAGAATGGGGGACCCATGGTACTCTGCCTTGTTTTAAAGAAGAAAGAAGTGTGTTAATGAAACATTTCCACCTTTTCACAAGCATACAAGCAAATAAACAGATGAATCTGACGGCATGTGTCTAAATATATAAATTCGAAAGAGGTTAGTTGATAAAGCGCCAGACACGTAATCCTAAGGTGTTGGGTGGAAAGTCCACTGGGTCATTTATGTACATAAAGAATTGTTCTTGAACGTTGGATTGAATCAGACTTCATTTCATAAAAGTTTGTCATATTGCTACAAACCAGGTTTATTGGTGTGAGTGCAAGCACAGCATCTTGCACTCACGTTAAATCCTATCACCAGAAAGAAGTTGAATCTGGATGCTGGTTCTGAAAATATGTGCGCATTCTCTGCTAAAATTTTGAACATCAGATATTTGACTGAGTGACAGATATTTGACTAAACGGCATGGGAAACTAGTGGATCACTGTGGTTCATTATTGTAACGGAAACTCTCAGTTTTAAATTTGATAGCCATGGTCTCCAGCTGGTGAAATATTTACCCACTGTGGAGGGTCTTTGCCTGGGCTCAATGAGTTATTTCAGATTTCATGGTATTTTCAGAACACATGCTTGTATCAGACAATGCAATTTAATATGTGAAAATGAACATTTTTTCCATATCAGTATGCAGGCGTATTCTAAAATTTAAATTTTTTTATTCAAAAAATGAATAATGGTTTGCATTTGCAAACATAGCTGATACATTTCCAGTTGAGACTTTCTCAGGGACAAAAGCAAGCACTGGATCGTGTATCAACACTGTTTTATTTGTGAGCCAGTCAGGCCTGCTGTGAGGTCAGTCATCAGAGAGAACAGCTTTCACCGGCAGTGCCCTCAAGTCTTTTAAGGCATCCAAGCCGTGCCAGGCCAGATAAGCATGGCTTCCACCAGCATTCATCATCCGCACCTTTCACTGGCTGCTTACAAAGGGAAGTCATCCACAATGCCAGACAGCATGTGAGGGCTGAACAAACAGGCTCTCCATCACGCAAGGACACAGTTGAGGGTTTAATGGTGTCTGCTGGCATGGTCACTGATCAACAAAAGGCATCCCT
>CM031595.1:20672563-20675063 GCA_018398815.1 Conus ventricosus | reverse complement strand
GGGAGAGAGGGAGGGAGGGAGGTGTATATTAAATGTTTATTTCTCATATCGTGACTAACATATAAAACTGAATGTTTTTTTTTGTTGTTGTTGCTGTTGTTGGTTTTTTTTTTTTTTTTTTTTTTTTGGGGGGGGGGTAATCTAAAACAGGGGGGGGGGGGATCATTCTGGCGTGGTTTGTTTTAACTCCCAGGGAGTTAAAATTGGCACGTTTTAATTCTAACTCCCGTGGGGAGTTAAGAAGTGGAGAGGAGTTAAAATGGATCGTTACACACGGTGTGCAAGTTAAAATTGTGTTTTTCTCTTCTTCAGATTTTCAGTCATTACAATTAGTTACAGTTACTTTTTCTATCTTGTGCAGACTGTATTATCCCTACCCTCCCCCCCCCCCCCCCCCCCACTCCAAAAAAGATGAATTAGTTATTCTAATGAAAACTCCAACCTATACTTGCAAACTATTGTTGATAATGTAACAGACAAGTGTAGTATAGCGATCTGAATTAGGACTTTGACGACAAAAATTACTGAAAGAATGATTGGTTTTGGGCGTCTTGTAAGAATAACAATTTCATTAAAACATATCAACGGACTGTTACACAAGAAATGAAGTAATTCTGACACACTTTCACCGTCTTTTCTGGGTAGTTCTGCTGTGTAATCGATCGGAAATAACCATGACATATTGTGCGAATGTCACCACATAGCTAGCTACAGTAGTCCCGAAAACAATGACAAAGAAAGTACAGAAAGATCACAGTCAATCCAGTCGACAAGAAATCTCTGATGATTGCAAGAAGGAAATTTCCTGGTGGTCCCTGATCATTCTTCTAGATGCCAATGTGTTAAAGGAGGAAAAAATGGTCGAGGTGGAGTCAGAGTTTGTTTTTTGTTTTGTTTTGTTTTGTTTTGTGTGTGTGTGTGTGTGTGTGTGTGTGTGTGTGTGTGTGTGTGTGTGTGTGTGTGTGTGTGTGTGTGTGTGTGTGTGTGTGTGTGTGTGTGTGTGTGTGTGTGTGTGTGTGTGTGTGTGTGTGTGTGTGTGTGTGTGTGTGTGTAGACGTACATACATACTTGTTCATGTACATATGTCTGTGCTTGTGTGTGCCTGTGGGGTGGGGGTGGGGGTGGGGGGGGGGGGGGGGGGGGGATACAGGAGGAATGGTGTATTTCTGGAAGATTTGAACAAGGGATATTTTAAGCTGAAAGCGCTTGGCTTCCATCCTGTAATTCAGTCTCCCTCTCTCTAATCTCCTGTATTTTTGTTTCGGTGTATTGATTCGCTTGTTTGGCAAACGTGTGCTTTTTCTCCTGTTCCAAACAACGCTCAAACATTAATTCTAGAGTTCAGCCCAACTGGTTTGCTTCTTCGTGTGGAACTTACGGATCTCTTACAAGTATATGTTTTCCTTCCTGGCGCCGGGGCTATACAGCGTAGAGGCACGTTCCCTAGTTGGTGCACTTGGGATCTCTCAAGCGTTGTGCCAGGGGGGGGGGGGGGGGGGGGGGGGGGGGGGGGGGGGGGGGGGGAAGCAATGGATAATACAGAAGAAGATGCTGCGAACCAACATAGTTTAAGAGAAGGAAAAACTTGGAGTCCGAACCCGCACTGTCTGGTGTACGTTAGACCCGTATAGACAAGGTAAGCAGACAACCATAAGCTGCTCTGAAGTCTGAATGTGTCGGCTGACGTTAGATCCGTACTGACAAGGTAAGCAGACAACCATGAGCTGCTCTGAAGACGGCATGTGTCGGCTGAGGCCAGCGGGCAGACCTCCTGCAGAGTCACAAGCACAGGAGAAGACCAGACACTACGCATCTCACCCATTACGGCCATGGAGATTGGTATTCGACAGCCTGATGCTCGTTCTGTGGTTCAACAGGCGGTGACAGCGCAGGGCCTCCATTCTCAAAGGGGACCAGCCACAGTGACTGGAGAAGCGATACAGGACGTTGCCCAGTCCGGCTGAGGTCCACGAGAAGCTGTGGGGACCGGTGGAGTCGCTGCGGAGGACTGTGATCTTCGCCTTACTAACTGGATTGAGGATCTAGCATGCCCGGGAACGCCAAAGAAAAAGAAAGAAAATATGTTTTCTGTGTTTAATAAAATGCATGCTGTTTGATTTTCCGCGTCTTTTAGTAGTTTTACAAAAGAAGCTGTACTATAACTAAGTCCTACTACAGCCTGCCTAGCACAACCCCTGTTCCATTCATTTTGATTCCTCCCACACATCCACATCCTGACTGGTGCTGTTCAGCCCAGCACTGACATAGGAGCAAATGAATATTTCGGCGTCCTGAGACATTCTTCCACAGGAAATACTGTAACGCTGTCGACTCACTTTATTGGTGTTGAGTGGTGCGTATTCTGATTCAACATATGCAGTACATCACCTACTAAACCTCCTATTGACATCAGTCGCGGAGCCAGAGGGAGGGAGGGTCCAACTCCAGAAGGTGTCACCATGTCGTCTCTTTCCACGACAGTTACCATGCACTTCCTGAT
>CM031595.1:20647563-20665063 GCA_018398815.1 Conus ventricosus | reverse complement strand
GAACGAGAAAAACGATGCACGACCGGACGGAAAATGTATTTTACTCCTGTACCAGCACAGGAAAGGACACAGAGAGGGGGTGAAGACAGGAGGGAAACAGATAGGGGAAAGAAGTAGAGCGAAGAGAACATGGGGTGAGGGTGGGGTGGACGAAAGTGTGAGAAGAAAAGGACAGGATGGGGATGGTGCTTGACGGACAAGCGCAATAGTTCACTTCAGCACAACGCTTAAAATGATCAATTGCCTCTCTCTCTCTCTCTCTCTCTCTCTCTCTCTCTCTCCTCTCTCTCTCTCTCTCTCTCTCTCTCTCTCTCTCTCTCTCCCCTTCAAACGAGCTTTAAGGGACCATTTAATGAGCATCTACCCCTCTCATTTCTACACAAAAGCTACAAATAATATGGCTTGTTTTGTCGTTGATATTTTTTTTAAATCTTCCTAAATGGAGATTTCAAAATAATAGTTTGAGACCGAATCTGATCTTTCAGTAGTGGAATCTGAACAAAGGCCAAGTAAAAGTTTCTAAAAGATATTTTTCCTTCCTTCCTTCTTTCATTGTTGTTATCCCACTAAGCTTTCTATGAATGAAAAGAAAAAGAAGACAAGAAAACTGTCACCGATCGGCGGTAGTAAATCAGTCGTCCATGTGTTTGGAGTAATGGTAATTCAGAAATAGAGAGCGTGTGCGCGTGTGTGTGTGTGCATAGTGGGATAGGGGGTGGTTTTTCGAGCGGGGGTGTGTAAGTTGGGGTTTTGGTTAAGGGGGAAAGGGTTTGGCTAGGAGGGGGGGTGGGGGGGGAATAAGACATACAAAAAATTTTTGAATTCCAAACTTCACTTGTTTAAAGGGGTGGAAAACGGGAGGGTTTGGTTTCGTTCCCCTTGTTACCCTTTTGTTAATTTGGTTTAAAAACCCGGGAAAAAAGGCGGGGGGGAAATTGGCTGTTTTTGGTGTTGCAAGTCTGTGGTTGTTGTGGTAAAATTTTCGTGTTGGGTTTCCCCGAGCAACAAGATAGTCCGTTGGGCGGGGGTGTCAGCTTGCGGGGGGGATACGCTGCTTGACCAAATTTGGTGTTTTGTGTTGTGAGTAGAGTTTTGTTTATTCCCAAACCCGGGCGGGAAAAGCGTTGGGGGGAGCTTCAAATTTTGGTTCCCCGGGGTTTGTCCCGGGGTTGGGCGGCTCCTTGGTTTTCGGCGGGACGCCCTTTTGTCGAGCTGGAAATGACTTCGAGCCCCCGTTAGGGGCCCGGTCCTCGTCGGGGTTTTGGGTTGCCCTTGGGCCCGTGCCGAGTCGGGTTGTTTTGTTTGGGAGCCACTTTAGCCCGTTGAGAAACTGGTGTTTGGTTTTTAACGTTTTTGTCCAGGTTTGGGGAGTTGTTAGGTTCAAGGGGGTGTTTTTCGTCATGTTGTCTTGTATTAAGGCAGTTTTACTGTAGGTTTTCCAAAGTTATTTTAGGTTTTATTAGTTTTTTGCGTATATGGTTGTCTGGTATGTTCGTCTTGGTTAGTGATTGAAAATTCTTTTCAGCCGGTTTTTTGTTGTTACCTTTTTCTGTATATTCCCGTAAGTAGGTAATAGTGGTTTTCCAGTTTTTGTTGTAAAGTGAAAAATTTTTTTTGGGCCCCTTTTTGAAAAAATTTTTGGGTTCGATATAATTTAAACCCTTGGGCCCGGGGATGTTTGATGGTTTTTGGTTTTTCCCTTTTTATTTTCAGTGGGTTCAAATTTAAAAAGGTTTAAAATGAGGTTTATTTTGTTTTAGGGGTATAAAAATGATCCCCGGTGCCAAAATTTTTGGGGCTGCGTGAAAATTTAAGGGATTGTGCTCAATTTCAGTTGTAAATAGTTAAATGGTTTTGTTGAAAAGATTAACGATTTCGGAAGGGTTTACCTGCGCAGATTTGGGCGGTTAATGTGCAGTAGGGGCCCAAGGGGGTAATTGGGAGTGAGGGGGTTTATACTGGATTTCGGGTCGGACCCATTCAACTTATATTGGGTCTTTTTTTTACTTTCGTTTACGAGTTTGTAAAATTTTGACGTACGTTAATTTGGGGAAAAGGGGAACCCCCCGGTTTTAAAGGGAACCCCCAAAAAAATGGTTTGAATTTTTTTTTTTTTAATTTTAAATTTACAGTTTGGGCACCCCATGCAAAAAGATGTCCCTGTTTGTGACCGAATAGGGGGTTTGGGGAAAGATATTTTAGGTTGTAGGGAGACAGTCCCCCTTATTTAAATTTTAAATAGTTTGAAAAGAAGGGAAAAGGGAAAGTTTAAAAGGGGGTTAAATCAGCATTTTAAGGAAAAAAAATGGAGGATGGCAGCAAGTAATATTGTATGAAATATGGGGTTTTGTTGGCCCTAACAAGGATTTAAACCCCTGGGTTTTCTGACAAAAAAAATGGGCAAAGGAGTGGGGGGCTGGATGGAAAATTTTGGCGAACAAAACATGTTGGTTGTTTTTTGATTAAATTGAAAAGTGGGAAAGGGGGGGAGAATATAAGGATTGTGGCCCGCAGCCGATTCTTTGGGATAATAGCTTTAAAATTTGAACCCTTAAAAAATTTAAAGTTTTTTTTTTTGGTTTTTTGCGTTTTTTTTTTGGGGGTGTGTATTCTACTGTTTTTATGGGGGGAAAAAATTTTCCCTTTTGAGATTGCCCATTTTCCCCCCCCAGTTTATTTATATTTCCAAAGGGGGGGCCCCTGGATCCGTGTTGGAGTGCTTTTTGGGTTTGGTTTTTTTTCTTTTGAATTGGGTGTGATTTTATAATTTCCTTTTTAATAGCGTGGATTGGTCAGAGGGAAAAATTTTTTTTAAATTGGGTGTTGTAAGGGTTGGCCCGGGAATGGATCTGAAAACCCCCAAAATAAGGGTTTGGGGGGGGGGGGGGGGTACTCGAAATTCCCAAAGGGGGGCCCCTTCTGTCCCCTTGGGAAAATAGGCAGGGAGATGAAGGTTAAAGCTTTACCAAGTAGCCCATGAGCCTTGATTTCTCGGGTAGTAGCAACATTACAGTATTGGGCCCACAGTTTGGTCAGCAGGTAAACCCGATTCCGCCCCCGAGACTGGGGGCCCGACCACTGCAGTTACTGCCGCGTGCCCGGGCAGGTAAGGGGGCTTTCCCGTACCCGGTTTTTTCCCCGGGGAGGGAGACCCCCAGGCCGTCGGCCCTTTGTTGGGGGCAGCTCCCCCTCCTGCCCACCCCCCCGGGGGTTCGGGGGTTCTCCCGGGACCTGTTTCTTTTCCCTGGGCAAAGGGGTCCCCTTTTAGAGGGCGCTGCACCGGCCCTTTCCCCCACCCTCAGTGTCCCCGGGGCCTTTCCCAAAAAAAGGGGCGTCGAGGCCCCCTCCGCGAGGGGGCGTTTTGGTTGGGGGTTTTTTGCGTTGGGGGTCGCGCTTATTTGCAAGGGGGAGCCCTCTGCGAGGGCCCACGGTCGCGGCGGGGAAAGCAGAATCTTTCCCCGGGGGGGTTAGGGCCCGCGGGGGCCCGTGCAGCCCCCGAGGACTGGAGCTTTTCCCGGGGGGGGATGGGTGTCCCCTGGTTTTGGTAGAAGGGGTGTAGGTTAGGCAGTTTTGAGGTTTAAAGGGGGGGTTTGCCCACTGCCCCCTTTTGGGGCCCCCCCCAGTGGCCCCAGGTCCCCCCCCCTTTGGGGAATTGTTGTTGCCTCCCTTAGGGGGCGCAGTGATCGGTGCGGTTTGGGCCCGGGGGAAAAAAGAAGGGGGGGTCCTGGGGGGAGGGGTGGGGGGAGAGTTTTGAGGGTTTGAGTCCCTTTTGGGTTTGGGCCTTTTCCCAGTTTTGTTAGCCACCACGGGGGGCTATCTTTTGCGTCCCTAAAGGGCGCAGTGAATTTACCGCAACTGGTGTTCAGCATAGGTTAAAAGGGTTTTCAGGGTTTTAAAGGGTTTGTGTGGGTTTAGTGAAAAGTGGGATACCCGGGGTGTGGGTTTTGGATGGACGTGAGTGGTGGCGCCCTGTGTGTGTGTGGGAAAAAAAGAAAGGGGGGCATGATTGAAAAACTGGTTTTGTGCTGGGTTTCTGTCTATGGTGTAATAAAGGGTGGGTTGGGTGGTTTGGGCCGTCCGGGTTTTGCGACCGTGACAAAAACTAAACCCCACAAAAAAAAAACTTATTCTCTTCGTATGTCGTCCGTCCCCCTTTTTTCCTCCCCTCTCTCCCCTCCCCCCCTCTCTCTTCTACTCTCTCTCTCTCTCCTCCTCTCCCTCTCCCTCTCTCTCTCTCCCCCTTTTCTCTCTCTCTCTCTCTCTGGTGTGCTTGTGTGTGTGTGTGCGTGGGTGTGTGTGGTGGTGGTGGTGGTGGTGGTGGTGGTGTGTGTGTGTGTGTGTGTGTGTGTGTGCGTGCGTGTACACGCGCGTGCGTGTGTGTGTGTGTGTGTGTGAGTGAGCTCGCGCGCGTGTTTGAGCGTGTGTGTGTGTGTGTGTGTGTGTGTGTGTGTGTGTGTGTGTGTGTGTGTGTGTGTGTGTGTGTGTGTGTGTGTGTGAGTGAGTGTGAGTGAGTGTATGTGTGTGTGCGTGTGTGTGCGCGCGCGCGCGTGTGTGTGTGTGTGTGTGTGTGTGTGTGTGTGTGTGTGTTACAGGCCTTCCTACAGCATGAGACAGTTGAGAAAATACAGTGAACGTCAACAAGCTCGTAAACACCAAGTCATAAAATGACAATACAAGACCCTGGGCGAGGGTGCTGTTTTGCGTTGGAGAGAGCTATAGATAAGGAAAAAAGGTGGGAAGAGCAAGCAGAGTTTTTATGCCAGAATTTATGCACTTCGTCGGTAACTTTTGAAGATGACAAGGAGGAGAAAAATTATGATATTGTTATCCGATTTTTTCGTTCTTTTTACGTTTGTGTTATCTTCTGATTGCATTCCCTCTGTTTTACTGCGTTTGATCATATCTGACAAGGAGGTAATGTTTTCACACCCATCTCTTTGTTTATTTGTCGGCTGGCTGAGTGACACAAGAAGTTATCTTAACCCAACTTCGTCAAACGATGGATTGTGACACATGAACAAAGTCGTGACACATGAACAAAGTCGTGACATATGAACAAAGTCGTTAAATTTGTTGGTAGGGAGTGCAGGAGGAGATGGGGATATGCGCTTCGGATCTCTCCTAAGCGGCAAATTCTGGATCGTTCTTTATTTGTTCTGCACGTTTATCCCGCTTCAAAGGAAAGTATTAAGACAAAGTGTCTCCAGACATGATGTAACCAACTATGTGGTACCGTTCATGTCGCATTCAAAGATGAAAACATTCGGAAGCTATCGTCATATGTGCTCAGCTAAGCTTTCAGACGTGGAACTTTGTGTAAAATCGCGAAGACATAGATAAGCAACGATTGCATGGATACGTAACTTTTTTTTTTGAGAACTATTCGATTGTGGCAGAACTGTGAAGCTTTCCATAGTTTACTTTCTGTTTACATTCATTTGGCTCCATTTATTGTATTAGTGTTGGGTTACTCTGTTTGGCTACTTCTTTGCTGGTTTGTTCGATGGTTATATTTTTTCAAGCTCTTCAGCGTTGACAGTTTAGTGCATGAAAAGGAGGAAATTTTCTACGCTGCGCACAAAATCAGAGTGCTTATTGATTGAACCACATGGAGGATTCTCGGGTGTTTTTTTCACAGTGTTCGAGGAGGGTGTACGATCTTTCCTCGAAAGAGCTGAGGTGAATGTGTCGAGCTTAAAAGGTAGAGATCCCACGTTATGCATTTTCCTCCTGCTTTTCCTTCTTCGCCTTGATAGTCTTCCATTCCATCCCCATCCCCAACGCCCTTATTACACTGGAAACTGAAAAATCGATCCATTCTCTCTTTCTCTGTCTGTCTGTCTGTCTGTCTGTCTGTCTCTCTCTCTGTCTCTCTCTCTCTCTCTGTGTGTCTGTCTCTCTCTCTCTCTCTGTCTCTCTCTCTCTTTCTCTCTCTCTCTCTCTGTCTGTCTGTCTCTGTCTCCGTTCTCCGTCTCCGTCTCTCGTCTCTCTCTCTCTCTCTCTCTCTCTCTCTCTCTCTCTCTCTCTCTCTCTCTCTCTCTCTCTCTCTCTCTCGCATCATCATCATCATCATCATCATCTATCATCATCATCATCATCATCATCATCATCGTCATCACGGTAACAAGTAAATCAATCGCTAAAGTCCTGAAAATCCTACTTTATTTACGACAAAGAAAATAATTTTTAAAAGCCTGGCATAGTTCTGACCTTTCTTAAACCTGCATGGTTTTGACCGTAAAACGCGATCAAAGCATTTAGGAGCATTCTGACATTTTCAACAGACTTATTTTTAACAGACGTGACTACACGTTGAACTGGATAACTTTCACATGACTATCATGGATTACCACACAGATGGATGACAATCGTGCGAAAACCCTGTCATCGATTGTACTTTCAATATTGGTAGATGCACTCCCACAAAACGTTTTGCTGAGAACGGTGAGCAGCAGATACAGGTCCCAGTGAATCATACATAAACACTGCTTTATCAGACAGTGGATCATGTATAAACATTGCTTTTTTCAGTGGGGCAGTGAATCATGTATAACATTGCTTTATCAGTGAGGCAGTGAATCATGTATAAACATTGCTTTATCAGTGAGGCAGTGAATCATGTATAAACATTGCTTTATCAGACAGTGAATCATGTATAAACATTGCTTTATCAGTTAGGCAGTGAATCATGTATAAACATTGCTTTATCAGACAGTGGATCATGTATAAACATTGCTTTATTGGATTCTCTCTTGAGGGCACATAAGACCGTATGGCGAAAGCTTGGCTGTGTCTGGAGTGGCACTGTCTTCATCTGTCCGTGGGCAGGGGTGGTTGGGTCTGTGGGGTGTGCTCGGCAGCTGGAGGGTGGTGTTTTTCGCCGGTGGGCTCTGCAGTCATGAAATACGGGCTGGTACACCCATGGGGATGCTACTTTAAGGCTGTTATGAGCTGCATCCTGTAGTCTAATTTACCTCTGTTCAGGAGCAGTTATGTCCCTTGATATCTTACTGGAGTGTCCTGCGCGTGCCTGTACCCATCGTCAATACAGCGCAGGCCTCCAAGGGTGGTACAGGACTGCTCTAAAGGCGGGTGAAGACAGTGCTTCTCTGGGTCCTCCCCAGCACCTTCGGGTGTTTCTTTTTCTTCTATAAACACTGCTTTATCAGTGAGGCAGTGAGGCCTGCTCTGTGAGGTCAGTCCCCTCAAGTCTTGTATGGCCCCCAAGCCGTGTAAGGCTAGGTAAACATGACTTCTACCGCCATTCATCATCCACTTCTTTCATTGACCTCTAAGAAATACAAGTTAAACACAATGCCAGGCAATGTGATAATGATAATAACCTGGTTCTCAATCACGTGATTTTCCAGTTAGAGTTTAATGGCGTCTGCTTGCATAGTTACCAACCAACAGTTTGGTCTTGCTCGTCGTCTGAGAGGTGAACTGGCTTTCTTCTGAAGTAAACAGAACTGTTGTTTGTCTTCCAGATCTTGGGACACTATGTCTGCACCACTGGGCTCATTGTCAAGCTCTGTGTATAATGTGCCACTAAGCAGTGGATGACTTGCCCTCAGACATTTTCTTTTGCTTGAGTGCTTGATATTGCACAGTCATTCTCTGACCTTTATCTATAATTCTACAGTCATCCCCTAATGCAATTACTCTTTTTCCGCAAGCAGTCTTATTCTTAAATTATATGCATTTATTCTTTGACAATGTGCATTCTCCTATCTCATACATCACTCTTTGTCATTATACAGTCCTGCCTTCACAAAGAATCTATACTTTGAAAAAAAGCAGTTATTCCAGAGGAAGACAGATTTAGAACTATGGCCTTAGGATGGGAAATACAGGTTGACACTTACAAGACTTGTTCGACCATGTTTCTTGGCCTTCATCAGTCCAGTAAAGAGGAATGGGCTGGCCGGCTGCAGTCTGATGGCAGTTAAGTATTAGTCAGAAACGGGTCGTGTCAAGGTGGAATAATGCTCTGAAGTGAGTTGTAGACAGGTGGAGTATTGCTCAGACGTGGATTGTAGATAGGCGAAATATGTCTTAGAAGTGGATTGTAGACAGTTGGAGCATTGCTCAGAAGTGTGTTGTAGACAGATGGAACGTCTGTTCCTATTGTGGCTTGGTTCTCTTTGCCTTATATCAACTGCTTCCTTAACATGTCTATTTATGAGGACGGGTTCTCATAAGTACGGGCTGTCTGGTATATTCTACGCACCGCACAACAGCTTCTGAGTCTGGGATATATTTACTGACTCTGGTTTCCAACGTTCTCACTGACTGACTCACCAGCTTTGCTGACCCGCCGATGTAGTCTTTTCCGTTTCTTCTACGTGTCTATTGTCCCTGTGTTGTTCGTCCTTCGATTTCAAAGATGACCATGACTTCAATCTCAGATGGAAGATCGCTGAGTGTGGGTCCGCAGGTGGCTGGTGAGGCCGATCTGGGCCCGGAAGGAACGCCCACATGTGGGTGGGTGCTACAGTGGAGGTGGAGGTAGCTCTGGCCTTGCGCGCGGCTCGCTTTCTCTCAGCTTCTGCTGTGCGTCTCATATCTGATGTACATACATCCTTTGTGATGCTGCTTCGCCAGGCTGGGCGGTCCAGGGCAAGCGACTCCCAGGTGTTGAGGTTGATGTCCAGGATGTGACAGGTGACCGGATAATTGCATTAGCAGTTTAGTGTTTCAGCTAGGGACCAACCACAACGTTTGATGTTCACTATGGACTATTTTCATCACCATCCGTCAGTTGAGATTTCGTAGTGAGTGTAGATTATTTCTTGCTTTAAAGAGAATGAACAGCTTCCAGGACCTTACACAATTAAACCGACGTTGTCATTAAGTACTGACAACAATGCTGAACAAATTCAAACGACTAATGATACGCTTGACGTGTCATAAAACATGTTTTATTCTAGAGAATACTCAGGGTATACTACCCTCATCGTAAAAAATGACGTACATGAATGAGAGCCCTTTTTTAAATTTTTTGTTTGTTTCTGGAGAAGTTGCTGTCCATCCCATTGACTCTCTTGTCTCCCCTCCCCCTCCTCCTACTCTTCTTGATCTTGTATTTCTTCTTCTCTGTCCGAGTTTGTCACGAGGCCTACGACGTTTGACCCATCTAGGGTGGCGGAATTATTCATTCGTTTATTGTCGTTGCTGTTGTCGTGTATCCGTCCCTTGATGTGGCTTGTGGTGCGGTTGCACCTTGGTGTAGTTCAGCTCAACTTCGGTTTGCTTTCTCTCTCTCTCTCTCTCTTATTCCATGCCCGTGCTATTCATCCTGTAGGTTCACGGGTGGCTGGTACCTTTCTCTCGAACTTGCTGTCTATCGGCCTCTCGCCTGTCTTTTTACCTGTCGCACGTGCTTCATTTCTTTTAGTTTGAAGTATGCTCACTCTGTGACGCAGCGTGGCATGTTGGCCGCCATCGCTGAGGGAGGTTTAGCTCTTCACTCGAGCGGAAGATGTCTCTGGGAGCGCCTGCTCCGGTTTTGGGTTTCTTCACCATATCATCGAGGGTACAGTCGGTTATCTTCATTCCTACAGTCGGCCTGTAGGAGAGGGACATCACTTCTTCTTTCTCCGCATCTGCGCTTCTGTCCTCTCGACTGGATCAGAGGGCAGAGAGAGTCGTTTGCCCCGCCTCTTCTGGGTCACCCACGGGTAGTGGTAAGCATCAGTTTCGTGGTTTGTTTGTTTTGGTTTGTTGTTGTTAGCCGGCTATTCTTCTTTTTTGCGCAATTTTCTTTCGTTTTCGAAATTGTAAGAGAAATATTGTGTGAGACCTTTTCTCTGGTTAATTCAATCTTTAACCTGGCCATTCTAAATTATATCCAAATTCTTTCTCCTGTTTATGCATCTGGTGATGCGGTAGTCGGTGGGGATGGGAGAGAACCTGGTGATTCAGGGTTGGAACTTGCTTGGTCTCGCTCGTCCGCCCCGTCACATTCGCCGGACTCTTATCCTTCGGCCACCGTCTGTTTGTGTGTGCAAGGAGAACGAGTTTTATGTTCGCGAGGGTGCGTACGCATGATTTGTCGTTCGGAATGCGGGGTTGGAGATTTGTGTTATTTTGAATGTGGCTATAAATGTGACAATTATGCCATTGAATTATTATTTGCAAATGTGGTGGCAGTTATTAAGCGATGGTCGCTGTGTTGGTTTATTTCCTAAGAAAGGAAATTGTTAAACGTGAGTGAGAGAAGGGTGAAGATAATTCATATTTGTTTTATAGCCTGTTGATTTAATGCAGTCCCTTACCTGCTTCATGTGAGAAGACTTTAACGATTTGATCGGTTTACTGTGTTATGCTCAGGTCTGTGTTGAGCTGGGCTGTTGGTGCGTTTGATAGACTTCCCTCGCCCATCATGCGAGTGGCTGTTAGATTTAGCAGCATGGGTCAGACTGTACTGACGGCGGGGTTCCAGTACCCTTCCTTCTTTCTTCCTTATTCCTTCCCTCCCTTTCTTATCTCCTCCCAGCTACGTTCCCCCCCCCCCCCCGGGGGGCTTCACCCGGAGTCTGGATGGTGGGTGCCACGTGCTGGTTGAGGCCACGCTCTGGCTGGGACCGCGGACTGGATGGTGCCACGTGCTGGTTGAGGCCACGCTCTGGCTGAGACCGCGGACTGGATGGTGCCACGTGTGGTTGAGGCCACGCTCTGGCTGAGACCGCGGACTGGATGGTGCTACGTGCTGGTTGAGGCCACGCTCTGGCTGGGACCGCGGACTGGAAGAAAAGCCCGCCGGCTTGACTGGCCGACCATGATCCCCGTCCAGGACCTCAGTAACAACGCCACGTTTCTCCCCCCCCCCCCCTCCGGGACGCGCTGTTCACTGCCTGCTTGCGTGTCGAGGGTGTCGGCTTTGAGCGACTCCCTTCAAGAAACCAACCGGTTCGGAGCACCTAGTGCGACAGGGTGCTCCCAGTAGACTTGACGGAGGCA
Source organism: Conus ventricosus (assembly GCA_018398815.1). Classification (NCBI taxonomy): domain Eukaryota; kingdom Metazoa; phylum Mollusca; class Gastropoda; order Neogastropoda; family Conidae; genus Conus; species Conus ventricosus. The sequence goes on along the minus strand of CM031595.1, from coordinate 20,654,101 downwards.
GGGGTGTGGAGGCACTCCAGGGTGTGGGAAGGGATGGATGCTGGAAATGTTTCTTTATAATTGTGTGTATGTCATATGTGCAGGAATGCTGTAATTGTGATTGTGTACGTCGTATGGTGAAATGTTTATTTATAATTGTGCATGTTGTGTGTGTTGGAGTGCTTGGTTGTGATTGTGCATGTTGTGTGCGTTGGAATGCTTATTTATGACTGTGTGTGTTGGTGTGAATAAATGGGGTGTTGTATCGTAATCTTTCTCGTGTGGGCTCTTGCGAGGCGTGTGAGGTCAGTCACTCCCTTCACTCCCACCTAGACCGATCCTGTCAGGGCAGACCTCCAGGGGTCGGTCGTGACAATTGTGGGGGGCTCGCCCGGGATGTGAAGGGCTCTGACTGTCTCTCTCGTTTCGCGGAGTACCTGTTTAGGTTTGTCTGTTTTGTATATGTTTAGTCAGTTTGTCGTGTTTGTTCGTGGGTGGTTGGCTGGGTGACTCTAGCGTGAAGGGAGTCTTGGTGGCCTGAAGGAACATCGGTGTGACCGGGGGGTCGAGGTGAGACCGAGGGGAGTCGACCGCGTCCAGACCTCCTTCCGCCGGGTACCTCACGCAGGTACGGCCGTAAGTCTTGCCTTTCTGTTGCCGCTCAGTCTTCCATTCCTGTTGTGTATTTAGCCAGTTTTGTTTTTTTTTTTCTCTACGGGTTATTGAGTACAGGGGGTTGTATCGGACGTTAGTGTCTTTTTTTTTTCCTCTCTCCGGATTCCGTCTGCCTGTTTGTTTTTCCGGCCAGCCCCACCGCACTGTTGCTCGTGCTGTGGAGTGCGGTGTTGCCAGAGTGGGGGCAGCCGGACATAGTTTTTGTTTTGTGTTTTTTTCGGTGAGCCCCACCGCACTGTTGCTCGTGTTGTAGAGCACGGTGTTGCCAGAGGGGAGCAGCCGGAACTTGTCCGCACACACGCACACACACACATACACACATATACACACACCCTAAAATATTTGTTTTTCAAGTGGATTGTCTTTCCCCTGTATTTGATAACTGTAGGATATAGTTGTCATGGCAACGTCCGGTGCTGGTGGTATGGCTACTCGGGCGTCAAAGAAGAAGGGTCTCTAATTGTAGTCCCCACTATTAGTACCAGCACTTCGACTACAGTGACTTCCACTTATTCCAGTGCTGTAGCCGATAGTCCAGCGAGTACTTTCACTTCTTCTTCGCTAGGGGATTTTCCTGCTGAGACCCCGACTGGCACTTCCGCTCGGAAGCGTCAGAGTATAGCGAAGCAACTGTGGGCTTCTGTTGAGTCGCAGAAACCAAAGCCCCTATTCTCCATGCTTCCCCTCGTAAGGAGTATGCCCCGGGGGACTTTCCTCATGGGAAGGTCGAGACCCAAGGGAGGGTCAGACGGGTCATCCTCCCGTGTCGGGAGTGGTGAACCCCGCCCAGGACTCACCTCCGTCCTGATGTTTCTGGAGCGGCAGCGTAGTGAAGAGGCTGCTCAGCGAAGGGAGAGGCCGCTAGGCAGGAAACTCTGCGAAGGGAAGAGGCTGCTCAGCGTAGGGAAGAGTTGGTAGGATGGAGGCTCTGCGCAGAGAGGAGACTGACAGACAGGAGATTCTGCATAGGGAAGAGGCTATGCTGCGTAGAGAAGAGGCTGCCCGACAGGAGGCCCTTCGTAAGGAAGAGGCTGCCAGACAGGAGGATCAGCGTAGGGAAGAGGCTGTCGAGTAGGGAGGAGGCTGCCAGACAGGAGGATCAGCGTAGGGAAGAGGCTATGCTGCGCAGAGAAGAGGCTGCCCGACAGGAGGCTCTTCGTAAGGAAGAGGCTACTCAGCGTAGGGAGGAGGCTGCCCTCCGTAGGGAAGAACTAGACAGGATGGAGGCTCTGCGTAGGGAGGAGATGGAACAACTTCTTTCGCGGTCTCCCGCTCTGTAAGTCAGGGAGTTAATCACCAGGCAGGTGATAGAGTTAGAGGCCCAAAGTTAAGCTTCCAGAGTTCAGACTAGTGAGGACATTGATATGTTCCTAGAGCATTGTGACAAGGTTGCTAGTTCATACCAATTGTCTGAGGAACAAAAGGCTATGCACTTTTTTCTGGATTATCTGGTGCTGCGAGGGAGTGTGTGCTCACTCTAAATGAAGGTGCGTCTTATGCAGACATGCAGTTGGCTCTGCGTAAGCGTTTCCACCTTACCCAGAGACGTACAGGAGGAAGTTCAGGTCCATGAAGAAGAATAACGACGAGACCTTCGTGCAGTTTGGTGATAGGCTGCGCAAAACGCTAGGGTACTGGCGTCAGTTGGCTAAGTTGGAGCTGGAGGATCTGATCCTCATTGAACAGCTCACCAACACTGTGTCCCAGAGTTGAGGATCCGGATAGGCGAGACAGCACCTCAGGATTTCGCGACTGCGATTCACACGCTGAGGTGTTTGCTGAAGCTCGCAGGGCTTATGGGCATCGCCAGATACGGAGAGGAAGCCCTCCACAGGATTTAGTGGCAATAAGGCGCCGACAACTGCTAGCGGGTGTGAAACAAGGCAGGCAGTTCATCGGGGACCTCAGCACCCCGATTTTGTTTTCTTTGTGGTCGTCCCGGCCACATTAGGAAAGATTGCCCTAAAGCCGCCGGTAGTCATGGGGCCAGTCCTTCCCCGCATCCTCGTGCCTCGGCTAACGTGGGTTCTGTCCCAGCTTCTAGTAGTACAGAGTGCCAGTGTTTCTTTCTGTTGTTGGTTCATCCTTGGTCGACACCATCAGGGATTCGGGAGCATCAACACTCTTTGTGGATAAGGATTTAGTTTCCCTAAGGCCGGCGGGGCGCCAGTTACGATGTGTGCGGGTTGGAGGCTGGTTTTACCTCCACCGTCCTTCAGTACTCGTTTCTATCTCCACCCCTACTTCTGTGGCGAAGTATGGGCCATCGCGGTGGAGCGACCTCTGTATTCCCTTATCATAGGGAATACTATCACCTTCGCAGACGGACGCAGTCAGCCCGTGTCTACGGATTTGCCCGTACAGGCGTGTGTGGGAGTCACCACACGCGCCAAAGCTAAGAAGCAGGAACAGAAATTGCGTCCGTTCTTCAGCCGATCTCTGACGAGGTTCTGGCAAGGGCCGATCCTGCTAGCATTATCCGTCTTCAGGCCAGGGACTTGGATGTCCAACGCCTACGACAACTTGTGGATCGTCCCACTCAGTCGGCCCGACACGCCAAGGTGAGCTTTAAGCTCCACAAGGGGATCCTCTTTTTGGGTTTTCACTCAAGCAGATCGTGTGGCCAAGCAGCTTGTCGTTCCCCAAAGCTTGAGAGAATCTGTTCTCCGGCAGGCCCTGATTCACCTATGGCAGGTCATATGGGCTCAAAGCGGACTCTCGAGCGGGTAAGACAAGACTTCTTTTGGCCAGGGATGAACTCACAGGTTAGGGAGTACTGCCGCAGTTGCGATGTCTGCCAGCGGACAACGCCTAAGGGTTCGCTTGAAGCGTGTTCCCCTAGGGTCAGTGCCACTGGTTGGGGAGGCATTCAGCAAGGTTGGGGTTGACCTGGTGGGACCCATTAATCCTCCATCCGATCGCGGTCACCGCTACACTTCGGTAGTTGTAGAATCTGCGAGTCGATACCCAGAGGCTGTCCCGCTTTAGGACTATCGATGCCCCTACTGTTGCTGAATCTCTCAGGCAGATTTGGACGCGCACTGGCGTGCCCAAGAAGAAGTACGGCCGGAAGTTTGTACTGGAGAGCGATCATCATCCTCTCCAGTGCCTGGACCGGATCCGGCCAGTCAGTCATCGACTCATGAGTTAGGCAGTGGAACTGCAGAGTCATGCGTTCACTTTCCGTCATATCAAGGGTTCCTGTAATACGGATGCTGACTATCTTAGTCGAGCTCCGTAGTCAGCACATTGGAAAATCGGTCAGAGGGACACTTCCCCTCAACCAGGTTATATCCCCTTTTGGGCTCTGTATCAGGTGTTGTGACAGTTTTCACTTCAGTGATGTTAACGGTAGTGAATCACCAATGGTTCGGATTGTTACTTTCATGGTGGAAGGTTCGCTTAGTTGTTTGATAAATGTAGTATTATGTATTTCCCTGTGTGATTTTATTGTAGATATGTTTGTATTGGATTTATCGTACTCTGTTTGATTTACAGAGAGTTGGGTTCGGTCCCATTGTTGTGAATTTGCACATGCGTCAAGGTTCAAAGGAGCACTGTATCTCAGAGAAACAGATGCTTTTAGAAGGGGGGTTTGTCACGAGTTTGTCACGAGGCCTACGACGTTTGACCCATCTAGGGTGGCGGAATTATTCATTCGTTTATTGTCGTTGCTGTTGTCGTGTATCCGTCCCTTGATGTGGCTTGTGGTGCGGTTGCACCTTGGTGTAGTTCAGCTCAACTTCGGTTTGCTTTTCTCTCTCTCTCTCTCTTATTCCACTGCCGTGCTATTCATCCTGTAGGTTCACGGGTGGCTGGTACCTTTCTCTCGAACTTGCTGTCTATCGGCCTCTCGCCTGTCTTTTTACCTGTCGCACGTGCTTCATTTCTTTTAGTTTGAAGTATGCTCACTCTTTGACGCAGCGTGGCATGTTGGCCGCCATCGCTGAGGGAGGTTAGCTCTTCACTCGAGCGGAAGATGTCTCTGGGAGCGCCTGCTCCGGTCTTGGTTCTTCACCATATCATCGAGGGTACAGTCGGTATCTTCAATTCCTACAGTCGGCCTGTAGGAGAGGGACATCACTTCTTCTTTCTCCGCATCTGCGCTTCTGTCCTCTCGATGGACAGAGGGCAGAGAGAGTCGTTTGACCCGCCTCTTCTGGGTCACCCACGGGTAGCTGGTAAGCATCAGTTTCGTGGTTTGTTTGTTTTGGTTTGTTGTTGTTAGCCGGCTTATTCTTCTCTTTTGCGCAATTTTCTTTCGTTTTCGAAATTGTAAGAGAAATATTGTGTGAGACCTTTTCTCTGTTAATTCAATCTTTAACCTGGCCATTCTAAATTATATCCAAAATTCTTTCTCCTGTTTATGCATCTGGTGATGCGGTAGTCGGTGGGGATGGGAGAGAACCTGGTGATTCAGGGTTGGAACTTGCTTGGTCTCGCTCGTCCGCCCCGTCACATTCGCCGGACTCTTATCCTTCAGCCACCGTCTGTTTGTGTGTGGGAAGGAGAACGAGTTTTATGTTCGCGAGGGTGCGTACGCATGATTTGTCGTTCGGATGCGTGGTTGGAGATTTGTGTTATTTTGAAATGTGGCTATAAAATGTGACAATTATGCCATTGAATTATTATTTGCAAATGTGGTGGCAGTTATTAAGCGATGGTCGCTGTGTTGGTTTATTTCCTAAGAAAGGAAATTGTTAAACGTGAGTGAGAGAAGGGTGAAGATAATTCATATTTGTTTTATAGCCTGGGTTTATTTAATGCAGTCCCTTACCTGCTTCATGTGAGAAGACTTTAACGATTTGATCGGTTTACTGTGTTTATGCTCAGGTCTGTGTTGAGCTGGGGCTGTTGGTGCGTTTGATAGACTTCCCCTCGCCCATCATGCGAGTGGCTGTTAAGATTTAGCAGCATGGGTCAGACTGTACTGACGGCGGGGTTCAGTACCTTCCTTCTTTCTTCCTTCTTCCTTCCTCCCTTTCTTATCTCCTCCCAGCTACGTTCCCCCCCCCCCCTCCCGGGGGCTTCACCCGGAGTCTGGACTGGTGGGTGCCACGTGCTGGTTGAGGCCACGCTCTGGCTGGGGGCGCGGACTGGATGGTGCCACGTGCTGGTTGAGGCCACGCTCTGGCTGAGACCGCGGACTGGATGGTGCCACGTGCTGGTTGAGGCCACGCTCTGGCTGAGACCGCGGAATGGATGGTGCTACGTGCTGGTTGAGGCCACGCTCTGGCTGGGACCGCGGACTGGAAGAAAAGCCCGCCGGCTTGACTGGCCGACCTGATCCCCGTCCAGGACCTCCAGTAAACAACGCCACGTTTCTCCCCCCCCCCCCCTCCGGGACGCGCTGTTCACTGCCTGCTTGCGTGTCGAGGGTGTCGGCTTTGAGCGACTCCCTTCAAGAACCAACCCGGTTCGGAGCACCTAGTGCGACAGGGTGCTCCAGTAGACTTGACGGAGGCAGGGGTGTGGAGGCACTCCAGGGTGTGGGAAGGGATGGATGCTGGAAATGTTTCTTTATAATTGTGTGTATGTATATGTGCGGAATGCTGTAATTGTGATTGTGTACGTCGTATGGTGAAATGTTTATTTATAATTGTGCATGTTGTGTGTGTTGGAGTGCTTGGTTGTGATTGTGCATGTTGTGTGCGTTGGAATGCTTATTTATGACTGTGTGTGTTGGTGTGAATAAATGGGGTGTTGTATCGTAATCTTTCTCGTGTGGGCTCTTGCGAGGCGTGTGAGGTCAGTCACTCCCTTCACTCCCACCTAGACCGATCCTGTCAGGGCAGACCTCCAAGGGGTCGGTCGTGACATTCTCATATCATTATTTCCATCTTTGATCTTTACTTTAAAAATTTCAGCGAAAGTACAAAAGACA
>CM031595.1:20610063-20637563 GCA_018398815.1 Conus ventricosus | reverse complement strand
CTTCATATTAATTTTCTCTTTCGCTGATCTCTTCTTTTGATGGGGTTTAGACATCCTTCCATTGTGCTTTGCATTTCATCACAAAAGCCCCGAAACACAGTTTGTTTTGTTTGGAATATACTTCTTCATTTCTATTAACGGAGGTTTCAAAACACTTCTTTGAAGCTGAACCCCATTTCTTCACAAAGGGACGAAAACAAAGGCCAGAAATATGTTGAAAATATATTCTTCTTTATTTATGTTCGCTTTTAGTCTCCTCTTCATTCTCCCTTTTGCAGTTGTGACATCGCACTCTTGATCATAATCTACGATATAATTGCGGATTTTGTTTCGTTTCGGTGTTGAAACGAACGAACAAACAAAGTTAACAAAGCAAAAATAACCAGCCGCCGTGGTGAAGTGGTTAGCGTCGCGGACTCCCGGCTGGGAGGTCGTGGGTTCGAATCCCATCAGAGTCATGTGGGTTTTTCTGCCCCGACCGGCTCCTACCCAGAGTTGAGTTTGCTGCGGACTCAGTTGGGAAGACTGGGACCACACAGTCGAGTTTCATCCACCCAATGGATGCGTTTTTGAGAGTGTTGTTCAAATTTCCTGACCAACACTGCAGATGCCTGTATCTCTCGGGCCTGGTTGACGCCGGGATATATTATGAAAGGAAGCGTAGAGTACAGCCCTGTCATGTAGTCTCAGACCGAAATGGAAATCCGTAACATCATCTTAATCATCCTCATTCTCATCGATCAGCATTAAAAAAAAATGTCTCAAACTCTGTGGCCCTTCATGCCCTGCTCTCATGGTGACCTCAATTTCGATGTCCTCTCCACGTCTGTGGCCTTGGTTTGGTTCCGTCGGGGTCACCGGTATCGGCGAGCCCATGGGGGCTGTCGTTGGACGGACGTGGTGGCGCCCTCCGGAGGGAGAGCTCACTCACGCCGGCTCCGCGGCTAAGCAATTATTGTCGTCAGTAGGGGGCTTAGTAGGTTGGTGTCCTGCGTATGTTAGAACAGAACAGGCGCCACTGAACACCACTGAAGTGACTCGGCAGCAGTGCAGTGTCTCCTCCGGTGGGTTGCCTCTTGACGACTTGACATTGACTGCTCCCTGTGGATTGCAGGTGCCGGGGCTGCGGCGGAGCCGACCGGGCTGTAGCCGTGGCCGGGGTGTCGGAATGAGCGGCGTGGGTACACTGCCCCGGAGGTGGCGCAGAGGTTGGTACAGCAGCAGCAACAACAACAACAACAACAACAACAACAACAACAACAAAAAGCAAAATAGATAAGCATACAAACAAGCAAAAAAACAACAACAAACAAACAAGAGCAGACACAAGAAAAAATATGTGATTCGAATTGTGTTGCCCGCTCTCTCTCTCTCTCTCTCTCTCTCTCTTTTCTCTCTCTCTCTCTCTCTCTCTCTCTCAGACAGACAGATCGTCTTCAAATTTTTTCTTTTTTTTTTAAAGTTCAAATCTTTGTCAAGTCATTACTATAACGACTGAAGAATTGTTAGCCTGCACTTGTTTTCCCCCACTACTTAATTGTACAGACAGATCGTGTGCATGTGTGTGTGTGTGTTGTGTGTGTGTTTTGTGTGTGTGTGTGTGTGTGTGTGTGGTGTTGTGTGTGTGTGTGTGTGTGTGTGTGTGTGTGTGTGTGTGTTTTAGACACCTTCCTACAGAACAAGGCTGTTGAGAAAGGCTGTGAATGTCAGCAGGCACGCAAAGTCCAAGTCATAAAGTGACATGGCGAGACGTTAGAAAGGAGAACTGCCTTGCAACTGAGAGAGCTTTAGATAAGAGAGTAGAATGGGGAGAGAGAGGAGGGTTTTTTGCCAGAATATATAAATATATATGTATGTATCTCTCTCTCTCTCTCTCTCTCTCTCTCTGTATATATATATATATATATTTATATATATATATATTTATATATATATATATATATATATATATATATATATACAACAAACTAATAAATTCCAAGGATAAGTACCGAGCACCGTTCCAGCAACTTACAGAGCAGCTTGGTGTTGCAATGACTGCAAGAAATATTAAATTATAAACAAAGCTTGCTCTTATGTCTTAGATTGAAGAAATAGGGGGAGATACGCATTCATACCTGCAGTGGCAGATGATTCTGCCTAACTAACAGTATGTGCTTGAGTGGGTGGATGGGGAAAAAAATAAATAAATGCTTCTCAAAATGAGCCTTCAGCAAGCTTATATTCTCCAAGGGGGAGAGACATCCTCCAATACGGAGGGAAACTCACTAACATATAACTCCTGGTCATATACCGATATTTCGAAACTTGGTGGTTTCTCCTCAGTGACCGCGGAAAGTGGTAATTTGACTCCTCTGCCTTTTCAGTTTTAAGAAGAATGCAATCCCAGAAAAGGCTGGTGTGCAATACAGTATTTGTCATATTTATAATATATTCCCCCCATTTTCTTCATCTTTAATTTTTTTTTTTTTTTTAAATTAAAATCTTTGCGAAGTCGTTACTATAATGCTGAAGAATTGTTTAACCTCACTTTTTTTTCCCCCACTATTAAAAATTGTCAGAGTAATATATATTTATATATATATTTATATATTATAAATATATATATAATAATATATATTAAATATATATATAAAAATTTTTATATAAAAAATGCGAACTTTAAAATAGTGGGGGAAAAAAATGCATTAAAAATTTTTCTTCATTTTTATGACTGGCAAGATTTGAAATTAAAAAAAAGGGGGTTGAAGAGAAGAAAAGGGGAAAAATGTAATCTAAATTGAAAACCCCTTCAAAATTTGCATGGGGGAACCTCGCAACCCCTCTTGAAGGCGTCTCTATGTTCGCCTGCTCCTAGCCTTTCGTCCGCTGGATCAAACTATCAGGGAGCCCGGGCTGATTGTGTCTGTCTCTTGGCGTCAAATAGGACATACCCACAGTCCGTGTTTTTTGGGCTCACACCAGGGTTCAAAAAAAGAACCCGCACCCCCAAAGCAGCCATCGAAAGGTGGGGAGGAAAAAAAAATTTCCAAAAAAAAAATAAAAACTTATGCAAACCCCCCGTTGTTTGTTTTTTGAGATGAAGGGGATGGAGCATTATGTTTGGGACGTCTTCAATGGGGCAATGTCCCTAATGCTGCGAGTGAAAAATTTTTTTTTTAGAAAATATTTCCCTGTTTTTCATTCTCGTTTTTATATGCACGTTGAGTATGTTTGTTGTATGTTTTTAGATGTATTAGTAGTTGCATGCATGCTGTAGTATGTAGTATTTGTATGTATGTATGTTGTTTTTGTATGTATGTATGCATGCATGTATGCTGTATGTGTTGTATTTGTAGGGAGGGAAAGCTATGTGCAGCCCTTATGTATGTATGTACAATGTATTTTTTTTTTGTATGTATTTTGTTGCACGTACGTCGACGCACCACGCAGTTTTAAATTTTATTATGTGGGGACAGGAGAGAGAGAGAGGGGGAGAGAGAGAGGGGAAAGAGAGAAAGGGGGGAGAGAGAAGAGAGGAGAAGGAGAAGAGAGAGAGGGGAATGTGAAAGATAACTTTATCGATGCGCCTACAGTCTGGGGTACTGGCTTGCTTTTGATTTTACAAGTTTATGCATTTAAAGTAATTGATAATTTTTATGTTTTATTATGTAAGTTTTATTAATATGTGTGTTGTGTGGGGATTTAATTGATATATCATTAGCAAAATCCCGTCAAAAAGTAAAGTTAATGTGATACATTTATTTTAGTACTCAAAAAAAAATTTCCCTTTTTTAAAAGGCAATAAAAAATGAATGAACTGAATTAATTAAAGCAACGTGACTTTAGTTATTATTTCACCCCAAAAGAGGATTCTGGGGTTTCGTCACAAAATTTAGGGGGAAGTTTTCCGATCCATCAGCGAAAAAGGGTGAGCTGAATAAGTCGAGTCTATAGGATAGAGACGCACTGTGCCTGCGTCTCCTCTCTCCGTGACCCTCTCCTCCTTCGCCTCTCCTTGATATTCCTTTCTGCCGCCCACATCCCCAATAGCCTTTGTCTCTTGAAACTGAAAAATCGATCCGTTCCCCAAAATTTCTCTCTCCTTCTCTCTCTCTCTCTCTCTCTCTCTCTCTCTCTCTCTCTCTCGCTCTCTCTCTCTCTCTCTCTCTCTCTCTCTCTCTCTCTCTCTCTCTCTCTCTCTCTCTCTCTCTGCTTGTCTATCTGTTTGCTTGTATGTCTGCCTGTCTCTCTGTCTGTCTGTCTGTCTGTCTCTCTCTCTCTCTCTCTCTCTTTCTCTCTCTCTCTCTCTCTCTCTCTCTCTCTCTCTCTCTCTCTCTCTCTGCTTGTCTATCTGTTTTGCTTGTCTGTCTGTCTGCCTGTCTCTCTGTCTGTTCTGTCTCCCTCCATCTCCTCTCTCTCTCTCTCTCTCTCTCTCTCTCTCTCTCTCTCTCTCTCTCTCTCCGGAGAAATGCCGTTGGTCATGAAGTTCTGCTGCATTTAAAAGCATTGATTTTGACTATAACAGACCCCATGCCCTGCTTACGAGCTAATTTGTAGCTGATGTAGAAACGGGCGCCCTCGCTTTGACAAGTAAATCAATAACTGAACTCCTGGAAATCCCCCTTTCTTTGTGACTAAGAAAAAAATGTTAAAAGTCTAGCATGATACTGAACTTTCTGAAACTCGGCCACAAAACGTGATCAGTGCATTTAGCAGTGTTCTGGCATTATAACAGACTTAATTCGAGCAGACATTATGTGATTATACTTTGAAATGAAACATCATTATCATGAATTATCACAAAAATGGATGACGCTCGTGCAAAAGCTCTGTCACTGATTTCCTTTGCAACGTCGGGAATTGAAGTTCCAGACAGGTTTTGTCAGAAACCATGTCCAGGAACAGGATTCCAGATGACGCACACTTTGTGCATATGTCACGCACTGGAATTCAGATTCGCTATTTTTTCAAATTTCAATCTGTACGTGAGAGTTACCATTTAGAATACTATTTGCGAGTTTGATCACACATTTGAAGTGCGGTGGGTGTGTTTAGTTTTCACAAATGAATTCAAGCGGCGAAGTTTGATCACACATTTGAAGTGCGGTGGGTGTGTTTAGTTTTCACAAATGAATTCAAGCGGCGAAGTTTGAAGCTTCTGTCATTGGCCACAGAGTTTTTGTTCAGCGAACGACCCAGTAGCTGAGGGAAATATGTGATGGCTGTAGTCATACGTACCAACATTGGGCAGCGAACGACCCAGTCGCTGAGGAAATATGTGATGGCTGTAGTCATACGTACCAACATTGTGCACGTTAGCTACTTTTCAGGGCTGTACTTAATCAAATTCGACTGGAGAAAATGTGCAGTGAGAAAGAGTTTAATTGACGTACATCTGTCACCCAAGTCTGACCAGCGCCAAGGTCTAGGCTGGACATCTGCCAAGTTGTTTCCATGGGACCCTTGTCTTTAGTCCTTTTCGTCTTAGTCATTAATTTGTCTGTCCGTTAGCTATGAAACTCGCGCAGATGTGGTGTAGCGTATACGGGCTAATTTGCACGCAGTGATGCTTCTTTAATGATACTGAAACCGTCTGATGTGCTCATCTGTCTGTTCTGTTGCCGTCCACTTTTTTGCATTTCAAACAAATCATGTCCTTGACACCTCTTTAGAGATGGCCAACGTAGGTTTAAAAAGGTAAAACGAACAAGAGGGGAAGAGCTGTCGAAATGTGCATTGAGAAAGAAAAGCAAGCAGAAAGAAAATCATGAACAAAGGAAGCCAAATACCTTACCACTGCATTGATCAGTGTTCAAATTAACATTTTGTCTTTCCTTCTTCAATTTTTCAGTCATTACACACAGGTATCAAAGTATGTGTCTTGTATCATAATAATGTCTTTGTTCAACTCATTTTATAACTGATCACTTTCACTGAAATCAGCCAAACAAATGTACGTCCAAAGACGGTGCGCTGTTGGAAGAACCAGATTTAGCATATATTCTAAAATCACTTCCAGAATTTACTTTCACATTGAAAGGTATACCAAAAGGTTTAATGGGATTTATTTCAGTACTGGTATTCCAACTCCTAATCTAATAATGACCATACGTATTTGGATGATTCTCTGACAAATTTCTTGCCTAAGTGTAATTTAAACAAAGGGAAATCTAGGTGTTGTTGGGCCATTGAAGACGAATATAAACTTAACCAAGGAGAGATTCAAAATTTGACAGCAGTAAGGACTTCAGCAAGAAGTGCATATAATGTAAGTGTGCAAATCTGAAGACAATAAACATGCATGTTCAATTGCACATGGTCTGTGCATTGACAAGGTATGTGGGATGGGTTTCACCTTTAAAAAAAACGTCTAAATCGGGATGAAAAGATCCCCACCTCCACACAACTACGGGACATCGGAGAGTAAAGTAATCCTTTAAGCATTAATGATGAATGACATTGGGACATTGAAGCAGATACAGGTGATACTTGATCACGTATCAACACATGCTTTATCAGTGAGCCAATGACACCTGTTGTGTGGGGTCAGTCATGAGAGAGAAAACAGCTTTCACCGGCAGTCCCCACAGGTCTTGTATGCCCCCCAACCGTGTCAGGCCTGATAAGCACGGCATCCATAGCCATTCATCATCCGCACCTTTCATTGGCTGCTAAGAACCGGAAGCTACCCACAATGCCAGGCAGTGTGAGAAGGCTAACAAGCAGGCTCTCAATCATGAGAGCGTCTGATTAAGGGTTTAAATGGCGTCCTCGTGCATGGTTGCCAACCGACAAAGAGTCCCTTGCTTAACTCGACTTTCTGTTGTCATTTGTCTTCCAGATCATTGCACATCAACCCTTGACTATTGAACATATTGTCGAGCTCTGTGCAGAACTTTTTTCCTATATTAGTTGATCTTTCGTGGACTTGCAATGACTGTACGCAATCATTCTACCATCCTTCGCTAGTCTAACGCAATAACTCTCTAATCATTGCTGACTTTATGCAATTATTCTTTGTGCTTACTCATTTTCCGACCTAACGGCATCAGTCTGTAACTGTATACATTCTCTGATCTAACACAGTCACTCGTTGTCCCCAAACAATCCGTCCTGGTTTCCAAACGAATCTGTCTTAACACGTCACGATTCCATCGAAAGATACATTTTATAATGTGGATTCAGAATGAAACCTGTAGACTGGCAAGACTGGCACTTGCTGATAATATTTCAACACAGGCCTCGTGGCCTTCTTTAGGCTAGCCTACAGAAATGGGCTGGCTGGATGATGTCTGTTGGCCACTGAGTATTACTCAGAAGTGGTTTGTAGACAGGTGGAGTATTGCTCAGACGTGGGTTGTAGACAGGTGGAGTATTACTCAGACCTGGGTTGTAGACAGGTGGAGTATTGCTCAGACATAGGATGTAGAAAGGTGAAGTATTACTCAGAAGTGGTTTGTAAACAGGTGGAGTATTACTCAGAAGTGGTTTGTAGACAGGTGGAGTATTACTCAGACGTGGGGTAGACAGGTGGGGTATTGCTCAGACATAGGATGTAGACAGGTGAAGTATTACTCAGAAGTGGTTTGTAGACAGGTGAAGTATTACTCAGAAGTGGTTTGTAGACAGGTGAAGTATTACTCAGACCTGGGACGCAGACAAGTGAAGTATTACTCAGGCCTGGGGTGTAGACAGGTGGAGTATTACTCAGCAGTGGGCTGTGAACAGGTGCAGTATTGTTCAGAACTTTGTCATAGACAGGTTGAAGGTCGGTGCAAACTCCAGACTGCTTCTAACTCAGGACTGGCTCTCTCTACCTTATCCCATGGCTCTTTGACTTATCTTTTTATGTGAACAGGTTCTATGTTAAGGATTTCAGTCTCTTGTGAATCCCTTTAAATACGTGTTTTCTGCCACATATTTACACACATAGGTAACAAGTCTGTGATGTATTTACCGATACTAGTTTTCAGTGTTCTTGCTGACTTGTCAATTTAGTCTTTCTTGTGTGTCTTATGTGTCTATCATTTATAGATGTGGCAGTAGCATTAAATTGAATTAATGTGTATTTTGGTGTCTCACCTTGGGAGCGGCCAGCACGTTCTATTACCATCATGTATTATGTTCGTCACCCTGCCAGAGTTGAGATTATGTAATGGATCCAAAATTGATTTTCTTAAAATGAACAGTTCGAAAAATCCCATACAACTAAACGGACGTTCTCATTTTGTGCAAATGATGATGCTGAATAAACGCAAACGACATGATTTGTATGGCGTACCCTAAGACACGCTCTTCCCAAGGAATAATACAAGACATTATCCTGATTGTAGTGAGTGAGAACATGGATCATCGTGGTTTCTTCCATTTTTCCTGGGCAAATGTCTGGTCCGTCCAAACGATTCTGTCTCCTTTCCCCTTCTTCTTTCGCTTCTTATCGCTCTCTTATTTTTCGTCCGTCTTTGATCTTTACTTTCACAATTTCAAAGAAAGTGCAAAAGACCGGACAATGATTATCTAATTTCATCACAAATTAAAAAAAGCCACACAAGCAAAGAGGGGTTGTTTTTGTCTTTGTGATCGCTCTTGTTTTCTTAAAAGGGAGATTTTGTTAAAAGTATGTGGCCCGAAGCTATCATTAATTCTGAAAGAAGGCTTGAACAAAGGCTGAAGCAATTTCCGAAAATTGCTCTTTTTGTTTCTTCGTTCTTTTCTTTCTCTTTTCTATTCTCCATTTTCTTCTTTATCTCTTTCATTATCAGTAGCAGCATCATAATGTCAGTTTTCTTTTCAGGGATCTCACTTTTTTTGCATGTGAATTGTGTGTGTGTGTGTGTGTGTGTGGGGGGGGGGGGGGGGGGGGAATGATAGATAAATAAATTGTCTGTGTATGTATGTGTACTTGTATGTATGTATGTGTGTGCGTATGTCTTTACTTTTGCATGTATGTATACATGTATGTCAGTAACTATGTCTGTATGTCCATATGTCTGTGTTTCTGTCTGTCTGTATGTATGTATGTATGTATTTAAGTAAGCGTGTATGTATGCATGCATGCATGTATGTATGTATGTATGTATGCATGTATGTATGCATGTATGTATGTATGTATGTATGTATGTATGTATGTATGTATGTATGTATGTATGTATGTATGTATCAATCTGTGCGTACGTGTGTGTGTGTGTGTGTGTGTGTGTGTGTGTGTGTGTGTGTGTGTGTGTGTGTGTGTGTGTGTGTGTGTGTGTGTGAGAGAGAGAGAGAGAGAGAGAGAGGAGAGGCGAGAGAGAGAGAGAGAGAGAGAATTTCTTATCCACTGGAGATCTAATTGTCAAACTCGAAATCTACACATTCTCCACAATCCTAAATAAACACTTCCAACCCCTACCCACCCCATGCAACTCTTCTCTCTCTCTCTCTCTCTCTCTCTCTCTCTCTCTCTCTCTCTCTCTTCTCTCTCTCTCTCTCTCTCTCTCTCTCTACTCTCTCTCTCTCTCTCTCTTGGCGTCAGTACGACTGCCTTCAAGTGTTGTTGCCAAATGTCGTTAACGCCAAGACAGTTTAAAAAAAGAAAAAAGAAAAAAATTAAACACTTGATTAAGCTACTTTTGGTGGGAATGCGAGGACACGGACCAAGAATGTCATAAATTAAGACCAAGATATCACACTATAGTAAATATATCGACAACTAAGAACTCGCCAGACTCACTGTGTCAAAACTTACATCCTTTGATATCTCATTGGAAGAGGGCTAGACTCAAGACCCTGGTATTTCGGGTTCGAATATCCGCCGGACCGTTCGGTACAGAAGGATTTTTCCCCGAAGGTAACTTAGTTCTGACTCCGCTTCCTATAAATTCCTTCAAGTGTAAATACAAAAACAAACAAGTAACTGATATTCGACTGAATAACACACGAAACTAGTCGTTCATTGTTGTACAATAATGAAATAAACATTCTCGCTATGAAGCCTACAATGAATGCAATATGCAGTCAATGTGCGTGATCTTTGCATGGTTCCAATAGCCTTATCCGTTGTCTTGGGTTTCTCAGTAGATCTCTTTGTATCAGACGATGCAACACTATGTGTGAAATGAATATCCCTCACATCTGTATGTATAGCATCATGATGGAGATCGATGATAGGTGTGTGAGAGAGGATGTGATCAGTTGTATTTGCTACATAAGCAGGTGCTGGCCCACTGATAAGGCAGTGTATCGTGTATCAACATTGCTTTGCCGTTGAGTTAGAGAAGCCTGCCATGGTTTTGACCGTCCTGAACTTGCGACAGGTTTGACCATAAAACACGATCAATGCATTTAGGAGCATTCGAGCATTCTTAGCAGACTTAATTTGAAACGGTTTTTTTTGTTTGTTTGTTTTTTTTTTGGTAAAAGAAAGGATATTGTGCGCCAAATGAACAAACGAATGACGAGACAAAACACATATTGGTCTCTTTCGTTCGCCGGTGTCGTAATTAATACTGTTGCCGTGGAATTGTATCGCAGCGATAGCATTTCACGTGAAATATTGTTGCAGCGACAATAATTGCTGGAAAAAAAATGTCGCGCGACAACTTTTCACGAAAAATGTCCCATAGAATATTGTAGCTGTCCATAAAATGCAGTATTTCCCGGAAATACTGTCGCTGGCGACACGATTTTATGAGCGACAGTATTATATACGACACCGGCACAGTCATTTTCTTTTCAGTTTGTTTCAGTTTCCGTCTGCAGTCAGCTCACTTTGAAACAGACTTAGTTCAGCAGACGTGGCATAATTATATGTTGACATGGATAACAGAGAATGGAGGGGTACATGTACAAAAGTTCTGCGACTGACTTGATTCGTTTGCAACCTCAGCAGATGAACTTTTAGATACAAGGTTTACAGAGAACGATGACCTGCGGGCACTGGTGATACTGGATCGTGTTTCAACTCTGCTTTATCAGGGACCCAGTGGAGCCTGTTGTGTGGGGTCAGTCATGAGAGAGAACAGCTTTCACCGGCAGTCCCCTCAAGTCTTTTATGGGCCCCCAAGCCGTGTCAGACCAGATAAGCACGGCTTCTATCACCATTCATCATTAGCACCTTTCATTGGCCTCTAAGAACCGGAAGTGAGCCACAATGCCAGACAGCACGTGAGGACTGACAAACAGGCTCTCCATCACGTGACGACATAGTTCAGGGTTTAATGGGGTCGGCTGGTATGGTCTCTGATTAACAAAGAGCCTTGCATTCAAAAAGACAGGCAGCTGGGTTGATTTTTCAGCGTCTTTCTACACAATACATGTTGGGAGGAGTTAGAAGCCTAATACGTCTTAGAACAAGGCGTTTTGGACGCTCTGTTGTAAACACCATCTGCAGCTCTCTATCTCGTGTTAACAGATGTTCCAAAATCCGTTTGACAAACCAATGTCAGAGAGGGAGAAAACATGCGAAGCACTGATCACTGTAGTGTCCCCGTGGCCCCGGCAGGGTCTGGAACCGGTGAGGGTTTGGAATTGATACGTCGGTCACAGTTCAGTTCTTTGGTATAAGAGTTAACTTGGAAAGAAGATGGTCAAAGGCATGGGGGGGGGGGGGAGTGGGGGGTGGTAACAGTGGGCTAATCAGCAGGGAAGATTAGGACAGTGAGGGGTGGAGGTAAGAGAGAGAGAGAGAGAGAGAGAGAAGAGAGGAGAGGAGGAGAGAGAGAGGAGAGAGAGAGAGAGAGAGGGCATAAATGAAAAATGAGCGTGTGGGGCGACGTAAAGATTAGAGCTGGGGATTAGAATGGGAATAAGATGTGAGTTACAATATACATTAGTTGATAAATAATCGTTCACGATGGCTCTGGCCAGAAGTACCATTTTAGTCATACACAATTGTACCTAGAAGATGGTTTTTTTCTCTTTCTGGACATCGATCAACAGTCGATGTGCGTGCGGAAAAAACAGAGGGTGAGCTGGTTCTAGCAGGAGTGGCATCAAGAACGGAGGAGATAAAATACTGTTGATAACCCTCATCTCTTCAGCCTACGGAGTCATACATCTTGTTTACCGACCAGTTCAGGGACA
This sequence comes from Conus ventricosus, assembly GCA_018398815.1. NCBI lineage: Eukaryota > Metazoa > Mollusca > Gastropoda > Neogastropoda > Conidae > Conus > Conus ventricosus. The sequence continues at coordinate 20,625,521 of CM031595.1, read as the reverse complement.
GCCAGCCATTTCTCTTGCAAACTATGATTTAGGAACGAAAATAACAGCATATCATCTCCGTACGTGGACACACACACACACCACGCACACACACACACACACACACACACACACACACACACACATTATATATATATATATATATATATATATATATATATATATATTATAATATATATATATATATATATATATATATATAAAATCAGAGTTAAGCCACTCAGAATGCTAAAAGTGCTCAACCATGTAGGGAGCAACATACCAGTTTAAAATAGAATTTTAAAATGGAAAAACTTAAAACCTACAAGCTTGTTTCAAGCTGGATAAAACGCTCTCCTCGGGGTATACAATTTGGGCACGCCACAGGTGTTATATATTGTGGTGTGTGAGCGTGTGAGTTCTGTGCGTGCGGCACGTGGCCTGCCGGTTTTTTCTTTTTTGGGGGCGCGTTCAGGGAGGGCGTGCCACGGAATGGTGCATTGACAAAGATTTCCATTTATGCCTGCAATTGTTTATCATTTCTACTTTAGAGTTCAGGGATGCTAGGTGGGGTTTACATAATATCAGCCACTTTTCTGTAGTACATAAGTTGCATTTTTTAGAAATGTTGTTGTATGGTGTTGCTCTTTTTATAATTTTCCATGATATGTTGTAATCTATTTTCTTATTTTTAAGCTTCCAAATATATTTACTTAATTCTGTTTGGTTTTTATATTTTTCATTTTTGAAAGACTGTTTATGGTTTGCATATCTGGTTTTAAAATGGTTTGCCGTGATCCCTATGTATGTTTCTTTATCACTGTCTGTTGTTACCGTAGCTTGGTACACAATGTTGTTGTAGAGACATTTATTGTTCAGAGGGCACTGGTCTTTTTTTGTGCAATTACAAGATATCCTTTCATCACCCTCTTTGGTTGTGCTGTTTTTGGTTTTATTGGAAGAATCAATTATATTTTTAAGGTTGGGCATACACGAGTATGATAGCTTGACGGTATTTTTGTTGAATATTTTAGATAGTACATGTTCTTTTGGGAATGATGTTTTAAGGATTTTGAGGAATTCTTTTCCTACGTTAGTTTTTGTTCTTCCATCATATGGAGGGTTATACCATATAATTTTTCTTTTCCTGTTTTTCCTGTTGCTGTTCATGTTGTTATCTGGGTTATATTGTAATTTGTAGTTGTAGCCACTTTTTTTCAGCGCCTCTTGGTATTCAGCTGCTGCACTGTTAAATTCTTTCTCATTGCATGACAGTTTAGATAATCTTTTGTTTATACCATTAGGTATGGTTTTTAAGATGGAGGGTGGATGGTTACTATTGATATCTACGTAGACAGGTGTGTCATTAGGTTTTTTATATGGTTTGTATGTATGATCCTTAAGGTCTAATGTTATGTCTAAATAATTTACTGTTTTTTTGTTGGCTTCTACTGTGATTTTTAGGTTATGGCTTTGAAAGATTTTACAAAGTTCTTTTTTCTTGTTTTCAATGGTTTTTGGTTTATTGTTTAACATGGCAAGACCGTCATCTCTGTATAAGCCAACCTGTTTACCAAGTATTTTCTGTATATGAGACAACATGAAAAGTCCAACTAATTCACAAGTTTCAGCTCCATCATAAGATCCCATCGTGACATCGAATGTGGAATTTCTGCTGGTGTTTTTTATCCAAGTTTCACTGTTGCTATGGAGAAGGGTTTTCTTAGTGTGGAGAATGATTTCCATCTCAGAATCTGTTATATTTGTATATTTGTTGGCGAATCTTAGTGCTTTAGTAAGTAATTCCTCATCAATGGAAGGGTAGAAGTCCACTATGTCAAAAGTAATGAACACTGTATTTTTCTGTTTGTTCGATTCTTTAAACCATTGGATAACTTCGTAACTATTTTTCCAGAGATTGAATTCAGTGTTTGTTTTTATGTCCTCTATTGCTTTTTCCAGGATCTTTTTACTAATTTTGCCTAATTCAGATTTTGATGGGTTGATCAGTCTACAGACAGACAGGACGGACGGACGGACGGACGGACGGACGGACGGACGGACGGACGGACGGACGGACGGACGGACGGACGGACGGACGGACGGACGGAGACGGACAGACAGACAGACAGACAGACAGACAGACAGACAGACAGACAGACAGACAGATAGATAGATAGATGAAACATATAAAGAGACAGACACAGAGAGGGGAGACAGAGAGTGAGAGAAAGAGAGAGATGTATGTATGGATCTATCTCTCTATCTCTCTATCTATCTATCTATCTATCTATCTATCTATCTATGCATGTGTGTTCGTGTGTGTATATTTTGTGCGGTGTGGGGGCGAGCGGTGTGTGTCTGCGTGCGGTGTAGAGCGCGCGCCGCAGGCGTGTGTGAGTGTGTGTGTGTGTGTGTGAGCGTGCGTGCGTGCGTGCGTGTGTGTGTGTGTGTGGTGGTGTTTGTTGTTGTGTGTGAGTGTCACGGTCTCCGAGGAGATGGCAAACACCAAGTCAGGGGGGGGCTTCACTTCCGCGTTCACAGACAACCAACGACCAGTCCGCCGCCTTCAACCTTCATCACAAAAGCCCCAAGCACTCAACAATGATTCACCCCTAACCACACTCACAACCAAATGTGAACATAAACTAACTAAATTTTTAATCACATCACAACATGGCACACCACAAAAGAACACCAACCAATAATTTGCTAAAACTAAACAGCAGACAATATTCATTAACAAGGCCACACGTAAGCTATAGACACACACACTACAACTGGCGACCCGCTCTGCTTCCTCTCTGTGTACAAAAACCTGTGAATGCCACAACAATCGATATCAGCCAGATGATTTCAGAAATGTATTGCACCCCACAACAACAGAGTATTCAAATCATTCCAACATGCAAGCAAAGCACGAATCACAATAACTCAGAATTCAGACAAGCAAAATCAACACTAACATGTTTCAATACTAATGTAGTTCCTTCACGAAGGTGAAAACCAAAAGTCAAAGCGATGAAACCTTTCCGACGTGTTTCTGTTCAAAAAAGTTCATGGATCTTACAACGCCAAGACGATGGCGCACAATCAAAACTAAGCAGATGAACAAAAACTAACATGAGTGACCCACAGGTATGTTGGCGGAGACGATATGAGTCGAGGCCTTCAACAAAGAAGTTCATTTTCACATTCCTTGTCAGCGTTGATTTCCTCGTTCTCCTACAGTCTCTCATGCTTTCATTCCATTCGATGACACATACTATTCTTCCGCATTCATCCACTCTCCCTACTTACAACGGCCATTTACCCGCTGACGGGGGCGTAGTCAGGAAGCCAAGAACAGAAGTCCCCGTTGCTAAAACGAGGAGTCATTGGAGTCACTGTCCTTCCACGGGGCGCGCTCCTGTCCTTCAGGCAACAGACGTCACCACAAAGACCGTCAGCCATCGGCCACCAGCGAGACAACGGCCACTCTCACCAAGCTTCATGTGCGGAAGGGGGGACCACGCCACAGTCAACTAATCAGGTCCTGAACTGAAAACCCGAGATGGACCCACGACCGATGCGCACGAAAAACATGATGAAACGCCCGACCTGAAATTGGTGGACAATAATGTCCAAGCCACAACTCCACCACTGTGGGGGAACAGGGAAGTTTCCAGGCCAAGCAACAGCATACGGACTTTGTAAGGAAAACGTTCTCGTCTCTCGACTGACCTCGTCACACACCATGACCTCCCCTGTCTAATCCTGAACTCAGTTCAAGTCACGTCCCAAATTCAACCGTTTGGTGCACTCTGGAACGGAGTATCTAAGGGAAACCCACGCGCACGCTTTTGCATGAACTAAAAATAACACGCACAGGCCACATACTTCAAACACAATGTTTTAATTTTCAGCCTAGCTTATCAGCACACTTTCCTAAGGTAACAGCGGTTGGAGGAACAAATCTAACCCTGTATCGTGACAACCCCCCTTCCAGATGAAACCTGGAGGGTTACATTAACAAACCAGGAAACAGTACAAGGTATAGATTTGCAGAACGCTCATTCACTTCGAATGCGACTCAGATAGTCCGCTCCAACATTCTCCTTGCCCTGGGATGGCCTCCACAACAAAGAAAAACGGCTGCTCTGGATACCGTGTAGCAAAAACCATCATAAACAAGATTAAATCGGTGCTCACACTGAACGCTGGCTGATTGGCCCACGATATCACCCCCACTCGCTCAAATGGGACGCTGGTTAGTGTCATCCTAGCTAAATGGAACCTTGCCCACTTCTTCGCGGGAGTCACTCTCTGGCAGCCGTCGCAAGACAAACAATATCGATGAATGACTCCGCACATTCCCGGCCAATAGAAATCTCGTCCCACTCATAGGAGTCGGGTTTTCTTGGTCCCCAAATGTCCACTCATGGTGGGGTCGTGAGCGAGTTTAATAACCCGCTGACGTAACGGCTTCGCACACACACCTGGTGTATATTGTTGATCACCCTCAACAATATACTCTCTGTAAATCCCCCTTCTTTACATCGAAAGTGACCTGGTTCCGCTTCTTGCCAACGCGAACTAACAACTCTCATTCGCAACAGCGTCTCTAGCACGCTTGCAACGTGCATCCTTCTCTTTGTAGTTTCCCGCAGCTGTTCTGGACTAACGTTGAACCTTCAACTACTTCGATGTCGAAACAGAGTAGGATTCCTCAGCCCGCCTTTTGCCGCTCGGGTCTGAACACTCCCAACGGTTTTCACGACGGAAACAAAGTACCGCTAAGAGAGTTCTCCGTCCATCCCGTCACCCTGGTTCCCAAAGGATCAATTCACAACGCAAATGACGCAGTACGGCCACGACATAAACTTTCCCGTTTCACAAGCGGGGTGTCCACACAAATTAATATGCCAAGGTAGGTTCCCACACCATGAATGATCAGCCATTTCCAGTTGAATATTTTCTCGGAAGGAACTGTCCGCAGCCATAAAGGCAAGGTTTCTCTAACGCAACAAACTTCCGTCTCCCACGGTGTCACTAAGAGCTGTCACCTCCCTTGCCATTTACAGTCGCGGAAAAGTCTGGTGAATAAGCAGCCACAGCTTCTCTGTCTACAAGCCTCCTCTCTGGCTAGCTTATAAAATCTCACAGAAGGAATCGCACTGCCTGGCAGTAGACCTGGTTTACTTCCCACACTGTAGCACCGAAAATCTGCAAACTTCCCCGGAGTGTAAACGAGGCGAGGACGAGACGAGGGAACCTTGAAAGTCACACGGTTGTCCTGCTGGTTTGACCCGAGTTCCCTGCAGTTGCAGCAGTTTTGGCTTTGTTAGCCCATTTCCAATGTCCTTCCTCTAATGGCTGACTGACCCTCTGGTCGGGTTTTCCTAAACTGACTCGGCGCGCCAAGTAGGGTTCTGGCACTCTTGCACTCTCGCCTAACTTCGACATAGTCCAAAAGCAAGCTGTGGCCGCTTCCACAACTTTTCGCGGTTTCTCTCTCTCGAGCGTAAGTAGCTAGGTCGGGCACTGAGAGTTGACAAAAACTGTTCTCTCAAGAACAAATCACACAACGCTTTTGATCTTCTAAGTCCCACCTCTGCCAGCTTCAACCACAATTGAAGTTCTCTTTCAGTCGCTCAAAAACTGGTGAAATCCTCGTCAACCTCTTTACCGCATTTTCCGCCTAAACTTCCTCCTCCCGTAGAACTCTGGAATCCTAACGAAATTCTTTAGAAGAGCGTCTTGAGTCGTGATTAGCTGAGTGGGTGATTTCGCCGTGATCAATAATCAGAAAAACGCTTTCCTCGCGTTTCCATGCAACATACGGAGATGGACAATTCGCAGCCCAAAACGCCCTCTGGCCATTCAACGCAACGGCTATAATTTCCGAAATGACGCTAAAAAAATGCCTCAATAATCGTCCTCCAATCGTTGAATTCAGGCAACCGCACACGGTACGAATCAGGCGTCTTTGGTTTGGTCAACTTCGCTAACTCCTTTGAAAAGATCTCAGCGTCTTCCAGGCCCTTTTCCTTTCCAAGCTCTCCAACTCCTGCTTGGCGCAACAGGATCTCATGTCTGGTCTCAACTTCAAGCTCCTCCCCTCTAATCTGCTCCTGAAGCTCCATTTCTTTCTTCCTCCTTAAGCCTCCGCTTGTTGCTTAAGCTCTTCTTCCTTCCCTCAATTTCTCCAGGCTATCCAACTCTTCCTTCATTCAATTTCTCCTGGCGATCCAACTCTCCTTCCTCAATTTCTCCTGGCGATCAACTCTTCCTTCCTAAACTCCAGTTCCTCTTGTCGCAAGCGCATCTTCCTTTATTTCCTTCAGCTCCGCCTGAACAATAAGCCACTAACTCGGTGCCTATCAGTCCCAGAGCTATCCCGTTTCTTGCGCACCGTAACACCTCCGGATCCACCGTAACCTCGGTGTTGGTTACCCATCGAGACGTTCTTTGCGCTCAACACGTAGAGGTTTCTCCTCACAGTTAAACTTGACAGCATCCATCCTTTCTTCTCTGCAAGACTCATGGGTCTGGAACCAACCCACGGCCTGAACGTAGACGTTTCTTGTCCTCGATTACTACACCGCTCACGAGTCGATTATCGCGAAATCCCAGTCACAACAGCGTCAATTTTTTTACTCTAAGCCTAACACCTTTCAACACGACACTCATACAAAACCCTAACTACTGACCTACAAATTTTTGAACTAAAATAAAACTCTGAATGCTAAGGTGAATTGGGACCTAACTGATGCGCCTTGAGGTGGATCCTCCCTCAAGCTATCAGGTCTGGACTCGGTGCCTGCACTCAGTCCGAGCTCTGAATCCGGACTCTCCCGCGCTCAGAGCCCCAGGCCGCCTCCAACCTCCCACGTTCAAACAAACACACGACAGGACACAAAGATGCAAACCATAACAAGGATGTCCTAACCCTATCACCACACAGTCATACCACACGAAATGAAACTCCCGACCTACTGTTCAGCCATCATCCCACCGCTGCCACCAAATGTCACGTCGCCGAGGGAGATAGGCAACACCAAGTCAGGGGCTTCACTCGCGTTCACTACAAGGGGGCACGACCAGTCCCCGCATTCCAACTTCATTTCCACAAGCCCAAACATCAACTATGATTCACCCCTAACCACACTCACACCAAATGGGTAACAAAAACTAACTAAATTTATTTAATCACATCACATAAAGTGCACTTCCACAAGAAGAAACAACAACCAATAATTTGCTAAAACTAAAACAACAAACAATATTACATTAACAAGGCCACACTATGCTTATAGACAACACAACACCTACTGCCGACCGCTCTGCTTCCTTCTCTGGTGTACCAAAAACCTGTGAATGCACACAACAATCAATATCACGAGACAATGAATTTCAGAAATGTATGCACCCCACAACACAGGAGTATTCAAATCATTCCACATGCAGCAAAGCACGAATCACACAATAACTCAGAATTTCAGACAAGGCAAAATCATCACTAACTATGGTTACATTACTAATGTAGTTCCTTTCAACGAAGGTGAAAAACCAAAAGTCCAAAGCGATGAAAGCTTTCCGACGTGTTCTGTTCAAACGTTCATGGAGCTTACAACGCCAAGACGATGAGTCACAATCAAAACTAAGCAGATTAACAAAAACTAACATGAGTGTCCACAGGTATGTTTGCGGTGGAGACGAATAATGAGTCGAGCCTTCAACAAAGAAGTTACAGTTCACATTCCTTGTCAGCGTTGATTCCTCGTTCTCCTAACAGTCTCTCTGCTTTCCCATTCGATGACACATTCTATTCTCCGCATTCATCCACTCTCCACTACTTAAATCGGTCATGGTCACGGCCGCTCCTAGTCAGGAAGCCAAGACCAAAAAGTCCGTTGCTAAAATAACGAGAGTCAATGGAGTCACTCCTTCCACGCCGCTCCTGTCCTTCAGGCAACAGACTCACCCAACCGTCAGTCGGCCACCAGCGAGACAACGGCCACGTCTTCACCAGCTCAGTGCGGGAAGGGGACCACGGCACAGCAACTAATCAGGTTCTGAAAAACCCGAGATGGAACCCACGACCAGGCGCACAGAAAAACTGATGAAACGCCCACGAAATTGGGGGACAATAATGTCCCAAGCCACAACTCCACCCTGTGGGGGAACAGGAAGTTCCAGGCCAAGCACCAAGCATACGTCGTGTAAGGGAAAGCTTCTTCGTCTCTCTCGAGACTGACTCTTCACACACCAGTGACCTCCCCTGTCTACCTGAGCTTCAGTTCCAGTTCACGTCCAAATTCAACCGGTTTGTGGACTCATGGAACGGAGTATCTAAGGAAACACACGCGCACGCTTGCAATGCAACATAAAAATAACGACGCACAGGCACACAACTTCCAAACACAAATGTTTTTATTTTCAGCCTAGCTATCACACCGTTCCCTAAGGTACACAGTTGGAGAACAAATCTAACCCTGATCGTGACAGTGTGTGTGTGTGTGTGTGTTTTTTTGCTTGCGTGCGTGCGTGGTCGGCGAGCGTGCGTGGTGTGTGTGTGTGTGTGTGAGTGTGTTGTGGTGTGTGTGTGTGTGTGTTGTGTGTGTGTGTGAGTTTGTGTGTGTGTTGTTTTTGCGTGCGTGCGTTGCGTGCCGTGTGAGCGTGCGTGCCGTGCGTGCGTGCGAGCGTCGGCTTGCTGTGTGTGTGTGTGTGTGTGATTGCTTGCGTGCGGTGCGGTGCGTGCGTGCGTGCGAGCGTGCGTGTGTGCGTTGTGTGTGTGTGTGTGTGCGTGTGTGTGTGAGTGTGTGTGGTGTGTGTGAATGTCCGGTCGCTAAGCCTTGACGGCCCTAGACCACCCCTACCCACACCTCACACACTATAGCAGACAACACAGCACACTAACCCAGCTACAATTCACGGCGCACCTCTTTATTTCACCCACCACAAACATACCACGGCGCCACCACTCACGACCATCTACAGCCACACACCGGTAACCAATTCTTCACTGTCACACCCTTACCCTGCTTCGACCCCTGAGAATCCTAACCTAGTGCTACAGTACCATTTCGGTATATCCCTGCGAGACCTAGGGACCGCAGAGATAGCCCGCACACTGGTGCTAACTAATAGGGACAAAGGACAAACCAAGGACTCTAATATCTAACTATACTACACCCACCTCTCCCAGACCCACCCTTCTCTTTTGACCGGGACACTATCGCACTGGTCACTGTGGTCCCTAAGGGAGGCAACGACAAGTGCCCTACACTGGCTGGCCACTACGTCCCAAAAGGAGGCAAGTACTAACACCCTTACCTTACCTACAGCCTAACCCCACACACTTAACCCTACTGCCTAACACTACAATACAAACCCTTATACTACAACTATGGGACTAACCCATCCCGGCCCGGAGAGCTCCAGTCCTCGGCGCTGTACTTGGCCCCTCACGGCTGACACCTCCCCGGAAGACTTGCACCTCACAGCGCTGACCGTGGCCTCCCACAGTCCAACTCCCTGAGCTCTACGCCCCGGCGGCGAACCGTGACTCCTCACGGTCCTGACTCCCTCCCCGCGCTGGCATGAACACCTAGCGCAGCCACACAACAGCCAGACGCCCTCTCGACGATTCCGGGGCTCGAAGGACCGCCGTCCTCTTATGACGGCCACCGCCGACCCTGAGGGTGGAGGGAATTGTCTGCTGCTGCGCCCCCTCACAGGACGCCGAACCGGTAGAGCAACAGTGCTGGAGAACCCCCCCGGAGAACCCCCCCGTAGCCGAAAGACAAGCCGACGGCCTGGATTGGTCCTCCCTCGACCCGGGAAAAACAGAAAGCAACGGACAGAAACCGCCGCACACTCTGCCGGCCACGCGGCAGCAGACAGTGGTGGTCCGGCCCCGCCTCAGGACGGAGCAAGATAACCTGCTGACTACACTGGAACAGTCGTTTCAACCACAAACCAGTTCTGCAACTGGCTGAAGTGGCTTGCCAACAGAGAACGAACACAGTAACCCGGCACTGGCCAAGGGACACCAGACCCGACGAGGACAGGCATAACTATGACTCGAAGTCACTCAGCCGACTAACGCGCTGCCGCCGCAACTAACAAGGCGCGTCCACTCCTACAACACCAGGGACCGAAGTGAAGCTACCCAACGCAATTCCGACTGGTCGAACCAAGCGAACTCTACTCACACACAAAACAGCGGATTGGTCAAAGCAGCGTAACCTCCGCGAGCTGACAACGCCCTCCACGGACCAACGGACTAGTTGTTGCTCGTGCAAAACCACACGACAATTTACCACAACAACACAACAGAACTTGACACCGACAACAGCCGATATCCTGCCGCCCCGCCTTCTCTGGTGTAGAACCAAAGTAACAAAAGGGTAACAATCGGGAATGGAAACCAACCACCCGCTTCCATCCCTCAACAATTGAAGATTGAAATTTAAAAATATGGTAATGTCTTATTTCCCCAGCCCCCTACCTAGCCAATCTTCCACCTTAACCATAAACCCCAAATCTTACACACGCACGCATCGCACACACACATATACACATATGCACACGTCGCAAACGCTCTCTAATTTCTGAATTACCATTACTCTCCAAACCTATGACGGCTGGATTTAGTAACGCCGATCGGTGACCACACCCCCTGCCTAATTTTAAACTACAGGTTAAAACAACAAAACTTCTCGACCCGATCGGCGTTTACTACTCACTCCCCTACCTAGTACATCCAACTCCACACCTACTCACTCTGGCCCTGCGTTTACTTCTGATGTACCCCATCTTCAATTCAACAACAACACTTTCAATACATCATTAACCGCAGATACATTATTCACCTGGTCTAACTTGCCTCACACGACCTTAACGCAGGCACTTACAGGCAGCCGTTACATACGTTCTATATATAAACTTCATAACTAGGGTGGCTTCTGACCATGCACGACCGCTAATGCAAACACGTGCTAACATGACCACACCACTTCAGCAACAAACTTTGCTACGTCAATCTCTTCCAATGACAATGAACACATGCATATTGGTCGACAATGTCGACTTCTCATGACACAGGTAAATGGAACTTACATCCTCTCTCTCTCTCGTCTCCTCGCTCTCTCTCTCTCTCTCTCTCATCTCTCCTCTCTCTCTCTCTCTCCTCTCTCTCTATACGGCAACGAATCAAGAAGTCTGCCGCCACATGTCCTTTCCAAAACACTGCCTCACCGTAACCACTGGAATGGCCTTCAGCCTGCAGTGCCCACCTGTGATCCTCCCACTAACACTCTAGAACACCACAGCTACCTTCCTGTGTTTCGTCCCAAATGAACATGTCGCTTAGCACGTGCAACCTGCTGTTGCCAAGTTCTTTCTATTGTCAACTCACACGTCTCAGCTACCTTGTTCCAGTTGACGACGTAATTCTGCCGCTGTATCGGAACTCTTGCCTTTCTGGTTGCAACCAGAGATCCCCTCAGCATCTGCATGGGCGCGCATCAAGTGGCTTCCATACAAGATAAACTCTTGCGACTCTTCCCTTAACAGTACTCGCTGACAACTATGACACATGACTGGCCAAGTACCGACGAATGTCAGCATGCATGCCAGGCCAATAAAAATGGCGACCAACTCGCCTCCTTGTTTCGGGTGTAACGTAAGTGTCCAGACATGGGTTCATCGTGGGCTAGCTTCATCACCGTGGCCCGTAGTTCAGCTGGGACGACAGGGATATTTGACTCGCTACTTCTGGGACCCTCGAACCGCCTGACCGAGGTACACCATATTATTCCCCGAGCGTACTCGACCTCGTCCCAAACTAGTGGGAAGTGCGTCCACTGCTTCACACGCACTCCGAGTCCCTTCCTCAAGGTTTCATCCTGGTCCGCATCTGAATTAACTGCTGGGTAGGAGGGTGTTCAGAATGCACTTCCTCGACGGGCAGCGGTACTGGTTCTTGCTGCTCCCTGGCTCCTTGCGCACGTGTCTGCAATGGCCCCTAACCAACGCTGTTCTGCGTATACAGGCACACGTATCCAACTGGAATCTCCTACTTTATTTGCGAAGTTTCTCGATCAGGACTTCACTGCACGAGGGCTATTCATGACTTAAAACCTCCAACTTCCCTTCGATGAATGGCGGGTACTTCAACCTCTATTACCGCCATCAGGTAACATCGACCTACATCTGATTCAGCCAACACTACTGGAACTGTCTCTCCTGTGTACGCGTCTGCTGGCAACCAACCATTGAGGCCTCTACGGTGTATCCGGCACCAGTGTCTTTGTAATCCAATGGCCGGAGCTCCGTGTTGACCTCTAACAATGCACCAGGATCGTAACCGCTGCTGCTCGTGCGCATGGGCGACACAACCGTAGGTGACCCACTCGAGCTTGGGGCTGGTCACAACAATGAACAGCTCCAACAGAAGGGGCTCCCGGACATTTCCTACGATGTGGCCTGGCTTCTTGCAGTTAAAACGAAACTATGGTCGATCTAGTGCCCTTCTGATCTCCTGTTCGATCGGTTGCTGTAGTGCACCATCACTTTGTTGGGACCTCTCTCAGACTGGCTCTCTGTCGTTTCACATGCCCCCCCCAATTTATTTTTTAAAAAAAAAAAAAAAACCCAGTTGCGCAGTTAACCGTTCGGTCTTGCTTTCGCCTTCCACCCCAACCTTTTGCCTCTGCTAAAACAGTAGCATCTGTCGCATTTGTTTCAGCAGTTTTCGGGCTTTTCTTCCCGGACCTCGACTCGTGAACTCTGGTGACAGCAACTGGTAAAACTGTTTTCTTTGGAAAAGCAACCTTAACATCCTCTGCCACACTCTCATCCTTGCCCGCTGCCGCACACCATAGGGAAAACCACCGCTCATCCTTTCCCAGGCACCTGGGCGAAAGTCTCAGCAGCGGTCCTTCTTGATGCTTCTGAACTTTTCCCTGGTAGGCCCTCAGCAAATCTTCTATCCTAAAGTGGCTGAAACAGGGCGCTCTTTATCTGATCATAGTCGCCCAACTCATCCACACTTAACCGCATCACTCACTGCTTCTCTAGCTTTTCCTCTCAGCAGATACATCAGACGTGTGGGCCATGAGTCACTCGCTCCACTTGCACATCTTGGCTACACGCTCAAATGGGCGATGAAAGCGTCCACGTCATGCGTTCACCCTCCTAACGGCTCAAGGTGACACCTTCGTTTCCTTCAACCTCAATCAAAAGCGTTTTTATGGCTCTGCTTCATATGAGGCCTGTCCCACTCTTGTATTTAGCTCTCGCTCTCTTGCCTCTAACTCAGCTTCATCTTTTCGTCTCTTGAGATCAAACTCGGCCTGTGCTTTAACGCCACTCTCTCTGCCTAGCAGCTTTCTCCTCTCAATCTTCCTCTCCTATCACTTTCTCCTCTTCAATCTTCCTCAGCTTCATCTCTACTCCCTCATCCTTCATCTTCTGCCTCTTCTATTCCCTCTGCCTAGGCAGCTTTCTCCTCTTCAATCTTCCTCTGCTAGCATCTCTAACCTCCCCTGGCCTAGCAGCTTCTCCTCTTCAATCTTCCTCTGCTGCATCTACTAACTCCCTCTGCCTAGCAACTTTCTCTTCTCTCGTCCCATCATCTTCTGCCTCACTTTCTCCTCCATCCGGAGCTCCAACTCTGCTTCTCTCGCTATCTTCTCATCCTCATTCCTCTGCGGCTTAACCTTTGTCATCTCGTCTTCATTACGCACCGAGTCTGTGACGAACTTGGCGAGATCTCCCCCAGCTAAACCCATCGCCGTTCCCAACTGACAAACTTTGCGCATAAGTCCCCGACCCCGTTCATGATCCACCCCCAGCATCTGTCGACTAACCTGGGTTTGGTACTGCCGTAGGGGCCTGTGGATCCAATGACACCTATCAGGGTCGTACTGCGGGAGGGCTCGGTGTGTTAGACATAGGGTACCCACAACCACAGAGCTGAGCAACAAACAGTATGCGATCTGAGCGCAAACTGGAGGTCCCTTACTACGCACTTGCCCCTGAAGCAAACCCCGCACAATACAAACACTATTCCAAAGAGTCACGTGACCAGCATAACACCACCCACGACTGTAAAGCTCATACATAATACCGATACGGGGTCTAACCCACACAATATTTCTAATGCGCTGTCTGGGCGCCAACCCAATCACGTGACGCCGTATTCCCACCGTCCACTGTGCATGCGCACCAGTTTCACATGGACTAAAGCAATCACGGGCCTCACTGGTCTCTGGTAGGCCGCACGCCACCCGATCACAGTGCACTTGCACCCCACAAGTTCTAATGCACTCTCCATCACACCTTAGTGTCACCACACTACGCACCCTCAGCTTTCCACGCACAGTCACCTGGGCTAATAACACTGCCCTTAATTCCCCCCAGGATATCCCGAGCAACAACAGACTGTTCAGGTCGACGGCTGGGTAACACACACTACCTACACACTGGGGTATACCACATAAGGGACACAACATACGCCTGGTACCCTTCCGGGCACCTCACCTACCCTCATCTCCACCAAAATGTCACGGTCGCTAAGGCCGGACGGCCCTACCACCCCTACCCACACCTCAAAACACACTATAGCAGACAACACAGCACACTAACCCAGCCTTTAACAATACACGCGCACCTCTTTATTTTCACACACACAAACATACCACGGCACCACACCAACTCACGTCCATCCTACAGCACACACCGGTATCCCACTTCTCACTGACCCACCCTACCCTGCTTCGACCCTGAGAATTCCTAACCTATCTACAGTACCAGTTTTGCGGTATATCCGCCGACCTAGGGACGCAGAGATAGCCCCGCACACGTGGTGAGTTAACAAATAGGGACAAGGACAAAACCAAGGGACTCTAGATATCTAAACACTACCGACCCACACCTCTCCCCAGACCCACCCTTCTCTTTTGACCCGGGACGCACTATCGCACAGTCACTGCGTCCCTCAGGGATGCAACGACAAGTGCCGCTACACTGTGCTGCCACTACATTCCCAAAAGGAGGCAGTAGCTAACACCCTTACCTTTACTCTTAACACTGCCTAACCCCACACTTAAACCCTATACTTGCTAACACTACACCCCCTTTAGTTATACTACACCCTATGGGACAACCCACCCGCCCATAAGAGCTCCAGTCCTCGCGCTGTACTTGGCCCCTCACGGCTACACCTCCCCGAAGACTGCACTCTCAGCGCTGACCATGGCCATCCCACATCCAACTCCCTGAAGACCTACACCCCGGGACCCCGGCGGCGACCGGTACTCTCACGGTCAGACTCCCTTCCCCTGCGATGGGCCATGACACCTAGCGCACCAGCACACACCAGACGCCCTCTCGACGAGTCCGGTGACTCGAAGGACGCCTCCTCTTTTGACGGCCCGCCGGACCCTGAGGCTGTTGATGGAAGGTCTGCTGCAAAGCAAGCGCCCCCT
>CM031595.1:20602563-20605063 GCA_018398815.1 Conus ventricosus | reverse complement strand
TTGGCGGAGATTTTGCTGTCTCCCAAGTGTCCCTGTCGTTCATGACTCTGCATGCCAGAGAAACGGAACGGACCGCCACAGCCCAGGTCAGTATTCCATCGAGGGGCATTCCGTGTATACAATTTTCTGGAGATACTGTTCGTACACAGAGAGAGAGAGAGAGAGAGAGAGAGAGAGAGAGAGAGAGAGAGAGAGAGAGAGAGGAGAGAGAGAGAGAGGAGAGGAGAAAGAGAGAGAAGAGAGAGAGAAAGAAAAGGGTGAAAGGGAAAAAAAAAAGGAACGAAAAAAAATTTTATTTAACCAGGTAAAAGAGTAAGCTATCTAAAATTTTTTTTTTTTCCCACCCAGCCCCCGGGGGAAAAGAGAAGAGAGAGAGAGAGAGAGAGAGAAGGAGAGAGAGGGAGAGAGAGAGAGAGAGGAGAAGGAGGAGAAAAGATCACAAATTAAAATCAAAACAAAAAGAAATTTTGGAGTTTTCCCCTTTTCCCTTCATCAAAAGAATACAACAAAATCAGAAAATTTAAGGCGGTTTTTACGAGAGAGAAAAAGAGAGAGAAAAGAGAGAGAGAGAGAGAGAGAGAGGAGAGAGAGAGAAGACAGGGCAACAGACAGCCCAACCAAAAGAGAGAAACCCGAGGGGAAAACAGGGACGCACAGAGAGAGGGGGGAAAGAGAGAGAAGCAAACGAACGGATTTTTTTTCTATTTGAGGTATTTTTGGGTGGAAAAAATCCCTTTCATGACCTTTTTTCCTTTTTTTTAACCCTCCATCCCCTTTTTGGGCAAAAAAAAATACAAACTGGACGTAACCCCAAATAGAAACATGAAAAAAACAAAATAAACCCTTAAATTCCAAATGAAAAAAAACAGAAAAGGGAGTGCAAAAAAAAGGGGAAAAGGGGGGGTGGAGGTGAGATAAGGGGTGGGATGGGGGGGAAGGGGGGGAACAGAGGGAAAAGAGGGGGGTTTGAGGTTTTTGGGGATGGGTTTGGGTTTTTAAAAGATTTGGATGTAAAAATGTTTTGGGGAGGGGAAGGGGGGGGAAATTTTTAAAAAAAAAGGGGGAAATTGGGGGGAAGAAAAAATTAAAAATTTAAAAAGCAACGACCTTATTTTTTGTCTTTGCCAGAAATTTAAAGGAAAAGTGGTGTCTGTTAAGGGCCTTTGGGGAATTTTTGAGTGTGGTTTTTTAAGCCCGAAAAGAGAATCGGTCCCAAACCGTTGTTCTGTTTTTTGGGAATGGGTTTTTTTTTTTGGGTTTTTTTTTCCTTTTGTTTAAAAACCCCCCTCCCCCCCCCCCCCCCCCCCCCCCCCCGGCCCCGTAATTCTGTTACTGCTGTTGTTTAGTTCCCACATTTAGCCATGCTGTCAAATCCCGGGTTTGAAAAAAAACACTTTCCCAATTTGTTTTTTGTTTTTCTGCTGATTTGTTTATGTTGTTGTTGGGTTTTGGGGGTTGTTAGGGAAACTTTTTAGGGAAAAACATACTTTTGATTTGAAGATTTAACCCAAATAGGTATAAAAACTAAACTTGGACCCTTTTTAAAATTTTATTTTTTTTTTTTCTTGTTTGGGGATTTCATTTGCCCAAACTGCTAGAGTTTCTGCAGAATTAATGTTTTGAAAGACCAAAAGTTTAATTTTTGAAAGTAATTGGGAGTTTTTGGGGATTTTTTTTCAGTGGAAGAGTCATTTTTGAAAAAATTTTTGGGCTCCCAAAAGGAAAAAATATTGCCTGTTTTTTAATCATTTTTCAAGAAGGGTTTTTCTAGTTTTTATTTTTTTTTATATTGTTTTTTTTTGTACGGGGTTTAAAAAGTTTCATTTTAAGCAAAATATTGCTTGTTAAATTCCGGGGTTGAAAAGAAAAATTTTCAATATTTGGGTTTATTTTAAAAATGGGGAAAAAAAATTGAGAGGGGGGGAGGAGAGAGAGGGAAAAGAGGAGAGGGGAGAGAGGGTAGAGGAGAGAAGGGGAGGGAAGAGAGGCAATTTGGGGGAAAACTAAAGAAGTGATTCTTTCATTCCGTCAGCTATTATTTCTTCGGAAAAAATCCATCTTCCCCCTCAAACCCCCGAGTTGAAAAAAAAAAATATGAGAAAAAAGAGAGAAAAGAAGACAAGGGGAAAAAGAGATGTGTGGTGTGTGTGTGTTGTTGTGTGTGGGTGTGGTGTTGTGTGTTGTGGGGTGTGTGTTTGGGGTGGTGTGTGTTCTGTGTGTGTGTTTTGTGGGGCCCGGGGCGCGTGTGTGGTTTTGTGTGTGTGTGTGGTGCGTGCGTGCGGTGCGTGCGTTCGTGCGGCGGCGTGCGTTTCGTGTGTGTGTGTGTGTGTGGGGGTGTTGTGTGTGGGGTTTTGTGTGGGGTTTTGGGGCGTGGGGGCGTGGTGTGTTTTGTTTTGTGTGTGTGTGTTTTGTGTGTGGTGTGTTGTGGAAGAGAGAGAGAAAGAGAGAGAGAGAGAGAGAGAGAGAGAGAGAGAGAGAGAAAAGAGAGAGAGAAGGGGGA
>CM031595.1:20595063-20597563 GCA_018398815.1 Conus ventricosus | reverse complement strand
TGTGGAGCTCAAAAGTATCACTTCAATTATAATTTCCCGGATACAAGAAATCTACCATTTTCATCTAGTCTATATTTGGAGTAAAATCATCTGACTTGAAAGCGATTTTTGTGATAGGAAAGGGGTGGTATATTGGTGACAATTTCAACATAAACTGGTGTGAAGTATGGTGTACAGCCATCTGGGAACTAATGTTTTGTGCACTGCTGTGTTCGCTGTTTACTGCCGCCTGAAGACGACATATTTGTCGAAAATTCATCAGTTTTGTACTGTGTGTTGAAAAAAAAAAACACGTCTCTTCCCACCTTATTTTGTAAAAGGAAATGAAACAGACTGCAGCGTCACTGAAAAACATGCAAAATACAAGATAGAGACTTGACACATCTATCAGTGCTACCGGTGAGCATTGCTTCGTGCAATCTGCTTTTCGTAAAGTCTCAAAAAGACAATATGTCGAAAAATTGCCAATCTGTTTTGTTTTGTATATAAAATTTACGTGATTTTTGCGCCTTGTTTCAAGTATGTATTTCAGCTCGTTTTCAGCAAATCAGCAAATCGGTGTGAACGTCGTTACGATGTGAGACTCATATTGCAGGGGACTGTATAAACAAACAAACAGTCACAACCCAGTCCGAACAGACTGAACGACGTGAACATTCTCAACAGACTGAACGACGTGAACATTCTCAACAGACTGAACGACGTGAACATTCTCAACAGACTGAACGACGTGAACATTCTCAACAGACTGAACGACGTGAACATTCTCAAAAGACTGAACGACGTGAACATTCTCAACAGACTGAACGACGTGAACATTCTCAACAGACTGAACGACGTGAACATTCTCAACAGA
Organism: Conus ventricosus; assembly: GCA_018398815.1. Classification (NCBI taxonomy): domain Eukaryota; kingdom Metazoa; phylum Mollusca; class Gastropoda; order Neogastropoda; family Conidae; genus Conus; species Conus ventricosus. The sequence continues at coordinate 20,596,707 of CM031595.1, read as the reverse complement.
CTGAACGACGTGAACATTCTCAACAGACTGAACGACTTAAGAGTATACAGTAGTGAACATTCTCATACATACACAGTTTTCCAATTTGCAAAGCGCGGTTACTGAAATGAACATTTTGTTTGTTTTTTGAGATTTGATCCACTTTCTTATAAAAAAAAAAAAAAGAAAAGCTGGATTTCGAGACCAACAAAAGAGGGGAGAGGACAAGACGCTATAGAAATAGGTTTTTTTTAAACATATGCTTCTCCCACAGGGAAGACAAACAAATGTGAGAAACAAATAAACAACGCGTAGGCTACAAACAAAGGCGAAACAACTGTAAAAGAAAAATATTCGTGTGAGAGATGACATTCCCCCTGGAATTTACTTGCTCTGTGGAAATCAGGAGTAGCCTTTCCTATCTGACTTTTGATGGAAAAAAATGATTCTGGTGTGCATTGTCACAGATTTTTTTTTAATACTTGTATTTTGATGCATTAACAGAATGGCTTTTCTGTTGTTCTTTCTAAGCGACGGGTTATCAGCACTGAAGTTGTTTTCTTTACTTTAAAATGTATCTTCAGACATGTAATCTAAGTTTTTGTTTATGCTTGCATGTTCATTTGTTTCCTCTTTGTTCGTAGACATACTGTTCTCATAGATGTAAGACGAACGGAATTTTTTTCCCTATCACAAAGAAAAATGCAGGTGACGAGAAACGAAAGACTGTAGCCTGTTAACTGGATGCCTAAATGTGAAAGAAAGCAGGGATCGGTTTCTGTGTGAAATGAAAGGGTGACATGCAACGGCAATGCCTCGCTATTGGCTTGTTGCCCATGGGGACGCGTCGTGTGATGTCTTGAGGCGAAGGCTACAGATTCCATTACAGAACATCTCTGTAGTCTACAGTCTGGAATGAACGCGAAGCACGGACCGGTAACAGCATAGCATGTCTGTCTGCCTTTGGGACGAGAGAGGAGTTCTGGAGGTGATGAAAGTGTGTGTGTATGTGTGTGTGTGTGTGTGTGTGTGTGTGTGTGTGTGTGTGTGTGTGTGTGTGTGTGTGTGTGGTGTGTGTGTGTGTGTGTGTGTGTGTGTGTGTGTGTGTGTGTGTGTGTGTGTGTGTGTGTGTGTGTGCGAGCGCGCGCGCGCGCATGTGTGTGTGTGGAGAGAGAAAGATTGATTGATTGATTGATTGATTGATTGATTGATTGATTGATTGATTGATTGATCTTTAATACCCAAGGATGAAGATTTTAGGCCAAAGCCTAGTCTTACAATCTGTCCTTGTCATGCATACATTATTTCAGCACATATCATTCATACAGACAATTCAACATAGCAACATGATAATCTAATTCTACAATGATAAGCAAACTGCTCATAAAAGCACTAATGAGATGGGGGATGGTAAAACAAAAGGAAACTTACAAGCAAACAAACAAACAAAAACTACACAGAGAGAGAGGTCAGAGGAGGGTGGGGAAGAGAGAATGGTAGGTAGGGGGAGGAGGAAAAGGGATGGTAGACAGAGTGGGATGTGGGATGAGCGATTTTAACGGAGTAGGTTTTATGTTGAGACGATTTATCCAAAGTATGGTTCACAGACGACTTAGCGAATGGACGCTAATCATTGTAATCGAATAATTTAACTACTGAGACATA
>CM031595.1:20582563-20585063 GCA_018398815.1 Conus ventricosus | reverse complement strand
TTCTGCCTTTCCCTCTCAGACTTTCTGCCTTTCCCTCTCAGACTTTCTGCCTTTCCCTCTCAGACTTTCTGCCTTTCCCTCTCAGACTTTCTGCCTTTCCCTCTCAGACTTTCTGCCTTTCCCTCTCAGACTTTCTGTCGTGCCTTTCCCTCTCAGACTTTCTGCCTTTCCCTCTCAGACTTTCTGCCTTTCCCTCTCAGACTTTCTGCCTTTCCCTCTCAGACTTTCTGCCTTTCCCTCTCAGACTTTCTGCCTTTCCCTCTCAGACTTTCTGTCGTGCCTTTCCCTCTCAGACTTTCTGTCGAAAACATTGATTCTGGTGTACATTGTGACTTTTTCTGTATTTCCATACATTAACAGGACAATCGGAAATGAAATGAGGTAGGGAACAGTAAACGATAAACAGTAAACAAGTGGGGTATGTTTTGCTCCCATAAGGAAACCTAACACAGAGTAACTTTTATTCAAGACTGGCACAGCCTTTTAAACTTGAATAAAGTCAGACAAATACATAGACGAACAATCTAATAGTGGGGGAAAAAACAAGCGCAGGCCAACAACTGAACTGTCTGGCAAAGATTTGGACTTGAGGGGAGGGGAGTTTGAAGATGGAGAAACTGGGAAAATGAAATTTAAAAAAAAAAGAAAAAAGTTACAGATATGAAAACTCTTCTCTAGCTGCATAAGGGAACCATCACAATCCCTTTTGAAGGCAGATATATTTGCATTGCCTGCCCCGAGGCCCCCCGCCCGCCGGACCGGGACCCACCAGGGAGACACGGCCGGCCGCACCTGCGCTCCCGGCGTCAAATAGAGACACACCACAGTCCATAATACTGTGGTGTTCTCACCACCATGGGTGCAAAAAAGAATCCAATAGCACCCCCAGAGCAGCCAGCGAAGAGTAGTAAATGCAACCAAACGAAAGTGTGGGGAGGAAAAAAAATTTGCTGTAAAACTAAAGACATTATGCAAATAATATAAAATGTAGGGGACAGTCTTTGAGCCTACGCCTGAGGATCCACCCAAAGATGCAAGGGAGATCAAAAGACAAACACACAGACGGACAGAAACAATTACAAATAACCTCAATTTAATCAAAGCAAAATCGGAAATGAAATGAGGTAGGGAACAGTAAACGATAAACAGTAAACAAGTGTGTTATGTTTTGCTCCCATAAGGAAACCTAACACAGAGTAACTTTTATTCAAGACTGGCACAGCCTTTTAAACTTGAATAAAGTCAGACAAATACATAGACGAACAATCTAATAGTGGGGGAAAAAACAAGCGCAGGCCAACAACTGAACTGTCTGGCAAAGATTTGGACTTGAGGGGAGGGGAGTTTGAAGATGGAGAAACTGGGAAAATGAAATTTAAAAAAAAAAAATAAAAAAAAAGTTACAGATATGAAAACTCTTCTCTAGCTGCATAAGGGAACCATCGCAATCCCTTTTGAAGGCAGATATATTTGCATTGCCTGCCCCGAGGCCCCCCGCCCGCCGGACCGGGACCCACCAGGGAGACACGGCCGGCCGCGCCTGCGCTCCCGGCGTCAAATAGAGACACACCACAGTCCATAATACTGTGTTCATTTTCCCAGTTTCTCCATCTTCAAACTCCCCTCCCCTCAAGTCCAAATCTTTGCCAGACAGTTCAGTTGTTGGCCTGCGCTTGTTTTTTCCCCCACTATTAGATTGTTCGTCTATGTATTTGTCTGACTTTATTCAAGTTTAAAAGGCTGTGCCAGTCTTGAATAAAAGTTACTCTGTGTTAGGTTTCCTTATGGGAGCAAAACATACCCCACTTGTTTACTGTTTATCGTTTACTGTTCCCTACCTCATTTCATTTCCGATTTTGCTTTGATTAAATTGAGGTTATTTGTAATTGTTTCTGTCCGTCTGTGTGTTTGTCTTTTGATCTCCCTTGCATCTTTGGGTGGATCCTCAGGCGTAGGCTCAAAGACTGTCCCCTACATTTTATATTATTTGCATAATGTCTTTAGTTTTACAGCAATTTTTTTTCCTCCCCACACTTTCGTTTGGTTGCATTTACTACTCTTCGCTGGCTGCTCTGGGGGTGCTATTGGATTCTTTTTTGCACCCATGGTGGTGAAAACACCACAGTATTATGGACTGTGGTGTGTCTCTATTTGACGCCGGGAGCGCAGGCGCGGCCGGCCGTGTCTCCCTGGTGGGTCCCGGTCCGGCGGGCGGGGGGCCTCGGGGCAGGCAATGCAAATATATCTGCCTTCAAAAGGGATTGCGATGGTTCCCTTATGCAGCTAGAGAAGAGTTTTCATATCTGTAATATTTTTTTTTTTTTTTTTTTTTTTAAATTTCATTTTCCCAGTTTCTCCATCTTCAAACTCCCCTCCCCTCAAGTCCAAATCTTTGCCAGACAGTTCAGTTGTTGGCCTGCGCTTGTTTTTTCCCCCACTATTAGATTGTTCGTCTATGTATTTGTCTGACTTTATTCAAGTTTAAAAGGCTGTGCCAGTC
>CM031595.1:20572563-20575063 GCA_018398815.1 Conus ventricosus | reverse complement strand
CACAGCAGATCTCCAGAATGGGACCACCATCCACAGACCATCAGCATGAGCAGCGCGAGACTAGACAATGCACTCCACTCAGGGTGAACAACTGATTCTGGTTTAACTCACCGTGCCTCATGAAAGCAGAATGGAGCAAGCACGCATCTAGAAAACTGAAAAGAATGCCAGTCTATTCCGGCAGCTGGGATGATCGGGTTTCCTCGCCATGGAAGCTGGAGCAAGGGGGAGTGTAGGGTTGTCAGCCCATAATCTCACGAAACACCCAAGGATTTCTGGTTGGGAACAAATGCACGAACAATATTGCATAGGTCGCTGCCAGTATGAGTTGTTTGTGACGTCAGAGGAAGATGTATTTGTCGAAAAACTATGATGTCATTTTTGTACTGTGCTTTCACCGAGCATAAAACGTACACTGAATTGTTTGTTTAGAAGTAATTTGAACACGTTCTTAAAAAATATCACAAATAAGGCAAACAACCGTTGCCCCTCTGGTGAAACAACAATAATATGCACACAACTCCAGACCAACGTTGCGTGTGTACATTCACCCCGCACACAAGAGACACAGATTAAAGGAAACATTCACTCCCCCCAAAAACAAAGTGTCATGCTTTGCAATGTACGTCGAGCCGACAGCAACAACAGTAACACACACACACGCACACACACACACACACACAAACACACACACACACACACACACACACACACACACACACACACACACACACACACACACACACACACACACACACACACACACACACACACACACACACACATTGATTCCAGACCAGGGTGATTTTCAATCGTGAACATCTTGACGCAGTACACACACACCAACACAAGCACAGCTAACCTCTGTATGGTTCAGAGGAAAGAAAATCTTAACGAGGTGGAGAAATGCCAAATATGATAGAGGCTCCTGTTTGTTTAAATCAAGCTTGTTGATGTCTCGCGCACAGCTTGGCGTTACGCGCAAAGTTTCCTTTTCGATAGAGAGAGACAGCTATTTCGTGATGTTTAATGAAAGCCGGTCGTTGCTATAATTGTTTTCACTTTCTGTGCATTGTTACACACTGCTCTTATTCACATGCCCTTTCCAAGAAGAGTCCAAGACTAAATGAAAATAACTGTCATTCATTCATTCATTCATTCATTCATTCATTCATTCATTCATTCATTCATTCATTCATTCATTTATTTTATTCTCTCTCTCTCTCCTCTCTCCTCTCTCTCTCTCTCTCTCTCTCTCTCTCTCCTCTCTCTCTCTCTCTCTCCTCTCTCTCTCTCCCTTTGTTGTCATTTCTCTTTTTTCTCTTTATGTGTGCACTGCACCTCACATTGTTATAGGCCAGAGGCCTGAAACATTAAAATTGTGTTCAATTGTGTTCAATTGTTCAACTGTGTTCAATTGTTCTCTCTCTCCTCTTCTCTCTCTCTCTCTCTCTCTCCTCTCTCTCTCTCTCTCCTCTCTCTCTCTGTCCCCTCTCTCTCTCTCTCTCCTCTCTCTCTCTCTCCTCTCTCTCTCTCTCTCTCTCTCTCGATGTCACTTACAAAACATAATCTTAGTAATTTGACACTTTTTTTTGCATAAATCAAGAAAAAAAGTAAAAAATCCTACGGTGAAGAGGACAGCAAAACAAAAGAGGGGCGAAAAATATTCAGCCAGGAGAAGTACTAGAAGGCAGGTTTGAAAGTTTGAATGTCGAGTCACTGGTGGGCGGACAATGAACTACAATAATTCTTTGTTCTCTTTATTTCTTGTGTGTCTTTTTTGCTTGCCCTGCCTGTTAGACAAGTAGTCGAAACGTCTCGTTTTGTATTTTGATGTGTTTGTCCCGTTGCTTTGGTGGTCTACTAATTCAATGTTATTCATTTAGAGGGGAGGAGGGGGGATAGTGGGGGTCCTTGTTTATTCCGATTGCCACTTATTAGCATATGTATTGGATAAACGTAACTGCAGGCGTAGTAGATTTACACTTGTGTGCATGCCACTGGCAACCAACCAACCACACAAAAATAAATGAATTCACTCCAAAGAAGTCGTCACTGGAATGAAAAATGCCGCAAGTCATGTCTCAGCATCATCTGTATATGACCTCCTGCCCTTCGATTTCAAACCTCGTGAACTTAAAAAAAGATTAGTTGTTCTGCAGAACGAAAGAAACAAAAAAATTACTAGACAAAACACGACGCGTTTTGACCTTTTTGGTCTTCGTCAGACAAAACAAACAACCTTCAAGACAATGAAAACGAAAAGCGAACAACCACTTCTCGCCTCAAATTGGACGCAACATGGATGTGGAATGAAGATGAGTCCCCATTTGGCGCCCAGTTTGAGGAGATAGGTGGTTGTCCGTTCTTTATTTTTCCTGTCTTAAATGTTGTCTTGCCCGAAGAAGACCAAAGAGGTCGAAACGCGTCGTGATTTGTCTAGTGATTTGTTTGTCTTTTTCCTTCGGCAGAGCAGTAATTTTTCTTATAAGTTTGTTTT
>CM031595.1:20555063-20560063 GCA_018398815.1 Conus ventricosus | reverse complement strand
CCGTGTCTGATAAATTATTTATAGATTTTTTATTAATGAAAATTCGATCAAAAACTATTGCTTATGCTACTATGAGGAAAAAGAAAGCTACTGAAAAAGAAGAAAACCTAGTTAAAAATATTGAAGAATTAGAAAAAAAAGAAAACAAAACAGAAGAAGACATGAAATGGTTAAAGGAAACGAACCGAGAGCTAGTTTCACTCAGAGAAAAAAAAATACAAGGAGTGATATTAAGGTCTAGGGCAAAATGGATAGCAGAAGGGAAAAGGTAACAAAATATTTTTGTAACTTGGAAAAAAAGGCACTTCGTAAACAAAAGTATGACAAAGCTAGTAAATAAAAATGGAGATTTGCTTGAGGAACCAGAGCGAATAAAAACCGAAGTAAATGAGTTTACTGTAAGCTATACAAAAGACAAAGCTTAAATGTATGTGAAATAAGTGATTTAGTTAATAAGCATCCTACACTATCACAGGAAGAGAGGGACTCTATAGAAGGGGACATAAGTTTAGAAGAAGCAGGTTATGCATTACAACATATGAAAAATGGAAAGAGTCCAGGTACGGATGGATTTGGAGCTGAATTTTATAAATTCTTTTGGAAAAAAATGGGACCATTCGTTGTGCGTGCTCTAAACCAGTCGTTCAAAGACGGAGAACTTTCATCAACACAAAAACAGGGGCTTATTACTTGCATTCCCAAACCAGAAAAATCTAAAGAACACATAAAGAATTGGAGACCAATTTCATTATTAAATGTTTTATATAAGATCGGAGCATCGTGTATTGCAAACAGGATTAAGAAAAACTCTTGAAAAATTAATCAATGAGGATCAGACTGGATTTGTAGCCAACCGATATCTTGGAGACAATATCAGATTGATTTATGATTTAATCTGTTATCTTGACACAACACATAGGCCTGGTCTCTTGCTCTGTTTAGACTTTGAAAAAGCTTTTGATTCTTTGGATTGGCAATTTTTGTTTACAGTTCTGGAATCCTTTGGTTTTGGAGAGGGTATCTGTAAATGGATACGAACATTTTACACAGATATCAAATCAGCAGTTATAGTCAATGGCCAAGTAGCTGATTGGTTTCCAATAGAACGAGGATGTAGGCAAGGTGACCCACTTTCCCCTTATCTATTTATACTCTGCGTAGAGATTTTAGCCATTATGATCAGAGAAGACAAAGATATAAAAGGCATTGACATCAACCATGAAGAACACAAAATATCTCAATTTGCTGATGATGCGCAGCTAATCAATAATGGTGATAGATTATCCTTTGAAAAGTCTATTCAGTTGATTTAAAAATTTGGGAATTTCTCAGGGCTGTTTATGAATGAAACAAAACACAAGCAATCTGGCTTGGAAGTAAAAAGAATTCAAAAACAAAATACATGCAACATCTAAATATAATTTGGAATCCAGAAAAATTTAGAATACTCGGTATATGGTTTACAAATGACATGAAAGATTGTGATCAGGCTAATTATGCCGAAAAAATGTCAGAAATAAAAGCTCTTTTCAATATTTGGATAAAAAGAAATATAACTCCTCTTGGAAGAGTTGCTGTATTAAAATCCTTAATACTATCAAAATTAATACACCTCTGGATCCTGCTTCCCAACCCACCAGATGATTTTGTGAATAATCTCCAGAAAATGTGTTTTCGTTTTATTTGGAACGGTAAAACGAGATAAAATTAGCAGAAATACGGTAACGAAAGGTGTAAAATATGGTGGCTTAAATGTACCGGATATCAGAGCATATATTGCTGCACTGAAACTCAGTTGGATCAGAAGGTTGAAAACTACGAAACATAAATGGAAAAATGTTGCATTGGAATTATATCCATTTCTTACTGAAATCGAAAAATATGGCCCAAGCTACGGTTTATATAAAAATCATAACAACAATCTTTTGGAAACATATTTATGTGGCATACAGTCATTTTTGCAATCTAGTAAAACCAAAAACACAAACAGAATTACTTTCAGAACCAGTATTTTATAATGAGAAATTTAAAATTGGAGGCAATATGATTAAGCATAAAAATTGGATCCAAAGAGGTGTCAACTGTGTTGCACATTTTCTTGACAACAACGGAAATTTCACATACTGAATTTAATAGAAAATTTGGAATGAATATACATTTTCTGGCTTATAATGGCTTAAAATGTCCATTAAGAAATATATAAAATTAACAAAGATAAATGAAATAAACAATTGCGCACATGATATCCCCGGGGCATTGAAACTAATATATTCCATATCTAAAGGTACGAGGTTGTTCTATGACATCTTAATCAATGATAACAAACCTCCCAATTCCTGTCAAAAGTGGACTGAGAAGTTAGGGATAGATATTCAGTGGAAAGAGGTATTTAAAAAATTGCATAAAATACAAGATGTCAAATTGAAATGGCTACAGATGCGCATTGTACATAGAATTCTCGGGACAAATGTTGTACTGAAAGAAATGAATATTACAAACAGTTATAATTGTGATTTCTGTAGAGAATTCAAAGACAGTATTGAACATATATTCTGGACATGCAACATCTCAAATCGTTTCTGGAGAAACCTTGAACATTTTTAAAAAACAAAATGTACAACATGTACAAACATCAGTATAACTCGAAACATAGTATTATTTGGCATAGAAAATAATATAGTTACGGACTATGTTTTTGATTTATTGATACTTCTGGTAAAATGTATATTTATAAATGTAAATTTGAAAAGTCCATACCTAACATAATAACCTTTGAAAGATACTTTTCTTCAAGACATAGAATAGAACAACACAATGCCAGATTATCATGGAAAACGGATGATTTTAATAAAATATGGATGCCATACGAATTGCTATTCAGAAATACGCACTAAAACAGTAAACAGCAGGTCTTTAAAAAAATTTAAAAAGGGAAAGAAAAAAAGGAAAAAATGGAGAGAAAAAAGGGAAAAAGGGAAGGAAGGGGAAAAAACAAAAAAGAAAAAGTAAAACCGTGAATCCAAATGTAAAAATAGCTGCAAATGAACCGATATCCACCTCTCTCTCTTTTCTCTCTCTCTCTCTCTCTCTCTCTCTCTCTCTCCCCTCTCTCTCATCCTCTCTCTCTCTCTCTCTCTCTCTGTCCCTTTAAGGTTTGATCTTTCCTAATGTCTGTGCCGTTATGTTTGTTTATGTATATGTGTGGGTAAATATAAGTGTATGTGTACATGCGTATGGATACATACATTTTGATGTAATGTGATGTGTTTTTACTCTCCAATGATGTATTGATATAATTACCCATTGTGCGTATATATGTATTTGTGTACGTTTATATGTATGCATGTAAATTGTTATGTAATTTCATTCAAAGTGATTAAAAAATGTAAAAAAAAAGAAAAAAAAAAGAAAAGAAAAAGAAAACAAAAACCAAAACCAAAAGAAAAGTCAGAGGGATAGAAAGACTGAGATCGTCGATAAATCAAAAGGAGAAAGAAAGAGAGAGAGAGAGTGAAGGGGAAGGCAAAAGAGAGACAGAGAGAGAGAGAGAGAGAGAGAGAGAGAGAGAGAGAGAGAGAGTGAAGGGGAAGGCAAAAGAGAGACAGAGAGAAAGAGAGAGAGGGAGAGAGAGAGAGATAGACAGACAGAAAGAGAGGGAGAGAGAGAGAGAGAGAGAGAGAGAGAGAGAGAGAGAGAGAGAGTAAAGGGGAAGGCAAAAGAGAGAGAGAGAGAGAGAGAGAGAGAGAGAGAGAGAGAGAGAGAGACAAACAGACAGAGAGAGAGAGAGAGAGAGAGAGAGAGAGAGAGAGAGAGAGAGAGAGAGAGAGAGATGCACTCGCAAACAGACAAAACTGAGACGAGTGAGAGAGAGAGAGAGAGAGAGAGGAGAGAGAGAGAGAGAGAGAGAGAGAGAGAGAGAGAGAGAGGGTAGGAAGCAGAGCATGTTCGAACGCGTCTTCTGAAATCCCCGATTATGCCCCTTTTCATCGGAGGAGATTTTTTTTTTTAATTCAGCTCTCTCCTTATCTGCTGAAATGTTTTAAAGAAAATGAACAAAACTGAAATAAATAAAACGAACTTAAATAAACTGAAACAAAAACAAACGTAAACACACACAAAAAAATATGCCAAATGTAAAATTTAAGAAGTGCTGAAATGAACCGAACGGACGTAAGCCGCCGTTAAATTTCCGCACACGAAACAGAGAGCCAGTCAGTCCCATTAGGGTGTCCGCACACACAGCAACGCGGGCCAGTCAGTCCCATTAGGGTGTCCGCACACACAGCAACGCGGGCCATGCCAGTCAGTGCCATTAGAGTGTTCGCACACACAGCAACGCGGGCCAGTCAGTCCCATTAGGGTGTCCGCACACACAGCAACGCGGGCCAGTCAGTCCCATTAGGGTGTCCGCACACACAGCAACGCGGGCCAGTCAGTCCCATTAGGGTGTCCGCACACACAGCAACGCGGGCCAGTCAGTCCCATTAGGGTGTCCGCACACACAGCAACGCGGGCCAGTCAGTCCCATTAGGGTGTCCGCACACACAGCAACGCGGGCCAGTCAGTCCCATTAGGGTGTCCGCACACACAGCAATGCGGGCCAGTCAGTCCCATTAGGGTGTCCGCACACACAGCAACGCGGGCCAGTCAGTCCCATTAGGGTGTCCGCACACACAGCAACGCGGGCCAGTCAGTCCCATTAGGGTGTCCGCACACACAGCAACGCGGGCCAGTCAGTCCCATTAGGGTGTCCGCACACACAGCAACGCGGGCCAGTCAGTCCCATTAGGGTGTCCGCACACACAGCAACGAGGGCCAGTCAGTCCCATTAGGGTGTCCGCACACACAGCAACGCGGGCCAGTCAGTCCCATTAGGGTGTCCGCACACACAGCAACGCGGGCCAGTCAGTCCCATTAGGGTGTCCGCACACACAGCAACGCGGGGCGGAACTAACGCGCGGGACGCTGTTGCTCCTTTGCATCGGAAAAGACTTAATGAG
>CM031595.1:20547563-20550063 GCA_018398815.1 Conus ventricosus | reverse complement strand
CAAACATGAAAACCTCAGCCATCTTTTTCCCCTTGTGCACAAAAAGGTAACGTTCTCTGCTTGGTTAAAAACAAAAAAAACAAAAAAAAAATAAAATAAAAACAAAAACCGTTGAATTTTATTTACGTACCACACAACGTAGCAAAAGGAGTAATATTTGCACGTGAAATCGTAATTATCGCGAACTATTGCAAAAGTAAGGGTCACACCCAAATGCAAATAGTTTCCGTTTGATCAAAATTTAAATTAAATCATTATTTTCTAATAGTTTTTCTTTAAGTTATTCTAATGTTCAGTTTGTTTTTCTCCAAAATCAGTACCGTCCTCTGTTTTAAAAACAAGAAATCGCTCTAATTTTTGTTTTCAGAAGTGACTGAAAAGGCGTTTTTGCCACTAAAAGAGACACGGAGAATGGTTGATGACTTAGGAGATGAACCTCCTTGTATCTCCTCCGGTCAAGCGTTTTTGCTCTTTTTTGGAGCGTTGGTTTAATCTATAGTTTGGCTTGAAGATAGTAAGAAGAGCAGTAACGGTTCCGTTATGGTCTGTAGCATTATAAAGAATTTTTTTTGGGAAGTACATTGAAGATTGAGCAATGAAGTACGAAAGTGGTTTTAAAACAACCTCTCTCTCTCTCCCCCCCCCCCCCCCCCTCTCTCTCTTCTCCCTCTCTCTCCTCTCTCTCTTCTCCCCCTCTCTCCTTCTCTCTCTCTCTCTCTCTTTGGGGGCAAATGAAGATACGAAAAGTGGTGAAAACAACCTCTCTCTCTCTCTCTCCTCTCTCTCTCTCTCACCCTCCCTCCATACTCTCTCTTATCTCTCCCCTCTCTCTCATCCCCTCTCTCTCTCTCTCCTCAGTATGTAAGTGTATGCGTATGTTGAACGTTTTTTATATATTTGTGATAAAAACCTTGTTTATTTGTGCTTTTTATTACTCAACCCCTTCAAAGGGGGCTGGGGCCTTTTCTTGAATAAAAAATTTAAACGTTATCTATCTCTCTCTAATTATACACATTTGCAAGGGGTTGCGCAATTTGGCTAAATGGTCTACACTTTCCTCGGGTTGTAGATACTCAGTGCGATACTTATACTACTCAAAGCGGGAAAGAAATAAAGGAACACATTCGTCGGTCTGTAGTTTATTTCTGGGGGCATCTCGCTAGGGGTAGGAACTGTGATTCAACAAGGTGAAAACTGACAGCTTTTTCCTACCAATCGAAAGAGAGCTTACATGAACACGCATAAATAAGGAAATAATCGAGTTTTCTGATTAAGATTCTTGATTTTCAAATTCAATTCAATCTTTAATACGACACAAAATCAATGGCTCTTTAAGGGCTAAATATCAAACATGATCGCCCCAACATCTTTTTCCCCTATCAATGGCTTTTTTAAAATGGCTAAACCCCCAAAACATCAGACATCTTTTATTTCCTCCTTGTACACCAAAAACTAGAAACTTTCTTTGATTGGTGGAGAGAACCGTTGGAATTTTTTCAGCACCCCCCACGTGCGTAGCAAATCTCACAGTCATGAAAGATGGGAGTGTTGATTCCATATAAAATCGAAAATTATCACGAAAAATGTCTCATTCCAAAGTATGGTCACCCCAAACGAAAAAGAGTTTCTGTTTCTTCATATTTATCCTATTTTCAGAACAGATCCCAAACAAAGGAACACCAGAATCGCAATCACTGGACAATGAACGTTGGGACGTTGACTTTTTCCCCGTGCTGATCTTTGTTCTTTTCCCGTATTTCGATTTAGGCGACTTTCTTTTTTTTTTTAAATATAAAAAGGAAAGAAAGGAGAGAGCAAACAATACGTTGATTTTGTGCATCAGCCAGAGAATATTACTATCAATGCGCCACGGAGGGAGACAGAGGGTCATGGTGAATACAGAGAGAGAAACAGAGTCTAGATTGCATTATTTTGTTTTTTTTTATTTCTTTATGTATCCCTCTCTCCTATGAAGATCGATCGATCGATCGATAGATAGATAATAGATAGATAGATAGATAGATAGATAGATAGATAGATAGATAGATAGATAGAAAAGATAGAAATAGATAGAGTAGATAGATAGATAGATTAGATAGATAGATTGATAGATAGATACATACATACATAGATACATACATAATACATACATAGATAATAGATAAACTGAGTCATTGAAATATAAAGATGTGAACATAGAAAGGGACCTTTAATTACGACAGCCCTGTGACAGCCCTATTCGCAGTTGCCCTAGACAATAAACACCATCAACATAATAAAACGAATACAACACAGCTATTGTCCACATTCCCACGATTTGCAAAACAAAAAGGGCAGGGAATGACACCTGTTTAAAAGCAAGGACAGAGAGAGAGAGAGAGAAAAACAAAGTGGTCTTTCACTTTTTTGGAGTAGTATACGCCTCGCAAAACCCCCCCCCCCCCCCCCCCCCCCACCCACTCCCCCCCCTCCCCCCAGCCGCCTCTCCCACCCCCGCACC
>CM031595.1:20537563-20545063 GCA_018398815.1 Conus ventricosus | reverse complement strand
GAATGCTTATCGAAAAAAATGTCATGAAGCCAACCCCCCCCCCTCCCCCACCACGTGTTAGCCCTAGGTAATGCAGTATTTAAAAATACTCAGGAACATCAAAGAAGGGTGACTCTTTCGTAAATCGACCCCCCCCCCCCCCCCTCCTCCCATTTTTTGTTGTTGTTGAGTTTTTTTGTTTTTGTTTTGTTTGGAAGAATTCTGTTCCTGTCTCTGACCTTGACTGCCTTTGTGTCTGTCGGGCTGTCTGTCTGTCTGCTTTCTGTCTGTCTGTCTGTCCCCTCTCCCCTCTCTCTCTCCTCTCCCCTCTCTCTCTCTCTCTCTCTCTCGCTCTCTCCCCCAATCAATCATCAGTCAACTAATTAATCAGGGAATCAGCTGAATGATGAAAGAACGGAACTGAAGAAAAAAACAAAGAGAAAACGAAATTAATGAAATGAAGAATGATAATGAAGAGGAGAAAAAGAAAATGGACGAAGAGATAATAAATAAACTAATCATAACACAAACTAACAAACAAACGTGCTAAAAGAAGAGCTAAAGTGTTGAAATTTCTGATGCTGCAAACTAATTCACACCACACACAGACTAGAGGTGAACCGTTCATTAGAACACACAGCACGACACGGTGTAACTCGTGTGATCTCCACCCGCTTCAAACATCATCCAACTTATATCATGGCCTCATTAACAAAAGGCAAGATGTGTGTAAACCCGGTAGAAATGTGGTTCCCGAGGGATGTGAACGCGTGCGTTGCCCCGGCAGAAAATTGTGTAGCAAGTAATGGCGCGTGTCTGGGCAGGGTATGTTTGTCGCTAGGGCTTCAAGCTTTCTATGGCGTCCTTCCGAGGTTGCATGCAGAAGAAAAACAAGATGGCCGCGCGATTGTAACTGGATTTCTTCCCTTTTCCATTTTTTAAAAATTCCCCCTGTTTGCACTGCCCTTTTTAATTCATTTGTAGTTCGGTTCAGCAACAAAAAGGCAACTTTCTATTCCTTGATCATTTTAAGATCCGTTTAAATTGTAAACCTGTCTTTGGTCATTCAATTAAGAAAGAAGGGTGATGGTTAAGCGACAACACAGAGTTGATGTTTTTTCAGAAGTGTTTTTCTATGAAAATATGGTTGCTTAGACAAGCATAGTATTCCTGCCAAATTTTTCATAAAGCATTTTATCAGGACAATCGCGGCAGAAGTGTGACTTATAATACGTTTTTACAGGAAACGATCTGTAAGACAACTAGATCCAGACAGCAAATTGCCATAAAAAAAGCGGCGGGAAAAAATCACCCGCGAGAGTACATACGCGTCAATTCGGTAGCAGACTGTGTTAAAATTTCATTCAACTCGCTCTAAAAAGCACTCGAGTAATGTTCATTTCCTTTTAACATGACATTTTACAAACCGAAGTAGGCAGCTTTCATCCAAACCTCTCAAAAGGATCCCAAATAATAAATTAGTGATTTGTGAACAGTTTTAAATTTTTAAGAAAGGTTGCCCATGTTGTTAATCGAATGTTGCGCAAAAGGTAATAACTATAATGTGAATAGCAGCAATTACATCTTTTAATCATTAACATAGGTGAAGAAAATTGAACCAGAGTGAACAATTATTGCATTAAAAACCCCAATGTGATGAAATGGCAATCAAAAACAAAGGCAAAATGTAAAGAATCGTAAAAAGTTCAAAACTTGTGCCTTGACTATTAAGAACTCTTGATCACAAGTACATTTATCAAACATTATTAGCAAAAGGCTTTTACACCCCTTTGTGGGGGGGGGGGGGGGGGGGGGGGGGGCTTTTAAAGAGGGGGGGCGAAAAAAAGAGAGAGAGAGGGGGAGAGAGAGAGAGGAGAGAGAGAGAGAGAGAGGGGGGGGGCAAAAGAAAGAGAGAGAAAAAGGAAAGAAAGAGAGAGAGAAAAAAAAGGGGGGGAGGGGAGAAAGAGAGAAAGAGAGAGGGGAAAGGGAGGGGGGGGGAAAAGAAGGAAAGGGAAAAAAAAAAAAAAAAAAGAGAGGGTAAAAAGGGCGGAGGGGAAAATAAAAGGGAAAGAAAGAGAGAGAGGGGATAAGGGGAAAGAAAAAGAAAAAGAGAGAGAGAGAGAGAGAGAGAGAGAGAGAGAAGAGGGAAGAGGGGGGGGGAAAAGGCAAAGGAAACAAAAAAGAAAGGGGGGAAGAAAGAGAGAGGATAACAAAGAAGAAAGAGAGGGAGGAGGGGGGAAGAGAGAGAGAGAGAGAGAGAGAGAGGAGAGAGAGGAGAAAGGAAGATGAAGGGGAAGGCAAAAGAGACAAGGAGAAAGAAAAGGGGAGAGAAAAGGGGAGAGAGGAGAGAGAAAGAGAGGAGAGATAGAAGAAGAAAAGAAGAGAGGAGGGAGAGAAAAGAAGAGAGAGAGGGGGGGGGAAGAGAGAGAGAGAGGAGGGGGAGAGAGAGAGAGAGGAGGAGAGAGAGAGAGAGAAAAAGGGAAAACCCGAAAAGACAAAACGGGGGGAGGGGTGGGGAGAAGAGAAGAGAGAGGAGAGAGAGAGAAGAGAAGAGAGAAGGGGGAGAGAGAGAGAGAAGGGGAAAGGGGGAGAGTGGGCGGGATGTCAAACGCGTCTTCTGAAATCCCGTTATCCCCTTTTTTTCATCGGGGGGAATTTTTTTTTTTAATTTCACTTCTCCATTCTAAATTTTTTAAAAAAATAAACAAACTGAAATAATAAAACAATAAAAAAACTAAAAAAAAAACCCAAAAGTAAACACACACAAAAAATAAGCCAAAGTAAAATTTAAGAAGTGCTGAAATGAACCGAAGGGTGTAAGGGCCCCCGTTAAAATTTCCGCACCGAAACAAGGGGCCGCAACCCCTTGGGGTTTTGATACACAGCAAACGCGGGGCCCGTCAGTGCATTGGGGGTCCGCACACACGCCACCGGGCATGCCAGTCAGTGCCTTAGGGTGTTTTGCACATACACAACGCGGGGCCCGTCAGTCCCTTTTGGTGTCCCCACACACAGCAACCGGGCACAGTCCCATTAGGTTCCACACACAGCACGCGGGCCAGTCAGTCCCATTAGGGGTCCCACACACAGCAACCGGGCCATCAGTGCCATTAGGGTTCCCACACACTGCAACCGGGCCAAAGCCCGAGTCCCAAGGGGGGTCCCCACACGCGCAACGGGCCAGTCTCCCATTGGGGTTTTCCCCACACCGCAACCGGCCAGTCAGTCCCATTTGGGTGTCCGCACAACAGCAACGCGTGCCATCAGTTTCCCATTAGGGTGCCGCACACACGCAACGCGGGCCATCAGTCCCCCTTAGGGTGTCCCCACCACACAACGGGCCAGTCATGCCATTAGGGGGGCCCACACACAGCAAGCGGGCCCTAGTCCCTTAGGGGTCCCCCACCACCAAAAAGCGGGCCAGTCAGTGCCATTAGGGTGTCCGCACACACAGCAACGCGGGCCAAGTCAGTCCCATTAGGGTGTCCGCACACACAGCAACGCGGGCCAGTCAGTCCCATTAGGGTGTCCCGCACACACAGCACGCGGGCGCCGGGCCCGGGCCAGTCATCCCATTAAGGGTGTTTCCGCACAAACACAAGCAACGCGGGCCAGTCGAGTCCCATTGGGTTCCGCATACACAACACGCGGGCCAGTCAGGGATCCCATTAGGGTGTCCCGCACCACAGCAAAGCAAACCGTGAGTGCCAGTCAGTGCCATTAGGGTGTCCGCCCACAACAGCCAACGCGGGTCAGTCAGCGTCAGTCCCGTTAGGGTGTCCGCACACATCAAGCAACGCGGGCCAGTCATTCCCATAGGGTGCCGCACACAACAGCAACGCGGGGCCATTCAGTCCCCATTAGGGAGTTTGCAACACACAGCCAGGGGCGCGGTTGCGGGTAAGGGGGGTGCAGGGTTCTGTTTGGGGGGGCGGGGGGGGGGGCGCGGGGGAGTGGGGGGGGGGGGGGAGCTGCGGGTGGAGGGGAGTTGTGTCAGATATATAAGCAACTCGCGGGGGGCCGGAACAATAACGGGCGCGTACGCTGTGCTTCCTTAGTCATCGAAAAGACTAATGAGCTGTGATGGGGAGGTGGCAAAGCTCCCCCTGAGATGAGAACTTCGCTGGAGCTTGCCTGATCGTGTGCCTGAACAAGCCGCTAGAATGTTTGATGCTAGTGTTTGATCGTTTGGTGGTTTTTCTTTTCTTACTTTCTTTTCCTCCTTTCCTTCTTGTATCTCCCAAACCCCCCCATCCCCCCGCCCACTTTCGCAAATATTTAAATAGAGGGTTACATCATGAGAGAAAAAACAACACAGCTGCAGCACATATAGTGGTAGCAGAGCAAGCAGTACCAACAAATAATAACATCCTCAATATCGACACAACACCATCTACCACAACAACAGAGCACACACACTCACACAACCTACACACACAAATCACATTCTCTCACACACAACACAACACACACACACACACAACACACACACTACAACACGCACTACGCACGCACGTATACGCACGCACGCACGCACTCACGCACGCACGGCACACACACACACACAACGACAACACACACACACACTCACACAAACGCACGCACGCACGCGACGCACGCACACGCATACCACACTACACACAATTGAATTAAGACTTTTGGAGGCTAAAAAAAGAAAAGATCAAACAAAAACCCCCCAAACCTAAACAAAACAAAAACACGTTTCCTTCTTAATGGAAAAAGAGTATAAAAGCTATCACTTGACATGTTCCTATTTTCCTTGAATGCGATTGTATCTTCTCAGCGGATAATCGATAATGAATTGATACATTACATTGAAGACTTTAAAAGGGGGAAAAAAAACAATGTTTCCGGAAATGAAAGAAGACTGTCATTTGGAAATCACCGAGCATGGTAAAAAGAACCTTTTGGAGATGCTTTTGTTATTGCTATTTTTTGATACGTGGACCAACAATGTTTCTTGCTCCTACATACCAGAAGAACAACAAACAAAGAAAGAAACAAACAAACAAAAAAACAAACAAACAAACAAACAAAAGCTTCAGATGGAGTGGTGAATGGGAGAAAGAGGGGGGGGGGGGGAATAATTACGGAAAAGACAGAAAGAGAAAGTTTTGAAAATGAATGACAAAAGTTCAGAAAAAAAAAGTTGTTAAAAAAGAGAGATTAAAAAAAGGAACATGAACAAAGAAACAAAAATAAAATTAAGAGAGAAAGGGGATAGGGAAGGAAGGAGGAAGAGAGAAAGGGGAAAGGAAGGAAGGAGGAAGGAGAGAAGGGATAGGGAAGGAAGGAATGAGAAAGAAGCTAGGGAAACGGAAGCTAGGAATGAACAGTTATTAGGTCGCCTCAGGGAAGCTGAGACAAATAATCTAAGTTATCTCTTACACCTTCACCCACATCAACCTAGTTCACTTTCCCACCCAGCAAAACCTAGGTTACTTTACCCACCCACATAACCTAGGTTGCATACCCACCCACATAACCTAGTTACTTGCCCACGCCACGATACCTTAGTTACTTCCACCCACCCTCATATACCTAGGTTTACATGCCCACCCCATCATAACCTAGGTTACGTACCACCCACCCACATAACCTAGGTTACTTTACTCACCCACATAACCTAGTTACTTACACCCACCCACCCACATAACCTAGGTTACAACCCACTGCACATAACCTAGTTACTTACACCCCACCCCACACAACCTAGGTTACTTACCCACCCTACATAACCTAGTTACATACCCTACCCACATAACCGAGATTTCATACCCACCCACATAACCTAGGTTCCATACCCACACCCACATAACCAGGTTACTTAACCCACCACAAAGACTAATCACTTACCCCACCCCCATTGACCTAGGTTACTTACTCACTATCCCTCATAACCTAGGTTATTACTCACTCCCACATAACCTAGGTTAACTACTCACCCACAGAACCTAGGTTACCTACCCACCCATTAGCCCAGGTTACCTTTACCCCATAACACACCTGAATTACTTACCAACCAGGTTGCTTATTCAACCTACATAGCCTAGGTTACCTTACCACACCCACAAAACAAGTTACGTACTCACCCACTTTGACCTAGGTTTAACCACCCACCCACAAGCTTAGGTTAAATTACCCACCCACATAACCAAGCTATCATATTCTCACCGACTCTCTCTCTCTCGCTCTCTCTTCGTCTCTCTCGAACACTCTCTCTCTCTCTCCCTCTCTCTTTGTCAGTTTTAAACTGCAGACCCTGCTCTGCAGTACTTGTATTTTTTAGGACCAGCTTTAAAAACTGGGAGATTGAAACTCACTTTTCCAGGGGGCTTGCACCTCTGTGATCCAGTTTTAAAAATATTGAATGTGTACGCGTGGGGAAAAAAGAGACTGCCTGTCACTTGCAGAAACAACGGACCTATCTATGAGAGAGAGAGAGAGGAGAGAGAGAGTGAGAGAGAGGAGAAGAGAGAAGAGAGGCGAGAGAGAGAGAAGAAGAGAGAGAGAAGAGAGAGAAGAATTTATCTACGATAAAAAGAAAAGACGAAGAATCTTGACTTAGAGTGAGAGAGAGAGAGAGAGAGGAGAGGAGAGAGAGAGAGAAGAGAGAGAGAGAGAGAGAGAGAAGAGAGAGAGAGAGGAGAGAGGAGGAGAGAGAGAGCAACTCTCAACTAATTTTGGGCGCGCATATCATTGATCATTGGGGCGAACACGCTGTAACGTTGGAGTATTACTTCGAACAAGCCCATAGCAGGCCTTTATATGTTCAGGAGCAGTGAGCTTTGATTGTAGTATAGACAAGAGTGCGTGGTCCTAAGGAACTCTCTCCCAGGGAAGGCATTTCCGCTGTGAAGAAATGTTTATTTGGAGTGGTTTGAAATTTATGAGATGATTGTCTTCACACGAAAGAATACACACACACACACACAACACACACACACACACACACACACACAGACACACACACACAACACACACAAACACACACACATACACACTACAACACACACACACCACACACACACACAACACACACACACACAACACACACACACGTCAGACCACTCAGACTGTTCCCTTATCTTTTTGAATCGCCCTGCATCCTTAAATGGATCCCTCAAGCTCAAAACTCTCCCGGCCCCAAACTTTACACGGTTTGCATAATGTTTTAGTTTTTTCATCACAATATTTTTTCCTCTCCAACACTTGCGTTTGTTTTTATTTACTTCCTTTCGCGGCTGCCTTGGGGGTCTGTGGATACTTTTTTGAACTCCTGGGGGAGAACACCAAGAATTATGGACTGTGGTTGTGTCTCTATTTGACGCCAAGAGCACAGACACACGCAGCCGTGTCCCCCTGATGAGTCCGATCCAGCGGACGAAAGACCTAGGAACAGGCAATACATATAGATAGATCTGTCTTCTGCGATGGTTCCCTCATGCAGCTAGTGAAGGGGTTTCATATTTATAATTTACAATTTCCCATTTTCTTCAT
>CM031595.1:20527563-20532563 GCA_018398815.1 Conus ventricosus | reverse complement strand
TGTACATTGCCGTCAAATGAACTGAAAACCCTGAATGTGTGGATCTCCTTGGCATTTACAGATCATGTTGATGTATGCAGACTATAATGCCCAACTGGAAAAAAAGGGAAAGCTTATTTACCTCAGAAAGCGGTTTGGGTCAGGGTAAAAAAAAGGGAAATCAGAAAGAGTTCTGTTTTTAACTCTCTTCCATGAATGTATAAGAAAATAACACGCTATGCCTACTTCCATGAAAGAAGTAGGTCAAGTTGGGAAAGTGAATATCAATAACGCCTCGCTAATGCCAAGGAGACAAACAAGACGGGAGACTTCCATCACGTCGACCATGATCAAATAAATGGCAGATTTCTTTCTGCCTGGCTGTCTCATCTTCTACGCACTCTCAACTGCATTACTCTCACTCTGCTCATCCTAGCTCCTTTGCAGCCATATCTACCTTCGTCCAGCTGCAGTCTCAGCACTGGCATTCCAGAAGAAACAGTCAAACCTATGTCTCCAGAGGAGACGCTGCACCCCTGGTTAAAGAAATAATGACCATGTGTCTGCCAGGTGCGGGAAAGTCGGACAAAAAAATGAAAAGATCTCCAAATACACCTACAGTGTTCGAGCTAGACTCGGTTCCTTTGCATCAAGCCAGAGATTGATAACATATAAACAAAACCTTCAAAGAAGATAGGCACGACCGCCCAGTGAGTAGAAGTTTGAAATTTCATCTGGAAGATGGGCGTTTGAAATCAGCGTGTGGTTGGTGGATGGTGAGGTGTTTTCCTTTCCTCCAAGTCAACAGCTTTTTTCACACCAGCTAGAACCACAACTCCTTTCACAGGTTTCAGCTTGCAGACAGGTCAAGACCTCTTTGCCGAATCCGTGCCAGAAAGCTTAACAGTTTAGTCCTAGAAAGAAAATACTGATTACAGAAACACAATGTTCCACGTCCATCGGCAGATGTGTTAAAGTGTCGGTTCATACCCTTGAAGAGACGGTGACGCGACAAATGTATTACAATACAGACAAAACAGACAGATCTGTCTGTGTGGAAGTGTATTGCAATACAGCCAAAACAGACAGATCTGTGTGGAAGTGGATTACAATACAGCCAAAACAGACAGATCTGTCTGTGTGGAAGAGTTCTGAAATGTTGGCGTGGCTACATGGCACAGTTATTGAAAGTTTGACCTGAACATATCAAAATAAATCTGAGGTGGCAAAGTTATAACATTATTATTGAGAAAAAAAAGAGAAATACAGCTTTGTAGCAGAGATGTCAAAATGATGGCTAGTACAGATTTCAAATGTACCTGTGTCGCCGAGCTGTTAAATGTTGGCCAGAACAAAGAATGTGTCAGTGTCGCACAGTTATGAGAGAGTTTACCAGTACAGAGTAAGATATGCTTGTGTGGCAGGGGTATCAAAGTGTTGGCCGGAACAGATAAAGAGTATAGCCATATGACATGGGTATTAAATCATTGTCCAGAAGAACTTAAAAACACGACTGTGTGGCAAGCTCATTAAAATGTTGGTCACATCAGATGAGAAATATGGCTGTGTGGTGGAGTTATCAATATGCTGGCCAAAACAATACATTGCGTACTCTGATGAAATATTAACCATTTGTCAGATAAGAGAATAAATGACATGGCTATGCAACAGAGTTATTGGAATGAAGGCCAACATGAATAAAAATAAAAACGGACTGGATAACAGAGTTATCAAAATGTCAGCCAAAAAGACGTAGAAGTATGACTGAGCTGAAGCTACGATCATGCGAATCCAAAAATATTAAAGCTTGTCTGTATGGCAGAGTCATTAGAATATTAGCTGGGAAAAAAGAAACACACTAAAATATCGTTTTGTGTCAAATTCATTAAAATATTGGCCAGAACATTTATGTCTCTAGCTGTCTGGCACAATTTTTAAAGGAGTGGCCAAAACACATAAAAGCATAGCTGCGTGGCAGAATCATCAAAATGTTGACCCAAACCCGTTCACTTCCTTGAGCGCACGTGTGCATTGCAGCCCGCAAATGCAAAATCAATATAACACCACATAATGACAACAACAAAAAACCCACAAGCGATGGCTGTGTCCTCCGAGACAGATACTTCAATTCGCAATTCGCTGATCAGTTCACGCTTGGATAGTCATGTTTATGTCCTGCTGCAGGGGTTTTACATGGACATTCTCACCCGCAAAGAAAACTATAAAAGGTATTACGCATTATGAAGAAAATGGCGCCTTGCATCGATGTCGTGCATAGATCTCAGACAGTCGTGGGCAAGAAATGGATACTTCAAAGATCTTTCTCCTTGACTGCGTGCGAACAAAAGAGGGGAAAGGAAGAAGGGGATGGGGAAGAACTGAGGATTCTGTTCATGAGCATTTCTGACAAGGAATGGACAGACCACCCTGGGGTAGTGGTTGGTACACGAACTGCAGCTAACAGGGCTGCAAGTTTTAAAAACATCATATGTGTATCACTGTGGAGTAGGTAGCGTCAAATCACTGAATTATCCAGTGTGCCATGGGTTCAGTTGGAAAACTAGAACCACACAGGCAGCTTTCAATCTCTAATTGAATTCTGTTGTTTCCTCAACTAATCTACAAGTTTTTGAGTTTCTTGGGCCTGGTTAGGTCGGAGGATATATCAGAAAAAAAGAAGTGATCAAAGCACTATCATGATCAACTGGACCAATATGAAATGGTCAGAGAACCTTGTCAGCATCCTCTGAGAATGAAAACAATCTCAATCCTGTGATTTTCCATGCCTTGCCCTCATAGCAGCCGCCATTTCTGATTTCTTCTCTACTTTCATATTTCTGGTGAGTTCCTGTAACGAATATACAGAAGGACAAAAGATATTCATCGCTTGGACACACGCACGCACGCACACACGCAGGTCAGGAACAAAACGTCCTATGGGAAAATCATCTGCAGAGAGAACTCCATCTGTTTTATTCTCGAAACTTTCCTTTAACAGGATAAAGTGTGACGCCATTCCTGTCTGGGCAACCTCCATTCAAATCCCAAAGACGCATCACTTCCTCTTCCCCCTCCTCCTTCTCTCTGTCTCTTTCTGTCTCTCTCTGTCTGTCTCTGTCTCCTGTCTCTGTCTCTGTCTCTCTCTCTCTCTCTCTCTCTCTCTCTCTCTCTCTCTCTGCACTGGTTCTATTTACCTCTTTTACGCGTCAAATTGTTAACTTTTCGTCGCCACTCAGCGCTAAATTAACATTTCACCTAGAAACTTTCAACTTGTAAAGTTAATAGTACACATGTCCGACACCTTTTTACACTCCATTTTCTTTCTTGAATTGATCATGTTCACCAAATTTTCAGTCACATGTGCGAGCGTGCGTGCGCGCGTGCGTGCGTGCGTGCGTGCGTGCGTGCGTGCTGCGTACGTGCGTGCATGCGTGCGTGTGTGCGTGCGTGCGTGCGTGCGTGCGTACGTACGTACAGTGTGATGCGTGCGTGCGTGCGTGCGTGCGTGCGTGCGTGCGTGCGTGCGTGCGTGCGTGCGTGTGTGTGTGTGTGTGTGTGTGTGTGTGTGTGTGTGTGTGTGTGTGTGTGTGTGTGTGTGTGTGTTGTGTGTGTGTGTGTGTTGTGTGTGTGTCCTAAACTTCCTTCTGGTAATCCATCTTCTTCTCTCTTTCGTTTCCTTTCCCTTTTTTCTGTTTTCCTCCTCCTCCCTCCTCCTCCTCCTCCTCTCCTCCTCCTCTCCTCCTCCTCCTCCTCCTCTCCTTCTTCTTCTCTTCTTCTTCTTCTTCTTCTTCCTTCTTCTTCTTCCCCCCTTCTTTTCTACTTCTTGTCTTTTTCTTCTTCGTCTTTTTCTTCTCTTCTCCCTCTTCTAATTATTTTTGCTATCCGTGTTTTTTTTCTTCTGCATCTTTGACAGTAACTTATAGCTGTCAGTAGGCATTAACTTAGCACCATCTGTGGTTCGGTGCTTGACTGACAGAAGAGTTTTTCTTTCTCTCCTTCCCTTTGTTTGTTCGTTCGTATTGCTGCCAGTGTTCATTACCTAGACACCGTCAGTGTGCCTGGGTGTTACTGACAGAGCCTTGTCTCCTTCTGTCTCTTGCCTGTTCATTGATTTGTATGTTTTCGTTCACTGGGTACCATTGGTGTGGTTGGTGCTTGACTGACGGGGTTTTTTTTTTTCTTCTGGATTTGTTTTGTCTGTATCATGTATTTGCTTTCTTCTACATTGTGTTTTTGTCTGTATTATTTGGTTGTTTTTCTGTGTTATCTTGCGTTCTCTCACCCAGCGGCATTATTCTCACGCCGTTCATTCTGGCCCGCCTAAACAGAACTACATCCAGTGTCGTTCCTTTGCTAGTTCCAGCACCAAGCTCTTCGAAAGCTATTGGGTCCTCGTGAGGTAACCCATTCAGAGGAGACACTGCACGCTGCTGAGTGACTGTAATATAATGGCATTCAGTGGTCCATACTCGGGTACAATGTGAACAGGACAGCATCCACAAACTCATGCTGGCGATAATCACTGCTCAGTGTGGAGGAAGCAAAATGGGGCGATTTGTTCAAGAACAGAGTTTGATAGTTTGCCGATAGAACCGCCTCTGATCATTTGCCAACATAGCAGACTTTTGACAAACTGCGTGGGCGCCTTAGTAGACATCATTTGTGTTTGTCTAATCTGTTTATCTTTTTAGAAGGCGTCAGCGTGTGTTCTCTCTCTCTCTCTCTCTCTCTCTCTCTCTCTCTCTCTCTCTCTCTCTCTCTCTCTCTCTCTCTCTTCTCACAAATCCTTCCTGTTTATTTGATTGGTGGATTGTTTACTACCCAGCAGGACTTATTTGTCTGTGTTTTCCTTTTCTGCGATTCCTTTTCCTTTCCAACCCTAATTTCTTCTCTCTCTCTCTTCTCTCTCTCTCTCTCTCTCTCTCTCTCTCTCTCTCTCTCTCTATCTCTCTCTCTCTCTCTCTCTCTCTCTCTCTCTCTCTCTCTCTCTCTCTCTCTCTTATCAAATCCTTCCTGTATAT
>CM031595.1:20497563-20517563 GCA_018398815.1 Conus ventricosus | reverse complement strand
GTAGATGGCGACAACAGTGGCTGGGTTACCGAACTAACCAGTGTACTTGCCAGAAAATCTGTTGTGCAGGAGATGGTGCTTTGCTTGTGAGTGTCTGCTTCTCAGCTAGTCTTTATTCACTACAAGCGAATTCTGAGAAACGATTTGTTGGATTTTAATGCAGATTTGACCAATGGATAAATAATTTGATTTAAACTTTAGGTATTTCACGAAAACAGTCAGGTGACCTTAATCTTTAATCCACAGTTGGCATATTCTGTGTGATGATGAATGTGGGTGTTCCTTGCTACGCAAAATAAATCATCGATTGAGGTTTATGTTATTTAAGTCAGAATAATAAAGAATAGAATTTCATAACAGCGTTTACCTATCACTAATTGCTGTCTGTCATAAATTTGGATGCGCTCTGTACAGCAAAAAAAAATTCATCTGAATTAATGCCTTCATTTGACCAGAAATAATTGTGGGTGTTGTTTTTGAAAACAAAATAAATCGAACAAACAAACTACAAACTAAAGTAATACATCGTTAAAAACAATATGCGTGGATATCTTGAGCTCTCATCTTTCTCAATCATTCTGAAAGATGAAAAAAGTAAAGACGATAACAGACAGGAAATAAGATAGGAAAATGCATAGCATATACAGACAAATTAACACCAAACGTGTACGAAACAGAGAAACTAATGAGAGGGAAGAAACAAAAAAGAAAGAGCATTTTCAAACGAACCAACACAACTAAAACGAGAGAAAACACATTTTTCAACCACAGTCTTACCAAGCGAGACGTAAGTAAAAGTAGCGGGTAAAGCCATACATTTCCACATGTCCTTTTCTGTGTCTTCTGTTTACATCCCAGGCGAAGTTATAAATATATCTAGCCTCCCTCCTTCAACATAAATTGAGTGCGTATTGGGTCGCTCCAGAGATTATGAGATTCCCCATAAAAGCCACATACATTGGAATAGTACTTCAAGCCCTCTTCCAGTTGGAATGGAACTGTAGAGTGTCTTCTTTGCACGTTCTATAGGTCACAAGACAGACTAACGCCAGTTTATGTGCTTTCGGACTGCGGGTAAAATTGCTGAGCCCTATATGGGGACACAATAGTAATTCGTAAAGAACACACGCTTTTTTTCAATAATACTCTCTCTCTCTCTCTCTCTCTCTCTCTCTCTCTCTCTCTCTCTCTCTCTCTCTCTCTCTTCTCTCTCTCTCTCTCTCTCTCTCTCTCTTTTGTTTCTTTTACTTTGAATCGAAGTGCAGACTTAAAAAAAAAAATTTGCTGGTGGTAGCTCATCATTGAAAGCATGTGGTTTCGCTCAAAATATGTTAAAACGAAAGAGAAATTGTTCTTTTCTGGCAATACCAATTCAGTTGATCACTAAGAAGAACGTTGTCCACTGTTTCTTAAACTGATCACAGTACTGTGTATAATGGTACTTTTGCTGTCTTAGAAAATTAAGACAAAAAAAATCTTATGATAAGGGTTGTATCCTGGAGCAGGTGATGCACGGACGAAAAAGGAAGGAAACAAATGAATTAATAAATGGAGCGTGTAGATGTTGGACCATTGTCTATTTCACTCCCAAAGAAGAATTTTGAAATAAGAAAATTAAGAGACGGAAAGAAACTAGTCAGAATGACAGATAGAAAAACACAAGCATTGAGAACGAAAAACAATAATATAATAAAACTCTCAGGGAAAAATAGAAAAAGAAAATGTCAATGCAATACCATGCACGTTTTCTTTCTTTCTTTTTTTTCTTTTTTTTTTTAAACGAAGAGTGCGAATGTAATAGATTTCCGAGTGTCCCCTCCTCTGTCTTCTGTCGTGACCCCTTGACCTTGTAAAAAAGATCAAGATTCCATCCGTCAACGGATTGAAAACTCTGGTGAGATTTCCTAGAGAGGACGAAATCCGAGCAGACTCAAATACGTTGGGATTTTAAAGACGTAACCTGTTTGTGGCTTCTGCCACTTTTAAATGGAACTGTCCTTGTGCTTTCTTTACAAGCCCACTGTTCTAAGACAAAGAAAGTCCAGTTTATGTGCCGTGGGGTGATGTGTGAATTCGAGATTCTTCAGAGATTAAGAACTTCATTTCGTGCGGAACAGAATTGGGCTTTGATTTTATTTTGTTTCTCCTCTTGTTTTGATAGTGTGTTGTGTCGAAATGTCATGTTTCCCGCCCCTCTCTCTCTCTCTCTCTCTCTTCTCTCTCTCTCTCTCTCTCTCTCTCTCTCTCTCTCTCTCTCTCTCTCTCTCTCTCTCCTCATAATTTTTGCTCCAGCCTCTTACGATCAACTGTCAGCAGAAAATTCACATGAAGAAAATATGGAAATTACCAGTCGCGTGTGCAAGCCTTATTTCGCTTTTTCAAAAAAATCAACAAAGAAGGTTTGCACACAGTATCTAGTGCCTTTCATCAGATAACAACATAAAAACACAAAAGCGGCAATTCTTTTAGTGTTTGTAAAAGTGTAAAATGTCAATTGCCAATTAAACATGAAAACACAACAGTTTAAAAAGCTTCTCATTTAAGTTCACTCTTTTTATTTCACATTGCTTATTTGATTCTTTCTTTCTTTCTCTTTCTCTTTAAAAGCTGACATCTGAAAGCGATGGTATGTTCACAAGAATAGGTAACACGATATATCGTTTGTTTTTATAAATGCAAACAAGAGAGTGAGAGAAGGAGAGAGGGAGAAGTATATAAATGATGAAGAATGGAATGAAGTTACATATGGCAGAGGAAGGAACAGGATGAACATGAACATAAAGACACAGAGAGAGAGAGAGAAGAGAGGAGAGAGAGAGGAGAGAGAGAGAGAGAGAGAGGAGAGAGAGAGAGAGAGGAGAGAGACAGATTGATTGATTGATTGATTGATTGATTGATTGATCTTTAATACACAAGGATGGAGATTTTAGGCCAAAGCCTAGTCTTACAATCTGTCCTTGTCATGCATACATTATTTTAGCACATATCATTCATACTGACAATTCAACATACCAACATGGCAACAAGGTAATCTAATTGTACAATAATAAGCAAACTATTCATAAATGAGATGGGGGATGGTAAAACAGAAGGAAACTTACAAACAAAACTGCAGAGAGAGAGAGAGAGGTCAGAGGAGGGTGGGGAAGAGAGAATGGTAGGCAGGGTGAGAAGAAAAGGGATGGTAGACAGAGTGGGAGTGGGGATGGGCAATTTTAACGGAGTAGGTTTTATGATTAGACGATTTATTCAAAGTATGGTTCACAGAAGACTTTGTGAATTGGCGCTAATCATTGTAATCGAATAATTTAATTACTGGACATAAAATGTTTATGCAAATGTTCCTTGAAAAGTTTTAAAGTATTCATGTTTTGTAGATTCGGTGGAAGTGAGTTCCAGACATATGGTCCAGAGTAAGCTAGGCTTGTTTTGTACAGATCAATGCGTGGGTAGGGGAAGAAGGAATTTCGTCGAGCCAGGAAAGCTGTTCGATCTTGTAAACAGGGCATTGATATAACATGGCATAGTATCTGTCAAGATTGTAAACATAAGATGCCTTGTTGAATTCCAATTGCCTATTCAGCGCTTTTAGTTTTTCGTCTGATACAGCTGGATGCAGTAGCTTTGCTGCACGTCTATGGAGAGAATTCAGCCTTTTTTGTGGACGTCACTACTTCCGTCCACACTGTTGAGGCGTAATTGGTACGTGACATTATGTGTGCATTGAAGAAAAGTTTAAGCACATTACTGTTGACGTAGCG
This sequence comes from Conus ventricosus, assembly GCA_018398815.1. Taxonomy (NCBI): domain Eukaryota; kingdom Metazoa; phylum Mollusca; class Gastropoda; order Neogastropoda; family Conidae; genus Conus; species Conus ventricosus. The sequence goes on along the minus strand of CM031595.1, from coordinate 20,513,802 downwards.
CTTTAATTGAGATAACAGGGAAAAGGTGTTTTGAGACTACCTTGCATACGTTATTGAGATGAGATTGCCATTTCAATTCTTTCTCTATCGTTAACCCTAAAACACGATGCTCATCTACCTGCTCGATAGAAGTGCCATTCAACTGAAGTTTTAGGCAAAGAGGAGTCAATGGTGCTTTTGGCGGGTAGCTATATCATAGATTTGCAGGGATGAAAACTCCTCCGCCGTTTCCGCCGTCTCCGCCGTTATTTTTCGCATCTCCCGCCGAAAAAAAAAAGTCTCCGCCGAAAAATTTTCGAAGAATGATGCTCAGAAACGATCTCAACTTGTCTGCACAGCGAATTTCTCTCTGTCGGTAATGTTCTCAAACGGCGCGTAGTTCTCATTCTGTTTCCTTCCAGTATCATTTATCATCATGGCGTCGATTCACAGTGAGAGTTTGCCGCTAGTGAGTGCAAACAAAACGAAAAAAAGAAAAGAAAGAAGTATGTGAACCACTAGAAGACCGCGTGGCAGCAGAAGGACGTGTGTGGACCGAAGAGTCGCGGATGCAATAAGAAAACATGACAAAGACGGCGAATTTGAAGTGTTTTGCGAGCCTTGCCAAAAACGTGTCTACTTTGGTAGTCGTGGCTTTGTGGCAATCAGAGATCACATCGAGCGTCCCAGTCACCAACAGAAAAATGTGTGTGTTTCCCACACCATTACAGCATGTTTTCATATCATTGGGTATGCAACAATCTACGTTTAATTTCCAAAGATAGTTTGACTCCTACTCTAAGTACTTCACTCGTAGAGTCTTCAAAGCAAGGGAAAAAAACGTCAAAGTGACGAAAAGAATATAAAAGAACAAATGACATCAAAATAAACTGATGTCACAACAGTATTGTGTAACACTTTTCCCTGGTTATAATGCAAACGTTTGCTACATTTGTTAAGTGTCTGCTAACAGCCCCCCTATGAAATCCTTTTCCACCAGCCCACTCCCCACTAACCTATATACTAATACTTCCTCTACTCCTCTTCTCCCCAACCCCCACCCTCACCCCACAACACACATACCCCAACACTTCGCCCCTCCCCCCCCACCCCCCGTCCCCACCTCGCACACACACACACAAACAACCCCCCCCCACACACACACCACACACACACACAAATCGCCACCCCCCCCCCCCCCCCCCCCCCCCCCCCCCACACCACACACACACACACTTGTCAGAGGGGGGGGATATGATTAGTTGTAAGAGGGAAGTTGGGGGGGGGGTGTACTGTTGTGACATCAGTTTGTTTTTATGTCATTTGTTCTTTTATGTTCTTTTTTTTGGTGTTTAGTGTTTCCTGACGAAGGGTCTAAGGCCCAAAAGCTTCACTTTTTTTTTAAAGGACTTCAAAGTAATCATTTTTCATATTGTGTTTATTGAAGTCCAGCAGTCGTTTTCATACATCTGATTTACTTAGTTTGATTTCCCACTCTGATTTACTTATCAACAGGCCTTATTCTTTATGTCCTGGAAAGCACTGTTTGTCAAATTTTCTTTAGCTAGAGTTCTGAGGATTCATCATAAAATGTTTGTTCATTGACATGTTTCTTTCCACATCAGTTGTCTTCATGGTGTTTAAAGCTGATCTATAGAATGAGTTGTTTAGAAGCAAGAAGTGATTTTAAAGGTTTTTATGCCATATTTATACAAAATATGCTTCAGCTTCAGGGGGCGCCGCCCCTGACCCGCCGGGCTGTTGCCCATGTACCCCACTGGGGGCCATGGTGAACCCCAGATCCCGTCAATCTCTCTTTTTTTTTAAAAAACTGTTTTCATCCTGATTTGGTTTTGGCTGGGTGTATGACCATTGAGTTTGAATGACACCAGTCTGACACGTCGTTTAGACTTTCCTGGAGAGAAGTTTCTATTGTCTGTAGATCCCTACCATTCGTTTGGAGTGACGAGTCATCAGCAAATAAATCTGTCGTGACCTTTTCATCTGATACGGACAATGGTAAATCATTGATGAAGATGCAGAATAGGAGGGGGCCTAGTACTGAGCCTGTGGGACTTCATGTTTGACAAAGTCTGAAGCGGAGGTTTTGCGATCAAGCACCACATACTGAGTCCTATCGTTCAAGTATGATTGGAATAATGAGACTGTTGGGGTATGGTTCAAGTAGACAGATAGTTTCTTTAGAAGAATGGAATGATCAACAAGATCAAACGCCTTTTTGAAGTCAAGAAAGACAACCCTATCATTTGTGACTGATTCATATTTGAAAGCCATGAGTCACACATTCGTGATAATGCTGTGTGGCAGGAATGATTAGATCGGAATCCAGATTGGAGTCGGTTGAAATAGTTTTTCTCCATGAACTGAGATGCGTGTGTGTGTATGTGTCTTTCAAGGGGTTTGGATAGATCGATAGTAAGGATATAGGTCTGAAATTATTTGGATCCGACAAATCATTTGATTTTGGAAGGGGGATCACTTTGGCGTTTTTGAACGCCTGAGGGAAACATTAGTTTCAATGGATAAATTATGTATGTATGTAAGAGACTCAACAATGTAAGGTAGAGCGAGTTTGAGAAGAAACGCGAGTATGTTATCAGGACCCATGGATTTTTATTCTTTAATTGCGCTATGTGCATTCATACTTCATGTACAGCAAGAAGGGGAATTTTGATTGAGTTACTGGATCCAAGATTTTGTTTGCAAAATGATATTAGGGAAGTCGGGCATATATATTCTTTTGGTGCTCTTATAGTCTGTGACGCTTGAGTAAGGGTATCTGATAATGACAGAAAGTGGGTATTAAATTTGTCCGGGGTGATGTTTGTGCTTGAATTTTGTGAATCTGTATGCTTGTTGCGACAATAGTGTTTATTGCCCTCCACATCGGCGCTGTGGATTTTGCATCCGTTATCATTTGACTGAAGTGGTCTCGTTTGGCTTTTTCAACTTCGTTTGAAACAAAGTTTCTCTGCTCTTTATATTCGTCAAACAAATTTGCTGCCTTGAGTTGGTCACGTAGTACCATTTCTTGCAGCAATTCTGGCGAGAGAGAGAGAGAGAGAGAGAGAGAGAGAGAGAGAGAGGAGAGAGAGAGAGGAGAGAGAGAGAGAGAGAGAGCAGGGGTGGGGTGAGGTGAGGTGAGGTGGGGGGAAATCAGCGAGGAGGGAATGGGAAGAGAAAGTGAGTGGGCGTGTACAGTTAAACAGTGTTATTTGATTAATTGTCCATTACATTCTGGTTCTTTCGTTATAGGATTTATCCTTTATTCAAATAACAGGGACAAGAAAAGGGAGAATTGGAAGCAGTAATAGCATTAGTAGTAGTAGTAGTAGTAGTAGTAGTAGTAGTAGTAGTAGTAGTAGTAGTAGTAGTAGTAGTAGTGAGTAGTAGCGGCAGGAGCAGCTGCAACAGCAGCAGAAGAAGAAGATGCAGTCGGAGACAAAGAAAAAGACGAAGACGACGACGATCATGATGGTGATGAGGTAATGGTGATGATAATGACGACGACGACGACCGACGACGACGACGACGACGACGACGACGACGACGCATGATGATGATGATGATTATGGTGATGGTGATGGTGATGATGATGATGATGATGATGATGATGATGATGATGATGATGATGATGGCGACGACGACGACGGCGATGACGATGATAATCATGATCATGATCATGATTATAAACAACGAAAAGAAATGCTAAGAAGAAGACGGTGAAAACAAAATTAAGAACAGAAACAAGAGGAAAGCCGAGGATGTGGACGAGGAGTAAAATGGAGAGGGACAAGACACAGAAGAGGTACGTGAGTCACAGTCAGTTCTACGTATAGAAAAGCCAGGGACTGATAAAAGTGCAAGTAATGAACAGTGACAGTGGCGACACTGCAATGTACGTAAAGACACAGTCCTTTCTTGCAAAGTGGGTTTGTGGAGCTCAAAATGTAAAGACACAGTCCTTTCTTTCAGAGTGGGTTTGTGGAGCTCAAAATGTAAAGACACAGTCCCTTCTTCAGAGTGGGTTTGTGGAGCTCAAAATGTAAAAACACAGTCCCTTCTTTCAGAGTGGGTTTGTGGAGCTCAAAATGTAAAGACACAGTCCCTTCTTTCAGAGTGGGTTTGTGGAGCTCAAAATGTAAAGGCACAGTCCCTTCTTTCAGAGTGGGTTTGTGAGGCTCAAAATGTAAAGACACAGTCCTTTCTTTCAGAGTGGGTTTGTGGAGCTCAAAATGTAAAGACACAGTCCTTTCTTTCAGAGTGGGTTTGTGGAGCTCAAAATGTAAAGACACAGTCCCTTCTTTCAGAGTGGGTTTGTGGAGCTCAAAATGTAAAGACACAGTCCTTTCTTGCAGAGTGGGTTTGTGGAGCTCAAAATGTAAAGACACAGTCCTTTCTTTCAGAGTGGGTTTGTAGAGCTCAAAATGTAAGACACAGTCCTTTCTTTCAGAGTGGGTTTGTGGAGCTCAAAATGTAAAGACACAGTCCTTTCTTTCAGAGTGGGTTTGTGGAGCTCAAAATGTAAAGACACAGTCCTTCTTTCAGAGTGGGTTTGTAGGAGCTCAAAATGTAAAGACACAGTCCTTTCTTTCAGAGTGGGTTTGTGGAGCTCAAAATGTAAAGACACAGTCCCTTCTTTCAGAGTGGGTTTATGAGGCTCAAAATGTAAAAACAGTCCTTTCTTGCAGAGTGGGTTTGTGAGGCTCAGAATGTAAAGACACAGTCCCTTCTTCAGAGTGGGTATGTTGAGCTCAAAATGTAAAGACACATTCCCTTCTTTCAGAGTGGGTTTGTGGGAGCTCAGAATGTAAAGACACAGTCCCTTCTTTCAAAGTGGGTTTGTTGAGCTCAAAATGTAAAGACACAGTCCCTTCTTTCAGAGTGGGTTTGTTGAGCTCAAAATGTAAAGACGCAGTCCCTTCTTGCAGAGTGGGTTTGTAGAGCTCAGAATGTAAAGACACCGTCCCTTCTTTCAGAGTGGGTTTGTTGAGCTCAAAATGTAAAGACACAGTCCCTTCTTTCAGAGTGGGTTTGTGAGGCTCAGAATGTAAAGACACAGTCCTTCTTTCAGAGTGGGTTTGTAGAGCTCAAAATGTAAAGACACAGTCCCTTCTTTCAGAGTGGGTTTGTGAGGCTCAGAATGTAAAGACACAGTCCCTTCTTGCAGAGTGGGTTTGTGGAGCTCAAAACGTAAAGACGCAGTCCCTTCTTTTAGAGTGGGTTTGTGGAGCTCAAAATGTAAAGACACAGTCGCTTCTTTCAGAGCGGGTTTGTGAGGCTCAAATGACATACTTTTTATGGTATACGTATGACGTATCTTGTTCTAAAAGAAATTAATCTATTTCTTATTTGATATGTTGGTGATATTACACCGCCAAAAAACGTACACGAACGAATCACAAGACAAAGCAAGACGCGTTTCGACCTCTTAGGTCTTCTTCAGGCAAGATACAAAACACTCAGGACAACGAAAATGAACGAGCAATCATTTACCTTCATCCAATTCGGCGCAAAATATGCACTGAATCAAGAAGAAGACCTAAGAGGTCGAAACGCGTTGTGTTTTGTCTTGTGGTTCGTTTGTCTACGTTTTCTGGGGGTGCATTATCACTAACATTTCAAATTTGTTTAGATTTCGGCCTGCAGTCGCCTCAATTGCAACTGAATTTATTTCTGACCAATACCAATAGAAACTGAAAGGGAAAACAAATGTTAAAAACTACTAGTAAATGGCAGGTATAAAATGTTTTTGTTTGAGAGGAAAAGAAGAAATTAGCTTACTTTCAGACGAAAATTGCTTCTTAACTCATCGATTATTAGAAAGCTTGATAAACTACATTTGGTGTACAGTTCATGGGAAGATAGAAAGCTTGATAAACTACATTTGGTGTACAGTTCAAGGGCAGATAGTTCCATCAGCACATAGCCTCGTGCATTATTGAGTATGTTCCTGCTTGTTGCTGTATGATTTTATCGCTATATGATCATCACCATCATCATCATCATCAACAACAACAAAAACAACAACAACATTAAACAACAACAAACAACAACAACCAACAGCAACAACAACAACAACAATTCTTTGTAAATGTCAATTCTAGTACGTAAAATGTAGTTCTAATGCATAACGTGTTTACAGTGTTTGATATAGTGATGTCAATAATGTTGCGCTTGCACGTTGATCAATAGTCTACATTATTTGAAATTATGCATGCCAGTCACAGAAATGGAAAGAACTAACATTCGAAGCATTGCGTAAATTTAAGAAAGACTGATTGCAGACTGTTCATCATAACTAAGATTCTGTTCCGCAGAGAGAGAGAGAGAGAGAGAGAGAGAGAGAAGAGAGAGAGAGAGAGAGAGAGAGAGAGAGAGAGAGAGAGAGAGACAGAGACAGAGACAGAGACAGAGAGACAGAGAGAGACAGAGAGAGAGGACAGACAGACAGACAGACAGAGACAGAGACAGAGAGAGACAGACAGACAGGCAGAGACAGAGAGAGAGAGAGAGTGGGGTGGGGAGAAGGTGGGCGAGAAATAGGCCATCTGTTATTGATTTCAGAAGCAACTCACGTTATAAAATGGATACATACAAACACAAATTTATTGCCTCCGTCAGGAGAGAGCGGGCAAGGGAGAGCATTCTCTCAAAACTGTCCAGGCGTGGGGTGCTCCGTCAGATGTATGAGTGTAGCGGTAGGAGGTATACGTTCTCGGCCATGACACTTTTTGGCCCCGTGACATGATGAACGGCTTTGAGCTGGCGGCCAGCCAAAGCTCTGACCGGTTTCACAAGTAGCTACAGAGAAGCGTCCATTCCTTTCGAAATGGTGGGACAGACTCCTGTGAGATTCCCGCAATGTTTTGCTGGATTTCGTCAAAGAAGACGGTTTCAGGTAGCGCTGATCAGTCATTGAGACGCTTGCATTCAGTACGCCATCTGACTATTCAGACATACATTGTTTACAGCCTACGTTTAAGGCCAGGCCAGACAGAGGAGAAAACATTGTGCCAATTTATGATCTTTCATGATTTGGGTCTATCGTCAAAAAGGAGCCATGAATATGTGTTCTTTCACAGTCTGTACCTTTTTCAGAAAACAAATTCAAATTTAAAAGCATCATAATTTCAAAACAAAAATGGCAACTCAACCACATTGTCACGGTTTTTTTTTTCCCCTTGAAAACACGAGTGTTTGGACGCTATCAACTCAGTAAAAGCAGGTGACTTTCCCTTGTACCAGATATCGACAAGTTCCGACTTTCAACTATCCGATAATCGATTCGCCAAACGGCACGGAAATCACCTCATGTGGAAAACGACCGGTTTCTGACGGCACATGTATTCGGAAGATCGCTGAAAATAGAGACGTAAGTACAGTCAAAACAAGACATTAAAGAATCGTTAAGAGAACATAATTATGATAGAAAAGAGGAAACATGTGTTCTGCTCTATCTGAAATAGCAGCAGCACCATCAGGCTACCCAACTGGGCTGTGGACACGAAGCCGAAGCATCAGGCTACCCAACTGGGCTGTGGGCACGAAGCCGAAGCATTGAGTGTCATGCAATGCAAATAAATGGATTGTGAATCTTGTATCATTTTCATACATAACAAGAGGGGATTTCGAACTGATATTGACTTCTTCCTGTGGACTAAAACATGTGTTTGGATATCATGCTTATGGGAGGGAACAGAATATGGAACAGCAAAAGGAACAAAAGAAAGAAAACACACAAAAAAAGAAAGAAAGAAAAAAAAGAAAGAAAGAAAGAAAGAAAGAAAAGAAAGAAAGAAAAGAAAGTAACAGGCTAGTTCTTCGCCGTCGTGAGGACTTAGATTTACAGCCAAAGCCGATTTTAACATTTAATCTGCATGGCTGGGTAGCCAGTGAAATTGGGTGTAAGGGTGGAGAGAGGCGGGGTCGACCGTTCACGAGCGCGCGCGCGCGCGCGCGCGCGCGCGCGTGTGTGGTGTGTGTGTTGTGTGTGTGTGTGTGTGTGTGTGTGTTTTGTGTCCCATAATCTTCGCTTGCTTAGCCATCTTCTCTTTCATGTCAGAATTCTGAAACCAAGACTAGACATTGCTATGTCAACAATAGTCCTTATCAAATTCTTCCAGAGGAGCCGGATGTAATGCTAAACAAATATCTACTTCCCACTCTCTTCGAAAATGGTTCTTCCCATCAATTATATTAACCGACTCCTATGTTGACATCAACCCCAAATGTAATTACCCGGCCGAGAAAGATTACTCTTACAAGTTTTCTTCTCTTTCACTTCCTGAACATCCTATCTTCCACTTCCTCTTCCTCTCACTTCCCTAATCCTGTTCTTCCTTGGAAGGGGAGGATGACAAATTAATGGACGTAATTCTGCACGCACACCACACGGAAGCAGATGTAAATGGGTGATACGGAGAACAGTGGAATAGAAGGGTTTCCTCGGTCGTATAGTTCAGCCACCAGACGTAGGTGAAACGGTCCGAGATAGAGGGCTGTAGGGCAGTGTTCAAGCAACGAACATGAACAGGTATGTCACTGGTCCTGCTTACCCAATTAACGAATGATTTTTGTAAATGAGTCTGCTTCGCTGGTAACCACCCATATCCTTGCCCCAATCCCCATATTGCCCCCTTCTCCACCCCCACCCCCCACCCCCCTTTCTTACCCATTTTTGTTTTGTTTATGAAGAAATAAATGTGTATTCATTTTTGTTTCACTTGCTGTTTCGACAGTGGTCTCAATAGAGTTCACTCCTTTTATTTCCCTGCCCATGCGTTTTCTATCTTCCCCATTCCAGAGAGAGAGAGAGAGGGGGGGGGGGGAGGGGGGCGGGGGGGCGTGCATCCAAGCATGCGCCCGTGCACGTATGCGCGAATGTGTGTGTGTGTGTATGTGTGTGTGTGTGTGTGTGTGTGTGTGTGTGTGTGTGTGTGGTGTGTGTGTGTGTGGTGTGTGTGTGGTGTGTGTGTGTGTGTCATTCATTTAACGTCTTCATAACGTGATTTAGACGGTGTGTGTGTGTGTGTGTGTGTGTGTGTGTGTGTGTGTGTGTGTGTGTGTGTGTGTGTGTGGTGTGTGTGTGTGTGTGTGTGTGTGTGGTGTGCGCGCGTGCAATTTCAGTGTCATTGTGCATACAATCATTTAGAGTATCTTGACGATTTCCAGGAACTGGTACATAAATATATATTAACGTTTGCAGTTATGTAAGGATGTGAGAATCATTGACTCTTTCGTGTTGATTAAATAATATGTTCAAATGGCTTATTTCATAGCTTTGTGATTTTGGTCTTTTAATCTTAAAAAAGCATTAAAAAGAGTAACTACCTGGTCGGTTGGTCAGCACAACCTACTGAACATAAATATAAGACAAATGCAGAACCTGTGAGTCAGTCTTTCGTCAAACTCCGTTTCCTTTTTGAATCAGTATAGCCTTGCTGACCACACAGAGCTTGTTTAAAGCTGTAAAACTCGAGCAAGAAAAAAAGTCTCATCAGAAAACGAGTCAGACCATCAAAAACAAACAAACAAACAAACACACAAACAAACACACAAACAAACAAACAACCCCCCACCATGTCTTGAAAAAGAAACAAATACAAAAAGCGAAGTCATGACATGGTGACCTAATTATTGTCACGTTGAGGCCGTGCTAAGTGCACCCTGTAAACGGGTTTGCAAAATTAAAGCGTCTAGACAACTGTGGGTTTTGTTTGTGCCTTTTTTTTAGAGACGCCTGCCTGGTGATATTGTGGCGGTGGAACATGATCAAAGTAAAAGTACCCTTATTTCCACAGACATCTAGTTAGCCGACATCGTTCTGTCTGTCACTGCGGCTCGAGAATAATGTCAGAGAAAGTCTGGCTTCTGTATGGGTGACCCCTTTTCTCAAAAGTTGTTTTTTTTATTATATAATCAAGTAATAATTCAACAAAGTGACAATTACCGTATGCCATTTTGAGTATAAAAGGGAACACAAAAGAGATATAATGAACAGGGCTTTGCACAGAATAACCACTGACAAATTTCAAAGGACGGATAAAACTGTTAGAAACTATGAGAGTAACCTCTATTAATGCTGCTTCAGTATTCGTCTACCATATATTTAAGTTTTGGCAATATTTCAGTTCACCCTTACTAAAAGACTGCTCTTCTCTATTATAAAATATTAAGGTTGACTTAACTGAAATCTCTGGTTTTATAGAACCTCGCCATCTATAGAAAATCTTGATTGACGCTGCCGAAATTGTTTTGATCGAAAGAACAGAAGAAGAAGTCTCTTTGCAGAGGAAAGAAGGTAGGATGGCAGTAGTGGTGGAGGTAGTGGAGTTAGAAATGAAAATCAAAATAGTTTCGCATTGACCTTTCCACCGTCAAAAGAAAAAAAGCTTGTGTAGAATCAAAGATGTAGGTAACTTTGGGATTAGTTAAAATTCAAAAAGCTCTCTACGCCATGGTGACGCACACTTTCGTCACGTCGACCATATATATTGGCAAGTTTCTTTTCTTCCATGGCCTCTCAGTATCATTATTTCTACGCAGTTTATTCCAGCTCTCCTGTCTACAAGCAGTTCCAGGATCAGCTCTCCTATCTACAAGCAGTTCCAGGATGGAGCTGTAGCACCTTCAACACAAACTTGCCACAGTTAACAGTGAAGCTGAGGCTGCTACGGTGTGCTCCACCAAAGACTCACTGCACTGCTGCTTAGCGCTTAGGGATATCATCAAAGGTTGTCTTCTGGGTGTGGGAAAAATGGACAGAAAAACCGTCTGGAAAAAGATCCAAAATACACCCACAGCGTTCAGGATGGAGAGGGCTGTTTCACTATCATCCCAGCTGGTGATGGAAACACACACGGCCACCAAGCAGACATGCACGACTGCCGAGTAATTAGAAGTTTGAAATTTCATCCAGACGAATGGGAGTTTGAAACTCCTGCATGACAGGTGAAAGGTGGAGAATTTTCCTTTCTCCCAGACCAGCACCTCTACGCAGACCCTTTTCAGCCAGAACTGTCTTCGCAGGTGTAGGCTTACAGACAGATCACAGAGCTCTTTACTGAGTCCACATCAGAGAAATAAACAGTGTAACCCTTGTCCAGTAGAATTGTTTATAGAAACATGAAGTTTCCAAGCATCCTTTGGTGGCACTATTGAAATGCTTGCCCAAGTCCTAGAGAAAAAGAAAACGTGGTGGCGTAGCAGATGTATTGAAATGATTGGCCCCAAAGTATAAGGATCTGTTTGCGTCCAAGAGCTGTAAACGCGCTGGAGCTATGTGGCAGAGTTATTTATCGGTCAAAACATGTGAAAATAGAGCTGTGTTGCAGAGTTGTGAAGGTGACGTCCAGAACAGATGGAACTATAGCTACAAGGAGTAGTTCACAAAGTGTTGACCGGAACACACAAAAATACGCTATGTGCACTGACGAATTACTAAATTGTTGGTCAGAACAAATGAATAATATGGCTGCATGAAAAATCTATTCTGTGTTTGTCCAAAGATATTAGGACAGGACGGTTTTGCAGAGTTATTAAAATGTTGCCCCAAAACACATGAAAATGTGACCACTTTGCAGTTATTAAGATGTTAACTGAAACACATACAAACATGCCTGCGTAGCCCCTCCGGAGGGAGAGCTCACTCACGCCGGCTCCGCGACTAAGCAATTATTTCGTCAGTAGGGGGCTTAGTAGGTGGTGTCCAGCGTTTGTTAGATCAGAACAGGCGCCACTGAACACCACCGAAGTGAATCGGCAGCAGTGCAGTGTCTCCTCCGGTGGGTTGTCTCTTGACGACTTGATATTGACTGCTCCCTGTGGATTGCCGGTGCCGGGGCTGCGGCGGGGCCGACCGGGCTGTAGCTGTGGACGGGGTGTCGGAATGAGTGGCGTTGGTGCACTGCCTCTGAGGTGGCGCAGAGGTTGGGACAGCAAACATACAAACAAACAAACAAACAAACAAAAAAATGCCTGCGTAGCAGAGGTATTAAAATGCTGGAAAAAAACGTGTTTGTAAGAAATATGGCCGCTTGGAAAAGTTGTGAAATGTTGGCCGAAGCATATTAAAGTATAGCTGCGTGCACTTATATAAAAGCGTTGGCCAACTCATCAAAGGTATAGAATGGTCGCAAAGTTTTGTGAAATATTGATCAACTTCCATTCAGTGGCATAAGCAAGCGTGTAGGCTGCACCCCCAGATGCACATCCAAAGCATTAACACTTCAGCAGAAAAACAAGCAAAGAAATTTTTTTTTCCACAAACGATGGGTTTGTTCTTTCAATTTGCCGTTCCCCAGTCAGTGCGTGGTTGGATAGTTAGCTTAATGTCTGTTGGAAGGATTTCATAGGAGTATTGCACCTGCAAAGAAAACTATAAAGCGTATCAAGCATCAACAGCAAAATGTCGCCATTGCATCGATTCGTTCATGGAACACAGACAGTCGTGGGCGAGAAATTGACACCTTGAAGATTCCTTTAACTTGTGTAGGTGTGTGCGGAGCAAGGGAATGTGAGATGGACATAGGGGGGTTGAGGGAGAGAACTGAGAAGACTGTTGATTGGCTTTCCTGACAAAAAAGGGCAGACTAACCAGGCGCCGTGGCGAAGTGGTTAGCTTCGCGGACTCCCGGCTGGGAGGTCGTGGGTTCGATTCCAATCATAGCCATTTTATTTGGGGGATTTTTCTACTCCGACCGCCTCCTACCCTGAGTTGAGTTTGCCACGGGCTTAGTTAGGAAGATTGGGACCACACAGTCGAGTTACATCCACTTCAATGGATGAGTCTCTGAGTGTGTTGCTCAAATTTTCTGACCAACACTGCAGGTGTCTGTATTTCTCAGTCCTGATTGATGCCAGGACACATTATGAAAGCAAGCGTAGAGTGCAGCCCTGTTCCGCAGTCTCAGACAGGATGGAAATCCGTAGCATCATCTTCATCACCCTCATCTTCATAGATCAGCATTAAAAGTAATTTTCAAATTCTGTGGCCCTTCATGCACTGTTCCCATGGTGACATCAGTGTTGATATCCTCTCCACATCTGTGGCCTTGATTTGGGTCTGTCGGGGTCATCGGTATTGGCAAATTCATGGTGCCTGTTGGACGGACGTATTGCGCCTCCGGAGGGAGAGCTCACTCACCCCGGCTTCGCGACTAAACAATTATTGTCGTCAGTAGGGGTTTTCCTACGCATGTTGGATCAGAAGAGACACCAAAGAAAACTACGAAGTAACAGCGGCAGTGCAGTGTCTCCTCAGGTGGGTTGCCTCTTGACGACTTGACATAGACTCTGTGGATTGCCGGTGCCGGTGGCAGCGGCGGATGAGGCTGGGCCGTTGCCGTGGCGAGAGGCTGGAATGAGTGGCGTGGGTGTAGTGCCAATGAGGTGGCACACAAGACAGGACAGAAAGAAAAGAAAAAAGACATATATAAAAAAGGACAGACCAGCCACCATGTCGTAGTAGAAAGTACACGGATTGTTGTCAGGAGGCATGCAAACTGTAACATGATCGGAATCATTTATGTTCTTGCACAATATCTAAGCAGCAGCCTGCACCTACAGAGAATTGCTGAGAGTGCTATTGATTCAAATGGAAAGACTGGGACTACACATTCAAAAGTTCATCCACGTAACGACAACATTATGATTTCTGACCACCCCAACAGGTGTCTGTATCTCTCGGACCTGGTTGGCTGAAGGGATGTATGATGAAAGGATGCATAGATCACAGCGCTGTCATGAAGGATTGGACGAAAATGAAAGACGCAAAGCGTCAGTTTCAGTATTTCATCCTCGAGAATAAAAGGGGGAAAATATGTCTTTCATACACCGCTCTCATGGTGACCCCATATTCGATTTCCCCATCCAGGTCTATGCTCTTGGTGAGTTCCTGTCATGAGCAGACAGAGAGGAAACGGGCGTACCATGCATGCACACACACAAACACACACACACACACACACACACACACACACACACACACACACACACACACACACACACACACACCCCACACAAGCGCGCGCGCGCGCGCGCGCGTGCGCGCGCACACACGCATGCACGCACGCACGCACACACGCACACACACACATCACATCACATCACATCACATCATCACATCCATCACATCTCATCACATCAATATCGCATCAGGAACAGGGAGTCCTAAAGGAATAATATCTGCAACGTTCAAATCTCCCCCCCCCCCCCATCTCTCTCTCTCTCTCTCTCTCTCTCTCTCTCTCTCTCTCTCTCTCTCTCTCTCTCTCTCTCTCTCTCTCCTTCTCTCTCTCTGTTCCAACTACCCCTTTTACGAGTCACATTTATTATTTCTGATAAGTCAATCTATTGGTAAATGGTAATTCCACCTACAGTGTTAATGGTATGCTTCTCTGTCAGTTGTTCTCAAATTATTCCTCTGTCCCCTTTCTTAATTTCTTAACTTTCCACTTATTTGTCCTTCTCTCTATTCTTCCCTTTTCCTGTACTCAACGCTCTTCTACTCCTCCTCCTTCCTGTTATTCTATTGTCGTGTTATTTCTTGCTGTTAATGTTGCCGTTGTTATTGTTGTTTTTGTTGCTGTTGTTGTTTATCATCATGTTTTGTTGTTGTTGTTCTTCTTCTTCTTCTTCTTCTTCTTCTTCTTCTTCTTCTTCTTCTTCTTCTTCTTCTCCTCCTCCCTCCTCCTCCTCCTCCTCCTCCTCCTCCTCTTCTTCTCCTCTCTCTCTTCCTCCTCCTCCTCTTCCTCCTCCTCCTCTCCTCCTCCTCCTCCTTCCTCTTCTTCTTCTTCTTCTTCTTCTTCTTCTTCTTCTTCTTCTTCTTCTTCTTCTTCTTCTTCTTCTTCTTCTTCTTCTTCTTCTTCTATCATTGACGTCTGCGTCTTCAAATTCTTTTGTTTTAGCCTTTTGTCTGGGTTTTTTTTTCTCTTTTTTTCCCCCTTTTCCTTCTCTTTCTTCCTCGTACCCGGATCTCTGATTCAATCCACTCCTTCGTCATGGACTATTTTCCCTTTTCTATTCGTATTTTTGCCTAATTACCGATAACTGAAACCCCTATTATTACTAAAACCTTAGACTGTCAAATCACAGTTGTCAGAGTTGATTACGTACCAGTGGTTCAGTTCTTGACTAGCAGAATTGGTTTTGTTTTTTTCCCCTTTTCTTTGTTTGTTCGTCCGTTCGCTTGTTTTTACTGCTAGAGGTCATACCGTCCACACTGTCTGTGGGCCGGTGTTGGACTGGCACAAGAGGTCATACCGTCCACACTGTCTGTGGGCCGGTGTTGGACTGGCACAAGAGGTCATACCGTCCACACTGTCTGTGGGCCGGTGTTGGACTGGCACAAGAGGTCATACCGTCCACACTGTCTGTGGGCCGGTGTTGGACTGGCAGAAGTTGTTCTTTCTGTCCTCCGTTCGTTCTTTTGTTCTGTTTTTGCTGTCGGAGTTCAGTGACTGTCGACCATCTGTGGAACCGTGTTTGACTGACATGATTGCTTGTTCTTCTTACATCTGTGGTGGTTTGTGGGTGTGTGTGTGTGTGTGTGTGTGTGTGTTGTGTGTGTGTGTGTGTGTGTGTGTGTGTGTGTGTGTGTGTGTGTGTTGTGTTGTGTGTGTGTGTGTGTGTGCGTGCGTGTGTGTGTGTGTTTGAGTGTGTGTGTGTGTGTGTGTCTGAGGTGTGTGGGTGATCCTACCCCCCCCCCTTTCAGTAGCCCCACCTCCACGCCGATCATTCCGGCACTCCCGTGCACACACACACACTTGCCTCTCTTCTCGAAAATCCCTGCACCAGAGGTCCTCCGGGAGAGGAGAGAATGAGTACTCATAGGGTGACCCAATAGAGAAGAGAATGCATGCTATTGAGCGATTTTGTGGATGTTGAAGAGTGCCCTTCGGATCTAACGTTCGCAGCACTCCAGCTACTAAGCCCTCTACTGGCAACTATCATCACTAAGTCGCAGAGTCAGCATGCTTTAAGCGTCCCCCTCAGCAGGCGATCGCTGCCTAACCCATCAAATAGTCTAATTGAATTTGCCGGTACTGGAGACTTTGCTTTAGAGGCGAATTCATTACAGACGTGTCAGTAAAGAGGAAATGGGAACTGGGGTCACCACAGAAATAGAGACCATACTAGTGGTCAGTGAGGATGAGAGTAATGATGATAATGATGATTATGCTGAACAGTCCCAGGCGGGTCTGAGACTCAGAACAGCGTGCTGTTTGTCTTCCAGAC
>CM031595.1:20490063-20492563 GCA_018398815.1 Conus ventricosus | reverse complement strand
TGCATGAAAGACAAAGGAAGCAAGAATTTCATTAGTAAGTAAATGGATAAAGGAATGTACTGAATGATGTAGGTTTTTTTCCCAAATGTCTAGCGCTCATGGAGCACTCACTCTTATGAATAATCTAATGCTAGAAAATCAAGAAACAGAAGAGAAAAAAACAATCACAAGAAAAAAGGAATACAAGAAGGTCAGTAAAAACACAAAAAGTAAAGAAAACGTTAACATCCTACCGTGCACGGCTTTTAAATGAGGCGAGCGAAAGTAATAAATCCCACGTGTCCCCTCCTTTGTCTTCTGTTGTGATCCTTTGAGCTTGAAACAGATTTAAATTCCATCCGTCGACGGAATAAAATCCCGGTGAGATTTTCTGGAGACGACGAAATCCGGCAGACTGAAATACGTTGGGATTTTAAGACGTAACGTCTTCGTGGCTTCTGCCACTGCGATAGAACTGTCCGTGTGTTTTCCTTACAAAATCATTGAGCTCTTAGTGAGACAAAGCCCAGTTTATGTCTTATTGGTTGGTGTGTAAAATTCCGGGATTGTTGCGTGGTTTCGGACCATCTTCAGTTTAGAACAATTCACGTTACATCTTCTCTCTCTCTCTCTCTCTCTCTCTCTCTCTCTCTCTCTCTCTCTCTCTCTCTCTCTCTCTCAACAGTATTTCTACTGTGCTATTGGCGAGACTATCGAATGGTTTGGTGTAGAGTTCATGGTTTTGTCTCCACTCATCCTTTCTCTTCTCTCTCTCTCTCTCTCTTCTCTCTCTCTCTCTCTCTCTCTCTCTCTCTCTCTCTCTCTCTCTTAGAACGCTAGATGACGAATTAAGACGTGAGTCTCATCTCAATATTTGCACAAGATCTCTAAGAAAATGAACCTTTTATCTCTACTAAAGCGCCTTGTCCACGTCACTACATTTAGGTGTTTCTTCAACACGCACAGGATGTCACGAATATTCGCCCCTGAGTGTGGAACGGGTGTGAGATGTGCACAAGAAAAGCCAGTTCTCTTTTTATCAAAGGGCAACAGAGCCATTCCTTCGGCCTGTACCTTTTATAACAGATGAAAACAAAAACACCGAATGTACTTACTCTGAACAAACATTTTCAATTCAACACGCACTTCTTTTTTTTAAATTTCGACAAACAGCGTGCAATACTGCATTAACGCCGTTTTTACAAGACTGAATGACCGTTCTGATTTGCATTATTCCATCAACGCTACACTTACGTTTATCATCACAAAACAACCTTGGCTAAGTCATGGTTATATTTCTGGATTCCACTTCTAATTAGTCTACAAAAGACGATTTCACCTGAATTTTCTGAAGAGATCTACACAAGCATCTTATTTCTCAACAAATGAAAACCTTTCCATTCACAGTTTCTTCTGGTAGCCTTAATGTGAATACATCGTCTGAATATCCTTTCCACCCTCAAAACAACTCTCTCTCTCTCCTACCGCCCCCCCCCCTCCTTCTTCCTCTGTCTGTCTGTCAGTCTGTTCTGACTGTCTGTCCATCTATCTTTCCGTCTGTCTGTCTCTGTCTCTGTCTCTCTGTCTCTCTCTGTCTCTGTCTGTCTCTCTCTCTCTCTCTCTCTCTCTCTCTCTCTCTCTCTCTCTCTCTCTCTCTCTCTCTCTCTCTCTTATATGTGTTTATTCCCTTTATACTGAATTACACTTAAGATTTTTCATCATCTCCAAGGGGTATTATGCACTGTTCATTACAATGGCCACAAACTGAGTATCCTGGACCTTTGATTATTTTAGAAAAATGATGTAAGAGTCCAAGTCCTCTTGCCCGATGGACATATTTCTAGTAACATAATGTAAGGAAGATAGAGGAAGAGCGAAAAGAATTGCTTTGTGTGAATAGATTCAGCAGTGGGCGGAAGAAAACGGCTTCACTTTTTCTGCTACTAAGACTCAGTGCATTCACTTCCATAATTTTCGTCAGTTTTTTGCAGATCCTGAAATCCAAATAGGGAAAGCTCCATTGCAGCTGTCAAAGAGGCGAATTACTAGGGGTTATTTTTTTTTAAACCAAAAACTCAACTTTCTTAGCCACATTAAAAATCTCAAACCTTCTTGCCAGAAAGCTCTGAATATTCTGCGGGTCGTAGCACACACTGACAGGGGCGCTGATAAGAAAACTTTGCTGCACCTCTACAGAGCATTGGTCCGTTCCAAACTGGACTATGGTTGTGCTGTGTATGGCTCTGCAAGACCGAATTACCTAGAGAACAATAAAAAGTGCACAAAGAAAAAGCAAAAGAAAGTTTTTAATGTCCAACCATGCACGGATTTTAAATGAGGCGAGCAAAAGTGATCAATTCCCACGTGTCCCTCCTTTGTCTTCTGTCGGGAGCTTCAGTCAGATTTAAATTCCATCTGTCGACGGAATGAAATCCCCGGTGAGATTTTCTGAGAGAGGATGAAATCCCGGCAGACTCAAATAGGTAAGGATTTTAAGGCGTAACGTCTTCGTGGCTTCTAC
>CM031595.1:20472563-20485063 GCA_018398815.1 Conus ventricosus | reverse complement strand
AAAGGGATCAATCGTACGTAATCTTCGAAACGATCTCAGGATCTCCATCACTCCCTTCTTACCTTTCTTACTCATTTCAAGCAAAGAAGCACTCGTACTTAATTTTGTGGTAAATACCAGACCTAGGTATTTGTACGTATTTGTTACCTTTAATGCTTCACTTCCGTACACCCATCTTTCCCTTACTCCAAGGTAGCCTCCTTTACGAAAAACCACTACATTAGTTTTATCTAAATTAACCTCTAAACGCAATCTATCTGCTTCTTTTTTTAGATTGTTTAGCTGATTCTGTAGGCCTATGACTGTATTGATAGCAAGATTACGTCATCTGCAAAGAGCAGCAGAAATAGCTCGATAGATCCTGGTACCATCGCAATCCCGTGCTTACCCTCCCTAATTAATTCCAGGGCCAATTCATTGATAAAAAAAGTAAACATTATCGGACTGAGTATGCACCCTTGGTTTTACACTCTCGGGCATTCGAAGAAGTCTGAATACGAATGTTTGTCTCTGACACAAGCTTTTACCGAGTTGTAGACACCTTTTAGAGCGTTATACAACTTTCCATCAACACAGTTTTACGTAACACAGACCATAATACGTTTCTGTTCACCGTGTCAAAGCTTTTCTAAAATCAACGAAAGCTACATAGAGTTTTGTAATTTTTTGCTAGATATTTATGGACAATAGTGTACAGAGTAAAATATGATCAACTGTACTATAACCTACTCTAAACCCAGCCTGTTCTTCTGCTAGTTTTCCTTCTTGTTCTGCCCACTGAGTGAGCCTCTTATTTAGAATGCGTGTGTACACTTTGCTGACGACACTTGTTAGGGCTATACCACGGTAATTATCAGGTACATTAACATCCCCTTTCTTGTGGATTGGAACTATTATAGATTTGCACCATTCTGCCGGAAAGGTACCTGTTCAAAAATCTTATTAAAAGTTTTGCGAGAAAGGTAACAATAGCATCGTTTGCATTTTTCAGCATCTCGCCAACTATTTTATCAATGCCAGAGCTTTTGCCCGTTTTTAATTTTCTAATACTAGATTCAACTTCCTCCTTAGAAATAGGATTGTTAAAAAGGGGTTCATGCGACTCACGGTCGGGTCATCAATTACGATTTCCTCTTGTTCCAGATCAGGAGTTGCTGTGTTGAAAAGATTATAGAAATGTTCAAACCACTGGTCCTTAGAAATGTCGTTATATGCACTGTTTTTCTGTCACTGATCTGATGGTTTTCCAAAATAAACTTTGGGTCATTAGCCGACAGCTTTAGCTTCATTATTCGTTCTTTATCAAATTCTTGTCTCTTGGAAAATAAAAGGTGTTTATACTGTCTCCTTTCTTCTACGTATTTATCCCCATAGGTTCCATTAAGTTTTTTTGACCTTTGAAATAGGTTCAAATACCTTTTCACAGTTCTCTTTTTTAGAGCACATTCTTTATCATACCATCCATTTTTGCTTTTTTTCCTGTTGCAAACAGTTTGAATCATGGTGGCTGCAGCTCCATATAACGTTTGGACAAAAATATCAAGAGAGGCATTTATATCGACAGAAAGAGCCTGAGAGCCTTTTTAATACAACATTTACAATCATCGGAATTAAGTTCACGAGCATATTCTAGTAAACAATCGTTTGACCAAACAATACATTCTTCTTCATTCTCCATTGACATCGAATTGACCGTTACGTTCAACAACATTTCGTAGGCTAATTCGACAGGCAATGCCATGAATCGATCCGGTCCCTGACATGCAAATGACATTCACACAAAACCAACTCTTTTGAAATGAAAAATAGTCAATACACTATTTCCATGTGGAGAAATGTAGTAAATTGACCATCACCATCACCAGAAACACGTACCGCTACAATAACACAATCAAACATGTAGCACAAATTCATATAAGATTTACCAAAATTATTCACACACTTATCCTTGACTGTCTGCTAAAGTCATGCAAGTCGTCGTCGTCATCCTCATCATCATCATCAGTAACAGGAGAAAAACAAAATACTTCATCCAGTTGGGCTGTTCCTGACCTGTCCTAGAGTTGAAATCTCCACATAGTAAACAGGTATGCATCTTCATTATTTAGAGTTTCAAGAATGTTTTCTTCTAACAGAATTATTCCATCTTTTTGTATTTGTTGCTATAAACAGGACTACTTTCTGGTGCGACGTACGTTGCAATCATCAGTATGTCTTTATCAACTTGAAACACGAATTTTCTAGTTTAACTGCCACGTATTTTCGCATTAAAAATGTAACCTCGTTACATAACTCTCAAACATTTGCGTTTTTAACAATAACAACCACCAGAATTTTCTACCTTGCTTAGACAGTTTCTTTGCTGGCACAGATGTACTTTATGTAATCAGTAAATATTCATTAATAATCAAACTTGTCATCCACAAAGGTTTCGTCATACAAATGAAATCAAAGAGTTCAACAACTATCTTATGAAGGAAATATCGTTAAGCTTACTGTATAGATTTTCGATATTGTACGTCAGGAATTTCAGGTCACATGGATGGTCCTGCCTGTCCTATGGTTTTTTTCCCCTATGCATTTCTGTCCGAACGACGTGGAAAATTCTTACCAGGAGGTTTATTCACAGGTGTCCTGTTTGGGGTGCGAGACTGTTTATGTTGTGTGCGGTGGAAGAAATCCTGCACGCCATACTGACGCGACTCACTCCCGTCACGGTTTGCACGCGGTGACCTTGAACTGCAGGTTGGCTGTGACGCTGGCTGGTGACGAAGAGGGGAATCCCCAGCGTTGTTGCGGTCGGAGGATGCACCGTCTTCTCTGACCTCTGTGTTGTCATCTGCTTGGCGAAGCGTCTCTGTCGTCGTCGTTGGCATCGTCAATGTCCGCTTGGCGTTTGGTCCACCACTTCCGCGTAGGTTCGAGGATCTGGTTGCCTGGGCTGCACCATAACTGTCCCTTTCTAAAAAAGGGAGAGAGAGAGAGGAGAGAGAGAGAGATTGAATGCTGAGGGAGAAAATGTCTGGCTATTACTGATCTCAAAAGCAATGTGTGTTCTGAAATATATAACACAAACACGACTTCATTGCCACCATCAAGGGAGAACTGGAAAGGGAGAGCACTCTCTTCGAGCTGTCCAGGCGCTTGGTGCTCCGTCAGATGTATGAGGTAAAAGAGGTATGAAGTATAGGTTCTTCGCTATAACACATTCCTGTCCCCTTTGACATGACGAACGGCTTTGACCTGACGGCCACCCAAAGCTCCGACTCGTTTCACCAGTTGGTGCTGAGAAGCATTTATCCTTTCTAACTAGTGGATAAAAGAGACTCCTGGGAGATTCTTGACGGAGTGTGGCTGGCTTAATAAAAGACGAAGATTTAAAACAAAAAAGTCCGTCAATCATTGAAACACGTGCGGTCGACGAGCCGTCTGCCTGTCCATGCATATATCATTTACAGCCTGCATAGGAACTTCTGAAATGGTGACGTTTACATACGTATATCTATAAGCTAGGCCAGAACAAATTATACACACATGCGGAAATGTGTACACGTGAGCACGCGTGCGGGGCCGGCTTACACACACACACACACACGAACGCGCGTCCGCGCGCGCGCGCGCACACACACACACCACACACACACACACACACACACACACACACACACACACATACACACACACGCACACACACGTACACACACACACACACACACACACACACACACACACACACACCACACACACACACACCACACACACACACACACACACACACGCACACACACACACGCACACACACACACACACACTACATTTCACGCATACATCCTGTAGTAAATTCTGCAGACATAAATACGACAGTTAAGGTATAATTATGTGCACACCCCACAGTTAAATTCTGCTCTCACTTTTTGCGCTCACTGCTCGTAGTTTACCAAACTAACGTCCTGAACTATATTGAATAATATGTTACAAAGTAATATCTCGCCCTTGCTGCTCAATTTTCAAATATTAAAAAAATTCTTGTCACTTGAAGAGCAGTCAAACCTGTCACATTCCGTCCTTGACTTTTTATCAGGATCCTTTCATTTTGACCATTTGATTTTATCCATCGTAAACGTGGGGATGTTGTGAACATTTCAAAAGAGTTCCTTTTAGCATATATACATTTTATGAATATTTCAGTGATCTTAACTTAATGCATGACAATGGTGGATTTGCATCAAAGTCGTTGGGAACGGTTGTTGAATGGGCGTTTTGGCGCCCCCCAGAGGGAAAGGCTAACGTTTACTGGCTCCATAACTAAGCTGCTATTGTCGTCAGTGGGGGCTTAACAGGCGGCGCCTTGTGCATGTTAGGTCAGAACAGGCAGCACTAAACGCCACTGACGGAGCAGTCATGCAGTGTCTGTCTGCACCAACTTCCCCGCCTCAAGACGACTTCACATGTTCATCCCCATAGAGTGGGTATTGGTGACGGCTGTCTGTTCGTGAGCGGCATGGGAGCGATGCTACACATAGCAGAGGTGGATTGGGTGATGATGGGTGGGGGGCAGAGGAGGTTATCGTAAAGGATAAGTTACAGAAATGGGACAAGAAGCACTCAGGTGACACAGCAACAGATCAGTGTGTTATGTGGTGAACCAACAGATCAGTGTGTTATTTGGTGAACCAACAGATCAGTGTGTTATTTGGTGAACCAACAGATCAGTGTGTTATGTGGTGAACCAACAGATCAGTGTGTTATTTGGTGAACCAACAGATCAGTGTGTTATGTGGTAAACCAACAGATCAGTGTGTTATGTGGTGAACCAACAGATCAGTGTGTTATTTGGTGAACCAACAGATCAGTGTGTTATGTGGTGAACCAACAGATCAGTGTGTTATTTGGTGAACCAACAGATCAGTGTGTTATTTGGTGAACCAACAGATCAGTGTGTTATTTGGTGAACCAACAGATCAGTGTGTTATGTGGTGAACCAACAGATCAGTGTGTTATGTGGTGAACCAACAGATCAGTGTGTTATTTGGTGAACCAACAGATCAGTGTGTTATTTGGTGAACCAACAGATCAGTGTGTTATTTGGTGATACCAACAGATCAGTGTGTTATTTGGTGAACCAACAGATCAGTGTGTTATGTGGTGAACCAACAGATCAGTGTGTTATTTGGTGAACCAAACTGATCAGTGTGTTAGTTGGTGAACCAACAGATCAGTGTGTTATTTGGTGAACCAACAGATCAGTGTGTTATTTGGTGAACCAACAGTGTCAACCTCGGGTGATGTCGATGGAGGAAGGACTAGCGCACAGCCCAAACACACTCACAGCTTGCTTACGATCTCATTCATATATCATGCATTCGTCACATCAAACCACTAGTAAAGTCTATAACTTTACTACACATGATCATAGAACGAAACATCAATGCATGTGGAATCAAATGAAATAAAACATTCTCTCTTTCCTGAACTTCACAAAATCATTTGTCTAAAACATCATTAACTAACCCGGGTATAAATAGATTTCTACTTTACCTGGCCAGGTGATCTTAACTATTCACGAATCACTGTCTCTTTTTCTTTTCCTTTTTTTTTCTTTTCACTGTCACTTTCACAACACGACACAGCTGCTGGCACTGGTATTGGTCTGATTGCACCGGTCAAGCTGGACTGCTGGCACCGGTCAGGCTGGACTGCTGATGAAAGTGGCGCTGGCCAAGTACGAGGTCGAACCCCAGTGAGGATAGAACAGTGACTATCAACATCGATCTGTTCTCCTTTCTTTCTTCCTGCATTAACGCATTGCACTCTCTCTCTCTCTCTTCTAGTCTGCTCTTATCAAATGGACATGGTTGCTTTTCTTTTCTTTTTTCTTTTCTTTCTTTCTTCTTCGTTAATTAGCAACTCTCTCTCTCTCCACATCTCTCCTCAGTCCTTCCTCTGCAGACTATCTCATGCTAATCTCTCAACTTGGTTCTCTTCTCTCCTCCCCTCATCTCTCTGCTTTTCTCTCAAGCAGACCTAGAACCTCTCCTCTCTCTCTCTCTGTTCGTTCTCCCCTCGTTCTCTCTGTTCGTTCTCATCTCCCTGCCTTCCTGTAGGCGAGAGCCTACTTCCCCGAACTTCTCCCCTGTCTGTTCGTTTTCCTTCTTTCGTTCTCCCGTTCTCTCACTCTCACATCCTCTTTATTCGTTCCGATCTGTCCAAAAAGGGCGAGTACCATTGGTCAGTATTTTTACCGCCCTGACACCCGAAGTTATCTCCCTCTAATTCCATTGGATATTCAAAACATGACAGTCACGCCTACACGCCTTACTCTCTGTGGTGGTCAATTGGTCATTTAATTGATTAGCTTGATTTCACCCCCCCACCACATACTACCTTCTCCCTCTCCTTTCCGGCGACGTCGTAAATTGGCTAGATGAGTCTGGGTAGGCGCCGAGACGTCTGACCAGACCTATCGAGACCTGTCGGTCCAGCCACTCCGACTGTCTACGTGGAAGATTAGGATTAGCCTCTTGCTGTGCTCAGATTGGCGGATGAGTCTGATCCGGGCGTCGAGACTCGTTTGACCAGACATCGAGGCGTCGGTCAGTACTTAGTCCGTCTGGCTAGACAGACCGTCTCCGTGGAACCTCTCCCCTATGTTTAAATTGGCTGGATCCGACACATGGGGCCGTCTGCCTGATGCCCAGAATATTTGAGTTAGAGCTTATGTCCGACTGGGCTGGTGGCGATTGACCACGAATTTGGTTGTGTTTTTTTGACCGTGACAATTTCCCCCCTTTCAAAAGACTATGCACCGCATTGTCTCAAAACAACGGTACAAAAAAAAGACAAAAACCGAATTTGCTGACACACAGCTACACGTGCAAAGTTTGAAAAAATACTTTACAACCAACGGTTTATAAATTATAAAATATATCATTAGTGAATACCACCCAATGAGTTATCATTGACGTGCGCTCTTGCGTTATTTCAACTCATTTTATAACAACCTCTGTGCGCACGTATGCAATTCCCCTACCTGCGGATTTGCCACATCTTCTCTTCACAATTCCTATGAAAAGCCCAATATAGTATGATCACGATCCATGACACTTCACTGAGGAATCTCCATCCTCACTTATTGCAAATAATGCATCACTACACAAGCGACTGCATGCTCCAAGCATAACTACATTCACATGAGCAAGTCTCACAAAGAAAATATGAACAAGTCTCACACGAAGAATATGAACCATAGCCAACTGGGAATGAACCCATACCCAATCAACATAACTGTAATCAACACATATTATCAACAAAGCACCCCGGATATGACTGACTTCCTCTGAATTCATCATCTTCTCCACCTTTCCCTTTTCTGGCTGCTTTGTGTCGCCTCCAACAACAAAACCTAGGAACTCCTACTGTCTAGCCCTTCAAACAGTGGACACATCCCTGTATGACTCTTCTGGAAACTTAGGCAACAAAATCTCCCCTTCTTCTGCTGGGTCTCCTTCACCTCATCAATGATTGCTGCTGCGCCTATGTGCTGAGTCTCACCTCCTCTAACCACCTGTTTCTCTCCACCTCTTGCCAACTCCCAAGACTTCACGAGCGAAGGGTCTTGTTCCTGCGCTGCCCTAAACTCATCAGGCGACACATCTATGCCTGACTTCCTTGCTGGAATGACTAACGGTTTATCAACCTTTTCCTCCTTCTGCTCCTTGTTTGAAACTGCTGCCCTGTAGCAGTCAACAAACTCAGGATCCCCTGGATCCCTTGCCCCTGGAATATTTCCAATGATCAAATCATGAAGGGGTTTCTCCGTCACCAACGCAGACAACTCGCCTGAGAAGTAAGGGGTACGTACTTCTATCTTGGCAACTGGGAACTCCCTCACAGTGCCATCGATTAGAGTACAGGTCTGGATTTGCCCTGTCAATCCCCTTTCTCGACCAGCGTTGTTCTAACTACACCACATGAACAACCAGTGTCTCGTAACACTTTCACCCTCTGCTGGCCAATCCACCCTTCTTCCACTGGTAACGAACCACTCACAGCTAGTGCCCTCCATCCCTGACACTGACTGCTGTCCAGTGCTAGCCATAGGCTGCACTCCACCCTCTTCAGATCGGATCCCTGTTGGTTCCACTGCAGGTCGTTTCCCTTGGCGACCCTTATCCACCTCTTGCAAGGCTGCTGCCTTCTGGAACCTCATGCGACAATCCCTCGCCACATGTCCCTTCTTGTGACCAAATGAAACACCTAATGTCCCTTTGCCCTTCCTTCTGCCCCACCACTGGGTTTGCAGACTTTGCAGAAAACTCCCCTAGTCTCCTTGCACTCTTCTCACCTGTGCCTAGCACCTGTTTCTCCTGCACCTTGGTGCCCAAACGTGCTCTCTATACACCTCTGCGAACTTCAACAACTCCCCTGCTGTCTCTGGCTGTCTCTCTTTCAAATGTATGGTTAACTCAGGGCCGCAACCTGACAAAATCTGTTCTTTCATAACTAGCTCTTTCAACTCAGCGAACTCCTTCTTCGTACCACTCAACTCTAACCATTTCTCAAAATAGTGATCTAGGACGTGCACCAAACTGAGTGTACGTCTCACCTGCTTGTAATTTAGCTGAACGAAATTTCTTCCTGAACCCCTCCTCTGTGAGGTCAAATCCTTTCATCAACGATTCCTTCACAGCGCCGAAATCAGACTGTTGTTCTGCTGGTAACGCAGTAAAAATTTGTAATCCCTTACCGTCAGTAACGCTGACAAAATGACTGCCCACTCTTCCGAAGGCCAACCCTGACTGGTCGCAAACGTTTCGAAACGACTGATGTATGCGTCAATCGAATCGGTCCCTTCCGAGAATTTTGGCAACTTAGGTCGGGGGGCATAGCTGCGCACAGAGTCACTGGAAACTGAACTACATCCTCGGTGGTCTCCCTTTGTATTCTTACTTTCTCTAGCTCTAATTGAACCTTCATTCTTTCTGTTTCCTGCGCTTCCCTCATTCTTTCTGTTTCCTGCGTTTCCCTAGCCTGATTATCATTAGCCTGAATCCTTAATTTTTCTATTTCTTGCGCTTCTACTGCGACACGTCGTCTTTCCGCGCGTTCATCCCTTTCCATCTTTTGTTGGTTCTCAACAAATGCACGCAACTCATCTCCTGAGTAACCTAGGTCACGAGCGACGCTCACAAGTTGTTCAATAGGGGTGTTCTTTTCTTCCGCCATTATAACTTCTTTTTTTTTTTTTTTTTTGAACAAGATTTTATTACTACGACAGCCAAACTGGTGGTTACCGACACGAGTGACGTAATAGCACAATCCTATGAATGATAATATTAGCTTGGGACAACGTAGTTAGTTTTTATAAGACGCCAGCGCCTGACCCAACTATGAGAGCGAATTATAGGCAATCTGTGCGAAATAAGTACTCTGGGGCTGAAATGCCAAGCCTAGTATTAACTATCTTGGAAGCAATGCCAAGCCTAGTATTTAACTATCTTGGGAACATACAGTAAGACAACCCCTTGTCTTAGGATTACAATACTTGAATCCCACCCAGCTTCCTCTCTGAGAAGTTGAACAATTATAATAAATGGGCCAGAATATCCTGGCAGGCTCGCCAATAAATTGTCAACCTCGGGTGATGTCGATGGAGGAAGGACTAGCGCACAGCCCAAACACACTCACAGCTTGCTTACGATCTCATTCATATATCATGCATTCGTCACATCAAACCACTAGTAAAGTCTATAACTTTACTACACATGATCATAGAACGAAACATCAATGCATGTGGAATCAAATGAAATAAAACATTCTCTCTTTCCTGAACTTCACAAAATCATTTGTCTAAAACATCATTAACTAACCCGGGTATAAATAGATTTCTACTTTACCTGGCCAGGTGATCTTAACTATTCACGAATCACTGTCTCTTTTTCTTTTCCTTTTTTTTTTCTTTTCACTGTCACTTTCACAACACGACACAGCTGCTGGCACTGGTATTGGTCTGATTGCACCGGTCAAGCTGGACTGCTGGCACCGGTCAGGCTGGACTGCTGATGAAAGTGGCGCTGGCCAAGTACGAGGTCGAACCCCAGTGAGGATAGAACAGTGACTATCAACATCGATCTGTTCTCCTTTCTTTCTTCCTGCATTAACGCATTGCACTCTCTCTCTCTCTCTTCTAGTCTGCTCTTATCAAATGGACATGGTTGCTTTTCTTTTCTTTTTTCTTTTCTTTCTTTCTTCTTCGTTAATTAGCAACTCTCTCTCTCTCCACATCTCTCCTCAGTCCTTCCTCTGCAGACTATCTCATGCTAATCTCTCAACTTGGTTCTCTTCTCTCCTCCCCTCATCTCTCTGCTTTTCTCTCAAGCAGACCTAGAACTCTCCTCTCTCTCTCTTGTTCGTTCTCCCCCTCGTTCTCTCTGTTCGTTCTCATCTCCCTGCCTTCCTGTAGGCGAGAGCCTACTTCCCCGAACTTCTCCCCTGTCTGTTCGTTTTCCTTCTTTCGTTCTCCCGTTCTCTCACTCTCACATCCTCTTTATTCGTTCCGATCTGTCCAAAAAGGGCGAGTACCATTGGTCAGTATTTTTACCGCCCTGACACCCGAAGTTATCTCCCTCTAATTCCATTGGATATTCAAAACATGACAGTCACGCCTACACGCCTTACTCTCTGTGGTGGTCAATTGGTCATTTAATTGATTAGCTTGATTTCACCCCCCCACCACATACTACCTTCTCCCTCTCCCTTTCCGGCGACGTCGTAAATTGGCTAGATGAGTCTGGGTAGGCGCGAGACGTCTGACCAGACCTATCGAGACCTGTCGGTCCAGCCACTCCGACTGTCTACGTGGAAGATTAGGATTAGCCTCTCGCTGTGCTCAGATTGGCCGGATGAGTCTGATCCGGGCGTCGAGACTCGTTTGACCAGACATCGAGGCGTCGGTCAGCTACTTAGTCGTCTGGCTAGACAGACCGTCTCCGTGGAACCTCTCCCCTATGCTTAATTGGCTGGATCCGACACATGGGGCCGTCTGCCTGATGCCCAGAATATTTGAGTTAGAGCTTATGTCCGACTGGGCTGGTGGCGATTGACCACGAATTTGGTTGTGTTTATTTTTGACCGTGACAAACAGATCAGTGTGTTATTTGGTGAACCAACAGATCAGTGTGTTATTTGGTGACCCAACAGATCAGTGTGTTATTTGGTGAACCAACAGATCAGTGTCATATTTGGTGAACCAACAGATCAGTGTGTTATTTGGTGAACCAACAGATCAGTGTGTTATTTGGTGAACCAACAGATCAGTGTGTTATTTGGTGAACCAACAGATTAGTGTGTTATTTGGTGAACCAACAGATCAGTGTGTTATTTGGTGAACCAACAGATCAGTGTATTATTTGGTGAACTAACAGATCTGTGTATTATTTGGTGAACCGCCTCGTATTATCCTCATCAAATTTATAAAAGACTTTTCCACCTTTTTGAAAAGAATTCTTTCCGGTCTCAAAACAGTTCCATTCTCAAAACAGTTCGGGACACACGCATGTACAGATAGCTCAGCAGAAGAGGCTGCCAGAAACGTAGGTGGAGGAGTTTCCTGAAGCTGATGGATGGAACTCTGTCCGACAAGTCATCCCGAATGGCAAGTTCTCCACAAACTTCAAGGCTGATGCAGATGCACTACAGTCATCAGCCAGAACGCGGTATGAGAACTGAGGGGCAACACATGCCAAAATCGTCATCTTCTCTGATGCTTTATCAGTACTACAGGCGGTTAAAAATCCTCGAAACAAGGAACTCAACTCACTTGTCTATAACCTGGCCATTCTACAGCAGCCCACTGAGAATACTGCCATCCAGTGGATACCCTCACACTGCAATATATATGGCAATGAAGAAGCTGACCAATTGACAAAGGAAGGAGCACAGCAGCCCCAACTGGAGCAGGAAGTCTCCTTTGAAGAAATCAAAAGCATTATCAAGAAGCAAAAAAGAAGATGGCTTGAGCAACACCAAGACTTCAACAAGAGGGAGGCATACTACTTGCTGCCCAGATCAGACCAAGTGAACATTGTGAGACTGAGGACAGGGCACTCCAGACTGAAACATCACATGTTCACAAAATTCCACGTTGGCGAGTCTTCAGGTTGCCCTTGCAGTACAGCCCCAATGACAATGGAACACTTCCTGCAGTACTGTCCAACACATGAAAAACTGAGGGCAGAGACCTGGCCTGCCAACACACCAATAAGGGAAAAGCTTTACGGATCACTGGAGGGCCTCCGCCGTACAGCAGCCTTCGTCAATGCCTCTAGGGTTCCTGTCTGAGTGAACGAAAGAAGAGAAGAAGAGAAGAGAAGAAGAAGAAGAAGAAGAAGAAGAAGAAGAAGAAGAAGAAGAAGAAGAAGAAGAAGAAGAAAGAGACAGAAGCGAATAAGAAGAGAAAACAAGAGGAAGAGAGAAGAAGAACAGAAGTAGTAAGAGCAGCA
>CM031595.1:20465063-20467563 GCA_018398815.1 Conus ventricosus | reverse complement strand
TCTATCACTGCAAACTGTCTGAAATCACTATATGTGGGAAGACGTTAAACGGCAGAAGAACAACACACACAAACACACACACACACACACACACACACACACACACACCACACACACACACACACACACACACACGCATGCACGCATGCACGCACGCACGCACGCATGCACGCACACACGCACGCACGCACTCACGCACACACGCACGCACGCACGCACGCACACATACACACACATAGTATGGTTAAACTATCTGAAGACATATCATAGTCACTTCGTATATTCGTTTATATTCTGTGCGTTTTATCTTTATTAAACGCAAATGATGCCCTCAATTACTTTGAACAATATGTTTCAGAATAATATTGCCGCTCTGTGGCTCAAATCCGGTAAATTATCTGACTATTCGAGCCATCCTTTTTAACATGTCAGAACTGTCTCATTCCATTCT
This sequence comes from Conus ventricosus, assembly GCA_018398815.1. Lineage (NCBI taxonomy): Eukaryota > Metazoa > Mollusca > Gastropoda > Neogastropoda > Conidae > Conus > Conus ventricosus. The sequence goes on along the minus strand of CM031595.1, from coordinate 20,467,112 downwards.
TTATTTTTCTTTAAGACCTCTTCACTCTGATCATTTATCTTATTCTCATGAAAAAGGCGAAATGATATCGATTGTCAGGTATTCATTTTGAAAACAACATAACAGAAAAAAATGCTATTTCGCCAGACGATAGGGACAAACAAACTACAAGACAAAACACGTTGTGTTTCGACCGCTTTGGTCTTCTTCGGCAAGATAAACAATATTCAGGACAATGAAAACGAAGAATAAACAAGCGCGTATCTCCTCAAATTGGGAGGCGCAGAATGGACCCTGAACCCGAAGAAAAAAGCATTGTATAGGTTGAACCTGCGTTATTTCATGGCGAGTCAAGTAATCTCAATGTTAGACACGCCGGTGGTGATCCCAAGTCAAAATCGGTATTGACGAGGTCACAGCGACTGTCTTTGGATGATGATTTGGTACCTTCCACAGAGAGACGTTCATTCACTCTGGTTCCTTAACACACGGTGTGGTCAGTACGGTGTCCTACGTGCAGCTGGAGCATAGCAGCGAGACGTTCATTCACTCTGGTTCCTTCACACACGCGTGTGGTCAGTACGGTGTCCTGCGTACAGCTGGAGCATAGCAGCGAGACGTTCATTCACTCTGGTTCCTTAACACACGCGTGTGGTCAGTACGGTGTCCTACGTACAGCTGGAGCATAGCAGGCCCCCACTGAAAACCGCTGAAGTGACTCTGAGTCTCCTCTGAAGGGTGTCCTGTGACGGCTCTAGGTTGTTGCTCCTTGTTGTCTACAGTGTTTGGGCTACGATTGCACAAATTGGGATGAAGTTGTGTATAAAGGAACTATAGTGAGCGAAACTGGACTGATGCTGTTATAGGGGTGAGTGTTGGGGGTGGGGGTGGGGGCAGAGGGCATGGAAGACGAGAAAACTGAAGGAAAGAAAGAAACAAGAAAGGCAGACAGACGGACAGAAGCAAAGAAACAAAGAAAAAGAATAAAAAAAAATTTAAAAAAAAAACATTTCTGAACACCATACGACGATATGAGAATAAAATTTCAAGAAACAAAATGGAGAAGTCCTGTTCCGTAGTGTCGGAAAGATTCATATCTACAGCCGACCCGATTCAAGAATTTAATCTACATGTCAGGAGCACACAGTAAGAGAGGGTGAGGAGGTTGGAGGGGTGTGAGCGTCAACCGTTCAGGATGCAAACTATCCTGAGGGTTAGGTCATGAATAAGGTACCTCGGTACCCTCCATTATCATACCTCTCGAAGCCATCTCTACTACCTCGGCTGCTGAAAATGCCTCAGGTTTTCCTGTAACGAAGGTTAGTGTAGAGAGCTATCTGATGAACTGACAAACCAAGGCGACTGGCGTACACTCTGAGCTTTCTTTTTTTTTCATCCTACCACAGATTTGCTTGCTTTGGTCATTTTTCTTCTACAACTGAGACTGGGGCGTGCCTCGCAAATAGTTTGTTTTGATTGTTCTAGAGAACCAGCACAACGTAAGATAAATCTCCTCCATCCACGCTCTAAAATGACTCTTCCCATAAGGTGCATCATTCGACACAGACGTTGAATCTAACTCGAATTCAGTTATCTGAATCAGATTTGTGTTAACTCCTACAATAAGGATGGGCCTTACGCTTCTTCTGCTTCTCCTCTTCCTCGTCATCCCACTCTGGTTCCCTTTCGTCCTTCTAAAGGGAGAAAACGGGGAAAGTAACGGAGTAAATTATTCAAGTACACCATCAGAATGCAGAGCAAATGGGTATTAGAGAGAGCTGAGCTAGAGACAGTTACCTAAACTTGATGGCCACTTCTTGGTATGGATGATGTTGAGATATTCAGAATCTTCGTTCGTCAGTGATTCTTTATATTATGAATTATTATGAATATTATATAGCGCCTATCCTCGGCTAGAGACCAAGCTCTAAGCGCTTTACAATCCACTGTTTTACACAAAGGGCTGCCTACCTGGGTAGTGCCAACTGAAGAGCTGCCAGCTGGCGCTTCATTCAGTCGTTTCCGTGTCATCCAGTCAATATCGTTCAATATCGTTCACTCAATATCCTT
>CM031595.1:20452563-20462563 GCA_018398815.1 Conus ventricosus | reverse complement strand
ACAAGAACAAGAAGAACAAGATGAAGAGAAAAAGAAGAAGAAGAACAACAACAACATTAAAAAGAACAAATGCAAGAACAAGAAGAACAAGACGAAGAAGAACAAAAAACAAAAAGGACAAGAACAAGAGCAAGACAATGCTTACGGAGAAGAGGAAGGAGAAGGAGTGGGGTAGGGAGAAGAAGAAGAAGAAGAAGAAGAAGAAGAAGAAGAAGAAGAAAAAGAAGAAGAAGAGAAGAAGGAAGGAGGAGGAGGAGGAGGGGGAAAGGAAAAGAAGAAGAAGAAGAAGAAGAAGAAGAAGAAGAAGAAGAAGAAGAAGAAGAAGATAAAGAAAAAGAAAAAGAAGAAGAGGAAGGGAAAATCACAAAACAAATGGACAACTCCATCCAGGGAGACGTGATGTCGCGCCTCTTCAATCACTCCTAACTCTCGCTGGACAGACCTTCCACCAAAACACACGAAAAAAAAAATCTGGATAAATCATGTTCTTTTCTTTTTTCCCTGTTCCTTCTTTTCTTTTCTATTTTTTGGCTTTTACACAAGTTTCTCCAGCTTACGTTCTTTTCTCCCCCCCTCCCCCCCCCCCCCCCCCCCCCCCCCCCCCCCCCCCCCTTCTTTTCGTAGTTTTGGTGTCTCTCTTTTAACTTTACTTGTTGGTTGTTGTTTTTTCCGCTAACTCTTTTTCTGTCTCTTTTTTCCCCCCCTTTCCTTGCTTCTTTTCTCTTGTCGTTCGTTGGGTTTTTTTTCCCGCCTTGGCAGTGTTACTATCATTCTCATAACATATTGTTGCTGCTGCTGCTGCTGCTGCTGCTGCTGCTGCTGCTGCTGTGTGGTTCTCTCTTTTATTCTCTTTGTTCCTCCTTTCTTTCTTTATGCTTAGTGACTCTCTACACAATCTAAAACTTTCTACCAGAGTAAAAAAAAGAAAAAGAAAACAAGTAATAATGTTTTCTTTATATTTGTTTTTGCCTCAGCTTTGCGACGTTTCTCTGGAGCTCTACCTAAGCCTTCACTCCAGGTCCCCTTTTATACAGCCAGACAGGTTAACCCTACAGCAGACCCAGCAAACGCACACCCATTAGAGGGACACTGCATTTCTTCCAAGTCACTGCGGTAGTGCCCGTTCTGGTCTACCACAGGCAAGACAACATCTGCTTACGCCTATGCTGTCGACAGCTACTGGTTTGCTGTCAGACTGCATGAGTGGGGGCCCCTTGTCCTTGCCCGGAGGGGGACACACCGTCTTTTCAAAGACAGTCCCCCGTACATGTCATGTACCAAATCTTAGCCATGAACTCCTCGCGGACATGAATGTCCAGAGTTTCAGTTTCAGTTTCATCAAGGAGGTGTCACTGCGTGCGGACTGGTTTACAAACGCTACACCACATCTGCTAAGTTTCGAGACCACACTGCGCATGATTTAAAACAGAAGTATAAATGAATTAATAACTAAGATGAGAGAATTTAAGAAGAGGTCTCGTGTTTACGATTTAGCCACTATGTCGAGAGAAAATTGAAATGGATATCTATGGTGCAAGGGGACACAGAGTGCCACAGAACCACCCACCCCGACCCCCTTTTTTCTAAACCATAATCAATGAAGATGGCGACGATAATGTTATGGAGCAGTTTCCTTTGACGTAACTTCCAAGACTAGAGTTATGACAAAGCTGCATTCTTTGTGTCCTTGAATAATTCATACAAAAGACGCATCGATTAAATTAACGATCAACAGACAACGTGGATATTGAATAACCACTTTCATGATTTTCACCAGGTGATTGAGCCAGTGTTGGGGCTACATCACAATATTTTATGACTGTCAGTAAAGCACCACATTTGTACGAAGAATTGCTAATTTCGTCGATAAACAAAAGAAAAACACAAAAACAAACAAACAGACAAACGCACGAATAAACAACAAACAAAACAAAAAATCAAACACAAATGGCAAAGCATTACTTTCTCACAAAAGCATGGGTCCCTGGAGACTGACAACGTACAGTAAGGCTTTTGTCCTTCTGAAACGCATGCGCCCTAAGACAGCCACAACGTACAGTAAGGCTTTTGTCCTGAAAAGCATGCGTCCTAAGAGATCCACGACGTTCAGAAAGACTTTAGCCCTTCAGAGAAACATGAGTGCTAAGAGACTCACCACATACAGCAGGCTTTACTCCTACACAAAAAGCAGGGGTCGCGAAAGACCCACTACGTAGCCGTACACATGTTAGGCGACGTACGACGAGGGTAAAATGGTCAAAAGTCAGCCGTGTGCACCAAGTCATCCTAGGTGATCTCGTGGCCCACTCACTAACGGCGGGTAGTAGCCAGGGATGAAGAAGACTACAAATGCATGCGTCTGAACAGCCTCAAACCTACGAGTTCCCTTCCCCCAAACCCAATCGAAGTGAAGAAAGGCGGCTCAGTGGTTTACGTTATGCATAGGTTTCTTTCTTCGTTTTTGTTTGTTTTTCTTTTTTTTTTTTGGTCTTCAGATGGATGCATACTACCCAGCTTGTGTATCTGCACAAACATACATCTTCCTATGCAGCCGGAAATATGTATGTATGTGTATGTATATGTGGAGAGAGAGAGAGAGAAGAGAGAGAGAGAGAGAGAGAGAGAGAGAGAGAGATGGATGGATGGATGGATGGATGGATGGATGGATGGATAGATAGATAGATAGATAGATAGATAGATAGATAGATAGATAGATAGATAGATAGATAGATAGATAGAGAGATCGATAGATAGACAGATAGATAGATAGATAGATAGATAGATAGATAGATAGATAGATAGATATGGGGCCCCGCGTTGTGTGCGACTGTTCACATTTATTTTTTTTGCGTATTTGTCGCAACCACCAACCAGACGCCCACCCGTGTTATCTATTTCTGTTATCATTTTTCTTTCTTCAATAGCAAGAAGCAAACTATATTCAGCAATCCTGCGTGGGATCTTTTTTTCCATGTTCGTGAAGTAATTTTCTTTACTTCTGGCCAACCAACACTCAGACACTTTTTCTCATTATTTCACTTTCCTTCTCTTTCTTTCTAACCTTTTTTGTTTTGTTTTGCTTTTCCTTTTGCCATTTGTTTTCTTTCACTTTTTATCGTTCTTCTTTTGCCATGGCCTTTTGTGTGTGTGTGTGTGTGTGTGTGTGTGTGTGTGTGTGTGTGTGTGTGTGTGTGTGTGTGTGTGTGTGTGTGTGTGTTTTCTTTTTCTAGCAGCGCGGCACATCAAAAATGCAGAAGCAAAAACTTTTTTTAATCTGTTGATTGCTCTCTCTCACTCACTCACTCTCTCTCTCTCTCTCTCTCTCTCTCTCTCTCTCTCTCTGCGCTTTTTTTTTTTCCCGGGCTCTCACGATTCGTTCCATTTGGGGGAGTTTCGCTTAATCCAGTAAGATACGTTCGATCCTTTATGGAATCAACAGCGTAAGAGGTAAGCGACCGCGATGTGCGTGAAGATTTTGGGGGGCTGTGTGGCTGCGTAAGTGCGCGCGGATGCACGCGCTTGTGAGTGAGTGTGTGTGTGAGTGTGTGTGTGTGTGTGTGTGTGTGTGTGTGTGTGTGTGTGTGTGTGTGTGTGTGTGTGTGTGTTGCGCGGATGCACGCGCTTGTGAGTGAGTGTGTGTTGTGTGTGTGTGTGTGTGTGTGGTGTGTGTGTGTGTGTGTGTGTGTGTGTGTGTGTGTGCATTATATATATATATATATATATATTTATATATATATATATATATATATTATATATAATTATATATATATATATTGTTAAAAATATTATCAAAATGAAGTGCTAAAATTCATCTACAAGCTTGTTTCAAGATATGTCTCTCTCCTCAGGATGACTTTTTGTGGCACTCCAACGGTCTTTTATGGCGTGCGGGACGTGATCTTGTCTCTGTGTGTGCGGGTTTCGTTTGCTGCACGTGGGGCTGTGTGTGTGTGTGTGAAGGGGGGGGGGTGTTTTTTTTTTTGTGTTAGGGCTGTTCAGGTGGAATGTGCTAGCAAGATTTCCACTTGTGCCTGCAATTATTCACTATTTCTACTTTTGTGTTCAGAGTTGCTAAGTATGGTTTGCATAATATTAACCATTTTTCTGTGGAACATAGGTTGCATTTTTGGAAATATTGTTGTATGGTGTTGCTCTTTTTATGATTTTCCATGATATGCTGTAGTCTATTTTTTATCTTTGAGTTTCCAAATGTATTTACTCAGTTCTGTTTGATTTTTGTATTTTTCATTTTTGAATGACTGTTTATGGTTTGCGTATCTGGTTTTGAAAGTGTTTTCAGTAATCCCTATGTATGTTTCTTTTTCATTTTCTGATGTTACCGTAGCTTGGTATACAATATTGCTGTGAAGACATTTGTTGCTTAGGGGGCACTGTTCTTTTTTGGTGCAGTTGCAAGATGTCCTTTCAGTACCCTTCTCTTTTGTGTTGCTTTTCATTTTGTTAGATGAGTCAATTATGTTTTTGAGGTTGGGCATACATGAGTATGATAGTTTAATGGTGTTTTTGTTGAATATTTGGACAGTTTGTGTTCTTTTGGAAATGATGTTGCCAAGATTTTAAAGAATTCTTTTCCTACATTTGTTTTACTTGTCCATCATATGGTGGGTTGTACCATATGATCTTCCTTTTTCTGTTTCTTATTTCTGTTCGTGTTATTGTCTGGGCTATATTGTAGTTTGTAATTGTAACCACTTTTTTGTAATGCTTCTTGGTATTCTGTTGCTGCATTATTGAATGCATTTTCATTGCATGATAGGTTGGATAGTCTCTTGTTTATACCGTTGGGTATTGTTTTTAGTATAGATGGTGGGTGGTTGCTTTTGACGTTTACATAGATTGGTATGTCATTGGGTTTTTTTGTTATGGTTTGTACACATTGTCATTGAGGTCTAATGTTATGTCTAGGTAATTCACTACTTTTTTTATTTGCTTCTATTGTGATTTTTAAATTGTGGTTTTTGAAGATTTTACATAATTCTTTTTTCTTGTTTTCAATAGTTCTTGGATTATTGCTTAATGCAGCAAGGCCGTCATCTCTGTTACAAACCAACCTGTTTTCCAAGTTGTTTTGGATGTTGGATAGCATGAAAAGTCCGACTAGTTCACATGTTTCGGCACCATCATACGATCCCATGGTTACATCAAATGTGGAGTTTTTGCTCGTTTTTTTTTTTCAAGTTTCATTTCTGCTGTGGAGTAGGGTTTTCTTGGTGTGGAAAATAATCTCCATTTCTGACTCTGTTATATTTGTGTATTTGTTGGCAAATTTCAAAGCTTTGGTGAGTAGTTCTTCATCTATGGATGGGTAGAATCTACTATGTCGAATGTGATAAACACTGTATTTCTCTGTTTTTGAGTTCCTTAAACCATTGGATGACTTCATAGCTGTTTTTCCAAAGGTTGTATTCGGTGTTTGATTTTACATCTTCTATAGCCTTTTCCCAAAATTCTCTTGCTTTTTTGGCCCCGTTCGGATTTGGATGGGTTTATTAGTCTACATGTTGGGTTGTTTTGGAAGTTGGGTTTGTGGTCTTTAAGCGTCATGAAGGCTTCTTTTGTTGCTGTTGCCTCTACCCTGTCGTTTAACTCCATGCAGTGTGCAAGCTCTTTTTCTTTTTTGTGGATGTTGTTGTATGTGGTTTTATCAGCTTTCTTGTAATTTTTCTGAATGTTTTTGTTCAGGAGTTGGGAGTATTCGTTTAATTCCATTTTGTAAAAATTTTCTAGTTTTATCAGCTTTTACGAATATCTTTTTATCATTTTGAATTTGTTTTATTTCATTTGCTAGTGATGTTTGGAAGTTGTTATTTGGGTTTTTTGAATTTTATGTTGGCTATCAGTCCCTTCATTTTGTCTTCAAAAGGTTTCATTTCATCTATTGTCGGAGGTGATCGCCATGATTTGAAACCATATGTGTTTTTGTCTTCATTCTTTGTATTTGGGTTTAGGAAGAAGAACGCCTTCCATCTCATGTTGCGTACAAATTTCTCGGCTTGTTCTATCAGTTTTTAGTGTAGGTTTGTGAGTTTGAAAAAGGTATGTTTTTAGTAGATTGCTAAAGTTGATTTTCTCCATTTTAGATTTTGTCAGGTCACAGTGCTCAACGTGAGGAGCAATTATCATAAAACAGTATAAAAACGTCCTTAAAAAATCTGAAAAAGCTCAAACCTTTGGGGAGCAACATTTGTTAAAATATTATTAAAATGAAGTGCTAAAATTCATCTACAAGCTTGTTTCAAGATATGTCTCTCTCCTCAGGATGACTTTTTTGTGGCACGCCAACAAATGTTTAACAAATGTTGCTCCCAAGGGGTTGAGCTTTTTCAGATTTTTTAAGGACGTTTTATACTGTTTATGATATATATAAAATATATATATATATATATATATATATATATATATATATATAAATTCCCAAAGGGTAAGTACGAGCACCGTTCCAGCAACTTACAGAGCAGCTTGGTGTTGCAATGACTGCAAGAAATATTCAATTGTAAACAAAGCTTGCTCTTATGTCTTAGATTGAATAAATAGGAGTAGATAAGCATTCATATCTGCAGTGGTAGTTAATACTGCCTAACTAACAGTATGTGCTCAAGTGGGTGGAAGGGGAAAATAAAATAAAATGCTTCTCAAAATGAGCCTTCAGCAAGTTTATAATCTCCAATAGGGAGGAAACTCACTAACACATAACTCCTGGTCATATACCGATATTTCGAAACTTGGTTGTTTCTCCTCAGTGACCCCGGAAAGTGGTAATTTGACTCCTCTGCCTTTTCAGTTTTAAGAAGAATGCAATCCCAGATATATAATATATAATGCTGAACAATTAAGTAGTGGGGGAAAACAAGTGCAGGCTAACAATTCTCCAGTCATCATAGTAATGATTTGGCAAAGATTGAACTTTAAAAAAAAAAAAAAAGAATTGAAGATGAAGAAATGGGTGGAAGATATTATAAATATGAGAAACCGTTCACTAGCTGCCTGAGGGAACCATCGTAATCCCTCTCGAAGACAGATTTATTTGTATTGCCTGCTCATATATATATATATATATATATATATATATATATATATATATATATATATATATTATATATAATAATAATATATTCATTTCAATTGTAAACAAAGCTTGCTCTTATGTCTTAGATTGAATAAATAGAAATATTCAATGCAGATATGAATGCTTATCTCCTCCTATTTATTCAATCTAAGACATAAGAGCAAGCTTTGTTTACAATTGAATATTTCTTGCAGTCATTGCAACACCAAGCTGCTCTGTAAGTTGCTGGAATGGTGCTCAGTACTTATCCTTGGAATTTATTAGTTTTTTTGTTTAAATTTTGTCCCTTGCGGATTCATTCCAAGAACTGGCCCCCAGCACTTGTGTCTTAAGAGGTTATCTTTTTATATTTTCTACTTTTCACAAGAAAATGTAGCTAGTTTTGTTCTTTCATGATTTTCCTTTGCTTCTTAAGTGGCACCTTTGGTTGTTTTTTTTGAAAACTCAACAAACATTACTACGGTATTGCACACCAGCCTTTTCTGGATAGCATTCTTCTTAAAACCGAAAAGGCAGAGGAGTCAAATTACCATTTTCCGCGGTCACTGAGGAGAAACAACCAAGTTTCGAAATATCGGTATATGACCAGGAGTTATGTGTCAGTGAGTTTCCTCCCTATTGGAGATTATAAACTTGCTGAAGGCTCATTTTGAGAAGCATTTATTTTATTTTTCCCCTTCCACCCACTTGAGCACATACTGTTAGTTAGGCAGTATTAACTACCACTGCAGATATGAATGCTTATCTACTCCTATTTATTCAATCTAAGACATAAGAGCAAGCTTTGTTTACAATTGAATATTTCTTGCAGTCATTGCAACACCAAGCTGCTCTGTAAGTTGCTGGAATGGTGCTCAGTACTTATCCTTGGAATTTATTAGTTATATATATATATATATATATATAGAGAGAGAGAGAGAGAGAGAGAGAGAGAGAGAGGAGTCTTCAATGATTAGTCCAAATAATTTTGCCAGTCACCACTCCTCCCAAATATACTTCTGGGGTAAGTAAAATAACAAAACAGAAGTAAACAGTTTCATTTTAAATTGTATAATTCTCCAATAACATTTTCGCTTAAAAAGCTTCTTCAGTGCTGGCAACTGTGTGCATTGAAACAGTTGCCAGTACCGAAGACGCTTTTTAAGCGAAAATTTTATTGGAGATTATACAATTTAAAATGAAACTGTTTACTTCTGTGTTTGTTATTTTACTCCAAGTATATATATATATATATATATATATTTTATATGTGTGTGTGTGTGTGTGTGGTAATAATAATAAATATGATGATGATGATCATCATCATCAGCAGCATACCATCATTATGTTAAAGAAAAAGGTCATCTCTAAAGTATGGACAGTATGTGCGGGTATGTATATTAGTCTGTATGCAAGCGTGTACACCTGACGTGTGTAAGCGTGTACCATATGTGTGCATGTTTTGCGAACATATGTAAAACGTCTGTGTCTGTGTATGCGTGCGATATTTATACGTTCACTCACATAACTACAACATGTATGCGTCTGAAAAAGAAGATGTTGACACCTCTGATTATTGTCTGTCAACTGAAACACCGTTTTTTTTCATAATGTTGTTTAGAAGAGAATCATGTGAAGAATGAGCGGTTGGGGTGCAGACGAGACTACAGGGATGGGGAAAGGGGTGGAGGTGAAGGTGTGGAGGGAGCAGGAGGACGGGGGGGGGGGGGGGAGGGGGGTGCTGAGAAATGTAGCCAGTGGGAGAAGGTTGGGTGTGAAGGGAACTGGGGGGGGGGGGGGGGAGGGTAGGGGGGAGGAGGTGGTATCTTGCTCGGAATGTGGAACTCTTGACAGCTTTTATGTTGTTCCCAGCTTTTCTACTTGGACACCATGACGCGAAAGCCAACGAGCAAAGTCTGTTTTCTTAATGACGGCCATACATCTACCCTGCCAAGACCCTTTTAGATTGAAGGTTGGGCGGGAGGGTTGGGGATGACTAGGAGAGGCGAGTGTGTGGAGGATGGGGGGAGGGAGGTGTCGAGTTCAACTGTTCGGCTGTTTTTTGCTTGCTTCCACAGTTTCCATGGCAACGATGCTCATCACACGGCGTGTAAATCACATTTGATTTGGTAATGAAGTGTTTCATCTTTGTCAGAAACAAATGTTTCCAAGCGCAACACACGCACGCACACCAGTATCAAAACTTCCTTCTAGTAACGCTTGGAATTGTCTGAAGCTGGAATGAATAGATATGATAGATAAAGCACTAAATCTATTCAGACATAAATAAAATGTCACCGATACACCGAGCGCAGTAAAGGTATGAACTTTTCACTTTAGAATTAGATATAACATGAGGAAAACAAATAATTATATGTTAAGATTTCGGCGCAGTAAAAAAAACGCGTTTTGCTTTAAACGTTTAATTGAAATAAAACATCGCAGAATGAAGCCAGTAGTGTAAAGTGCAAACGACTCAAAATACCCGTAAGCAAATTAAAAAAAACAATAATTATGAAACGAAGCCAGTAATAATATCAGTTAACAATGAAGCTAGTAAGCGAGCGGGTGTAGAAAGGATGGGTGGGGGTGGGGGTGGAGAGGGCAGGGTAGAGGAGAGGAAGGTAAAGGTAAAGGGTGGTGAGAGGGTGGACAGGAGATGGAGAAAGGTGATGAGACAAGTGAGATAGTTCAGCTATGGTGGGTGAAAAATGGGCGAAGGCTGATGGCCAGGAGCAGTCTTTGAAGCAGGAGCATGACAGGCAGGGAAGGGAGGGGGTGGGGTGGGGTGGGGAGGAGAAGGTTGCATGCGAGGGAGCACGGGGGTTTGGGAGGGTGGCGGTGGGTTGGTGTGTCGGCTAGCATGGCTGGAATGGGCGTGAGGGCAAGGACATGTGAGTGTTGCTGAGACAGGTCAGCAAGGGCCAGCTCCTT
>CM031595.1:20435063-20447563 GCA_018398815.1 Conus ventricosus | reverse complement strand
TTGGCGTCTTAAAAGTTATGTTCAGACGTATCCAGCGTCATTCCCACACGGCAAACACGAGGGGTTGTGGAGAACCTCTTCCCTTCTCGTCAGTCTTCTTACTTTTTTCTTAATCCAGTTTGTTTTTCTTTGTTCTTCTTTGTTCTCGGTTCTTATCCATTCGTTTGTTTTTTCTTTCTCATCTTCCGTACCATCTCGGTAGCATTTTTCCCCAGTCACAGCCACACCTTGACTTGTCCTACACAGCCTCAGAACTAGCAATCCCAAAGGAGCAGTTAATGTCAGGTGGTCAGAAGGCAACTCTCCAGCGAAGACCCGCGCCTCTGCCGAGTCAGTTTGGTGGTGTTCAGTGATGCTTCTTCTGACCCATCATACACAGGACACTACGTACTATACCCCCACTGATGATCATGATTGCTTAGTCGCGGAGTCAGCGTGAGTGAGCACCCCCTATCGGAGGACACCCCCACATCCGTCCCAAACAACACTCTTCCTCTGATGTTTTTTTTTTTTCCTCACTCTTTTTGTTTGTTCTTTGTCTGTCTCCTCTTCTTATCTGTTCCTCTCTTTTATTGCAGAAGACGAAGACAAGTTGACAGTCCAATGAAGGGACAACCATACCAAATGAATGGTTTGGGTCAGTCTCTATGTGGTTCGAACCCTCTCACCGAATCCGATGGTATTTCTACCTTGCAATGCCTGGTGCTATGCCATAGCGTTTCCAATTTTTCTATGTCTATCATTCTTCAAGCGCGAGTTTGTAATGAGGAGTTACAACGTATAGCATAACGAAACCTTTGCACTTTAAAGCATTAGTAAGTGTGCCGCACGATCATACGTTTTCCGATACGTGTAGTTTTAAACACAGACTACGCGACGAAACGTCGGAGAAATAGAAAACAGAGAAAATATGGCAGGCACCTAGCTCTGCCACTCGACAGAATTATGTAGAAAGAGTGAAAGACAGACGCACTAACCCAAGTAAATCTTCTCTGATGTATTAACTTTTCTATCATAGAATCTGTCTGGAAGACAGCGAGATGATTCATGTAAAACTGATGAACAGCAACGGAACAGACGGAAGGCCTGGGATGGTAGGGTGAGAAGGGAGAGGGTATATACAGGGCTGGGAATGGCTAGTGACAGTGGGGGATCGCAGGCCGCGGGTAAGATGTTCAAACCCATCCATTACAGCCCCGAACACCGCAGCGTGACAATCAGATAAAGAGAAAGACAACCGAAGGTACTGAGAGCAAAATAAACCAACACAGGGAGTGCAGCATTCACCAACCACGATAATTCATCTGACATTCCCCTGTCGACAGACCCAAGTCCATGATGCATTCCCATTTTACAGCCTTCAAGGCCCTGCCACCTCCATCGCCGAACCCTCCAACTTCACCCTCATCCCTCTTCCTCACCTACACCCACCGCTACCTCCCTATTGAGCAAAGAGATCTGCCAGATAGATCACAGTTTTGTGGCAACAGGAAGGAACGCATCCACAGGATAAAGAGCTGGTCTGACAGAACCCCCCAGAACCAAGGAAGATTTTCCTGCTAGAAGGATCATGTTTTGGTTGCTGCGGCTATATCCCGTCTCTTCCGACACGTCTGCTGTGATAACAACCGAGCAGTGATCTCCCCATCGGTACGAGATGACCTCTCATGACCTCGTTCGCTTCATCTCTGTCAGCGTGTCTCGTTTTCTTGGAAGAGGTCGAGCGCATCGCTTTACACATCCCAGCAACCGTTGATTCTTTTTCTTCTACTTTTTCTCAATTTGTTCTTCCGCTGCTTTTCCTTTAATTCAGTCTTTTTTTTTTCTTCGTCCTCTACTTCTGCCTCATGTGCTAAGTTTCTTCGTCTTCATTCACCCACATCCCATAGTTTTGTAGTGTAATTCACTCCTCACATGGTTAGCAAACCTAAATTGTAATGTCTTCTCTCTCTCTCCTCTCTCCTCTCCTTCCTCCTCTCCTCTCTCTCTCCTCTCTCTCTCTCTCTCTCTCTCTCCTCTATTGCTAGCTAGCTAGCTAGCTCGATTGACGACTGTATGAAGATGTAAAAAGGACGATCACTGTGTTCCGAGTTGACCGACCGAAGAAATGCAGAACATCCCACTGCCTCCATCTCACTGACTGATCTTCCAGCAACAGGCATGTCATTTGAGACATGCTCTTTTGTTTTGTTTTTTGCTTGTCTTGCCTCCCCCCTCTGCCTCCAACAGTCACTTTCTAACACCTACCATCCCACCTCCTCTATGTCCTTACATGCCTACAGTATCCATCCACCACCTCATACTCGCCATCTCTAACTTCTCCTCGCCCCCCCCCTCCCCATCCGCAATCTGCTCCAAACTCTCTTTCATTATCATTAGGGCTTGGCTTGTAGAGTGTTCGGTTATTTGTTTGGTTTGGCGTTGGTTTTCAACAAGGGATTCGCTGGTAAAACGTGACCCTCTGCTGGTGTGTATGGAGGATGTGGTTAGGGAGAGGTGTATGTGTCAGTCAGAGAAAGAGACACAGAAAGAGCTGCCCAACATGAATTGCGTTCTCCATTACGGCATCAGTCTGGATGAATGCAAACAGTTGATCAACACCCTCCCAGAACTGATGATGGTTCACAACATAAAGCGAAGAGAGAGGCAGAGAGAGGCAGAGAGAGAGAGAGAGAGAGAGAGAGAGAGAGAGAGAGAGAGAGAGAGAGAGGGAGAGAGAGAGAGAGAGAGAAAGAGAGAGAGAGAGAGAGAGAGAGAGAGAGAGAGAGAGAGAAGAAGGGTAGAGATGATGTATGTATTAGTAGACACAGAAAGAAGGTGAGTCAGACGACAGAAGCACATGCCAAGCAGTCTTGTGACTGAATCAGGTCAGTGAACGGTATGTGATCAATGTAAATCGAGGAGCATCGATGGAGAAAAGCGTGAGATGGGGAAGAAGAAGAGAGAAAGGGAGTGGAGGACGACACGAAAATTGCAGTGGGGCTTATGTGGAGACAGACTATGAGATTCAAGATGGTGGCAAAGACGTGGGCTTATGTGGAGACAGACTATGAGATTCAAGATGGTAGCAAAGACGCAACCCAAAATAGTACATCACCACTTAGAATGCCACAGACGATCTGATCAGCAACTGAAGTAATACTAAGTCCCAAACACGGAGAAAACGAATACGTACCTCAGCAAACACAAGACTTCATGAGACATTCCTGATCGCAAGCTTCAAATCTATGAATATTCTCCTTCTGCGGCCTTCAGCCTCCCCACAAGAGTCAATGCCCTCCCAGATACTTTCTGCGTTGACGTATTTCTTTCGTTGCAACAGAGAGGAGGGGTCCACCGCACAGGAGTCAGTTCTGACCGATTCCTCGAATCCCTGCGAAATTTTCCTGGTTGAAAGATCTTGTTTTGGTCGCTGCCACCATTTCACATCTCATTCCACACTTCTGCTTTGATAACCACCGGTGACTGCTCTCCCCTGCTACACGCTCGCTTCATCTCTGTCAATGTGTCTCTTTCTTGAGGAGGTAGAGCGCATCGTGTTGCCTGTTTCTTACCGATGGTAGCTTCCGTCATTCTACTGTTTTCTTCTTCTGGCTCTTCTGTTCTCTTTTGTTACCTTTTAGGACTATAGGTATTGTTCTTTCTTTTATTTTCCACTTCCTTTTCATTTCGTCAGGGCACTCAGTCAAAGGGTTAGATGGTTTGCCTGCTGTGCTAATGGCTAGAAGTCGAAACATCTGTGGGGTCGAATTTTTCCGGCTTGAAAATCCTAACTGTTGACCCAGAAGTAAACGTGTACTTCATGCAGGTCAGGGAAGGTCCTAGTGGCAGATATTAAGGAACTGACTCAACTTTTCACTATTTGATGCGCAAGACACGGTTCATCCCACAATTCACCAACGCACAACTATCAGGCTATGGGACTTTTTGATTCTCTTCCTATTAAATTTTGGTGTGTTGTTAAAGAGGTGGAGTTATCATCGCCAAAATACCTAATTCCCTTCCCTAAGAGAAAAGAGAGAGAGAGAGAGAGAGAGAGAGAGAGAGAGAGAGAGAGAGAGAGAGAGAGAGAGAGAGCGAGAGAGAGAGAGACGGAGAGAATAGAGAGAGATAGAGGACAAAACGAGGGAGAGAGAGAGAGAGAGAGAGGGGAGAGAGAGAAGAGAGAGAGAGAGAGAGAGAGAGAAGAGAAAGAGAGAGAGAGAGATTAAAACTATACATTAGACCACACTGCTAAAGCGTCAGACGCGATGACGGAACAGATAAAGAGAGAGACAACTAAAGATATAAAAGTAGAAATCAACATAAAGAAATAAACGACTTCTGCCACTGCTAGAATTCAACAAACACGATGACTTACCTGACACTCGCATATCAAAAGCCCGAAGTGCATGATGCATTCCTATTTTAAAGCCTTCACCCCCCCTGCCAGAGTTAAGGATCTGCCCGACAGCACGATTCTACGTCTTGACGTATGTAGCTTTAGTTGCAGCAGAGAGGAACGGATACCCCAAAGATAAGTCAGTCCATGACAGACGGGACATTAAGGATCCTCCTAAATCCTCGCAAAATTCTCCTGGTTGAGGAATGTTATTTGCTTGATGCAGCCATTTTCCATCTCATCGACACGTCTGCTATGATGACGATCGGAGAGTGATCTCCCTTCAGCGGAAGATGACCTCTCCTGACCTCGATCGCTTCATTTCTGTCAGTATTTCTCTCTTTCTTGGAAGAGGTCGAGTGCATCTTTTTGACCATTTTCCAGTAGCCTTCTTCTTCCCCTTCTCCTTCTTCTTCTTCTTCTCTTCTTCTTCTTCTTCTTCTTCTTCATAGTTTTGTTCGTGCTGTTATGTTTTTTTCTGGTTCTTTTTCGGTTTCATCTTGCTGTTACGGATCACAGGTCTTCTTCCTTCCGTTATTTCATACGAGATTGTTATCAGGTTTATAAAGGGTATGCAAAGAGATTGTTGAGGACTTGGTAAAGACCACACACACACACACACACACACACACACACACACACACACACACACACACACACACACACACGCAGCGCCGCACCCCACATAGAGTCAGCGGGGAGAGAAGGAGGGACAGGTGGCAGTGGTGATCAGTAAAAATTCATCAAACTGCTAAAGTATGAAGCAATAGTTAAGGGCTAAAAGTTACATACAGCGACACAAACACTCCACACACACACACACACACACACACACACACACACACACACACACCACACACCGCCCCCGGCGCACACACACCATCACCACCACCACCACCACCACCATCACCACAACCACCAGAGCAACACAACAACAACAGAAACAGAGAGTATAGAACTTTAACACGACAATTCATTTGAATTATTCATGGGGACAGTGGTGACAGAGAAGTTCAATACAATAAATTACAATGCAAAAAGCATCACACAATGGCATACAGGTAGTTACAGATAAGGACAACCAAAGATTCGAACAGCAGAAAGAAATAGAAACAGAGAGTATAGGGTTGAACAAACATAAGAGTTCACATGACGTACACCTGTTGAAAATGAGTTTCATTTCCATGTTGGTGTCTTCAACTCGTCTGTATGACCTGAGGATCTGCTAGACTGCAAGATTCGAGAAGTTGAGGTGTCTAACACTGGTCATAACAGAGAAGAACAGATCCACAGATCTACCCACGAGATTCTTCTGTGCGAGCGATTATAAATTTTGCCCCTCACCGCCGTTTCGTGACTTTCCTCCAGTCTGCTGGGATAAGTGCCTCGGTGTCCTCTCTCCTTTAGCTCGGGATGGCCTCTCGTGATCCTCATTCGCTTTGTCTTTGTCAGTGCATCGTTTTCTTGGAGGAGGTCGAGCGTATCGTTTTGACACCATCCCTTCTGCCCCTGTCATTAGTTCTTGTTCCTCTTGTTTTTCTCGTTCTGTTGTTGTTCTTGATCTTGTTGTTGCTGTTGTTGTTCTTGTTCTTGTTCTTGTTCATCATCAACCCATCATCATCATCATCATCATCATCATCATCATCATCATCATCATCATCATCATCATCTCTTCTTCTTCTTCTTCTTCTTCTTCTTCTTCTTCTTCTTCTTCTTCTCTTCGTTGTCGTCGTCGTTGTCTTCTTCGTCGTTATCATGGTCGTCGTCGTTGACGGTTTCTTCATCTTCGTCTTCTTTTTCCATATTTTTTTTTCTTATGCGTGCATGCGTGCCAGTTTTACACAATTCGGCCGATGGCATCTTCGTCAGTCGGAAGAGGTGGGGTTTGGGGGAATGATAGCGTGTCCAGAAACCCCAGAAGGGGTGAGGGTGTTCCGGACACCCCGAACCCAGCCCCAACCCTCGCCATAGGACTCTGAATTGTATTTACAAACTTTGCAACAGGACTGGCTCTTCTCTGACGCTCAAAGTACACGTATATAATAGAAAGGAAAGGAGTGAAGAAAACATAGTACAACAAGTTAATGTTTACAACCCAATCAACAATGATTGTCGCACATGGGCGTACGCCTCGTCACAACAAAGACCTTGAGACAAAATTACCAACTTCAAAATGAGAGTCAGGGAAACAGGAATAGGGGTGAGACTGAAAATCTTAGAGGAGTCTCTGATCGCTTCATATGCACTATCCTAATCTAGCTGATAAAATGAGGGGGGGGGGGTGGGGGTGGGTGGGGGGGGGGGGGGGGGGGGGGGGGGGAGGGGGGAGGGGGGGGGGGAGGCGGTTGTCAAGACACTATCGTCTTGGAAGTTGTGTCCAGATGTGACCCGGCATCATTTCCCGATGCCAGAAAGAGAGGTGTGGGTACTTCTTTCCCTTCTCGCCAGTTTTGTCATTTCTTCTACATTTAGTGTTATTTGTTCTACATTAGTGTTATGTGTTCTACATTTAGTGTTATTTGTTCTACATTTAGTGTTATTTGTTCTACATTTAGTGTTATTTGTTCTACATTAGTGTTATTTGTTCACATTTAGTGTTAATTTGTTCTACATTTAGTGTTATTGTGTTCACTTTAGTGATTGTTGTTGTTCTTCTGTTTCGCTCTTATTCGTTCGGTTTTCTTTTTTTCTGTCTCATCTTCCCCCGAAACTTTGAGAGCATTGTTCTCACCTGTCCACAGCCACATCCTTGCTTCTCTCACCTCGAAAAGTGGCAATCCATACGGAGCACTTAGTGTCAGGTCATCAGAAAGCAACTCCCCAGAGTAGACACCGCACTTCTGCTGAGTCAGTTGGTGGTGTTCTGGGATGCTTCTTCTGACCCATCATACACAGGACACTACGTACTAAACCCCTACTGACGTCAATAATTGCTTAGTTCCAGAGCCAGCATGAGTCAGCTTCCCCTATAGAAGGGCGCCATCACGTCCATCCACAGTGACAGTCTTCCCTCAGTGTTTTTGTTATTTTTTTTCTCAGATTTTTTTCCATCCGTTTGTTCTCCTTTGTGCAGTATGGCACACAGACTAGGAGAACAAACATGGGAGAAAGAGAAAATGCAATAAATATGGCAAGCATGTAACCGTCACACTCGACAGAATTATGTAGAAAGAGCGAAGGACAGACGCACTAACGCAGGTAAAGCTTCTCTGATTTATTAACTTTCCTATCACAGAATCAGACTGGAAGACTGCGAGATGATTCATGTAAAACTGATGAATAGCAATGCAGCCAAAGGAAGGAGTGGGGCTAGGGTAAGAAGGGAGAGGAGTACATACAGGGCTGGGATGGCTAGTGACTGTGGGGATCACACACGGCGGCAAAGATGTTCAAACCCATCCATTACAGCCCCTAATACTGCAGAGTGACAATCAGATAAAGAGAAAGACAGCCGAAGGTACTGAAAGCAAAACTAAACCAACACAGGGAGTGCAGCATTCACCAACCACGATAATTCATCTGACATTCCCCTGTCGACAGACCCAAGTCCATGATGCATTCCCATTTTACAGCCTTCAAGGCCCTGCCACCTCCATCGCCGAGCCCTCCAACTTCACCCTCATCCCTCTTCCTCACCTACACCCACCGCTACCTCTCTATTGAGCAAAGAGATCTGCCAGATAGATCACAGTTTTGTGGCAACAGGAAGGAACGCATCCACAGGATAAAGAGCTAGTCTGACAGAACCCCCCAGAACCAAGGAAGATTTTCCTGCTAGAAGGATCATGTTTTGGTTGCTGTGGCTATATCCCGTCTCTTCCGACACGTCTGCTGTGATAACAACCGGGGCAGTGCTCTTCCCATATCAGTACGAGATGACCTCTCGTGACCTCGTTCGCTTAATCTCTGTCAGTGTGTGTCTTTTTCTTGGAAGAGGTCGAGTGCATCGTTTTAGGCATCCTAGCAACCGTTGATTCTTTTTCTTCTTGTTCTCGATTTGTGTTTGCTTCCGCTGCTTCTCTTTTTAATTCAGTTATTTTTTTTTCTTCCTCTCCTTCTTCCTAAGTGGCGTGTTCCTTCTTCATATTTCTCCCACATCTCATAGATTTATAGTGTAATTCACACCTCAACTGGTCAACAAACCTTAAACTTTTAATGTCTAATCTCTCTCTCTAATCTCTCTCTCTCCTCTCCTCTCTCTCTCTCTCTCTCTCTCTCTCTCTCTCTCTCTCTCTCTCTCTCTCTCTGTGGGGTGTGGGGGTGTTGCATAGATAGATAGATAGATAGATAGATAGATAGATAGATAGATAGATAGATAGATAGATAGATAGAATAGATAGATAGATAGTAGATAATAGATAGACAGGTTTATGGTTGTAAGAAGATGTAAAGGGCCTATCCCTATGTTCTGAGTTAGCTGACTGCAGAACATCCCACTGCCACCATCTCACTTACCCGATCGTCCAGTGTCACATAAATCATTTGAGACATTACCCGATCGTCCAGTGTCACATAAATCATTTGAGACACCCTCTTCATTTTCACTTGTCTTGCCCCTCTCGCCCTTCCCCTCTTCCTCCCACCAGAGATAGTAGAAAAGGGAGATGTCTCACTTCAGCCGTGCGCTGAAGCCACGCCGCGAGCCTCATTAATATGCAGGACCCACCACCCTCTTCCGCTCAGGGAGTAAACAGACAAAGTTTCTGGTATGCCGTACTCTGGAACCGGTACATTCTGACGGTCTGGTACTGGTCAAAATGGCGTGGTGTGCAGCTCCTAACTGCAACCATCGCGGAAAAAAGGATGGCGAATGTTTCGTTTCCCCAGGGATGAAGCAAGGTATGTTTTTTGTTTTAATAAAGAGTTCAAATTGTAACAAAGACCAACATCATGAGATGTGTGGGGTGTGTCAGTGTGTGGACGGTGTGTGTGAGTGTGTGTGTGTGTGTGTGTGTGTGTGTGTGTGTGGTGTGTGTGTGTGTGTGTGTGTGTGTGTGTGTGTGTGCCACTGTGTGTGTGTGTGTGTGTGTGTGTGTGTGTGTGTGTGTGTGTGTGTGTGTGTGCCACTGTGTGTGTGTGTGTGTGTGTGTGTGTGTGTGTGTGTGTGTGTGTGTGTGTGTGTGTGTGAGTGTGTGTGTGTGTGTGTGTGTGTGTGTGTGTGTGTGTGTGTGTGTGTGTGTGTGTGTGTGTGCCACTGTGTGTGTGTGTGTGTGTGTGTGTGTGTGTGTGTGTGTGTGTGTGTGTGTGTGTTGTGTGTGTGTGCCACTGTGTGTGTGTGTGTGTGTGTGTGTGTGTGTGTGTGTGTGTGTGTGGAGTGTGTGCCACTGTGTGTGTGTGTGTGTGTGTGTATGTGTGTGTGTGTGTGTGTGCCACTGTGTGTGTGTGTGTGCCACTGTGTGTGTGTGTGTTGTGTCACTGTGTGTGTGTGTGTGTGTGTGTGTGTGTGTGTGTGTGTGTGTGTGTGTGTGTGTACGTGTGTGTGTGTGTGTGTGTGTGTGTGTGTGTGTGTGTGTGTGTGTGTGTGTGTGTGTGATCAGTTGTTCAGTAACCAGCTGAACGTCAATCATACTGCAACACGAGATTGTCCGTTGATCGGGATAATGTCTTATTGTAGAAGTCAACAATGGGTACAGAACTGTCGGCGAGAAGATCTTCGACAACGATCAGCAAAGTACCTCAGTGAAAACTGTCACCTGTGTATTGAGCACTTTGAGGACAACCAGTTTTGGAATGTCAACAAAAAGGCAGAATTAGGCCTTCTCAGTTCTGCAGTACCAACAATTTTCAAAGTCCCAAATCCTCCATCGAGTGTGACAAGGAAAAGAAAACTGCCCACCCGCTGTGGACAGCAAACCCCCACGGACGACAAAGAAGAAGACACAAACACCTACTGGTAATTATGTCCTTCTGCTATTAGATTGAAACTTTCCGCTGCAGCTTGAACCGTTAGACTGAAATTGCTTTCCTGATTGAGCATTACTTTCATGATGCCGGGAAGAAGAAACGAATTCAGCTTTTGAACATTTTGAATGTTGGATTTTGTTAACTTGAATAACATAAACACAAAATATGAACTCTCTCTCTCTCTCTCTCTCTGTCTCTGTCTCTGTCTCTCTCTCTCATGCCGAGGTTTTTTTGTTTTACAGAAGAAGCTGACATGTCAACACCAGCTGTAGATTCGTCAGTGCATTTACTATTTGCTGAACTGGAAAAAAACAAACAAAAACAAACAGCAGCCACACGCCTTGCGCAATTTTCACACTGCGCCAGTACAGCGGTGAACGTGTTTTACCTCCCAGCTGGAAGTGGTGGTGGGAGTTTCCCCCTTCCGCCCACGCCCCGCGAGCAGGCCAGGCCGGCTTCAATTCTGGCAGTAAGCGCACATAGCGAGTGAGACATCTCCCTTTTCTACTATCTCTGCTCCCACCACCCATCTTTCCTACACCTACCATCCCATCCCTATACTTCCGTACATGTCCGCAAGTTCCCTGCACCACCCCATACTCGCCATCCCGAAGATTTATCCAGCTCGCTCCATGATGTCTTCCTCTGTCATAATGGGATTGGACTGACTGGCTTGTTGGATGTTTTGTTTTGTTTTGTTGTTGGGTGTTTTTTTTCCAAGGCATTCGCTGGGTAAACCTGATCCGCTCCTGGTGTGTATGGAGGTTGTGGTTATAGGAGAGGCGTCAGTATATGCCATAAAAAGACTAACAGATAGGCAGAAAGATCTGTCCAGCATAAATTGTGTCCTCAATCACAGCACCACTCTGGATGAATGCAAACAGTTGATAAACGCCCTCCCAGGATTGATGAATGTTCTCAGCATAAAACGGAGAAGAGGGGCAGAGAGAGATGGAGGGACTGGAGATGGTGTATGTATCAATACAGCACACAAAGAACGACAGTCCGGCGACAGAAACGTAGGTGAAGCTGTCTTGAGCCTGAACTTCTCCTTTCACAGAATCGGGTCAGTAGACGATATGTGGTCAATGTAAATCAAGAGGTATAAATGGAGGACAGCGTGGGATGAGGAAGATGAAGATAGAAAGGGAGCAGAGGACAAAATGAAATGGGTGCGGTAGTGGGTTCTAATGTGGAAATAGACTATGAGATTCAAGATGGCGGGAAAGACGCATCCCAAAACGATGCATCACAAGCCAGAACACCACAAACAGTACGGTCAGTCAATGAAAAAATACTAAGCCCCAAACACGGAAAAAAGAAAACACGGAAGCAACGAATGCGTACGTTAACAAACACGAGGGTTCATAAGAAATTCTTTGTCGTACGTTTCAGATCCATTAAATAGCCTTCTTCAGTGGCCTTCAGCTTCGCGACAAGAGTCCATGACCTCCTAGATATTCTCTGCGTTGACGTATTTCTTTCATTGCAACAGAATGTAAGGGGTCCACCGGATTGGAGTCAGTTCGGACCAATTCCTCGAATCCCTGCGAAATTTTCCTGGTTGAAAGATCTTGTTTTCGTCGTTGCCATCGTTTCACATCTCATTCAACACTTTGCTTTGATAACTACCGGAGACTGTACTCCCATTCCACAGGCACACTTTGTCTCTGTCATTGTGTCTCTTTTATTAAAACAAGTAGAGCGCTTCGTTTTGCCTGTGTCTTGCCAACGGTAACTTCCGTAATTCTACTGTTTTCTTCTTCTGACTCTTCTGTTACTCTTTTGTCATCCTTTTAAGGACTGTTAGTATAATTCCTTCTTTTATTCTCCACTTACTTTTCATTTCTTGAGGGCACTCAAAGGGTTAGATGGTTTGCCTGCTGTACTGACGGCTAGAAGTCGAAACACCTGTGGGGTCGAATTTTTCCGGCTTGAAACCCTAACTGTTGACCCAGAAGTAAACGTGTACTTCATGCAGGTCAGGGAAGGTCCTAGTGGCAGATGGTAAGAAATGGGCTCAGTTTTTCATTATTCCATGCACTAGTCATGATTTATCCCACAGTTCACCACCCATACAACTATCAGGCTATGGGACGTTTTGATTCTTTTCTTGTTAGATTTTAATGCGTTGATAAACAGATGGACTATGAGTGCCAGAATACTTCATTTCCTTCTTAGAGAGAGAGAGAGAGAGAGAGAGAGAGAGAGAGAG
>CM031595.1:20422563-20425063 GCA_018398815.1 Conus ventricosus | reverse complement strand
GTGATTTTATTCTAAACCCGAGTATAGTAAGGACGCGAGGTACTTTTCATTAATTGATAATTCCATAACCACAGCGTATGCTTGGATAGTCAGCTATTCAATTGGATTGAAAAAAAAACAAATCTTGCAAAAGTTCGGCTGAAAATGTCATCGACCGGTCTTTCCAATTCTGTCTTCTGAGTGGGGGACTACTCTATCATTTAATCGCGCTTTGCTTTTTTGTATGTTTGTTTGTTTTGTTTTTTGTCTTGTATTTATTTCTTTATTTTCTATGCTTATTGAAGTTGTTTATCTTGTTCTTTTCTTTTTTTTTTTCTTTTTGCTTGTTGCAAGTTCAACTATTGACATGTTTTGAAGTTAACTGACACAAATAAAACAACGAACATATCTACAAGTGTTTTTGACCAATATCACCACTACCAAAGAAAGCGTAAAAACGCAATTTAAACATTTCACAGTATACATCACAAATGTAGACATTGCTAAAACACAGTTTAACAGTGTACAGAATCACACATTAAAAAGAGTTAAAATCCAGTGCAGTTCATTTGACGATGTGCATTAAATCTGGAGTATCTATCAAACTATTCATCTGTGTAAATTCTACTTTAAAATTTCCCGTCCCGTGTTGTATTTTATCCTGCCGAATTGTCAATTTCTTTTAACTCTTTAGCATGCATTACCCTTATTAATCGAATTTTACCAAGCTGTAAAACTATCATGTTCGACAGAATTACCAAATACTATTCTATTACCGAAATACCCAAATTCACTGCCTTCTCCTGCACTATCCATATGTATTGTACGCCACTGACCTGCACTATCCATATGCATTGTACGCTACTGAAACCCGCACTATCCATATGTATTGTACGGGTACTGACCTGCACTATCCATATGTATTAATAATAATAATAAAATGGATTGCATTTCTATAGCGCAATTCTAATTCAACAAATTACTCATTGCGCTTGATCTACGCATACATTCCTTTATACATTGTGATTCATTCGAAACAATCATTAATATAGAAAATCTACAGCACAAAAATAATAAGATAAAAAATAAAAGCAGCACGTCTAACTACAGAATAAAACAAAAAAGCATTACCCTAAATGTGCTTTGAAAAGATAGGTTTTCAGATGGCTCTTGAAAGTGCTAAGAGAAGGTGAGTGTCTAGGCTGACCGGCAACTTATTCCATATCCTTGGAGCCCGCATTACCTAAAGGCACGCTACTGACCTGCACTATCCATATGTATTGTACGCTACTGACCTGCACTATCCATATGTATTGTACGCTACTGACCTGCACTATCCATATGTATTGTACGCTACTGACCTGCACTATCCATATTTTTATTGCACGCTACTGACCTGCACTATCCATATGTATTGTACGCTACTGACCTGCACTTATCCATATGTATTGCACGCTACTGACCTGCACTATCCATATGTAAATGTACGTACTGACCTGCACTATCCATTTGTATGTACGCTACTGACCTGCACTATCCATATGTATTGTACGCTACTGACCTGCACATATCCATATGGATTGTACGCTACTGACCTGCACTATCCATATGTATTGCACTCTACTGACCTGCACTATCCAATGGATTGCACGCTACTGACCTGCACTATCCATATGTATTGTACGCTACTGACCTGCACTATCCATATGTATTGTACGCTACTGACCTGCACTATCCATATGGATTGTACCACTGACCTGCACTATCCATAGTATTGTACGCTACTGACCTGCACTATCCATATGTATTGTACGCTACTGACCTGCACTATCCATATGTATTGTACGCTACTGACCTGCACTATCCATATGTATTGTACGCTACTGACCTGCACTATCCATATGTATTGTACGCTACTGACCTGCACTATCCATATGTATTGTACGCCACTGACCTGCACTATCCATATG
Organism: Conus ventricosus; assembly: GCA_018398815.1. Classification (NCBI taxonomy): domain Eukaryota; kingdom Metazoa; phylum Mollusca; class Gastropoda; order Neogastropoda; family Conidae; genus Conus; species Conus ventricosus. The sequence continues at coordinate 20,423,114 of CM031595.1, read as the reverse complement.
TATTGTACGCTACTGACCTGCACTATCCATATGTATTGTACGCTACTGACCTGCACTATCCATATGTATTGTACGCCACTGACCTGCACTATCCATATGTATTGTACGCTACTGACCTGCACTATCCATATGTATTGTACGCTACTGACCTGCACTATCCATATGTATTGTACGCTACTGACCTGCACTATCCATATGTATTGTACGCTACTGACCTGCACTACCATATGTATTGTACGCTACTGACCTGCACTATCCATATGGATTGTACGCCACTGACCTGCACTATCCATATGTATTGTACGCTACTGACCTGCACTATCCATATGGATTGTACGCTACTGACCTGCACTATCCATATGTATTGTACGCTACTGACCTGCACTATCCATATGGATTGTACGCTACTGACCTGCACTATCCATATGGATTGTACGCTACTGACCTGCACTATCCATATGGATTGTACGCTACTGACCTGCACTATCCATATGGATTGTACGCTACTGACCTGCACTATCCATATGGATTGTACGCTACTGACCTGCACT
>CM031595.1:20412563-20415063 GCA_018398815.1 Conus ventricosus | reverse complement strand
AACATCATGCAAATTTCTCTCGTGCTTGATAATAACAAGTGTTATCATTTCTATGTCTATGCTGTCCTTGTTCTTCCAGGGGACCCCCTCATCCTTAATGATGCTGAGGTTTTGTGGGAGAATGCATGCTGGAAGCACGACTTGTTCCTCATCACAACGCGGAGATCTTAGCCGAAAATCGTATACTGCTACTACTAAGACTCTGTAACCAGCCAGTCAGCGTCCGTTTCTGGCACAGGAGGGAAAGAAATCCACTTTTAAATCAAAGAGTTTGAGGGACGGGTGGGAAAAAATGGGTGGGAGGAATGAGGAGGAACGGGGAGAACGAGGTACAGGGAAAATGGAAGGTGGTTCATCTTAAGTACAAAAAAGGCTCGTTTATTTATTTTTAATCTGTATCATTTACTGTTCGGAAAAAAAAACTCAGTATCAAAAAAGTCCCTTTGCTCCTAAGACAAAGGGTGCGCAAAATGAGTGTGTGCTGGTGAGAGCAGCGTTACATCATTACACATCTGTCAATGAAGGATGGGCTGGAGATGATTGCGCCATAGCGCATTGTATTCAAATCTATTCTTCCATCTTCCGCTGTCCCAAAGTTCAGCGAGCTGACACTGGATTAGCAATATCATGACAACAGATCTTGAAGCTTGATCAGATCTAAACGAAGACTAATTTCCTCTCTCTCTCTCTCTCTCTCTCTCTCTCTCTCATCTCTCTCTCTTTGCCTCTCTTTCTCTCTCTCTCTCTCTTTGTGATCTGTCACACTGATCCGTTTTGAACTGTTCGGGGCCGATTGTTGGCGAGAAATTAAATGTCATCCCGTTTCTTGTATTGTGGAACTGAACACTTGGAGCTCTGATCCTCACTCACGCAGTCATGTTGCACACATTGCACAGGCTTTGTTCTGCACCCGGGTTTTTTGTGACACACACGTGAGCGTGCGCGCACACACATACACACACACACACACACACGCACGCACGCACGCACGCACCCCTCTCTCTCCTCTCTCTCTCTCCTCTCTCTCTCTCCTCTTACACACACACATACTCTCTCTCTCTCTCTCTCTCTCTCTCTCTCTCTCTCTCTCTCTGTCTCACGCACACACACACACACACACACACACGCGCGCGCGCGCGCGCGCGCACACACACATACACAATCTCTCTCTCTCTCTCTCTCCTCTCTCTCTCTCTCTCTATATATATATATATATATATATATATATATATATTGTGTGTGTGTGCCCTTTGCAGGAAAATTGTTAATTGCCCCCCTTGGCTTGAAGGCCAGTTAGGCTATTGTCAATAAAACTATCAATTGTCAATTGTCAATTGTCTCTCTCTCTCTCTCTCTCTCTCTCTCTCTCTCGAAAGATGGACTTATAATGGTGTTTTAATGCCGGTAGTAAACGTGTATAAATACTTAGGGATTTTGTTTTCCACTCGTTTAAGCTTTACTGCTGCTTGCAAGGATCTTGCTAGTAGAGCAAAGAGGGGTCTGTTTGGCATCATGAAAAAATTATCTTCAATCAATAACAATTCGTTGACGTTATTTGTTAAAATATTGATTGTCATGTGCAACCTGCTGTACAGTATGGCTCGGAACTGTGGGGACTCAACAGAGCTGCTTTATTTTCTGAATCTGTGCACTTACTTGCTTTAAAGAAATTTTTTGGTGTAAGCATGTGTACACCCAATGATTTAGTTTATGGTGAAACCAATATATATCCTTTATATTTAAATTCTGCTGTTCAGTGTATTCGTTATTGGTTTAATTTGCTCCAGATGGATGAGTGTCGCTTGCCTCGTAAAGCATATAATATGTTGTTTGAATTAGATAAGAAAGGAAAGCAAAATTGGGTATCGGATGTACGCACATGTTTATACGAATATGGTTTTGGAGAAGTGTGGATGAATCAGGGCGTTGGCAATGTTAAGGGATTTATATGTGTTTTTCGTCAACGTCTAATTGATTGCAGATGGCAAAAATGGCATGATCATGTTCAAAACAGTGAAAGATTTAATATGTTTAGGATGTTTTGTAATACACATGAAATAAAAACACACCTTTTGTTGAATATGGATAGTCATTTGAAATATATAACAACGAGATTTAGGCTGGGGATTTCAGAGATAGCGGTGCATCATTATAGATACAGAGAACACAATGAAGCAAATCTGATATGTTGTTTATGCAAAAATTCTAAGGAAGATGAAGTTCATTTTGTTTTATGCTGCCCAGCTCTTAGTAAAATTAGAGAAAAATTTATTCCCAGCAAATATATCAATGCCCTTGTGTCTTTAAACTCTGCTTGTTGATGGCATCCTCTAAACACAGTGATGTTAGGAATTTATCGCTTTTCTTGTATAAAGCTTTTAAGTTCAGAGAAATTATGACCTCGTAATTGTGTATTTTAAATGTCCTATTTCATGAACAAGTTCATTGTTGATGTCTTGTGTTTACTCACCCCCTTCATAAGGGGCTATGGCCTAATGAA
>CM031595.1:20397563-20407563 GCA_018398815.1 Conus ventricosus | reverse complement strand
AGGGAGGCAGGACGAGGGTTTGGAGGGGGTTAGAATATTCATTAAGGATGTGTGATGACTTCGCTTCACACAGCTTCAGGGGGGGTTGTTGCGCAAAATTCACACAGCACAGCTGTACTGCTGGAGAACACTGGTTTTAGACAGCTGAAGTGAAGGTTGTCTACCCTATATAAGGCAGGAAAAAACTGGTAAAGAAAGGTCAAAAGTCACAGACTGTGCTTTACAGAGGCATCACGCTCAGCTTCGGCAAAACGTTCACTTCCGCCAGACTCCACATCACCGGAGCATGTGGGCAAACAACGACGTCAACAGGCTTCAGGTGAAAAATCTCAATTCGACGAAGATGAGGTTTACAACGATGTAATGCCAGGCGCTGTTCACAACCGTAGGAGAAACCTCACTTGGCGCATCAAGCATTGTCCTCCGGGACTGCATTGCCAAACACGAATAATGCCCATTAGAGCTTTGTGGCGTCCCCTTCCCTTGCTCCAAGCAAATGCGTATGGACTATGATTTATGCTCTCGTTCACATCTATTATTATTTTTTTTTATGTGCTTGTTTCTTGCGTTCTATATTCATTGAGGAAAAATGATGACTGTATTGTTCTCTGAAAAATAGATAGACGACGTATTCTCTCTGTTAATGCTCGAGGTCATAAGAACAGAATTAAAAAACCAGACTTTTCAATATTTTATAATTCACTTATCATCATGAATGTAACCATTGGTTCATTCTCATCGGTGTGTCTTTACAACAAATAAACAAGCACACAACAAGTGTAAAGTGACGTTATTTCATTTACAAAAGGCACCACAACACTTCTGGATATTTCGCGAAAGCGCCTTTTTCAACAAATTACAGGACAAGAGATCGAAACAATACTTCCCTTGCACAGCACAATCCACAAAATGGTGTATCTTTAGCGTCGGTTTGAACTGTTAAGTTTCACAATGGTGGTCTTTAGCGTCGGTTTGAACTGTTAAGTTTCACAGCGACGTCTGCTTTTCAAATGACGCAAACCCAAATTGGTGTAAAGATTAAAGGGGGTATCTTTAAAATACAATGTACGTCGGGCTGAAAGTGCCAAGAACTTCATAAACAGTTTCTGAACGTTCCAAAGATCTTCATTGGCAATGATGATTTTTTTTGATCACTTTAGTAAGTTCTCCGCTTCTTTGATCACCGGTGCTTGTAATGATTCCGAACATTCTAGAATTCTCCAATGACTGATAATTGGCTATCAGTGCCCGTTATTTCCAAGATTTTGATTTAGTCGATCGAAGAATAATGAGAGAATGAGAGTGCCAGATATAACGGGACGTAAAGACGAAAGTGAAATTGGCTAGACAAGTTACACTTTTCACTTTTGCAATGGTAATTGGTAGTGATTTGTGATCTTTTACATGATGAACTGCTCCCAAGTTTACAGAATCGTACTGTCTCTGTCCGGATCGTTCAACATGAATTCACAACAAGCTTTTACTGTCAAACCATTTCCAACCAGCGTTTCCACGCTCACTGAAGTGCCAAACAAGGGAAGTGTTTTAGTTTTCTTCGTCCAAAACTTAGCCTGGTTTTTAACACAAACTTTGTCACAGTTGAAGTAAGTGGCTCAGAGATCAACTCTGAAGACTGTTGCGGATCCAACGCCGGATCCGGATCGAACGTCGGACCTAGGATCATTCGCGGTTTTTTCTTCAAAATTTTGTACTCAGAATCTGCTGAACTGAATCTTGACCAAATTTGGGAAAAAAAAAAAAGTCGCTTAAAGACGAGCCATTGGATTTCAGTAGTGATCCGTTGTGCGCATAGGATTAAACGGCGGATACATGATCTGTTTTGCATTATTAACCAGATTATTACGAATATCCTGTTTAAGAGGAACACTGTAAATTTGTGTTACGAGCTGATAACTATCTACACGTAAAGCATTTCAATGGAATAAAAGGGGGGGGGGGGGGGGGGGGGGGGGGGGGGGGGGGGGGGGAAACTTTAGAAAATGTCGCGTCCGCTTTCCTCCATGGTCCCAGTTAAAGTATGCAGGGGGCCTAACTCTTCATGTAGTGCTGTTACTTCCCTTTGCGAAACCCATGCACCTTCCACCCATGAACTGACCAGCAGAGTGGAGGTCCGCGATCTTCGGAGTGCCCTTCACAGTGCTGATTGTACTTTTTTCTGCTGTTCTTCAACAACTTCAAATGATTTTGTTGCATGTAGCTGTGCGTTAATTTGTTCGTAGAAAATGCCATTAGACACATAGTGTCATACGTTTCTTAAAGTTACTGGATTATGATTGATGTATTGTCGACTCCCTAATTGTGTGTGTGTGTGTGTGTGTGTGTGTGTGTCGTGCGTGCGTGCGTGCGTGCGTGCGTGCGTGCGTGCGTGCGTGCGTGCGTGCGTGGTGTGTGTGTGTGTGTGTGTTGTGTGTGTGTGTGTGTGTGTGTGTGTGTGTGGTGTGTAGCATGTGTGTGTTTGGGGGGGGGGGGGTCCTGCTGCTCACGTTTACTGGATTTGATTGATGTTCTCGTGACGTCTGTTGTGCTGTGTGTGTGTGTTTGTGCGTGCGTGCGGTGCGTGTCGTGCGTGCGTGCGTGGTGTGCGTGCGTTGTGTGTGTGTGTGTGTGTGTGTGTGGCGGCGCGCTCGCGTGCTCTGCTTGCGTGCAGGCGTGGTGCAGTGTGTGTGTGTGCATGCGTGCGTGCGTGCGTGTTGTGTGTGTGTGTGTTGGTGTGTGTGTGTGTGTGTGTGTGTGTGTGTGTGTGTGTACTAACGAGTGAACAAACAAACATAAAGCACAAGAACGTCTTTGCCCAGTCTTTCGCAGCGAGCTCTGTTCTTTCACCTAGACGAAAAGTAGCAAACAGGAAAGTAGATCATTCGGTTGTCCATTATCTCCAAAGTTTCTTTTTGCGGTGTCTGGTCCAAGCTGTAAGGCTGCATTATGTTTGTCAAGAGTGAAACACAAATAGAATAATGCCACAGTGATTGCAGTACGCTCGCCCTCCTCTCTCTCTCTCTACACCCCTTCCCCCATCTCCTCTCTCTCTCTCCTCTCCCCTCCCCTTCTCTCTCTCTCCTCTTTTCTCTCCTCTTTCTCTCTCTTTTTCTCTCTTTTTTCCTCTCTGTGTGAAAGACGGGGGTAGTAGAGAACAACGACACGTGTGTTCCCCCAGCAAAATAAATAAGCCAGAAAACCCTTCATTTTTTCTCTTCTCTCTCTCTTAAATAAATTTCCCCTCCCCTCTCCTCTCTCTCTACTCCCCTTTTCCCTCTCTTCTCTCTCTCCCTTCCCCTCCCCTAGTGAAAAATTTTGGATAGTAAAGAACAACTACGTATGTGTTCCAATCAAAATGAATGACAAGAAAAAACCCAACAACTATCATTACAACAACAGCAATAACAACAACAACAATCACAAACACAACATCAACAACAAGAAAACGACAATAACAACAACAAGAACAACAATAACACTTGTCAGAGTTAAGGTCCCTTGCTTCTGAAGGGCCGAGTCATTTACACAACTCCGCGGATTCGTGAGGTCCCTGGGCAACCTTTTTGCTACTGTATCTCAATAGCGCACCGATTGATTCTGTAGGCTATACTTTTTAAACTGCACTTGTGCGCTTATGTACATATACCAATAAAATATTTTCAAAAGTACATGGCATGCGTTATCTTTAAATATACCTATTGCATTTGTTCTGCACTTGTTGCGCTTATGTACACATGCCAATAAAATCTTTTAAAAATGCTGTATGAATGCGTCATCTTTAATGTAAATTAGTATATTTGTCTTCACTTGTTGCGCTTTTTGTACACATATCAATAAAAAAAAAAATCTGTTTAAAATACTACATGGCATGCGTTTTTCTTTAAATGTACTTTTTAATTATTCGCAACCTATATTTTATGAATTTCTATTTTTTGCAGTATGTAAATAAAGATGAATAAAATCATGTGAAGTATTTTTACACTCTGAAGTTTACTCTGGGAAAAAAAACACTGAATTTCCCGGACAAGATAAAATAAAAAATGGGAGTTGTTCCCCGCTGACCTACGGATGTCGCAGCAAAGACAAAAATACAACGAGAAAAATATTCAAAGCGAAGAAGTAGAAGCACATCATCCATCCCGCAGCAGCAGCAGTAACAACAACAACAACAAACCCCAAGAGCAGCATGTGTTTCACGCTGGCTTTTTCCTCCACCATACCTGTCCGCCACTCCCTTTTTGCTCATGCCAACTATAATATTTCCCCTTTCCCTTTCCAAGTCAAAAAACCCCGAAGATCTCAGAACCTGAATCTGAATCCTGAAACTAGTGAGCATCCTCCAGCAATCCGCTCCCTTCTTGGAACTCACTGCCTTCCCCTGTACGAAATTTTGCTCAAACCCTTTCCTCGCTTTCAAATGACAATATCTGAAAACATGTTTCTTTGACTTTTCGGCATTTAAAGCCGTCCTGTTTCATGTATTTGTATTCATACTGTCTGGACAGGGTGTCACTCATTACTTGAAAAGGAATGAAAGGAAAGAAAATAAAAACGGTGTAGGAACGTGAAATGGGTGGCTTACTTCTAGAATAGCGCTGAACAAGCAGCAGCAGCAGCAGCAGCAGTAGTTAAGTAGTAGTAGTAGTAAAGTAGTAGTAGTAGTTGCAGCAACAGCAACAGTGGTAGTAGTAATGATTAGTAGTAGTGGTGGTGATGGTCGTGGTGCTAGCGGTAGTAGTAGTAGTAAGTAACCGTGGCATAGTAGAACTTGTTACTGTCGCTACTTCTAATCTCTCGTTTCACTTCTTTTCCTCTCCCTCCTTCTACGTTACCATCATTACCACGACCGTAATTACGCAAGAAAGAAGCACTATCAACTCCATCACCACTGTAATCTGTTTCCTATCTGTGGAGTTGTTCCTAAAAACTTAAACGAACCCTGCCGACAACTTGCTGTCTTGTTGATGTGAAGGTCTCCGTTTGTTCAGAGATACCCGTGGTGAAATGTTTAAAGTGTTTGCCTGTAGGGCTGACGGTCGTGCCAGGACTTTTCTTTGTTTGAAAACCCTCTCTGCTCACCTAGCAGTAAATGGGTACTTGATTTACTTCAGGTAAGCTTAAAAGCGGCGGAATGAGAGGGATACGCTTTATCTTTCACCCTTCCGTACTCGGAACAAAGTAAGCCTTTGACAGTCCACTATTTTCTGCGGCCTGTAAGCTATGGAAACTTTAACCTAACCTGTAACTTTAGCCCTGCCTTTTGGATTGCTCATTTGGTATTGATCTAGATTCATGTTCGGTGATATTAAACAATATACTTCGTTCCGACTAGTCCACATTCGCTACTCGTAAACCGCATCGCGCTTTTCCACGAAACGAACGGTACATGTAACACAGAATTAAACAAGGAATGAAAGACAGGATGACAAATCTCATGCATGATACTTCCCAAATGCACTTACCCAGAGCGCTTCTTTTTTTTTTTTTTTTTATGTGTAGCCGACATGGGATCGAACTCAAGCTCTCGCATCACGACATTGTGAACTACTGACTACAACTGAAAGGTCAGCATCCCGCAACTCGCATATTGTCCCCGGCATTTTTTCCTTTTCAGAGGACCGGAGAGAACTGCATGGCCGATCTCTTGGGGAAAAGTCTGGAGCTCTTCCTCTCCTGTGAGGGGCGATTCCACCCCACCAATCCAGGTCAGTGAAACTCCCTACTTTTTGGGATTCCGGTTTTTTAAATACCCCAGATAACATTTCGTATAGTTTTGACCTGGGAGTATTATGCAGTGCATTTTCATGTCTGTTATTTGTGATATCTGACCAACATTCACTTGCTGTTTTCTGTTGGGGCATTATCAAACCCTTACTTTGCATTCCGTTTTTGTGTGTTTCTTTGTATTTTCGTTTGTATTCCAGTTTTTAAGACAAATGAGTCGATGAAGAAACAACAGACGAGATTAAGCACGGCGTACGGGGTGAAGGTATTGTCTGCAGTTTACTCACTGTTTCCAATGAATTGCACTGCATTGTTACATCGTGTACATTGATATTGTTGTATTGTATCCATTGTGTCATAATTATTGTTTCCATTGTATTGAAATTTCATTTTATTGTTCAAAAGTTCATTGATTTGTTTTGCATTGAAATCCCATCTCACGGCATTCCAATGAATGGTGCCCATTGTAATTTTACGTGTTGTACGCCATTGTTTGCGTTGGACTCCATCTTGCAATGATATGTGTGGTGAGTTTTTGTTTGAATTCCACTCTATTGTGTTGTATTCCATTGCTTTCTATTCAACCGTAGTGCACTGTATTTTACTGTATTATACGTACTCTGGCATATTGAGTTGTATTGTGTTGTATTGTACCGTTTTGTTTTTCGTCGCGTCTCGTTGCGTTGATTTGTATTGAAATTGTGTAAGATTGTACTGTATTCTATTGTATGGCATGATTTTAGATTAACTTCATCAGCACACAGATTTCTCTGTGAAACATCCAGCCCCGCTCTCCCCAGGGAAACGCGTCGCCACAGTACATGCCTCCCTCCTTTCTTGTTGTTGTTTTGTTGGTTGTTGTTGATGATCATGATGATTAAACCAAAGACGTAAGCCAAAAATAACAAAGATAAATGATAAACAAAGAAATAAACACTTTTGCACTTCTACGCAGTAAACGTTATAACTTTCCCGTCACAACCTCATCTCTTCATATCATCCCCCCCCTCCCCCCCCTCCTCTTTCCTTTCATCCCCCCCCCCCCCCCCCCCCCCCACGAATTACATAAAGAAAAGAAAAAAAAAAGGGGGGAAAAAAGAACGAACCAAACTAAAGGAAAATCGATTATTCAGGTAATTGCCAAGGGAGACCAAAGATGATGGCGGGGGAGATCAGCGAGAAAACGAAAAATGCGGATTCCATCTTCCCGGAAAATATCTTATCCTTACCTAATCTGCGCTGGTTCAATAGCGTGAAGATGCCGAAGGGCCCTCTCGGGCCAATGACGAATCGATAGTAGACGTGATTTGCATTTTCCGATACACGATCGAAAGCGTCGGGAGGCCGGCTTGCCTATCATGTACCGTACACAGGAACTCACTGGGTTAACCGACAGAGAAAGGGGTATAGGTGATGGCGTGGGGGGGGGGGGGTGAGGGATAAATGGTGGGTGGGAAGGACGAGTGAGGGGGAAGGGGGGGAGCAAGGAAAGTGGGGGGGGTGGGGGGGGGGGCGGGAAAAGAATGGGTAAATAATTTTTGTGTTGTGTGTGTGTGTGTGCGTGTGCGTGGCGGGGGGGTGTGTGTGGGGTGGTGGTGCGGGTGCGTGCGTGCGGCGTGCGTGCGTGCTGTGTGGTGCGTGCGTGCGTGCGTGCGGGCGTGCGTGCGTGCATGTGTGTGTTGTGTGTGTGTGTGTTGGTGTGTGTGTGTGTGGTGTGTGTGTGTGTGTGGTGTGTGTGTGTTTGTTTGTGTGTGGTTGAGTGAGTAGAGGGAGGGAGACAGACAGACAGACCGACCAAAAGACCGACCGACCGACAGACAGATCAATAGACAAAAGACAGACAGACAGGCAGACTGAGACGGACAATTTAGACTGGGCAGAGACGGTGAGAGACAGAGAAAGAGAATGCAGGCAGGCAAAAAAAAAGAGAGAAAAGAGAGAGAGAGACCAGACAGACAGAACATGCAGCGGCAGACAGACAGACAGACAGAGACAAAGGCAGAGAAAAACAGAGGGCAAGAGACAGAGACAGACAAAACGGACAGACAGACAGAGAGACGAACGGACAGACAAACACATAGACACGGAGAGCCACAGAGAGACATTGAGAGGCACATACAGACACAGAAGGGGCAGACAGACAGACAGACAGACGAAGGGCAGACAGACAGACAGACAGACAGACACAACAACAGGTGGGGGACGTCAAAGGGACTAACAGACAGGAGCAATTGAAAGCGCCAAGACCTCTCTCTCTCTCCTCTCTCTCTCCTCCCCTTCTCGCTCTCCCTCTCCCACTCTCTCTCCTCTCCCTCTCTCCCCCTCTCTCTCACTCCTCCCATCTCTTTTCTCTCTCTCTCTCTCTCTCTTCTCTCTCTCCCTCCCTCTCTCTCTCTCTCTTTCTGTTTACTCACATTAAGAAAAAATAATTTACGAGAAACGGTAAAAGAAAACACCAACAAACATAATAAAAACAAAATTAATAAATCAAAGCCGAGCGAAGGCAGTCGCATTATTTGCGAGCTGATTGCAGCCACCAATTAAAAAAAAATCCCTCCGGAAAAAAAACAAAAAAAAGAAAACCAAAACAAACATACTGAAGTCGTAGTTTGGAAAAGATGGATGGATTCCTTCAACTTCATCACGGGTTTTAATCAAATCAGAGAACATTTTCTCTTCCTTCTACTCATTTCTTCTCGTCTTTTTTCCATTCTTGTCCTTATTCTCCTCCTTCTTCTTCTTGTCCTTCACCTTCTCCTCCTCCTCTTCCATCCCTCTTTGACCCTCCTTCCCCTCATTTGCATTTTTCTTTTTCTTTTTCTACCGACAACTGCTTAATTGACCGATGATTCTTTGATGAAGGGGTGTTTTGTTGTTCATTTGTTTCTGCTACTTACTTTGTGTTTGTTGTTGTTTTAGTTCCCTTTGGGTATTTCTGTTTTCCTTCGTTGCTAATTTCTTTGACTTTGATTGTTTGCTCTGTGTCGTGTGTTTTTGGTGGGTTTTTTGTGTGTTGATTTGTATGTTTGTTTTGTGTGCTTGGATGTTTGGGTTGTTCTTTTTCTTGATGTTGTTTTGTTCAAGACGAAGGGAGATTCGGAGAGAGGGAGGAGGAACACCGAATTTTCTCTCTCTCTCTCTCTCTCTCTCTCTCTCTCTTTTCTCTCTCCTCCTCTCTCCCCTCCCTTCTTCCTTTTCCTTCCCTGACCTAGCTGTTCAGCACTGGGCTTGATTTAGAGGTTTAGTCCTTAGTTTTTCACTACAATCGATAGTCCCCATTGATGACTTCCTTACAACCCAGGGTGTATGTAACCTTGGGGTCGGAGCTGATACAGACATTATGACTGGACTGACTTTTATTTTACCGGGACATGACCTATTTCCGCTTTAGTGAGGACCTGTTAAATTACAGACAGTATGTTCGATTTTTCCCTTTATTTTGGGCTACCTACACCCTTAGGTATGTGGGGTGTGTGTGGTGTGTGTGTGTGTGTGTGTGTGTGTTTTGTGTGGTGGTGTGTGGGGGTGGGGGTGGGGGTTGGTGTGGTGTTTTGGGGTGCGTGCCGTGGGGTGTTTGTTGTTGTTGTCTGTTTGTTGTTGTTGTTTGTGGTGTGTGTGTGTGTGGGGTGGGTGTGGTGTGGTGTGTGTGTTGTGTGTGTGTGTGTGTAAACGAGAGAGAAAAGCGAGACAACACACCGACAGACAGACACAGTCACAGACAGACAAACAAACGGAGAGACAGAGACAGAGAGCTATAGACGGGAAGAGAAGAGAGAGAGAGGAGAGAAGGGGAGAGAGAGAGAGTGAGAGAGAGAAAACATTGACAGATAGAGAGACAGAGAGACAGAAAGGGTATGCAGACAGAAATACGCAAAGAGGGGGACAGAGATAGACAGACAGACAGACAGACAGACAGGCAGGCAGTGACAGAAAGACACAGAGAGACACAGAGGGACACAGAGAGACACAGAGGGACACAATTGAACACAACACAATTCTAAGGGTTTGAGGCCTCCGGCCTGTACCAATGTGAGGTGCAGTGCACACATAAAGAGAACAAAGAGAATGACAACACAAGTATATTGTTCGATGTACTAATAATCCCTAATTTATGAGGGTAACTAATTATTCATACTGTGTGGGATACGAGTTCTCTTTTTTTCAATGCATAATAAATATACATTGCAATATCTCTTGTGATATGCACATTTTCGTTTGCAAGTAATTGTTTTTAGTTCAATAGAGTTCACGTTTTGAAATTGTCTGTGCTTCAGCATGT
>CM031595.1:20365063-20375063 GCA_018398815.1 Conus ventricosus | reverse complement strand
GTTAGGTAAACGTACCAAAAAGCAACATAATCCAGGATAAGGTGGTGGGGGTATCTTTGAGAAATGTTGTAATCTGTTTGTTGAAGGGATTGTAAAGGGTGTGTGTGTGTGTGTGAAATAAGTGTATGTATGGAAGTTATTGGCAGCCAACGGTGTCTAGCTACATATCTAAATTTGTTCTCATAGATGGAACCATTCTTGAAATCACTGTTTTAACTCCTCTTTTCATGACAAGTATCTTTGTGTAGGTAATGACCCAGAACACTGTTGTATATACATCCTAATTTAATAAAGAACTGAGTCAGGGCTATGCTGTGATACACACATGCACGTACAAGACTTAGGTTGGAATGAGCAACTGTGCATTTATATACTCGAAAACTACCAACGACGTTAAGGTATTCATTCCTCGTTTATTATCTGTAAGCTATGCCACACGTCTGCATAGCCTGTGCTAACCACACAAAAAAATACCGTTAAGAGAAGCGCGCGTGCTTTTTAAAAAAATAGAATTTCTTAATCTTACTTTGCTTTCTTATATTTTGTTTTCGGTTAGGTTTCTTTATTTCTTGTGTTTTGCTTCTGTTTGAAAGGGGGAGTAGAGAAACACGAGGAAGGGAGAAAGACAATTAAGAGGGTATTGTAATAGTGCAAAGATCTTGGTTTGAACAATAAGTATGCCAGAGAAATATGCTATTTCTTATTTTCCAAAATTCAATGGCGTTCTGAGGGCTATTACCTTCTGTTTTTAATGAGACGGTAACCGGGTCTTTCTGATAAGACGATCCATTTGCATGGCGTACAGACAACAAAAACGAGTAAAACGTATTAATCACAGACTGAAATCTGTCAATATAGAAATTTGCAGAGAAAAACACATTGTACAACGCAACTCGAGATGCGGTAGGGAGAAATTAATTATAATATCTACGTCCAAAATACAATATGATATAACATTATCATCAATACCATTGAGAGCAATAATTATTCTAGACTTTAGACTGACTCTTCTTAATGCTCCTTCTACACACACATACACACACACACACACACACACACACACACACACACACACACACACACATACATACATACACGCACGCACGCACGCACGCACGCACGCACCACGCACGCACACACACACACACACACACACACACACAATCTCCCCTCCCCACCCCACCACAAATTTTTAATTTCTTTCCAGAGGTATGTCAAAATCTAATATTGCATAGAAATAAACAAATCTAAAATCATCTCAATCAAGAACATAAAAAAAGCTCACTGGACGGCATGATCCAAGCCATATTCCGTCTAAAGATAGTAACTGTAGAATGGCTGTCTCAAAGTCCAAAGTTTCCATTGATTTGAGGCTGGCGACAGTTACCATTCCTTGGCTGTTTTCGGGAGGTGGGATGGGGGGGGGGATGTTGGGGGTGGGGATAGTTACAGAAGGACTGGCGCGGGTGTAATCCTACTGAAGGGCCACGAAGAGAAGACATTGAGCAGTCACGGAAGAAGATGCAAAATATGGAGGTGTGTGTGTGGGGGGGGGGGGGGGGGGGGGGGGGGGGGGGGGGGGGGGGGGGGGGGGGGGGGGGGGGGGGGGGGGGGTGAAGGAGGCCCTAGGGGAATGGAGGGTATGGGGTAGGGTGGTGGTGGTAAACGTCAATAGACACGCAGTCTTTGCGCTCAGCCTGACAGCGCCAACGCAGTGGGTTCTGTTAAGCAATAAGATGACGTTACGATTTACAGTACATGGGACCAAAATAAGGGCGGAACTGAATTCGACAAAATTTAGACAGAGAGGGGGTTCGTTACCGCCAATTGGCCAAGGACATAGACATACAAAGTACAGGACAAGACACAATGCATTTCGACCTCTTGGGTCTCTTCAGGCAAAACCAAACAACATTTAGGACAGTGAAAACGAAGAACGAGAAACCACTTATCTTCTCGTATACGGCGCACGTTGTCCACCAAAAAAATGGTAACGAACCCCTCTCTGTCTACATTTTGCTTCCTTTTCCGCCCTCAGTCACTCCATTTTGAAACTGAATTCAAGATTTCCCCCTTGATCTTTCTTCCTGTAAGACTTTATTAATCTCGTCTGTACTAAAGATTGAATGGATTTCTAAGGGAAAGAAGCTCAAATAAAAACTAGAACGTTTGACATTCATCTATTTTACGTCGTTTGTATTCATTAGTACCAATATATACACATGGAAAAAAGTTAAGCAACCCTCACATTTATCGCTAAGGACGAGATATAATACTATTTAAATGAAAGCAACACTCAAGTAAATCAAAATGGTCTTTATTCCATGAAAGTATGACACTGTCCCATTACTGAAACAATAGAAATATGGTTCAGTGTTTGATAATTCAACTGCAAAATGGTGAACCAAGATGTGCACCATTTTTTAACAAAACATGGCATGGTTAAGTTTGAAAATAACAATTTCATCCAGTTGATACCGAAATTAATTTTGGTAGGAAAACAACAATGAAAGTGTCCAGATTGCATAACAGCAAACAAAAATCAATACCGGGTGTATCCTCCCTGTACATTGATGACTGCCTGAATCCTTCGTCTCATCCCTCCAGTGAGTCGTCTGATCTGCTGAAAGGTGATCTGCTGCCACTCCCGATGCAATGCTGCTTCCAGTTCCTGGAGATTTTGCAGAGGAGGGTCCAGTGTCTGTATTCGACGGCCAAGCAAGTCCCATAGATGCTCCAGCGGATTGAGGTCCGAACTCATGGCAGGCCATGGTAATGTTGTCACCGCCTCTTGCTGGAGGTATGCTGTGACTGCTCTTGAACGATGAGGCCGGGCATTGTCATCCATGAACACAGGTCTTGTGGCTAGTGGGTGGTCGTCAAAATGAGGCACAACAGCTGGCTGCAGTACCTCCCGGATGTAGCGATCTCCTGTCAAGTTGCCACGAATGGTCACCAGGTCCATCTTGCAGTCGTGTGAGATGCATCCCCACACCATGACGGAGCCTCCGCCGAAAGGTACAGTTTGTTTGGTGTTCCTTGCAGCATAGGCTGTTTGGGGATGCCTCCATACTCTCGCTCTGCCATCTGTAACATGCAGTAAGAAGCGGCTCTCATCAGACCAGTGGATCTTCCTCCAGTTCCTTAGGTTCCAGTGCTGTCGGTCAAGACACCAGGTCAAACGTAATCTCTTATGATTGTCTGTAAGGTGTGGACGCTTGATGACTCTTCTTGCCCTCAGTCCTATAGCTTGCAAGCGATTTCTAACGGTTTTTTGTGGACAGAGGTCGATTTGGCAGCCACTGCCGTTTCAGTGTGGTTGAAGTTGCGAATCGCTGTTGCCGTACCAGTCGGTGGAGCGCCCTGTCTTCACGCTGGGTAGTGACACGTGGTCTGCCTGATCGTGGCCGGTCATTCACTGTGTTCGTTTCAGCATGTTTTCTTATCAATCGGCTGATTACTGACGTTTGGTATCCCAGTTGACGTCCAATAGCTTTGCTGGTCATACCAGTAGAATGCATGCCAATAATTTGCCAACGTTGTCCTTCTGACATTCTTCTTCGTTCCATCTTGTTGGACAGTGACTGTGCAGTGAGAAACTTACTCCAAAACGCACGTTTCTGTGGAGTGAGCAAACTTCATTTTTGCGAGTGCACGGATGGTGTGATGCTCGTGCACGCCGCATGCAGCCAGAGACTCACTGTCACACTTGGCTGGTTTTATCATCTCTATGGAATACCCGTCTTGTCAGAATTACTATTTTGTGCCATGTTAATACTCACAGTTGCCTGGGACGGTATGTTTCATTTAGGGTTGCTTAACTTTTTTCCATATGTCGTAATTCGTGCAGTTTTGTTCGCTTCCTCGTGACTGAGACACAGAACCAAACCGACACACACCTGTTGTCTCACACATACAGTCTTCCTTTCTCTCCTTTATCACCACCGATGAGGAGGTCTTGGTTTCCACCCAAGACTGAATGATTGTTTGTCTGGCAGCGAGATCACACAAAAGCTACAAAACTGATTTGGATGATATTGTGATAGAAAGGTTGGATTTGGACACAGGATAATCTCTGAAATGTTGGAGCGGATCTTTAGAGTGGTTCTAGATTAAAGGGTGGATTCAGGATCTGTTTAATACGGTCACGAAGAAAATGTAAAGCCGATTGTAATGAGACCTGGTATAAAGTTGGACAATAGTTTGAGAACGACGCAGATAAATTTTGGCGTAAATCGGTGGCGCTGATCCGGATCGAAGGGCGGTGATCCGTTCGACCTTAGGGGAGGTTAGAGCTCTCGCCGTGTCCTAGGATTTTATCCCGTGTGTGTGTGTGTGTGTGTGTGTGTGTGTTTTGGATTGATTTAATTTAGAGTCTCTTCACAACGATGGTGATATTAGACTAATGTGTTTTGTGTGTGTGTGTGTGTGTGTGTGTGTGTGTGTGTGTGTGTGTGTGTGTGTGTGTGTGAGTGTGTGTGTGTGCGCGCGCGCGCACGTGTGTGTGAGTGTATGTGTGCGTGTGCTTCCCATATCTTACTTCACAGGTCCCCAAGAGAATGGCTATTTTGTTTTCTTTCCTTATTTATATTTTTGATTTTGCTTCAGTCCCAGAACTAATACATCACTACTTATACGATCTACTTATTTTATTCATTGACAAAAGACCTTCAAGAACTTGCCTTCATCTTGGTTTGTAAACTTTTGTTGTTGTTGTTTTTCATTGAATGTTGTAGACACCAGTTCTTATGTACCAATGCATATAGCTGTGCTGTATGTAAATGTTGCTTTACACCGAGATATGGGGTGTCTATGGATTTGTTAGATGCGACATGTAACGTATCGTGTGGATGGAACAGGAGAAAGAAGGTGGTACAACTGAGAACGTCCTGATTTGTTACCTCCCTCTGCCGCCGGACGCCCGAATCAAAGGGAGCTAAACCGTCGCTTAACATTTCCTGCCTTGACTGTCAATCAGCACAGGACGTCGGACCGTCGGCAAGGGGAGTCACCCTGGTGGACGACACGGGGCTAGTCTCTGGGTCATCTCAGGTCGATTTGCTACCAGAACGTTGATAAACCACCACGGCTAGAAAGACCACACAAAAAAAGAAGAAGAGAGAGCGAGAGAGATTTTCTGTGTGCGTGTGGTGTGTGTGTGTGTGTGTGTGTGTGTGTGTGTGTGTGTGTGTGTGTGTGTGTGTGTGTGTCTGTCTGTGTATGTGTGTGTGTGTGTGCGTGCCTGTGTGTGTGTGTGTGTGTGTGTGTGTGTGTGTGTGTGTGTGTGTGTGTGTGTGTTTAATTTCTGTCCTTTTTTATTTAAGAGTTTTGATTATATATCTGACTTTGTGAGTCGCCCAGTTTTGTCATCTATCTTGTGATCGACACACAGAGCCTGCATCCTACATATGTGCAATCTGTTATATGCATTATACATATGTGCTCCATCCTTCTTTTGTTTTTAGCTCTGCCAATAAGGTTATGTTTTCAACTGCGTCTGTTTGTGTGTTTGTTAGTCTATCAGCAATATTACGGAAAACATACTGAATCGATTGACGCAATTTTGTTGAAACATGAAATGTGTCTTATATGTGATTGTTTGAAACGTTCTTTTGATTTGATTGTTTGTTTGTTTGTTTGTTTGTTTGTTTGTTTGCTTGTTTGTTTGTTTGTTTGTGTGGAACTGGCTGTCTCATCTTCCGATCCCCTTTAGTGGCATCACCCCCATGCCAGTGATTTCGGCCTTTTCCCACGATTACAATCCACCTAGTCCTGCAGCAATGTTGGCACTGACAATACACAGAGAACAATGAAGATCAAGTCGTCGTGAGGCAATCCACAAGTTTCAGTTTCAGTTTCATCAAGGAGGCGTCACTGCGTGCGGACTAGTCCATATAGGCTACACCCCTTCCGCTAAATTTGAGACCACAAGAGGACTACAATCCCCAAGAGGAGACACTGCACTGCTGCCGAGTATGTAAGTGCATATCAACAATCTGTTATATCTCCTCTATGTCGGGACACTCCCCTTTTGAATTAGATATCTATAAACACTGGGCTCATAGCTGAGCAGAAGTGAATTCTGACATGTCCTATAGGACACTGAAGCCATAAACTAAAACTGATCTTGATTTGAAAATGTCAAAAGGTCAGACATTTGTGTTTGTTTCCGTTTGTTTGTTTACTTTGCTTTCCCTTTTTTGTTTTCCTTCTACAGGTATATCAAAATATGATAATGCATAACATCTTGCACACACGTAAAATCCCATCACCAACTTTCGGAAGAGTAGGCCAGTTTGGCCGTTGGTATGGATGACACGTTACACATAGCATGCACCCTGCGTGAGAAATGGAAAGAATGAAGGAAGTAAGGAAAATGAGTGTTCGATAATGAACGATACTGACTGGATGACACGGGAAACGACTGAATGAAGCGCCAGCTGGCGGCTCTTCACTCGGCACTACCCAGGTAGGCAGCCCGTTGTGTAAACGAGTGTTGATTGTAAAGCGCTTAGAGCTTGGTCTCTAGCCGAGAATAGGCGCTATATAAGTATTCATTATTATTATTAATGCATTAAAAGGACAAGAGAATCAGCTGAATCATGAATATGGAAAAAAATGCACCAGACAGCATGATCTGATCCAGATAAGTGACTTATTTTTAGACCGACCATCTCAACGTCCAAAGTCTTCACATTTCCATTCATTTCAGGCGGGTGACGGTTACCTTGGCTGGGCTGTTGTCGGGGAAGCTGAACTGAATGACGTGGGAGTAATCCGACTGGCGGGGGCACGGAGAGGAGACATGGAATAGTCACGGAGGAGGACGCCAGGAGAAAAGGGAGGTGGGTGGAAGAAGAGAGTGAAGGCGGTGGAGTAGGAGGGTGGTAGTGGTAAAGGTCGATAGACAAGCAGTCATTGCTGTCAGCCTCAGACAGTGATTGTGCAGCGGATTGTGCTGATCAGTGGAACAACATTATTAGTTCTGGTGCTTGGGGATAACAATCAAGGCTGAACCCAATTCGAAAAGATTTCCCCTTTTGACCTTCCACATATTAAGACAACGTCTATCTTCTAAGTATCAACATTGAGCGTATTGTAAACGGGAAAAACTTAGTACAAACTGGACTGTTGACGAAAAGGTTAAACAGACAGCAACGTCACTGGAACATACAAAACCAGATCAAAAACAATACTTCCCTTGCTCAGCACAATGTGCATTTGCAAGGGAAGTAATGTTTTTGTTCTCTTGCCCTGTGTTTGTTGAAAAAGGCGCTTTCGCGGAAATATCCAGAAGTTTTGTGGTGTCTTTTGTAAATAAAATAACGTCACTATATACTTGTGTGCTTGTTTGTTTGTTGCATGGACGTTTGACATTTATCTTTCTTTTGGATTTCTGTCCTTATATATTGTTGCGCTACGTGATTCATCCCAGTTTGTAAACTTTCTAGCAAATGACACACATAGCCTGCACCCTATACCTGTTGTCCTGTGCATGCAGTTCTCCTTTCTCTTCTTTTAATCTTCTCCAAGGGTTTTTTTACAGCTGTGGTGGTATGTTTTTGTGTTTGTCGGTCAGCAAGATTAAACTAAACATGCTATATCGATTTTTTTAATACAACTTCGTAGAAATATAGAATGTGGCATAAGTATGAGTCTCTAAAATATGTTATTTCCTTGATTACTTTTTCTTCTTTTTTTTCTGTTGTCTCAACTTCTGAGCCACTTTCGTGTCATTACCCCCACGCTGCTCATTCCAGCCCCACAGCCACAACCTGCCTCATCCGGCCACAACACCAGCACCAGAAATACAGAGTGTGTGGTCAATATAAAGTCGTCTCAAGGCACCCCACTCGAGGAGACACTGCACTGCCGCTGAGTAACCTCAGTGATGTTCAGTAGTGCCCACTCTGATCCAACATACGCAGGACACCACCTTGTAAGGCCCCTGCTGATGACAAGAACTGTTCTGTCGTGGAATCAGCATAAGAGTGCCGCCATGTCCATCCAGCGACAATCCCCCAAAAACTTCCCAACTGGCGGCATTGACAGGAACTTTACAAAGGACATAGAGTTGGGCAGGAAAATGAACTGAGGTTACCATGAGTGCAGGGCATACTGGGCTTTTCTTTAAGAAAAAAAACTCTGATCGATGAGAATGATGAGGATAATGGTACGGAGTTCCACTCCAGGCTGAGACTGCTGTTCCAGACTGTACTGTACGCATACTTTCATAACATATCTTGGTGTGGCTGAAGCCCGAGACATACGGACACATGCAGTGTTAGTGCAGAAATTCGATCAGCACTCTCAGAAACGCATCCTTTGAGTGGTTGAAATTCAGTTATGCAGTTCCAGTCTTCCTTTTTTTTAGCTCATTCGTTACTCAATCCTGGGTAGGAGCCAGTCGGGACAGAAAAATTTAACATACACGCCGAGTGGCGCTGATCACTTTGCCAAAATGTTGATGAATCTCTCAACTGTTAGTGCGGATCTCTTGAGCTGATTTACATTGATATCAGGATCCTGAATCTCTTTAGAAAACAAAATTGTAGAAACCATGGAATCTGATGTAGCGAAGTTAGTACAAAGATGGCATATGGCCTCAGAACGAAACCTTTGAAAGTTGGTGTGAATTTGCTGTGCTGCTCTTGATAAAAAGGCGGAGATTCGTTCGGCTTTCGGGATGGTAAGACCTCTTCTGAGTGTCCCAGTATTGTTTCCTCTGTCTGTCTATCTGTCTGTCTGTCTGTCAGTCTGTCTGTCTGTCTGTCTGCCTGTCTCTCTCACCCCTCTCTCTCTCTCCTCTCTCTCTCTCTCTCTCTCTCTCTCTCTCTCTCTCTCTGCACCCTATGAAATATTTGACTGCTCTCCCAAATGAAGCACGTTTCCTCCTTTTTTTTCAATTTTGATTTTGTTTTATTCCCAGAACTTATACGTCACTACTGGTCAGTTTGTAGTTGTATTTATTCCCATAACAAATTCAAAAGCTAATATATATATATATATATATATATATATATATATATAGAATGTGAACAATTATATATATATATATATATGGGATGCGAAATTATCCTTTTTTTCTGTATATATCTTAGACACCTACTCTTATGTTTCAATGGATATAGGTTTGCTGTAGTTCATGTTCGACACGATTTGAGGTGTATGTACGTTTCTTTGGTGAAACATACAGCTTGTCGTGTAGATGGGAGGGGAGAGAGATAAAGAACTGAGAACGTCCTGATTTATTACTTCCATCTGCCGCTAGACGTCCAAATCAAAGGGGGATAAACCTTCGCTTTAATGTTGTCTGCCTTGACGGTAAATCAGCGTTTGACTTCGGACTGCCAAAAGGGGGAGTCACTCTGTTGGTGGACTCGGGGCTAGTCGCAGAGTAGGAATGAGGTCGATTTGCAGCCAGAACGTTAATAAACCACCACGGCTAGCAACAAAAACAAAAGATAAATAAATAAACCAGAGAGAGAGAGAGAGAGAGAGAGAGAGACGCTTCAGACGCTGCAGATACGTTTTCATTGACAATGGCCTACACAGCCTTTATGTCAAGGGGGTATACATGAATATTTGCAGCGCCGAAAAAAGAACGTTTATGATGCAAAGAAGCATGAATTGCAACGGATTACGTTAATGTTAATGATGAGGCTCGAAGCCATGTAGAAGAAAAAGAAAATAATGTCGTGCTTTTCGTCACTCAAAATGAATATGTAATTTTTTTTTTTAAGTCACAACATGATCATAAACACAAGTGCCTCACCCAGGCACATAATTATGTTCACTGTTATAAATCTTTCCTGCACTTTCATATCTGTCTTCACCGTCCGCTTCATCATTAGCTATACTAGTTCAGAAAACAAAACCTTTTCATAATAAGGTCATCAAACTTGCTGAATACATAAAAACAAACAACTCAAACATTAAAGTTCTCACCGAGCATTTCGTTTTCCTAACATTAGATGCCTCTGCCACATACTTAGCCAAC
>CM031595.1:20350063-20352563 GCA_018398815.1 Conus ventricosus | reverse complement strand
AAACCATCATAGCAACACGTCGTTCGGCAAATGATGCAGGCAGTGCACTGATTATGCATTGCTTCCCCCCACCCCACACCCATATCTCCCCCTTCACCTTTTCCTTCTGTTCAGCAACTTTTTCCTCAGTGTGCTTGAATCTTTGAGCGAGAATGAGTTCTGACTCAACTCCCATCACCATCAACCCCAACTCCCCTTCCTCCTTTCCACCGTCCCCTTCTCCTCACCACACCCATAACATACCGTCCTTCCTCTCCTCCACCACACACCTAATACACATCTTCTTCTCCCCCACCACACACCCATAACACACCGTCCTTCTCCTCCACAACATCCATAACACACGTCCTTCCTCTCTCCACCGGTCTCTTCTCCCACACACCCATAACACACCGCCCTTCTTCTCCTCCAACACACACCCATAACACACCGCTCTTCCTCCTTCTACACCGCCTCTTCTCCTCCAACACACACCATAACACACGTCTTCCTCCTTCTACACCGCCTCTTCTCCTCCACCACACACCATAACACACCGTCCTTCCTCCTTCTACACCGCCTCTCTTCTCCTCCACCACATACCCATAACACACCGTCCTTCTCCTTCAAACAACAGTCTGACAAGGATACTACATTCCGTGAACGAGACGTTTTGCGGCCACCTCCTTCTCACCTTTCTCCCCTTCCTCTCCCTCAACATTGTTTCGGCCAATACGCGTTGCTAACAAGGACCTTGACTACCGTCCGTCCCCTCTCCTTCTCGCTTTCTCTCCATATTCACTCACCCCTACCACACCCCTAACGCCGCTTCTACTACTGCTGCTACAGGAAGGATTTACCCCCACCATCAATCCCCAGCCCATGGCTATCACGAGGTGCTCTTAGTTCCGATTCCCATTTTACTTCTACCCCGAGAAAGTTCGGGACAGGTGCTCGCTGTTTAAAAATTCACAGGGCAGCATAAAAAGTATCGGGTGACCATTGTCTCTCAGTAATGGTCAACAACGGTCACAAGGTCTGGCTTCCCTGAGACCAAACAAGCACTGGCCATTGCTAAGTGCTAGACCTGCTTTGTCGAGTCAGTCTCTGGTTCACGGTGAAAATCAGTCTTTTGAACAAAAAGTCTAGTTCATAGAGAGGACGTGGAATATCGTCGACCGGAAAATGAAAGTAAAGAGGAGCTGATTCAGTCTCTTGTGACCTGGGATTCTCTTCAGAGAGCACGTTTGAGTTCATGGCGAAAGCTTGGCCGTGTCTGGAGTTGTACTGCCGTCACCTGTCAGCAGAACAGCAACGAGTGAGGCTACGGAGTGAACACGGCAGTTGTTTGGCGTTGGTGTTTTTTGGCGGCTCTGCAGTCATGAAATACAGGCTGGTACACCCATGGGAACGCTCCCGTGGAGGTTCTGTCGTGTCACATCCAGTGGCCATTACAGAACGGTATCTGCCAGAGAGCAATTATGTCCCTTCACGCGTTAATGGAATGCCCTCCGCGTGCATCCATCCTATGTGAACACAGCGCAGGCTTCCAAGGGTGGTGCGGGATTGCTCCCAGCTGGTTTGTTCGGCAGTCGAGGACAGTACTTCTTTGGGTCCTACCCGCACCTTTGGGTGTATTTGTTTTCCTTTTCTTCTCCTTTCAAGGATTCTAACATCAGAGTCAACAGTCTGACAGGCAGAACAGACAGATAGACAGAGAAGAACGGAAGCAGACAAGAAGAAAATGGTGGAAGAGTGCACTCACCAGGGTTTGAGTATGGTGATCGGGGGAACAAGAAGGAAACCAAGCAAGCTTTCTGCTCATAGAGCTGTCATCAGGAAGCAGACGAGATCTCGGATTAACCAAAGGGAAATAGCAGTCGCGTGTCCATGTTTCATTAGTCTTTGTAGAAGACGGTGTGACAGATTTTCTCGCTGCTGACGCCTAACTTATTATCTCATCATCAACATGCCTGTCTGTGTCAGAGGAAACAGTCTTTCAGGGTATCGTTACTGAAATTGCTATCACTGATCTATTTGTTTCATTATCTCTGCTCTCAAACACACACAGACACACACACACAGACACACAGACACACACATTCACACGAACACACACATGCACACAAACACACATTCTAGGATGCACTGTGAGTGGCAGTATGGACCAACTGGAACAAAAAACAATCTTAAAGATTATCTTTACGCACCCAGTCACCGTAATAATGCGCGCGAGTGCGCGTGCGTGTGTGTATTTGTGTGCACGTACGCGTACGAATGTGCACTAGCGCGCCCCTGTCAGAGAGAGAGAGAGAGAGAGAGAGAGAGAGAGAGAGAGAGAGAGAGAGAGAGAGTGTGTGTGTGTGTGTGTGTGTGTGTGTGTGTGTGTGTGTTCCAAGAGCTTTGTGCACCCCACTCCCCCCAAAGTTCCCAGCTCCTCCCCTCCCCCGATCCCGTCCCCTTCCCACCTCACCTAAGTCTTAAAAAATTCAAAAATCTAAAAATGTGTTCTGGTAGAACA
>CM031595.1:20330063-20345063 GCA_018398815.1 Conus ventricosus | reverse complement strand
TCTCCTCTCTCTCTCTCTCTCTCTCTCTCTCTCTCTCTCTCTCTCTCTCTCTCTCTCTCTCTCTCTGTGTGTGTATTCTGTATATCCATGATCTGTGCTGGAGGTGTCTGTTTATGTTGTTTTTTGGGTTCAGCACAGCGTTGGACAGCGTTATTGTGATATTATTATGCATAATCAAAAGGCAAGTAGATACTCAGACAGACGTATATGTAGAAGACGACAGACCGACAGACAGACAGACCAACTGATGAAGAGAGAGAGAGAGAGGAGAGAGAGAGAGAGAGAGAGAGGAGAGAGAGAGAGAGAGAGAGAGTAGAGAGAGAGAGAGGACAGACAGACAGACAGGCCGACAAAAAAGCAGTGATGCCAGTCCATTATTATCGTTCATACAAACGATAGCGTGTATTAACTCCTTTAGTCCTTTGAGCGGTCAAGATCATGAGGTCGGTGCCCCGCTGTGAGGCCAGTATGGGCTCCACTGCCTGACCTTAAGTGGAGTTATTACGACATTCCTAAGCGCCTGGAGGCAGGCGATTTGGTTCTTTTAGTGATAGGGGGTAGCCTCTGACTAGTTTCTGGGAGGAGTGTCCTCTTCATAGAAAGAATGGCCCTCTCTTGGGTCTTGGTCAGGTGGGGTGGAGGTGCTGGAGTTAGTAATGGACGTCATGTGCAATAAATTCTTCTTCTTCTTCTTCTTCTTCCTCTTCGTCGTCATCGTCGTCGTCGTCGTCGTCGTCGCTGTCGTCGTCGTCGTTCGCTCAGACAGGACCCCTGATGCACTGACGAAGGCTGCCGTCTGGCGGAGGCCGTCCAGAGATCCGTAGAGTTTCACCTTCATCGGTTGGTCAGCAGGCCAGGTATCTGCTCTCGGGTTGTGGTGCGTTAGACAGTCCTGCAATAAATGATCGCTCAAGACTAAGGGCTCATGAGATTAGTCCACTCTAAACTTCAGGTGAGTCAGAAAGGTGCAGTAACCTTTGCTGCCCATCGGCAGGACGACACGTGATCTGGGAGGTCATTGTCGAGTCTTGGTTGCTCAGGTATCCCAACAACACACATATAAAGCGACACAAGCAGGTAAGCCACAATATTCTTTCTATCAATACGTCCTCTCGGAAAATTGCTGCCCTTTGCTTGGTGACTGCTGAACAGTTCATAATGCTTAGGGCAAGATAGATTTACTTTTAAGAAAGCTAAAACGGCGGTGATGTTGTGTGTACTCATACCGAAAATACAACAACAACAACAACAACAACAACAACAACAAAGAAAAACAAAACAACGACCATGTCTCTTCCATGACAGTTTGATATTCACGCTGTTACATTTTAATGATTTCGAATGCTCAGACCACCTTCGAACTAAAACTGTCAAAAAGGGCTCTCCTGTGCACTTAGTTTGTTCAGCACGTGCAGACTCTTTCCTCGTTTGAGTCTGATGCTCAACAGCCACAACATAAACATATACTGTAAACACCAGTCTTGTCAAAAAGACACGAAGGCCTGCTTGAACATTGTCTTAAAACAGACACGGGGAAACATCTCCAGGGAGTTAGTTACCTGAAACTGAGACACAACGCGTCGACAACAGTAACGGCTGTTTCATTCTTATATTGCTGTATCCGCTTACGCCCAAATAAGGAGAGGAACGAAATTTGGGCTAGTGTTAACCTCGCGTGTATGAGGTGACGACGGTGAGAGGAAAAAATATCTTCCCTTCAGGTGACCCAACTTTGTTGCACTAAGACATTTTTGTTCTGATACTGTTGTGTATTGGTGTGGGTTTTTTTTGTTTTTTTTTTTTACTTTTTATACGACGCCATTTTATGCAGACGTTTGTATTTATGTCCTTTTGAACAATAAACACCAGTCTTGTTAAAAAGACACGAAGGCCTGCTTGAACATTGTCTTAAAACAGACACCTTGTGAACAAATTCAATACATTGAATTGTGAACAAACTCGACAATTAAATATACGTATTCTTGGCTGATAATAACGATGTCACAGTTGCAACGAATGCGAGTACAATTCTCTCTCTCTCTCTCTCTCTCTCTCTCTCTCTCTCTCTCTCTCTCTCTCTCTCTGCGCGCGCGCGTGCGTGCGTGTGTGTGTTCTTGCACGTATGTACGTGTGTCTTTGTGTATGTGTGTTCCAGAAGCTACGGATACACACACACACACACACACACGCGCGCGCGCGCGCGCGCGCGCGCGCGCACACACATTCACACTCCACCCAAACACCTCTCCTGTCAGTCTCAATTCCAAAATATATACCATCCGAAAGACACATTCCACGAAGAGGGGGAACAAAACAAAATGAACAGAAACGAAAAGTTTAAAACAGGCATAACAACACGTCATAAGCAAACAATGCAGACATGCACAAATTACGCACTCGTTCCCCTATCCCTTCCCACCCCTCTCCTCTCCCTTCCCTGACACAACCCTTTTGATGGGAGAGCTTCACTCTTTCCACGAGAATGAGTTTTGTCGTTACACGCGCACAGTTTTGACGTTACTCGCTCACAGTTTTGACGTTACTCGCTCACAGTTTTGACGTTGCACTCTCACAGTTTTGATGTTACTCGCTCACAGTTTTGACGTTACTCGCTCACAGTTTTGACATTACTCGCTCACAGTTTTGAAGTTACTCGCTCACAGTTTTTGACGTTACTCGCTCACAGTTTTGACGTTACTCGTTCACAGTTTTGTCGTTACACGCGCACAGTTTTGACGTTACTCGCCCACAGTTTTGACGTTACACGCTCACAGTTTTGACGTTACTCGCCCACAGTTTTGACGTTTCACGCTCACAGTTTTGACGTTACACGCTCACAGTTTTGACGTTACACGCTCACAGTTTTGACGTTACTTGCTCACAGTTTTGACGTTAAATTCTCACAGTTTTGACGTTACTCGCTCACAGTTTTGACGTTACACGCTCACAGTTTTGACGTTACACTCTCACAGTTTTGTCGTTAAATTCTCACAGTTTTGACGTTACTCGCTCACAGTTTTGACGTTACTCGCTCACAGTTTTGACGTTACACGCTCACAGTTTTGACGTTACTCGCTCACAGTTTTGACGTTACTCGTTCACAGTTTTGTCGTTACACGCGCACAGTTTTGACGTTACTCGCCCACTGTTTTGACGTTACACGCTCACAGTTTTGACGTAACACGCTCACAGTTTTGACGCTACACGCTCACAGTTTTGACGTTTCACGCTCACAGTTTTGACGTTACACGCTCACAGTTTTGACGTTACTTGCTCACAGTTTTGACGTTAAATTCTCACAGTTTTGACGTTACTCGCTCACAGTTTTGACGTTACACGCTCACAGTTTGACGTTACACTCTCACAGTTTTGACGTTAAATTCTCACAGTTTTGACGTTACTCGCTCACAGTTTTGACGTTACTCGCAGTTTTGACGTTACTCGCTCACAGTTTTGACGTTGCTCGCTCACAGTTTTTACGTTACTCGCTCACAGTTTTGACGTTTCTCGCTCACAGTTTTGACGTTACTCGTTCACAGGTTTGTCGTTACACGCGCACAGTTTTGACGTTACACGCTCACAGTTTTGACGTTAAATTATCACAGTTTTGACGTTACACGCTCACAGTTTCGACGTTACACGCTCCAACTCCACACCCCTAGCTCCTTAATCCTCAGTCGTCCTGGCTTAAACAACACTGGTAAAGTTACTTATTCAGTGCACAAGAAGGGCTGCTGTTGACCCTTCCCCCTTCTCCCCTGAACAATTCCAGGCCACTGCAGACCACTAAAAAGAAACTGGACCTCCGACCTCCTGCCCTCCCTCCCCCTTCCATGCGTCGTCTCCTTCTCTCTCTGTGTCTCTGTCTCTCTGTCTCTGTCTCTGTCTCTCTCTCTCTCTGTCTCTCTCTCTCTTCCCCCCCCCCCCCCTCCTCTCTCTCTCATCTCCCTCTGTCTCTCTGACTGTCTGTCTGTCTGTCTGTCTGTCTGTCTGTCTCTCTCTCTCTCTCTCTCTCTCTCTCTCTCTTTCTCCTCTCTCTCTCTCTCTCTCTCTCTCTCTCTCTCTCTCTCTCTCTCTCCTCTCTCTCTCCTCCTTCTCCTCCTCCTCCTCTTCCTCCTTCTAGCTACTCCTCTTCCTAGTAAGAATCATTTGCCCCCTACCTGCATGTGCTTTGTTTCGATTCCTGTTTCCCTTCTGTGTCTATTTTCTGTCAAGTCCACAGTGTCCAAGCATTCACCGGGATGAACTCCGGTGTGTGGAGTGACCGATTGTTCTTACTGATAGCCAGGTATGGCCACTCGTATCCTCTCCAGGCAGGTATTGATCCTTGTTAGGTGCTGTTTTGAATTAGAACATGAGGACCACGCTCAACAATACAGGCTTCTGTAAAGTGGGAGCTGTTATAGCTACCTCACTGCTGACAATGGTACTATGATGGATTGATATGACGTTTTGCTCGATGTCGTTTGCTTGTTTTTGTTTGATTTTTGTCTTTGTTTTTCTTTTGAATTGTTCTTGTCATTTTCAGGCATCGAATCTCCTTTTTTTCCCAACCTTTTGTGTGACCCTTCCGTCGTGTTTCTTTTATGCTTTTAATTATTTTGTTTCTTTGTTCATTTTTAAATGATACAACAAAACGCATTTTTAACATACATTTCTGGAATGAGTCCTACAAGCATATCATAATACATGTCAGGGTGGACCTACAGAAGGGATGGGGTATCTTTTCCAGAATCCCTCCTCCATTCCTCCACCTCTACCTCCCTTTCCTCCCCTTCCCCCAGCCACCATTCCCCCTCCCCCCCCCCCCCCCCCCCCCCCCCCCTCCATTTTGCATTCCCTCACAGACAATTCCTTTTCTGAGCACGGCAGTATAGGCTGTCATTATAAATGGAGTTTCGAACTTAAAATAATTCAGTTTCATAGGGCATGCGACCTCCTCTAAACCCCCTTTCCCCTTTTCCACTTGTACTGGGTCTGTGCTCCTGGACCAAGCAAAAGACCTTTTCAGCCCCCGCCTCCCCCCCCCCCCCCCCCCCCCCACCCCACCGAGGAGCCATGTGTTTAATTTTACCCCCATTCCCGACTCCACCCATACAAATACTCAGGTCCAGCTCTGCTTATGTAAAAGATAATATTTTTTTTGTACTCCCAGTTCTTAAAGAACAGGGAGTACTTTACAATGGGAACGAAGAAATGCTGTCTGTGTGTGTGTCTGTCTGTCTGTCCGTTTGTCCGTCCGTGGTCAAAATGTGTTCCACTCGCTCCAGACAAAACTACTGAGCCGATCTTTCTAAAAATTTGTAGGTATGTTCCATATGGGTCACGGATGATGCCCGATGTGGGGGTTTTTACCGTTATAGCCGTTACTAAAGGCTGAAACGGCCAATAACGGATTTTCTTCTTTATGGAATATCTCAGAAAGTACTTGACCGATCTATCTGAAAATTTGTAGGTATGTTCATTATGGGTCACGGATGATGCCCAATGTGTTTTTCACCGTTTAGCCGTTACTAATGGCTATAACGGCCCATAACGGTTTTTCTTCTTTGTGGAATATCTCAGAAAGTACTTGGCCGATCTTTCTGAAAATTTGCAGGAATGTTCATCATGGGTTACGAATCATGCCCGATGTGTTATTTTACCGTATTAGCCGTTACTAACGGCAATAACGGCCCATAACGGTTTTTCTTCTTTATGGAATATCTCAGAAAGTACTTGGCCGATCTTTCTGACAATTTGAAGGTATGTTCATTATGGGTGACAGATGATGGCCGATGTTTACCATAATAGCCGTTACTAACGACAACAACGGCCAAAAACGGGTTTTCCTCTTTCTGGAATATCTCCCGCGTATTCAAGATAAACTGGGAGTGCGTTTATATGCTTTGCATGTTGTTTTTCTTTGCTAAGTCTCTGCTGTTCAGTATCTATCTTGGTATCTTTCGTGAACAAGTCTAGTTCACGGGGAGGCATGGAATAGGACAGACCAGGAAATAGTGAAAGAGGCGCTTATCCAGTCTCTTGTGGTTCTCTGCACTCGAAAGGATTCTTATATCAGAGTCCACAATCTGACAGGCAGACAGACCGACAGACTAAGGGCAACAGAAGCAGACGAGATGGCAGACAAGCTGAAGGGGAAATAGCGATTGCATGTCAAACTTTCATTAGTCTTTCATCATGGAGGTTCGTCCAATCAGGAGCGGAATCAGCCCCTGGAAAAAAAAATACAATGGATGTGGAGGACCCGTATGACAACCGACATTACTCTAACTGTCAAGTGGCAAGTTTGCAGGAGATGGGGTGACGGGTTTCTACGCTAATACCTTATCACGTATCACCCTACTATTAGCACGTCTGTCTGTCTCAGAGACAATGATTAGTTTCCTGGGCATTGTTATCGAACTATTTCTGATCTATTAACTTTAATATATGCTCTGTCTTTGCCTCTGTCTCTGTCTCTGCTCTCTCTCTCTCTCTCTCTCTCTCTCTCTCTCTCTCTCTCTCTCTCTCTCTCTCTCTCTCTTTTCTCCTTCCCTCACACACACACACACACACTCACACACACACTCTCTCTCTCTCTCTCTCTCTCTCTCTCTCTCTCTCTCTCTCTCTCTCTCTCTCTCTCTCTCTCTCTCCTCCCACCACCCACACACATACACACACACACACACACACACACACACACACACACACACACCACACACACACACACACACACACGCACACACACACACACGTTCATATGCACACATGCATGCATACTCACTACACACGCATACACTCACGCGCGCGCGCGCGCGCGCGCACACACACACACACACACACACACACACACACACACACACACACACACACACACACACACACACACACATGTTCACATGCACACATGCATGCATACTTACAGCACACACACACACACACACACACACACACACACACACACACACACACATTTGTCTGAATCACTTTTAGTGGAAGGACGTTAAACTGAAGAACAACAACAACACACACACACACACACACACACACACACACACACGCACACGCACACACACCACACACACACAGAAGCGCGCGCGTGCATACACGCACGCACAGGGTGGGGGTGGGGTGCTAACGGGTGTCATATGTAGTCCATCTCCGGCTGTTCAAGATCCAGGAATTACGGTATAATCCCCTCTGAGGCCTGGCTATGCATGACAGGGATTTTCTCGTCTTTTTTTTTTTTTGTCAGTGGACAGTATGTTGTGTGATCTGTCATTGCTGAATCCTGGTTGTTGATTCACCCGAACTTCAGCCACATAAAGAGACGCAAGTAGACAGGCCACAGTGTTCTTCCTATCTACAGTCCTGTCGGAAAGTCGCTCCACTTTGTCAGCTTAATGACTTGTGTTACATAGGACAAGCTTGATTGGTTACCAAGAGAGCTCGATTCAAAGCGAATTCTGGAAGTACCGCCACCGTTCTTGCAGTGACGAGGGTAAATCCGACTGACCACACAACGCTCCCTTCCCTCATCCTCCTACCATCTCTCTCTGTCTCTCTCTCTCTCTCTCTTGTCTCTGTCTCTCTCTCTCCCCTCCCCTCTCTTTCTCTCTCTCTCCCTCTCTCTCTCTCTCTCTCTCTCTCTCTCGCTTTCTCTCTCTCTTTTTCTCTCCCCCTCTCTCTACCCCCCCTCTCTCTCTCTCTCCCTTTCTCTCTCAACAAGAGCAAAACCTGAGACCGTGCCATGTGAGGACAAATGAAGAGCTCACGTGTTGCCAGGAGCATGATTTGAAACCCTGATATGCTTCTGAATGACTGGGTAGATTGGCATTCTCAGAGGAAAAAAAGTCGTTCACACACACACACACACACACACACACACACCAGAGAGAGAGAGAGAGAGAGAGAGAGAGAGAGAGAGAGAGAAGGTGAAGGAAGTTGCCTTATCAGGGACTGGCGACGACGCGAGATGGGAGACAAGGCCCAGAGAAACCTGTCAGACAAGGCTTGACTTTATTTTCTTATAAACGGAGGGAGGTAAGTGAAAACGGGAAAGGGGAGGAGAGCAGGGCGTGCAATAGGAAACTGATGGAAGGGAAAACTGGGAGAGAGAGGAGAGGGGGGGAATGCGGGACACAAGGGACATGGTAGACCTCACAGACAGACCTTGACAGCTACACGTCTCACTACTCAATCTGGCACAACGTGGCCCCTGGCCGCCATTAATAACGCCATCTGTCGCCACTTTACCAGACTGCCTCGTGAGTGATTTCCCTTGCTGTGCTTACCCTCCATCCCCATGCCTGACCCCCTTCTTCACCCCTCTCTCCTTATTCCCTGATGTTCCCTTTGTCTCTCGCTCTCTCTCTCTCTCTCTCTCTCTCTCTCTCTCTCTCTCTCTCTCTCTCTCGGACTAGGAGCATTGTTGGTACTGTGTGGAAATGGCTCAGATACCTCTAATACCTGTCAATCAAGTGGCGATTAAATGTATAACAACGTGCAAATCAACTGGCTGTGTTGCATTAAACACATTGTTTGTAATTGTGACTATGTACAGGCTGTCTCTTTCCTACTGGAAAATCATCAAACAAGAAAAAAAAGGATAATAACAATGAATGGAGAGACACATATGCATACATACATACGTGCATGAAAAACTAATAAACGGGTAAGTACAGAAAATTTAGAAGAAAAGGGGAATGAAAGAATAATGTATATGAAAAGGGGATAGGGAAAGAAGGAGCATCGGGGTATGTGAGATGTGATGTAGATTGATGCTGAGATGGCAGTGGCATGCTGTCTCTCTGTGTTCTGCAGGAAACTGTGGATGGATTATCAAAGGGTGCTGGTGCCGAGTGGACCGGGAGGTACCAATCTGGCAATGACGTAGAGTCCCTACGTTGTGCATGCCAAGTTGTCGCTTTGCAACTGCTTATGGTCCATGCCTGTGACATGGCTATGTTTCGTGTTGGGAGATGTAAATGCACAGCGACTGGTTTGGGTCGCGGGGACGTGGATATCAAGCATGTTGAATGTCTCACTAACGTAGATTTCGTCCCATACTTTGCAGTGGATGACATAAAACAAGGTTGTGGCTTTGACATCTGAATGTAGGCTTGATCTTGAATACACGCTTTGACCAAGCGGGAGAGTGGGGAGTGGGCAGGTCCTACAATTCGCTTTAAAGCAGAGAAAGGCACTGGGTGGTGTTGATGTGATTATGGTCTTGCTTCGGAGAGGACAAATTGGTTTTTCAGTATGATATTGCGTGGAGGGCAATAATGTGTCTGGTGTCGGAGAAGAGTTTGTGATTATATACTATGTGCCACTTTGATGTAAACATTGCAAATGGGGAGTACGTGTGCTTGTGGATGGGAGAAGAAGCTACCGGTGGATCTGTTGTATAAGTGACATTTTCGGAATTCAAGAAGTATTTAGATTTACGTAATGGAGGATGGAAGGGGTTTAGTGAAAGACAGAAAGATCTGAAAACTCTTTCGTTGATAGTCTACTGGGAACATTTATTTTCCTTTAGAGGCTTCGCTCGGTGTCATGCATTCTCTAAGAAAAGGAACTCACTCCTGCTCTCCCAAACTGTCCCACGTAGATACAATTCATTATTTGAACTTAGGTGAAACTTTAGGTGCTTAAGATTCTCCAGACAGAGAGTCCGGGAAATAAAATGAATAATATCTTTTTCCTTTTTTCAGTCTTTTTCTTCCAGTCTGAGACTGCATGACTGGGCTGCACGCAGCTTATTTTGAGAGGTTATCCTCGTCTAGCCGAGTAGACAGAGGTTATCCTGCGTCATAAGCCCGAGAGATACAGACACCTGCCTCGTTTGTCAGGAAATGTTTGCAACACTCTCAGAGACGTTTCCGTTTGGTGGATGATACATGGTTGTTTGGTCCCAGTCTTCCTAACTGAGCAAAATAAACTGAAGTGTGGGTAAAAGACAGTCGTGGCAGATAAAATCCCACAAGTAAATCGCTGTGATTGGAACTGAACCCACGTCCTGGCCGCTGGAATCCGCGACGATAACCACTGTGCAACAGCGGTTGATTTTCAATTCTTACTGATCATATCTCAGTCGATCCATAGACACATTCGATTACAATTCCAACTAAACATCTCCACACAAGCAGCCTCATCCTTGGAGGGGGATGAGGGTGGAAGGACCAATGAAATGAAGTACAGCCACAGTCGTGTACAAACAGGAACCTGAAATGTCCTACACGGATTGACATTTCCGCTGTACTTCTCATCAGAGAATGTAAAACGATCGTCCCACGATGTGAGAAAAACAACATGAAAGTGGGATCACAGCCATAAATTCCGCGAAGGTTCCCAGATTTTCTTGGGCGCCAAAACATTGACCACAAACAGAATCAGTGGCGTGACAGCAATGCCACAGGGAGGGCACGGAAATTGAGACAGCATCCTAAAAAAAAGATCAGAGAGAGACAAGACACAACTACACAGGGATTGGCGGAAACACAAGCCAGGTGGTTTGATCAGGCAGAGATTCTGAATGAACAAAAGTCAAGAGAAATGAAAGGAAAATAACTGGGAAACAAAGATGATGGTTTAAACAAACAAGCAAAAATGTAGAGGGATTCTCTCGCCAAAAAGATTCCAAAGCCTCTCTTGCAGTTTGTGTCAGTATCAAAGCTGTATGACAGGCTACGTCTTCGCTGCGAGGGACCTTGAGAGACAAGGCGGTTCTGTAAAATGCCAAAGAAGGAAAATGTATAAGTCCTGCCTCTAAACCATATCGATCCCATCCCAAACGTGCCGCCAGTGTTGGACCACTTGCTATAAGTTGAGTGAAACTGATTCAGCCTGAACTGTATACGTTCATGCCTCTCAGATTGTGTAGAAGTAGAGGGCACATAAGACCGTATGGCGAAAGCTTGGCTGTGTCTGGAGTGGCACTGTCTTCATCTGTCCGTGGGCAGGGGTGGTTGGGTCTGTGGGGTGTGCTCGGCAGCTGGAGGGTGGTGTTTTTCGCCGGTGGGCTCTGCAGTCATGAAATACGGGCTGGTACACCCATGGGGATGCTACTTTAAGGCTGTTATGAGCTGCATCCTGTAGTCTGATTTACCTCTGTTCAGAAGCAGTTATGTCCCTTGATATCTTAATGGAGTGTCCTGCGCGTGCCTGTACTCATCGTCAACACAGCGCAGGCCTCCAAGGGTGGTACAGGACTGCTCTAAAGGCAGGTGAAGACAGTGCTTCTCTGGGTCCTCCCCAGCACCTTCGGGTGTTTCTTTTTCTTCTGAGTGAAACTGATTCAGCCTGAACTGTATACGTTCATGCCTCTCAGATTGTGTAGAAGTAGACAGCGACAGCGTTTTCTCAACCTACTAATAAGTAAAAGTTATATTAAAAGCTAAAAGAAACTTTTTGAACAAAAAAAGATGTCATGCATACGCCCCCCTTTCTTAATTCTTTATAAGAAAATAATAGTCTTTCTTCTGGCTTGGTACCTTTAAGAGTTCTGTACAATTGTTACTGTAGTAACAAAACTATCTATACTAAACTGTAGTACAGAACATGTCACTTGGAAATCATCGTGTTCAAGCGGTATTTTCATTATCATAATAACTGTCGTTGTTATAATCAGCTCAGCTGTTCATCTATCATATATGTTCAGGGATAATCCTTATGAAAAGAAGTACACATTATGTCTCTGTGTGAAGGAAAATTATGAGCCATTTTACAGAAAGGGATACATTAAAAAAAATTCTTGCTACCACATATGACACATCCTACAGCCAGAGACCAGTCAGCCAGGCAAAAATGACCAGTACCTTCAAATCTGCTCGCAGGGGGAGAAGAAATGAGAATTTAATGGCTCGAGGCTCAAACCCACCATCTCTGAAACCCCTCTCGGTTGCTGCTCATGCAGAAAAATGCCAGTAGTTTCCCTGTACGGGTGCTCTTGTGATGCCGGAGAAGTGAAGAAACTCGTCCATCATAGCTGTGAAGTGGGCAGAGCAGCGGTCAGTGCGCTGTGTGAATTACGGGGTCAGGAGGGAAGTACGACATGCTGTTAACGATGGATAGAGGAACTGGGCACACCGCCTGTCGGATTGAGGATCCTGTTTTTACCGATAAATCACTTGTCAATTCGTTGACCGTCGGTTTAGGGCGATCAGTGCGGTGCGGTAATAAGCAGCAGCAGCAGCAGCAGCACTAGTAGTAGTAGTGGTAGCAGCAGCAGCAGTAATGATAGTGGTAGCAGTAGAAGTTGTAGTTGATGATATGATGATGATAATGTGTTGGGGTGGTGGTGGTGGTGGTGGTGGTGGTGTGCTGATGATGATGATGATGTTGTGCTGTTGTATTGGTGTTGTTTTTCCTCTTCTTCTTCTTCTTCTTCTTCTTCTTTCTCTTCTTGTTCTTGTTCTTGTTTCTGCTTCTTCTTCTGTCTTTCTTCTTCTTCTTCTTCTTCTTCTTTTCTCTTCTTCTTCTTTTCTTGTTCTTGCTTCTGCTTCTTCTTCTTCTTCTTTCTTCCTTCTTTTCTTCTTCTTCTTTCTCTTCTTGTCTCTTGTTCTTGTTCTTTGTTCTCTTCTTCTTCTTCTTCTTCTTCTTCTTCTTCTTCTTCTTCTTCTTCTTTCTCTTCTTGTTCTTGTTCTTGTTCTTTCTTCTTCTTCTTCTTCTTTCTGTTTTGCTGTTCTCGTTGTTGTTTTTGTTATTGTAGTTGTTGTGGTTGTTGTTGTTGTTCTTTTTCTTCTTCTCTTCTTTGGTCGTGTTGTTGTTCATGTTTTGCTGTTGTTGTTGTTGTTGTTGTTGTTGTTGTCGACCGAAGGGATGATGCAAAACGGGAAGAAGGGTTGCAGGTGGATGTGTGTGGAAGTGATGGAAGAGGTAACTGCCAGAGGAGTGAGCATGGGGGTAGTGGTGGACAGTGAACATGACACACCCCCAGACCAGTATTGACAGCTACACGTCTCGGCACTCACTCTGCACGGCGTGGCACCTGTCCACCAGTTAGAACGCCATCTGTCGGCACATTGGCGGACCGACTCGTGAGTGATTTCCCTTGCTTTTCCTGACGCTCTTCAAGCAATTTCTTCCGACTCTGGATGTAATATCAATAAAATATTGCCTCTCTCTTTTTTTCTGTCTCATCTTGGTGCCACTCTCGTGGCACTATCCCCACGCCATTCATTCTGGCTTTTCATCCACAGCCGCAACCTGTCTCGTCTCTCCACAGCCTGGCACCAGCAATTCACAGCGAGTAGTCAATGTCAAGTCATGATGAGGCAACCCACAGAGGAGACACTGCACTACTACCCTGTCAAATTAGTTGTTGAAAGAAATTTTATGAATCTGCCGAACGAAACCTACAAGCAAATTACAATAAAAAAACACGCCGCGTTTCGGCGTCTTTCGTCTTCTTCAGGCAAGACAAAGAGCATTCAAGACAATGAAAACGAACAATCACTTCTCCTCAAATTGGACGCAAAATGATGTGGTCTGCAAATACAGACGCCTGCAGTGTTGGTAAAAACAATGAGCTCACATAAAGACGTATGAAAAGTAGACAAAACTCGACTGTCTAGTCCCAGTCTTACTACTGTATTTGAGCCCGTAGCAAGCCTAGCTCTGGATGGGAGCTGGTTAGGGTAGGAAAATCCCACGTTGTTCTTTTCTTTTGTGTCCCTGTCAAGTAATAAATGCCAATAAATGATTTTCAAAATGCTTCCAGTTGCCTGGAATCCTGAAAGCAAAAGAGGTTATTGAAAATGCCAAAGAAGGAAAATGTATTGTTTATCACTCAATACTACAAGCCTAATCTTTAAAGTCAAAACAGACGGCAATGATGACAGACATGGTAATGAAAATGTTGGTTATGCTTGATCATTCCCACATGGGACACTCGTAAATGTTCATTACGATCTTAGGGAGGGGGGGGGGTTACGAACAAGAAGACGAAAGACGCCGAAACGCGGCGTGTTTTGTATTGTAATTTGCTTGTAGGTTCGTTCGGCAGATTCATAAATTTCTTTTCAACAACTAAATAAATGATTTTCAAAAAAGCTTCCAGTTGCCTGGAATCCTGAAAGCAAAAGAAGGTTATTGAAAATGCCAAAGAAGGAAAATGTATTGTTTCTGCTGTTGTACAATATTTATCCATTCCTCCAACAGGCTGCCAGTGGTGAACCATTATCTGTAAGCTGTGTGAAACAGTTTGGAGCTGAGTTTTTTTGTGGTCGACCTGAGCTGTAATCGTTCATGCCCTCAGGTCGTGTAGAAGTAGACAGCGAATGGAAAGGTAGCTGGATGCTTAGTTCTTTTTTACAATCTGCCAGTTAAAAAGGTTTCATAAAAACCCCTAATGAAAATGCTGCGTTCACGCCAAAAAGCGTCATGTAAACTGTGTGTCCTTTTCCCTAATCCTACATAAGAAAATGATATCCATTATATAATAGTTTCACGCTCTTAATAGCGTTTAAAATTACAGCTTTACTTTGGATCAGAAAATGTCCACACTAAGCTTCACTATAGCACAGAGCAGATGAAAAGAAAAAGTACAGTCTGAGCCAAATTAGGACGATTAACACAATGTGTCTACTGTGTTGCTGTCGTTCGATTTCGAAAGTGAATGCAACGAAATATCCACAAGCGATCAAAAGATCTTAATGACATTTACGAGGTCCCATGTGGGAATGATCAAGCATAAACCAACATTTTCATTACCATGTCTGTCACCATTGCCGTCTGTTTGACTTTAAAGATTAGGCTTTGTATTGAGTGATAAACTTTATATATAAAAAGGAAAACAAAAATAAGTAAACATTTCTCTATCTACAAAAAATTGTAGCCAGTTAACAGAAAAGATCTGTACCCCCCCCCCCCCCCCCTCCCCAAAAAAGCCTATGATCTAAATGACCTAAAGACTTTGTAGAGACCAAGCAGCCAGACGAAGGTGGCCAGTGCCTTCAAGTCTGTTCACTGAAGGAGAAGCATTAGAGTTTAATGACCCGAGGTTCAAACCAG
>CM031595.1:20322563-20325063 GCA_018398815.1 Conus ventricosus | reverse complement strand
CATCATTTCTGACTTCATGAACATAAGAACATATACTGAAGGATTAACCCCATACAACAATCCACCGTTCAGTCATCCCCACCTCCACCTACCCCTGCCCCACTCTTCCCTCAATAAAAAGGACTAAGTAGTCGATGTGTTGGGGAGGAATATAACTCATAAATACCTCTTTCTAGAGCCTTGGAAACGCAATAGATTCACGTCTTTCCATCACTGCCTCCCCCTCCCATCCCAACCCCCTTTACTGATCAAGGACAGAAGAAAAGCGTTAGAAGTGGTAGCCAGACATGTGGTTGCCGTGTTTTCAAGAAGGAAATTAGTTTTAAGTTCAGTCCAAACATAGAGGACGAGAACAAACAAGGAAGTTGGAAGATAGGAGTGGCTACAACTTTGCTAATTGAGGTGGATAAAAATAACTACAGGCAGCCTGGTACAGTCGTGGCCGTGGTGCCATCTTTCATGTGGTAACCGATAACCAACTACCAATATTTGATTTCTTCAAGCATGGTTGGTTGTTGTTGTTGTTGTTGTTATTGTTGTTGTTGTTGTTGTTGTTGTTGTTGTCACAGCCGTTAATTTGTTTGTGATTTATATGATATAAGCTAGTTGTGAAGTCTTCTGTGGCGCCCAAAATGTCTTCAAGACTCCGGGATAGATGAAGGTGCAGGTGATGATATTTGAATGCTGTATGTTCATCAGAGTAATTGTTGTATATCAATATGATCAAACCAACAGCAAACAAACATGTATCAAATTAAATTGTCGTGCATGAAAATATGAAACCAACAACGAACAAATAAAATATGTGTGTGTGTGCGAGAAGAGAGAGAGAGAGAGAGAGAGAGAGAGAGAGAGAGAGAGGAGAGAGAGAGAGAGAGGGATACAGACAGACAGACAGACAGGCAGACAAGCAGACAGACAGACAGACAGACAGGCAGACAAGCAGACAGACAGACAGACAAATTTACAGACAAACAGACGGAAACAGAGTCAGACAGGTTATGGCACACACCCAGACATGTCGTGACAGCTAAACGTCTCGGCACGGCGTGGCATCTGTCCACCGTTTATAAAGCCATCTGTCGCCACTTTGACGTACTGACTTGCGGGGGGTTTCCCTTGTCTTGCCTTTCTGATGCTCTTCAAGCAATGTCCTCCGTCTCGTGGTGTACTGCCAATGAAACATTCTCTCTCTCTCCTCTCTCTCCTCTCTCTCTCTCTCTCTCTCTCTCTCTTCTCTCTCTCTCTCTTTGGTGTCACTCCAGGGGCACCCTTCCCACGTCGTTTATTCCAACTCCCCATCCACAGCCACAACCTCATTTGTCCCACCACAACCCTGGCCCCAGCAATGCACAGGAAACTGTCAATGTCCAGTCGTCCTGAGGCAGCCCACCAGACGAACCATTGTGCCACTGCCAAATCATATCAGTGGTATTCGGTGGTACCTCTTCTGATCCAGCATTTGCACGACGCCATCTACAACCCCCGCCCCCCCCCCCCCCCCCCCCCCCCCCCTACTTACAGCAATAATCAGATTTTCATGGAGCCAGTGTGAGTGAGTGTCTCGATCTCCCATCCGTAGATACCCTATCCTTTAATCTCATAAATTACCCTGTGTCAGCCAGACCCGAGAGACACAGACACCTGCAGGTCTGGTCAAGACATTTAAAGTATTACTCAGACCTGCATCCATTAAGTAGGTGAAGCTTGGCTGTTTGGTCCCAGTCTTTCCATCTGAGTCCATAGAAAACTAAACTCTAGGTAGGAATATGTTTGGGCAGAAAAACGCCCTTTGCCTCTTTTTGGGTACCAGTTATGGCTATGGCGATATGTGATTTTTCAAAATGTGTCCAACTGTTGAATTAAGATATGTAGTTATGAGACGTAATCTGAACGACAGAGAGTTCATCACATTAGTTATCAAGAATATACATATAAGACAAGCATTCAAAAACCAAGGAATAAACTTGAACACCTTAGAAATGTGGATGGTGAAATTCGAATTTATCAGACCATTCATGACTTAATTTAACCAGAACAGTCGATTTATTAATAGATCCAGTGACGTCTAGATTTGTTATATTTCAGAATGATGGTATTATGAACTCCACAACTGTTGATTTTAATGCCTATCCTCTTTTTCATGAGCTGCTTGAGACTTGGAAAGACACCGAGGAAGGGTAAATCATCAGAAGAGCAGTCCGTAACTTCTCCTAGTGTTGTACTGTGTTGATCCTGCATGCCGTTGAGTTCGAATATTCCTAAACTGTATGAAATCAGTTAAAAGTTGGGTCTTTCATGGCTAAGCAATCCATGATCACTCATCGTGCTGTTGCTCTTTCAACACAGGAGCTTCTGTAAAATAATGTGCTTCTGCCTGAACTGTTTAAATGATATAGAAAAAAAGGAGGTGAATGAGGAGTTGTGTGTGTGTGGTGTGTGTGTGTGTGTGTGTGTGGTGTGTGTGTGTGTGTGTGTGTGTGCACGCGCGGGCGCGCGC
>CM031595.1:20302563-20310063 GCA_018398815.1 Conus ventricosus | reverse complement strand
TGTGTTTGTAGTGGGTTATTAGTGTCAATAAATTCACGACGGAATTCGTACGGACTGTCTGTAAATGATTATGGTGGCCGTCTCTGGAGACAAACGTGTACTCACACTGTCTGCAAATAATGATTGTCATCATATAGTGGCTTAGTCAATGATGTCCTGCAGCGGTGTTTCATCAGAACAGATCGAGCCATTGAACAAGCATCGCTGAGGCACATTTCTGTGGTTCTCCTCTGACTGATTGCCACGTGGTGACCTGATCCTTACTGCTCCTCGGTGGTCATGAGGGAGGGGATGGGGGCCATGAGTGATGGCTCCATCGATCTTCTTCTCCATCGCGTCTGTCCTCACAGGAGTTCTGGCAGCCTGAGGTTTGTCCATTCTATCAAGTTCTGCCACCAGCTCTTTTCTGCCTGTCTCTGCGCCTTCTTCATTCAAGCGTGCCTTGCAGCATTGCCTTTACAAGCGAGTCGTGTAGTGTCACGTGGCCAAACTTTTAATTTGATTTTGAATGTACGACATTAAAAAAAACCTGTTCTTCCCACAATTCATAGGAACATAGAGCTGTTTTTGTTTTAAATGTAACTAAATCAAATTGGATTATTGATACAGGGTGTCCTACTGCTCCCATTCAGCTTCAAAATTGAACGTAATATTCCCAAACAATCATGGAATCGTTGTAAATGTTTACAAAAATCTCACGTCGCAATGATTAAGTATAACCAGCCTTTTAATTCATCATATTATTGTCATCCATATTCTGCTCAGCCTTTACAACTGCGCTCTGTATTGAGCAGTCGTCCCTGTGCGGTTGAATTACGTGTTAATTTTCTATTTTAACAATGGGTTTAACCTGATCACAGATCAGGTGTGTACACACACACACACACACACACACACACACACACAGCCGCAAACATGACCAGACTTCAAGACTGCCCAGAAAAGCCTTAGCAGATGACGCAAGACCAAACACCTACTCTTAATTCTCTGGTGGACTCATGCACGACGACAGTATTCCCTAACAACGCTCTCTTGCCGCAAGACAAAACACAACCATCCACAACACAAACAGCAGATTCGTGTCATATGCGTAGTGTACAGTGACAGGACAATACCGGAACAAGATGGAGGAACTGTGTGATGGCGGACAGCATGGGATACCAATTTCAAACACCTTGTCTCTTTTAATCTTCATCTTGGGTATATCAAGTATCGTAGTTCTGTATAGCGTGTTCTTGCGTGGCGAG
The DNA here is from genome assembly GCA_018398815.1 of Conus ventricosus. Taxonomy (NCBI): domain Eukaryota; kingdom Metazoa; phylum Mollusca; class Gastropoda; order Neogastropoda; family Conidae; genus Conus; species Conus ventricosus. The sequence goes on along the minus strand of CM031595.1, from coordinate 20,308,816 downwards.
TGAAAAAAAACATCAAAAACTGGCAGAGTTTGGTCATAGTGGCGTGATGTTACAGTGGACAGGAAGAAAGTGACGCGTGCTGCTAACGATAGATGGAGGAACTGTGTGCATGGTCGGACAGACTGGGAACCCCATTTTAAGCAATACATCACTTGTCATCTTGTTCATCCTTCACTTTGGGTGATCAAGCATTGTCGTGTCATCATCGTAGCAGTTGTACTAGATTTTGTTGTCGTTGTTGCTGTTGTTGTTTGTGGTGGTGGTGGTGGTGGTCGTACCTGCTTTTGTTATTAAAACGATATTGTAGTAGTAGCAGCAGTAGTAGTAGCAGCAGTAGCAACAGCAGCAGCAACAACAGTGGTAGTACCAGCGGCAGTAGTAGCGGCAGCAGCAGCAGTAGTACTAGTGGCAATAGTAGTAGTAGTTGTCGTTGCTGTTGTCGTTGTTGCAGCAAAAACAGTAGTAGTAGTAGTAGTAGCAGTAGTAGTAGTAGTAGTAGTAGTAGTAGTAGTAGTAATAGTAGTAGTAGTAGTAGTAGTAGTAGTAGTAGTAGTAGTATAGCAGCAGCAGCAGCAGCAGTAATAACAACAGCAGCAGTCATAGTAGCAGCAGTAGCGGTAGTATAGTAGTAGCATTGGTAGTAGAAGGAGGAGGGGGAGGCGGGGGAGGAGGGGGAGGAGAAGGAGGAGGAATCAGCAGTAGTAGTAGTAGCGCTTGTCGTAGAAGTCGTATGAACAGTAATAGCGGTAGCAGTAATACAAGTAAAGCCCTCTAAGATCGGTTGGACTGTGATAGAACTCTGGTAGAAACACCAGCAACAGCAGCAGCAGCAGCAGCAGCAAATAGTAGTAGTAGCTTCAGTAATAGTAGCGGTAGCAGCAGCAGCAGCAGAAGCAGCAGCGGCAGAAGCAGCAACAGCAGTAAGTGTTGTTGTTGTTGTCTCAATTATTGTAGTTGCTGAAAATATGTAGTTGTGGTAATGACAGCAGAAGCAGTAGCAATGGTAATATTATTAGTAGATGTAGAGCCCTTTAAGATCAGCTGGACTGTAAGAAGTCTGTGGTAGTAACGGCATCAGCAGCAGTTCTTGTTGTAGTAGCAGTAGTAGCAGTAGTAGTAGTTGTTGTTGTTGCTGTTGTTGTTGTTGTTCTTGTTGTTGTTGCTCTTGTTGTTGTTGCTCTTGTTTGTTTGTTTTTTGGTTGTTGTTGTTTGTTTTTGTTTTTTTTGTTTGTTTGTTTTTTTTTTTTTGGGGGGGTGTTGCTGCTGCTGTAATATATAGCACCAGTAGCAGTAGCCGAGCAACAGCAGCGGTAATGCAGCGTTAGCGATGTGGTTAGTACTTGCAGAACTAAGAACAAATCCACCTTGTGTATTACGCAGTTATTATGATGAAAAGCTGTTAAAGCTAAAGCACTTCATTCGCGTCCGTCCTTCGTACCCTATCTTCTTGTGTCGTAAACCCTCCTCTGTCTTCAGTTTCATGGCTAGCAGATAACGTTATGAGCTGTTCTTTGAACACTTCGACGTTTTGTTATGGCGATAACGTCTTTATTGTAGGCGCAAAGTAAACTACATAAAAACTTTTTTTCCCAAGTAATATCTTTCCCATGCTTTTTTCATCCTATCACCTTGAGACTCTCCTCTCTCTCTCTCTCTCTCTCTCTCTCTCTCTCTCTCTCTCTCTCTCTCTCTCTCTCTCTCTCTCTCCTCTCTCTCTCTCTCTCTCTCTCTCTGATTTTCTGAAGTACACACACGAACACACACGAGCGTGCGCGCGTGCAAAAGGACACATTCTTGAACATGCAACCAAAATGATCTCGGAGAATAACCATTTGAAATGCTGTGTAGCCATCTAAAAATGGACAACAGCATGAATTATCATTTTAGACAAGAAAGACAACAAAAAGAAATCCTATATTACATAGAAAGTATCGATAAACTTTGAGGAACCTGGAAGTGTCTGAGAGTCACAAAATGAAAATTCTCAGAGACTATAAAACCGACAAGAGGGCCGGAGCGGGGGGGGGGGGGGGGGGGTAGAAAGAAGGAACAAAACCAATTTCCGGAGTTTGAAGTATGCCTATTTTGTTTCATTTCAAGATCAACAAGACTGACAAGCAGACAGACAGACAGACAGATAGGAACAGAAGCGGAACAGATCGTTGAAAAACAAACAGGGAAATGGTGGTCTCATGTCAACGTTTCATTGATCTTTTGTATCAGTCTTGTCCAGTCAAGAACAGGACCAGTTACTGGGAAAAAAAAGTAGATGACCTCACTCTGCCAAAAGCTGAGTTTGCAAAGATCGAGGACATAACATTTTCTGCATGTAAAGCGTTTCTCAAAATCTGACCTCCACCAACCAACTTTGATGAGACTGAATTTTGAAATGCCATAACTTGTAAATTGTATCGGACTCGTTTTGGGGTTTGCCACGAAGTATAAGTAAGCGACAGCATGCACTTACACACTGTTGTCTTTCTGCCCGATCTCTCATCTGACGATTTAGTTTTCCACTTTTTGATTAAAATGTTGGTATTTTTTTCTGTCCTTCAGTCTATTCTGCTTTCTGATCACTGCTTGGCTCTGTAGCCGTTGTCATTGTGTTTAAGTGTTTAAATACTGTTCTTATTGTCCAGTCACAGATTTTAAGATGGGAAAAAAATCGTGTAATTTATAGACAGAGAAAGACTTACAAAATGCGAAATGTTCTTGGAATACCTTTTTTTCTGAAAATTATTTTGTAGATTCTTTATGGTCTAAAAGCAAACAAACAAACTAACCAACAACAATTGTTTGGAGTAGTTGAATCCATGCCATGATCTTTTTGCTGTTCGTGTCTTGAGAATACACAGTACTAAAACATGTCCCTGATTCAGCCATTTACACCATCCAAAGAATGTTCAGTCAGCTGATTCTGAATGTGTCAGATCGATCAAAAGCTTTAATGGCTGTCACAAGAACTTCGTCGAGAGCTTTGCGTGGAGCGAAGGGTTGACGTGACAACAAAATGCACGCAATGAGTATCACTTTTGACATCAAGACTTCAATGCAGACTTGTATACCTATTCCCCTCTCCCACCGTGCAAAGAGGACCTTCAAGTCAAGCTCAAGGAGAGGAGAGGGGTAATGATAGACAAAAGTCTATTCTTTTCCAAGAAGAGAGTTCTTTGTATGTGTAGTCCAAAACAGAGGAAAGGGACTCGCAAGAAAATTAAATCTCGATTTCTGTTGCTAGGGATGGTTGGTCGTTTTATTTATTTATAGCTATTCGTCGATATTGTTCATAACCGTTTGAGTAACATGGATGGTAGGAAAGTGACGAAGGGGATTAGATTTGATCTTATTTATCCAACTCTAAATGGAGATTCACGAACGGTGTGTGAAGGGATTCCAGGTTTCCCAGGTGTCACTCAGCGGAAGTGGGTCTAAGTGTGAAGCCTGTCATGACCTACTGTGCCGTGGGAAGTGTTGCAGGTGTTCTGCCGACACTGGTGACGCTTCATAGTTACACCTGTCCGATTGTTCAGTCTTCGTTTTGGGAGTTCTTTCTGTGATGCCCAGTCACGTGTTTAAACTAAATGGCTTGGTCAGCTGTGTTAATGCTAAGTTGGTATAGCTGTCAGTCTTGACGTAATTTGGGTGCTGCTGCTGCTCTTCCTTGTTTATGGAGATGGCCTTGGTGGTGCATTTTCACCTACGTAAGGGTCTTTTCTTTTCTCTGTTCTAGGAGGAGAATTCCTACTTCATGCAGTCAGATCTGCCCATGCGAATGTTGTTCCCGGCCACGCTGCACAGCCGGAATCAATTAACGTAAATTTGTCTGGAAATGTGTTTTGAACTGATGTAACCAAGGCTGGATACTTGAAATAAATGCTATTGCAATCTACTGACACAAATCTGTTTCAGAAAGAAGATGTTCTCCAGAAGAGTTTGTAGAGAGTGAAATTCTCTCACTCTCATTCCATCTTAAGATTTGTTTGTTTCTTTGTGAAGAGTGTGTAGAGAGTGAAATTCTCTCACTCTCATTCCATCTTCAGATTTGTTTGTTTCTTTGTGAAGAGTTTGTAGAGAGTGAAATTCTCTCACTCTCATTCCATCTTCAGATTTGTTTGTTTCTTTGTGAAGAGTTTGTAGAGAGTGAAATTCTCTCACTCTCATTCCATCTTCAGATTTGTTTGTTTCTTTGTGAAGAGTTTGTAGAGAGTGAAATTCTCTCACTCTCATTCCATCTTCAGATTTGTTTGTTTCTTTGTGAAGAGTTTGTAGAGAGTGAAATTCTCTCACTCTCATTCCATCTTCAGATTTGTTTGTTTCTTTGTGAAGAGTTTGTAGAGAGTGAAATTCTCTCACTCTCATTCCATCTTCAGATTTGTTTGTTTCTTTGTGAAGAGTTTGTAGAGAGTGAAATTCTCTCACTCTCATTCCATCTTCAGATTTGTTTGTTTCTTTGTGAAGAGTTTGTAGAGAGTGAAATTCTCTCACTCTCATTCCATCTTCAGATTTGTTTGTTTCTTTGTGAAGAGTTTGTAGAGAGTGAAATTCTCTCACTCTCATTCCATCTTCAGATTTGTTTGTTTCTTTGTGAAGAGTTTGTAGAGAGTGAAATTCTCTCACTCTCATTCCATCTTCAGATTTGTTTGTTTCTTTGTGAAGAGTTTGTAGAGAGTGAAATTCTCTCACTCTCATTCCATCTTCAGATTTGTTTGTTTCTTTGTGAAGAGTGTGTAGAGAGTGAAATTCTCTCACTCTCATTCCATCTTCAGATTTGTTTGTTTCTTTGTGAAGAGTTTGTAGAGAGTGAAATTCTCTCACTCTCATTCCATCTTCAGATTTGTTTGTTTCTTTGTGAAGAGTTTGTAGAGAGTGAAATTCTCTCACTCTCATTCCATCTTCAGATTTGTTTGTTTCTTTGTGAAGAGTTTGTAGAGAGTGAAATTCTCTCACTCTCATTCCATCTTCAGATTTGTTTGTTTCTTTGTGAAGAGTGTGTAGAGAGTGAAATTCTCTCACTCTCATTCCATCTTCAGATTTGTTTGTTTCTTTGTGAAGAGTGTGTAGAGAGTGAAATTCTCTCACTCTCATTCCATCTTAAGATTTGTTTGTTTCTTTGTGAAGAGTGTGTAGAGAGTGAAATTCTCTCACTGTAGAGTGTGTAGAGAGTGAAATTCTCTCACTCTCATTCCATCTTAAGGTTTGTTTGTTTCTTTGTTTTATCCCTAGATTCAAGAGTGAAAAGCCGCCCACATAGTACTTTACAGCCCACATAGTACTTTACAGCCCACATAGTACTTTACAGCCCACATAGTACTTTACAGCCCACATAGTACTTTACAGCCCCACATAGTACTTTACAGCCCACATAGTACTTTACAGCCCCACATAGTACTTTACAGCCCACATAGTACTTTACAGCCCCACATAGTACTTTACAGCCCACATAGTACTTTACAGCCACATAGTACTTACAGCCCACATAGTACTTTACAGCCCACATAGTACTTTACAGTAAAAAATAAATAGAAAGTGGTATTGAAAAATGAAGTAGAAAGATGACTCAGTTGCATCATAGGTCTTCTACCAGGACAGCACACGGAGTACATGCTTCAAAATAGACGACGATAATTTATTTTAGTCGATTTCTTAGAACCTGGGAGGCCTGATTGTTTTCTGCACAGTGAATTGCATACACATATGATAAGTCGCTGCCTGCATTAGGGAACAATTCCTAACACACTTTGAATACCCTGCCTACGAAATTAAAAAAAAATCTTTTTAATAGGTACTACGCTTGGAAAGATAAAGGCATCAAGCAAAACATCACCAGGAAATACTACAAAGGGTACTTTTTTTCAAATATAATCTGATCAAATTATGAAATGAAATAGAAACCATTAGTCATCGCCATTGATTCTTTTCACCCCATCCCTGTCCATTCCCACGCCCTTCGCCCCCATCTGCGTCTCTTCCTTTTGGCCTCTCACGTGCATGTAGACATTAAAAAACAGAAAAAGGCAGATGCATCATGAGTGGAAACCATTAGGTAGTGTTTACTACCCACGTTTCTAACCTCCCACCTCATACACTATTCTGCATGGGCTGCTAACGACGCACAAACTGGGAGTGGTTTCCCTATGCAGATTCCCTTTTGATGGTGGACTAGGAAGCTGTTCGTCTTGGGCAGCCGTTGGACAGAGCAATGCTCAAAGGACTCTGAGTTTTGGTGGAACGAGGCGTCACATGCTTTGCTGCT
>CM031595.1:20280063-20300063 GCA_018398815.1 Conus ventricosus | reverse complement strand
GGAGGAGGAGGAGGATCATGATAGCAATATTGATCATGTTCTGATAACGAATTTGGGTTTCTATTGCTAACGATGTGTTGTTGCCGATGATGATGATGATGATGATGATGATGATGATGATGATGATGATGATGATGATGATGATGATGACGACGACGACGACGACGACGACGACGACGACGACGACGGCGACGACGACGACGACGACGACGACGTCGACAACGGCGACGACGATGATAATGATGATGATAATCATCATCATCATCATCATGAAAGGGCTGTTGTTATGTGATGAAAACGAATTTGTGTTTATGTTGTTAATGGTGTTATGATGCTGATGATGCTGGTGCTGCTGCTGATGATGATGAAGATGATAATGATGTGATGATGATGATGATGATGATGATGATGATGATGATGATGATGATGGATGGAGGTGGTAGTGGTGGTGGTGGTGGTAATGGCGGTGGTGGTAGTATGGTGATGGAGGAGGTGGTGGTGGTGATGGTTGTGATAATAGTATGTGTGCTGGGGTGGGGGCTAAGTAGTGATATTGGTTTTATGAATGCAACAGATTTTTGTTTTTGTTTTTGCTGATGTCAAAGATGATAATTTGTTGACCGATGTATGATGATGATGATGATGATGATGATGATGATGATGATGATGATGATGTTACGCTTTTGGTGGTGGTAGTAATTGCCCATGTGCTTTAGTTTTTCAGTCTGAAAATTTGTTTTATTTGGTGTGTGAATGCTTTGTACAATAATATGCTCAAACTAAGTTTTAAGCGTATCATTTTCGTTTCATTCACTTGACTGAACCAGTCTTGCATCTTTATCAAACTAACTCTGAACTTCATCAGCTTAACTCCTACAGAGGCAAGAAAAGCCAAAGAAGTTCTGCATTCACAAGACATCTTCCACCCACCCCAACCCCCAAATCCCACACCATTTCTTTATCAAGCAAGGTTAAAGAGGAGAAACCTCATGCTCAGCTCTGCCTTGAGCATGATGTGATAAATCCTCTGTAACAACTACTAAGGAGACAGACAGATACAAGCACAGAGACAGAGACTGTATAGTGTGATTGGAAGGATAGGAAGGGGTATATGGAGCCAGTGAGGAAGTTGTTTAAGGCGTTATGAGGCTGCGATAGCAAGAGATAGGAGATACGTCACAGGAAAAGCTCCAATGCAGGGCTTTACTTTTTATTTCTACAGGAAGGGAGGGAAGGAGTGGGAAGTGGCGGGGGGGGGGGGGGGGGGGGGGGGATAGAGATGCTATACGAAATCGGTGAAGGTGGAATCCGAGAGAATGGAGAGGAAGGAGAGGGTGGGGAGGGAGGTTGTGGGACACGGGGGACATTGCAAGCGCCTCAGACAGACTCTGACAGTTACACGTCTCGACATTCAATCTGGCCCAACGTAGCCCCTTTCTGCCGTTAATAACGCCATCTGTCGTCACTGTGCCAGACTGGCTCGTGAGTGATTTCCCTTGCTGTGCTTATCATCCCCATCCCCCAGTCCACCCGTTCCCCATCTCTTTACTCCTGTGTTCTTTTTTTTTTTTTTTTTCTCACAGTCCTCAGACCAGGTATTGCTGGTGCTGTGTTCAAGTAGCTTAAAATATTTTCGCGTCCATCAATCAACTAGCGATCAAATGTAAAACAAACTGCAAGGTTTACCATCTGAAGTATTTAAAGCGCTGTTCATAATTTTGATTTACATGCATACATTCGCTTTATTACTGAAAAAGGAACAAGTTAACAGAGAAACTAAGTAGATATATACCAGCATACATATCGATATACATATATGCGTGTATGACAAAGGAATTGGTAACATGCATTTTTTAAAGGAATTTAAGAAGTAGGTGAGGGACATGCGGTGGGGGAAAGGGGATAGAGGTACGTGATTCTGTGTGGATGATAAGAATTGCAACAGCGAGCTCCATCGTGTTCAAGACATTAGTTGATGTGCTATTTCAGGGTCTTGATGCCATATGGACGGGGAAAAAGCAAAAGCAAATCATGTTGTCTTTTTAAATAATGAATTAGAAACTGCAATTGTTTTTAATCGTTTGATTACCAGCACTACTGTTGAAAAATAGGTTCACACTAATTTTACTGAAATACCGAGCTGACGTAGAAACAATGCAGAACTTATGCAAAAAGCGGAACTACAAGCCCAACTCTTCAATGCGATTATAGTGTTTGTATCTATGAAATGTTCCTAAGTTCTCATAATATTTCTGTGAATCTTTACATGCAATTCACGTGAATATGATCGTGTATAATGGGTGTAGTTTCTAACATGATGACTGTCATGAATATCATCTGCACAGATTTTGCAAACTACACTATGCATTAACTGGTTATTGTTATGCAATAAAAGTGCACAGTATTTCTCTGCCTTTACAAAAATCATTGAGTTTCACAGAAAAAGCCTGTGCACACTCAGACACATACACACATACATTCTCTATCTCTCTTTCTCTCCCTCTTTCTTTCTCTCTCTCTCTCTCTCTTCTCTCTCTCTCTCTCTCTCTCTCCTTCTCTCTCTCTCTCTCTCTCTCTCCTCTCTCTCTCTCTCTCTCTCTCTCTCTCTCTCTCTCTCTCTCTCTCTCTCTCTCTCTCTCCTCTCTACTCCATCACATTACCCCACCCGCCAGTGGAGACGAATAAGCCAGATAAACATGACCACTACCCTCATGTTCGCTCACTGAGGGAGAAACAATGGAGAGTTCAATGGCCCGAGATTCAAACCCACCATCCCCTAAATCCCTCTCAGTTGCTGCTCATGCAGACAGGTCCAGTAGGTTTCTTGCACGCGTGCTTTTTTAGTCCCCACATGCTCGTCCATCATGGCCATAAACTGGGCAATACACCAGGCAGAGTTGTGGTCAGAGAGACGTGAGTGTTATGGTGTCAGGAAGTCGCGTGCTGTTAACAATGGTTGGCCAAACCGTGTATCTGAAGCTGGCAGACTGAGGATGTTATGCTCAGCATTAACATTACTTTTCAACTCATTAACTATACAATTTTGAAAATCAGTGAGTAATGATTGTAGTAGTCGTAGAAGTAGAAGTAGTAAGTAGAAGTAGCAATAGTTGTTGTTGATATTGTTATTGTTGTTGTTATTGTTGCTGGTGGTGGTGGTTTTGGTGGTGGTGGTGGTGGTGGTGAGGTTGTGGTTGCTGTTGTGTGTTCGTTCTTGATTTTGTTTGCTGTTGTGTAGTTGTCGTGGGTGTTTTAGGTGATTTTAAAAAGCGATCATGTGGTGAAATAGCACAGTTGTTATAGCAGCACAGCAGTTAAGACACTCCTAAGCAGGCTATAACATTCAATCTAAAGGAAGGAGGGAAACAAAATGTGAAGAGAAGGAGAAGGAAGAAGACGCTTAGAGACTATGAAGAAGAAGTCTGAGAGACTAGGAAGAAGAAGTCTGAGAGACTAGGAAGAAGAAGTCTGAGAGACTAGGAAGAAATGGGGGAGGGACTGTGGGACATGGCAAGCACCGCAGACAGACCTTGACAGTTACACGTCTTGACACTCCATCTGGCACAACGTGGCCCCTTTCCACCATTAATAACGCCATCTGTCGTCACTGTGCCAGACTGGCTCGTGAGTGATTTCCCTTTGTTGTGCTTATCTTCCCTTCGTATCCCTCAACCTAGCCGATCGTCCTTCTCTTTACTCTTGTGTTCGTTTTGTCTCCGTTCCAATCTCAGACCCAAGGCATTGCTGGTACTGTGTTGAAGTTGCTCAAGATATTTTGGCTGCTAATCAATCAATAGGCAATCAGATAAAAAGTTGAAAAGTCGGCTTTTAAAATATTGATTTTAATTGTTTAATGCAGATTCTTGCTTTGTTATACTAAAATGACCAAACAGAAAAGAAAAATAAGCAGGCATATACGTACGCACGTATAATCATACAGGCATGTAGGATGAAGGAACTGATGAATACAGATCATGTATTCCAAGAGAAATGAAAGGAACGTGTAAGCTAAGGGTGTTGGGAAAAGGAGGAACAGAGGTTTGTGTCCCCATATGAATTGTAATACAAGTAGAAGGGAAGACAGCTAGCACCAGCTGCGTCTGCATGTACTGCTAACATTAGTTAGTATAAACAGTAAACAGTAAACAAGTAGGGTAATACTTGCTCCCATAAGAAAACCTACATTGCGCTTGTTTTCCCCACTATTAGATTGTTCGTCTTACGTTTTGTCTGACTTTATTCAAGTTTAAAAGGCTGTTGCCAGTCTTGAATAAAAGTTACTCTGTGTTGGGTTTTCTTATGGTTGCAAGCATTACCTACTTGTTGACTATTTATTCTTACTGTTCCCTAGCCTCATTCATTTTTTAACTTATTTGGTATAGTATTTCTGGGTCTAAGTGCCAATGAACAGAGGGTCGCGCGTCTGGCAATGATGTAGGACTCCTGGGTCATGCAAGAGGAATCGTGGCTTTGCAACAACCCTAGGCCATACTTTGATATATTTGGTGTATTTTTTAATTATACAAATGCAGCGCAGCTGGTTTCGGTCAAAGTGGTGGAAATTGATACATCAATAAACTAATTGAAAAATAATACTATGTAATAATGTCCACATACAATCACCAAGACAGAACCAACCGCTGTGACACAGTGGTTAGAGTGGGAATAGAGACAGTCACTACATAGGAGTCAGTGGAAAACGTTATCTGGTAGACTGATCAGGCACGAAATCTGGAAAAGAACCAATAAAGAAAAAACAAAAACATTAAAGCAGAAAGAAACAGTGAAATAATGAGAAATAACTTGCATTAAATTCCAGAAGATGGGCATACCATCTCTAACTGAATAGGGCCCTGGAACCTCACAGTGGCAAATTCCTGCACAAAAACTACTCTGGAGCCCTATCTTGCAATAATGATCACCTGTTTAGTTTCAGATGCATGGGACTTTGGGAGACAAGGAAGGTGCCTTAAAATGCTGGAGAAGCAAAATATACTGCTCCTGCCGCTGACTCATATCGATCCACTCCCCCAGCGTGCGGCCAGTGTTGCACCATTAGCTGAAAGCTGTGTGAAATCGATGGGACCTGAGCTTTTTGACTTGGGATGTATCCGCTCAGGCCCCTCAAGCTGTGTATATAGAGCGGATGGGAAAGAAGGGAGGATTTACACCTGGTTTTCACAATCTGCTTATTGTCAAAGGTTTCATCAAAAGCCAAAATTGGCGTCATACACACACACACACACACACACACACACACACACACACACACACACACACACACACACACACAGAGAGAGAGAGCACGCACGCACGCACGCTCGCACGCACGCACGCACGCACATTCTCTCTCTCTCTCTCTCTCTCTCTCTCTCTCTCTCTCTCTCTCTCTCTCTCTCTCTCTCTCTCTCTCATAAATAAATATATATATATATATTATATATATATATATATATATATACATATATATATATATATATATATATTATGTGTGTATTTGTGTGTGTGTGTGTGTGTGTGTGTGTGTGTGTGTGTTGTGTTGTGTTGTGTGTGTGTGTGTGTGTGTGTGCGTGCGTGCGTGCGTGCGTGCGTGCTGCGTGCGTGCGTGCGTGCGTGCGTTTGTGTGTGTGTGTGTCGTTTAGAGTTTCTTAATCCTGAACTAGAAGACCTGTTGTTTGTGTTCGCTTGATAAGTGGAAGTCCAATGTTACTTTAAAAACTATTGAAGAAACAAACAGTCTTTGCTGAAACACTCAGTTGAAACATAAACAGTGCGCAACTTACGCCAAATAAGGACTATAAATCAAAGGTGTCTATTTCTGTTTTACGGTTCAAAATACATTTACATGAAATATTCTGAAACCTTCATGACATGTTCATAAATGTTTACATGTATCTCATGTGGGAATTCATATCAGGTAGCTATCGTGATTACTGTAATCATTATCATCTGTACAGCGTAGTAACTATGCTACGATTTAAATAGTTATTGTAAAGTTGTCAAATACTCATTGTTTTTATCTGCTTCAACCAAAATTGTAAACCAAATCACAGAAAAAAAGCCTGTACGATAAAGAAAACGAACAAACAAAACATGCTCCAACAAATGACCCTACACACCAATAGAAACCAGTCATCCAGACGAACATGGCCAGTACCCTCATGTCGGCTCACTGAGGGAGAAGCAATGAGAATTTAATGGCCCGAGGTTCAAATTCACCCTGTCTTCAATTCCTCACGGTTGTTGCTCATGCAGAAAGTGACAGTAGTTTCCCCTGTACACGTGCTCTTTAGCCCCTGGGGAAGGGAAGCGACTCGTCCATCATGGCCGTAACCTGGGCAGAGTTTGGTCAGATAGGCGTGAGCGTTACAATATGTCAGGAAGGAAGTGTCGTGTGCTGTTAACAAAGGATAGAAGATATGTGCGCATGGCCTCAAAGATCCAGGAATCTGTGTTTAGCAATACCTCGCCTTTTTGGTGATCAGGCTGCAGTGGAGTAATAGCGGTGGTGGTAGTGGTAGCAGCAGCAGCAGGATTATCAGCAGCAGCAGCAGCAGCAAGCAGCAGTAGTAGTAGTAATACTAGTAGTAGTAATTGTTGTTGTTGCTGCTGCTGCTGTTGTTGTTGTTGTTGTCGTTGTTGATGTTGCGGAAGTTAGCAGTAGTCTCTTTCAAGGTCTGCAGGATCCTACTTAAACCGTAGTAATAGTAGTAGCAGCAGCAGTTGTAGAAACAGTAGAGGTATTAGCAATGTTTGCAAGAAGGGTTAATGTTTGCTATGCAAATCACGAATTTACATTGTACAACGCAGTTATCTTGATGGAATAAAACCTGTTCAATCTTAAATATTTCATTTGTACTGTCCGCCGTTCCTATCCTATCGTTCAGCGTCAAAAATCAAACTCTGACATCAGTTATATGGCTAGTAGATGTCACTGTGACCTATTCTAAGAAAGTTTTGAATGATATCCACATTTCGTCATGGCTTTGCTCTTGGTGTCAGAACTTTATAGTCGGAACGAAGTAAACGATACAAAAACTCTTTTATGACATGTTTCTAGTGTCTCTTTCTAGCAATAACTTCCTCTGCTTGTTCCATCTTATCACCTGCAAGCCTTTTATGTCTGTGGAAAAATATTGATTAAAACTACCACCAAAATCTGACGCAGCTCATATTCTGAATAGTGCACAAAACAGCAGAGTACGTTTGCACCTTGTTGGCGGTTAGTTCCACTTGAGAACTGGAATCTGACAAACAATACAATTTTTTCTTAATACATGAATTCTTCTTCGAAAAACAAATACGACGGTCAGAGGAACGTTTCTACTTCAACATACACAGAAGGAAAAAAAACTGTCTTCGTTTCTGATACCTTTCTTCATTAGTTTGTATTAGCGGCCATTCCTGGGAAGAAATCCGATGGGGCGTGTAAAGGGTAGGTAGGTAGGTAGGTAGGTAGGTAGGTAGGTAGGTAGGTAGGTAGGTAGGTAGGTAGGCAGGTAGATAGATAGATAGATAGATAGATAGATAGATAGATAGATAGATCGATAGATAGATAGATAGAGAGAGATATATAAATGGATAGATAGATAGATAGTAGATAAATAGGTAATTAGATAGATAAATAGATGTACAGATAGATAGATGGATATATCGATAGATAAGTAGGTAGGTAGATAGATAGATAGATAGATAGATAGATAGATAGATAGATAGATAGATAGATAGATGGATAGAGAGAGAGAGAGATAGCGACATCACTCTGACTGTAGAGTGTGGAGTTTCCAATGACGACAGAAATAATATTTTCTGCATGTACAACTGTTCAGAACGTCTTACCAACACCAGCACCACAAGAGCAGGATAATATCGTCATTTAATTCACTCATCAAACACAGAGCAAACATGCACTCAAACAATGATTTTCTGTCTCTCTGTCCATCGGTTTGTCCAGCCAGTCCCTTGTCTGATGACTTAATTTTCCAACTTTCAATGGTTGTTTGACCTATTCGTCTTTCTGCCCATTCAGTTTATTCACTGTACACTTTACTGCTTACGTGCACTCTCTTAATCACTGTTTCTTAAGAACTGCTGTAGGTGTTTGTTTTTCTATCGTCCTATCACATCCTTTAAACCATGAAAAAATCATGACCAAATTCTAGTCAGTGAAAGACTCAAACGAGATGGGAAGATACAGTGAACATGCTTCAACTCATGTCGTAGATCCAGTGTGATGAGAAAAAGAAGAAAAATGCTTTGCGGGCAGATGTATCCGTGCGCTAATCTTTCTCTTTTACGTATTTAGAAATGTAAGGTAATATATCTCATATCTGATTCAGCTGCTGAAACTGTCGAACAAAAAAATGTCACAGAAGATTCTGATGGTATCACACATCGATTGAAAACTGTAATACCTGTCATAGGAGCTTCGTCTTGGTGCGAAGCGTAGTCACCGACCTGAGGAAAACTAATGGCAGTCTTCATCGCTTCTGACGTGAAGACAAAAACATATATAGATATACTAACTCCTCTTCCCCTCCCCCTCCGCCCCCTGATATGGCCTTTCGCGAATGGTTGAGTTTTACGTCCTCATAGCGAAAGCCTTTATAGAGACAAGTTTTTCTTTCGCGATAGTCTTGGATACCTAGGTTTACAGGTTTATGGTGTGGTTGGTCGCTGTTGTTACTCAATGGTAGTAGTCGTTCATGTTGTCTTCTTTCGTTGTAGTTGCTGGTGTTCCTTTCGTCTTCCTCTGGGTGGGTTAGAAACAGTCGTCGAATATGGCCTTTGCGGTCCGCTGGGGCTATAAGCAACATTACCTCACCTAACCTTACTCCTCCCCACCTCTTCTTCAACCCCAGAATACCTAGTTGGCTCTATTGTAGAGGACATGGTTTGCAGTCAAATGTTTTGAGCTAGAATCACACGCACGTTGACATGAAAATTGATGTTTTGCTCCCCACTTAATGCGTTATTGCTCTATGGTGTGGTGCAATGTAAAAGAAGCCACCGTAATCTGCCCCGCCGGCATTATAGCCATAAGTTGATGTGGACATTAATTCCAAACATAGCACACACACACACACACACACACGGACACATGCACGCGCACGCACACACACACACACACACACACACACACACACACACACACACACACACAAACACACACGCACACGCACACGCACATACGCACGCACGCGTTGCCCGAGGCCGATTTCCAATTACTTGTAGGTTCAGTCCAGTTATAGAGAGGTGGAAACGAACAAGCGAAATAACAAGAGTGGATCACACTGTGTTCATTGATCTGGAAAGAATTGACGACACACGTCCTGGTAGTGGACGTGTCGTCATTTTCCAAGCTGCGAACAATGACCAGTCAGAAGTGAGTACTGGGATCCTCAAAGGATGATTATTCGTTTCGTTTTGTAGAAATGTGTCAATGTTGATTTGAGGCTATAACACATTTTATGTTTTGTTTTGCGTGTGCGCGCGCGCGCGCGCGCGGCGCGCGGCGTGCGTCCGTGCGTGTGTGTGTGTGTGTGTGTGTGTGTGTGTACATGCGCACATGCGCGCGCGCGCGCGTCAACATGTGTGTGTGTGTGTGTGTGTGTGTGTGTGTGTGTGTGTTATTCGTTTCGTTTTGTAGAAATGTGTCAATGTTGTTGATTTTAGGTTATAACACTTTTTATGGTTTTTTTTTTGCGTGCGTGCGCGCGCGTGTGTGTGGTTGTACATGTGCACGTGCGCGCGCGCGCGCGTCGACATGTGTATGTGTGTGTGTGTGTGTGTGTGTGTGTGTGTGTGTGTGTGTGTGTGTGTGTTGTGTATACTATACGCTATTCGCGCGCGAGCGCATGTGGTGTTAAGCATGTGTGCGTGTGCGTGCGTGTGTGTATTTGTGTGTGTGTGTGTGTGTGTGTGTGTGTGTGTGTGTGTGTGTGTGTGTGTGTGTGTGGGTGTGAAGAGATGGATGTGTATGCGGATGAGTGTGATGTTTATGTGTTTTTTTTGAGTAACGTGTGTGTGTGTGTGTGTGTGTGTGTGGTGTGTGTGTGTTTTGTGTGTGGGTGTGGAGAGAGAGAAGAGAGAGAGACAAAGAGAGAGGGAGAGAGAAAATGTGTGTGCGTGTGTGTGCATGCGTGCGTGCGTGCGTGCGTGTGTGAGTGTGTGTGTGTGTGTGATGTGTGTGTGTGTGTGTGTGTGTGTGTGTGTGTGTGTGTGTGTGTGTGTGTGTGTGTGTGTTACGCGCGCGCACGCGTGTATGTGTGTTTCTGTGAAAGAGACAGGGAGTGGCCTGGAAAGACAGTGTTGGCTGGGGAGAGGGTTACAAGAAACGACCGAGCGGACGACACCAAAAGGAAGGGAGATTACCAGGCGAGTGTGTGTGTGAATTTGACGGAAGAAGCATGTACGAGAGGAATGGGGATGGGGATAGTGGCGATGAGAGGAGACATAGCCAGCGCCCAGACAAACTTTGGCAGTGACATGTTTCGCCATTCACTCTGCACACCGTGGCCCCTATCGGCCATTTCTAACGCCTTCTGTCGTCACTCTGACTGACCCATCCATGTGTGATTTCGTTCGCTTTCTTAGTGTTAAACCCCCGGTGTCTTTTGAGTGTGGTGGTGCTGTCGGTAAAACATAATATTCGTTTCACTTGTTACTCAAACACATGCAGATAAGCAGTTTTGTAAAGTGTTTATAGATGTTTAATGCAAACTTGGAAGTTGCAGATGTGGGAAATAATCAAAATGACCGAATTTATGGTTAAAACGTCACCAAGAATAGACAAAAAAACGAAACGAACAATAAAGAACACGGAAAAAGCAGAAAAAAAACAGATGGGTAGATTTCGATCAACCAGTGCACTGTTGATTAATTTGATCATATAAAATGACTTATTTATAGACTCAGTGTTTTTTTCTGACTAATAGTATCATAAACTTCATATATGTACTTGAACGGCTGGCCGTCCGTTTGATTAATTTATTGAATTATGTGCTTGGAAGATACTTGGGGGTGGCTGAATCATCAGAAAAGGAATCTGGTACTTCTCCTGGAGCTGTTTTGTATCGATGCAGCATGAATTTAATGTGTGAGACTCCAAAGTTCTGAGAACTGATCGGCAGGCATATTGGCCACTTTACTGTTGACCTAGGCTGTCCTTTCATCAGCTGTTGTTCTTCTCACACACAAACATCCGCTGCTTCTGAACGAACTGCTTGAGTAACATGGTTGGGAATGAAGTGGATTGAAGATGTGATCCTTCGTCTTCGTAAAACAAGACGAAAAGCCCGCACAAACGTTCTGGGGGGGGGGGGGCGAGCGGGGGGGGGGGGGGGGCCTCGGCGAAACTAAATTTGATGCCACTGCCTGTAATAAAACGTTGTGCTGTAGACAGGATGGAAGGATGAGTTCTGCTGACATGGAAGACGTGTCATGGGCGCACCCATCAGATTGGGCATTCATTCTCTTGTACCATCCGGAATCTAAACTAAATGACTTGGTCACCTTGGCGTGATGTTATCTGTATCCTTTTTATTTGGATGTAAATGGAAAGCTGCGAATTCCTGGAGAGGGCTTTGATGATGATCTTGACGTAAATAGTCCGAAATTTACGTAGTCAGACTTGTCCATGTGAATCTCAAGGTCACTCACAAAACGCAGCTGAAATCCACGAACTATTGTTAGCATAGCAACTCAGCTTGGTGGCGAGAATCAGAGTTGAAGACGTTGGAAAGTATCACACAAATCTCTGGGCATAACCATTTTCACCAGGACAATTGGAAGTGATGTTTTTCACAGCGGTCATTCAGTCTGTTAGAAAGTTTTGTACTTCCCTCAAATAAAGACAGAAAAGGAACCAACTGAGTACTTTAAGATTTATAAACTAAAGAACTACAATCAAATGAAAAGAACGTGACAGATGAATCAGCTTCGTCTTAAGTCCTCCACAAAGGCAGCACACTAAGTAATCGTTTTAAAGGAAACGATGATCATTTAACTTTATGTACACCTGTTCAGACTTGCTGAGCCTGGTTCTCTGCTGCATATTGAAATTCTTACATATGCAATAAACAGTTGTCTATAACTAGGAAACAGCCCCTAACACTGGCAATACCATTCATATCCGATCAGTGAGTCGCTGGATGCAACACATTGTACAGAACAAAAATGAGCAGAAAAGCATCGCCATGATATGATATGAAATACGGAGTTTTGACACTGGTGTTGACTACATTCACGACTCTTGATGAGTACTCTTGATTTGTTTTCGCAACCCGCACCCACATCCTGTCACTCCCGACTCCCCCGCACCTGCCTTTCATGGATCTCATGTTGATGCAGACATAAAATAGAAAGAATGGGGCAGATGTCTTCTGAGTCGAAAGTAATAGGAGCCCTCAGGAGCCAACGTTTCTAACCTGCCATGTCTGACACTATTCTGCTTGGGCGGCTGCTGACGCTCAAAGTATGGGAAATGTTTCGTCGCAGATGTCCTTTGGATGGTGGAGCAGGACGCTGTTCGCTTTGATCTCACACTGGGCAGAGCAGCGGGCAGAGGATTGTGGGTCTGATTGGGATGAGTAGTCACGTGCCGCTGGCTGTCAGGTTTCTGCGTCGTCTGGCTGACTGATGATGATGATTACGATGATGATGATGACGATGATGACGATGATGATGATGATGATGATGATGATGATGATGATGGTAGCGGTGGCGGAGGTGGTGGTGGTGGTGGTGGTTGTGACGATGATGACGGTGATGTTGGTTAGGCGATGATGACGATTTTGTGTTCTTGTTGCTCATGACGTTATTGGACGTTACTGAACTTTGAAGTTGCATAGGTTCTGTCAATGAACGTATGCTCTATGCAATGCACAATTGAATAAATACACTCACTTACATATCAACGAAGTTTTTCGAGCCTGATACAAAATCATTTGTAAAGAAAACCGGAATGCTGCATATTCAGAACTGCTTCATCAAATGTCATCAACACAAAGAAATTTTGAGACCGTTTTGCGTCACACATCAAGAATAAATCTTGTGTGGACCAAACAGCATGTGACGGGTGATTTCAACATTAAATCGCGTCATATAGAGCAAGGCACATTTCTACAAGCTCTGCGGTCATCGCAACCATTATCAACAATACAAAATCACCTAAGGTGCGCGATTATATTTAGGTGTGTCATTGCAGAGCGTTTAAACTCTTAGAAAACGGTAAAAGGTGAAAAGGGCGCCATGTTACGTCAATCGCGAAAATATTATTTATGTTTATGTTACTTCAACATGCCGAATGAATAAGCCTAAAAGAAATATCCGTAAGATATTTCAGTATTGCTTCCTTCCCCTTGAAGTATCAGATGTGTTTGAGAGAGGGGTGACTAGAGTCATTCCTGTATATTCGAAGCATCGTTTCTTTTACCGCCTTTCGCCATTGAAATCAGCATATGTTGTGAAGAAACCAACGCATTGAGGAAAACATTGAAATGAAATGCCGTTAATGATTAATTTTAATGAACTCACATTGATGGAAACTGAAATTCAAGCCTGGACACATTGCATGGCGAGCAGACACACGTGCGCGTGCGCACACACGCACAAGCATACACACACGCGCGCACACACACACACACGCGCGCGCGCGCGCGCATGCATGCACGCATGCGCGTGCACCCACGCACACACACACATACGTACATACATTAATGCATATATACATGCATTCATGCATACATGGATACATACATACATACATACATACATACATACATACATGCATACATGCATGCATGCATACGTACATACATGCATACATGCTTACATATATGCATACTTACTTACATACACACATACACATACAGTTGAAAAATACAGCAAGTAAAGATCTACTCAAAAGCTGAGAACATTGCGACGATCGTAAATAAAGGCAAAAACTCTCATCTAGACGAAAACATCCAGTCATAAACAACTTCACTTCAGGCAATTTAATAAACGTTCCGAACAATCGCAACGGACCAAGAATACAAACACGTCTTGTAAGGTGTTTTCGAACGTGTGTAATTGTATTTATTCTTGACGTACCTGGTACACTCTATAACCAGCTTACAAGCGGCTTCAAGCTCATTCCTGTGAAACGATATAAAGCTATCCTGCGCGCTGCAGGAGAGACCAAGCAGCAGACTTAGGTGGCTGGTACTCATAGGTCTAGCACTGAGGAAGAAGCAATGAGACTTTAATGGCCAGAGTTTCAAACCCGCTATCTCATAAATCCTTCTCGGCTGCTATTCATGCAAAAAATAATAGTAGTCTCCTTCTGTGGGTGAGCTTCTGCCATTGGAGAAGAGAAGAGATTCGATCGCCATGGCCATAACCTAGGCGGCGTTGTGATCACATGGTCATGGCAACAGGTGAAATCCGCTGTGTTCATCAACCAGGGTAACCTAATACATTTACACTCACCCAGAGAGAGAGAGAGAGAGAGAGAGAGAGAGAGAGAGAGAGAGAATGTACTAGTAAACATTAACTTGCACGCACGCTACTCTTCACTTTCGCGTTCTAAATACCCCCCCCCCCCCCCCCCCCTCCCCCTCCCCGACTCCCCAGCCCTCACGCAATGTTCACACACAAACACAATTATCAGTTCAAAACAGTATATCCGAAATGTACGTGTCTCGAGCAATAATTTCGGAGTGGTCTAAGTAGATATTTATGGCAGTATATTCAATCCGCTGGGATGCAGTGCGTTCAATTCTTTTATTCAGATTTGTTCTTTGGCTGACCACTGCAAATGGTCATCAACCAGATACTGTTCAATGCGGATAGATTTCATGTTTTGCACACTGTGGTTTCTGCAATTGAAATGTTATGTAATACATGCACCCTTGTTCTTAAGTAAACAATGTGTGATTTGTGTAAGACCTCGTTTTTAGTGCAGTCTTGGTTTCAGTAACGTATTGTGAGTGGTCACATCTGCCACAAAACAGTAAATAGCAATACTGGTGGTGGCGCAGTTCACTTTGAGCCGAATGAATGGTGAAAGTTTCTCCTGTTGCAAACTGTTTAGTTTCAACCAGATGTTCACGACAGACAACACGTTTATGTGACCTCAGACAGATAGAGAGAGAGAGAGAGAGAGAGAGAGAGAGATGAGAAGAGAGAGAGAGAGAGAGAGAGAGAGAGAGAGAGAGAGAGAAAGAGAGAGAGAGAGAGAGAGAGAGAGAGAGAGAGAGAGAGAGGAGAGAGAGAACAAGGACAGAAATGGGATGACAAACTAATAGCTACACAGACAGAGACTAAGATAGACAGATAGGCGAAGAGATGAGGAAGAGTTAGAAACAGACAGACAAACACAAACAGACATGCTCTAACTTGTCTACATCTAGGATGCTTCTAATGCTTCCACCAGTGAGAGAAAAACAGAATAAGGAGGGATGGTGGTGGAAGAGGGACGAAGGAATAGAAAATCAGTGGTATGTGTTTCAGATCCATGTTATTTTGCATGCCGAGCACTGGCAGACGGAGAGGTTGTCCCCATCGCTGTTCAGTGGTTTTCTATGCTAATGCTTGCCTGACCCGCTCTCTAACGATGCCGCTAAGACCACCACTTTCTCCGCTCCTCAGGGGCTGAAGTGTTCAGGATTTGGTCTGGCTGAGCCCTTCTCCTGTCTTGTTTTACTCCGTTTTCCTCCCACGCCTCCTTTTCCTCACGCGCGTCCTCCTTCTCTTCTTGGTCAGACAGTGTGTGTCTCACTGTTTGTTTGTTAATGGGTCAGTAGGTACGTCTGTCTGTCTGTCTGTTTGTATCTCTCTCTCCCTCTCTCTCTCTCTCTCTCTCTCTCTCTCTCTCTCTCTCTCTCTCTCTCTCTCTCTCTCTCTCTCCTCTCTCTCTCTGTCTGTCTGCCCTCTCACTATCTCTCTCGTGCTCTCTCTCTCCTCTCTCTCTCCTCTCTCTCTCTCTCTCTCTCCTCTCTCTCTCTCTCTCTCTCTCTCCTTCTCTCTCTCTCTTCTCTTCTCTCTCTCTCTCTCTCTCTCTCTCTCTCTCTCTCTCCTCCTCTCTCTCTCTCCTCTCTCTATCTCTCTCTCTCGTGTCTCTCTTACTCTTGCCCTCCCTCTCTCTCCTTCCCCCCCCCTCTCTCTCTCTCTCTCTCTCTCTCTCTCTCTCTCTCTGTACATGTCCACATGGTGAGGAGAGAGAGGGAAGAGAGAAGGAGGAGAGAGAGAGAGGGGAGGGGGGTTGCTGAAGATATAGAGACTGGGTGGTATTATTCCAGATCCAGATTGTCTTGCATGTGGAGAACTGGCAGACAAGGTTTCCCCATTGTCGTTCAACACACACACACACACACACACACACACACACACACACACACACACACACACACACACCAACACACACAACACAACACAACACACACAACATAATTTCATACTTCACATGCATATACTCATACATGCAACAGCTTACATTAGGCATACTTACTTAATACACACATCACATACAGTTGAAAAATACAGCAAGTAAAGTTTACTCAAAAGCTAAAACATTCGACGCGAAATAAGGAAAAAAACCCCTCATCAAGAAAACCAGTCATAAAAATTTCACTTCGGGGCAATTTAATAAATTTCGAAAAATCGCAACGGCCAGAATACAAACAGTTTGAAAGGTTTTTTTTCGAACGTGTGAAATTTGTATTTTTTCTTGACGAAAAATGTACCTTTTAAAACCAGCTCAAGGGGTTTTTAAGCTCATTCCTTGAAAACTAATAAAGCTTTCCTGCCGCTGGGAGAGACCAAGCAAAACTTGGGTGGCTGGCCCAATGGGCTGGGCACGGGGGAAGAAGAAAATGAACTTTAAGGCCAGAGTTTCAACCCCCTATCTCATAAACCTTCTCGGGGTATTCATGAAAAAAAATAGTAGCCCTCCTTCTTGGGTTCTTCTGCCTTTGGGAGAAGAAAGAGTTCGATCGCCTGGCCATAACCTAGGCGGCGTTGGTCACATGGTCGGGAAAAAGGTAAATCCGCGTTTTCTAAACCGGGGAAAACCTTAACTTTTACATCACCAGAGAGAGAGAGAGAGAGAAAGAGAGGAGAGGAGAGAAGACAGTAAAATTAACTTGCACGACGCCCTTCCTTTGCGTTCTAAATTCCCCCCCCCCCCCCCCCCCCCCCCCCCCTCCCCCCCCCCGATCCCCCCCCCTCACGCAATGTTCAACCAAACACAATTAATCAGTTCAAAACGATATCCGAAATGACGGTTCGAGCAAAAATTTTCGGAGTGGTCTAAGTGATATTTAGGGGAGAATTAAATCCGGGGGATGCGTCTTTTCAATTTTTATTCAGTTTTTTTTTTGGTGCCCACTGCAAAGGGGCAAAACCCAATACTTTTTTCCCAATCGGATAGATTTCATGTTTTGCACCGTGGTTTCTGCAATTAAAATGTTTTTAAATACAGCCCCTTTTTTTAATAAACAATGGGGGATTTTGGAAAAGACCCGTTTTTTAGTGCAGTCTTGGTTTCAGAACGTATGGATGGTCCACTCCCACAAAACGTAAATAGAAAATACGGGTGGGGGCGCTTTCCTTTGAGCCAAATGAAGGTAAAATTTTTCTCCTTTTTGCAAACTTTTTAGTTAAACCGATGTTCACGACAGACAACAGTTTATTTACCCAAAGATAGAGAGGAGAGAAGAAGGGAAGAGAGGAGAGAGAGAGAGAGAGAGAGAAGAAAAGGAGAGAGAGAGAGAAAAGAGGGGAGAGAGGAAGGGGAAGAGAGGGAGAGAGAGAGAGAGAGAGAAAAGGACAGAAAGGGGGGTACAAAAAAAATTAGCTACCCGACGAGACAAAGATAGACAGTTTGCAAAGAGATGAGGAAGAGTTAAAAACCAGACAAACACAAACAACACTTAACTTGTCACTTTTGATGCTTTAATCTTCCACCATGGAGAAAACAGAATAAGGAGGGATGGGTGGAGGGGGACAAGGAATAAAAATCGTGGTATTGTTTAGATCCTGTTATTTTGTGCCGAGCACTGGCAGACGGAGGGGTTGCCCCCCATCGCTGTTCAGGGGTTTTCTATGCAATGTTTCCCTACCCGCTCCAAAACGGGGGCGCAAAAGACCACCATTTTTTCTCCGCTCCTCGGGGCTGAAGTGTTCATTTTTGGTCTGGCTGACCCCTTCTCCTGTCTTTTTACTCCTTTTCCCCCCACGCCCCCTTTTTCCTCACCCCCCGCCTCCTCCCCTCGGTCAGACATGGGGTGTCCCCGTTTTTTGTTAAGGGGTCATAGGTACGCTGTCTGTCTGTCTTTTGTATTCTCTCTCCCTCTCTCTCTCTCTCTCTCCCCTCCCCCTTCTCTCTCCCTCCTTCTCTTCCTCTCTCCTCTCTCTCTCTCCTGTCGGGTCTCCCCCTTTCCTATCTCTCTCGGCCTTTCTCTCCTCCCTCTCTCCTCTCTCTCTCTCTCCTCTCTTCCCCCTTTTTCTCTCTTCTCTTTTTCTTCTCCCTCTTTCCCTCTTTTCTCCTCTCTCTCTCTCTCCTCTTTTTCCCTCCCCTCTCTCTCTCTCTCTCTCTCTTTTATCTCTTCTCTCTCTGTGTCTCTCGTTACTCTTGCCTCCCCTCTTCCTTCCCCCCCTCTCTCTCTCTCTCCCCTCCCCTCTCTCTCTTCTCTTGTACATGTCCACAGGGTAGGAGAGGGGGGAAGAGAGAAGGAGGCGAGAGAGGAGAGAGGGGGGGGGGGTTTGCTGAAGATAAGGACGGGTGGTTTTATTCCAATCCAAAAGGGCTTGCAGGGGAAACTGGCAGACAAGTTTCCCCATTTCGTCACAACCACACACCCCAACACCACCACACACCCACACACACACACAACCCACACACACAAACAAAAACACAACACAACACACACACACACCCCAACACACACCACCACACACACATATGCAAACACATTTTGGGCACACTAAAAAGACTGCACAAAAGAGAGAGAGAAGGAGAGAGAGAGAAGAAAAGAAGGAGAGAGAGCGACAGCGACGACAGACAACAGGCAGACAGACAGACAGACAGACGGGGCAGCAGAGACAGAGAAGAGACAAAAGGGACAGAGAAAAAAACCGAAAGACAAAGTAAAAAGACAGAAACCCCTGACAGAAAAGTGGAGACAGAGGGGGAGAGGGAGGAAAGGGGTAACAGAGGGGGAGAGAGAAGAGAGAGAGAAGAGAGAGAGGAGAGAAGAGAGAGAGAAGGAGGAGAAACGAATACCAAGAAGAAAGAAACCCCCTTTACACATTGACAGACCCAGCAGACAACAGACTTTGAACTCAGCCCGCGAAGGGGGAAGGAGGAGCGCGTGAGAAAAGGGGGAGGCGTGGGAGGAAACGGGGGAAAACGGGACGGGAAAGGGCTCACCAACCAATCCTAACACTTCACCCCCTGGGGAGGGGAAAAGTGGGGTCTTAGGGGCATCGTTGAGAGCGGGTCAGGGGGGCATTAGCTAGAAAACCATAAAACACGATGGGGACACGCTCCCCGTCTCCCCTGTTGTGCATCAAAAAAACCCTGGACGGAACCATACCATCGATTTTCTATCCCTTTGTCCCTCTTCCAGCGCTATCCACACTGACGTCCCCTTTTTTTCCCCCTCCCTGGCGGGGGGGGGATTTTTTTAAAAATGTCCCCGATGTGGGGTAGTGCATGCTGTTTTTATCCCCCGGCGTCTGACGTCTGTCTTTGTCTCTCTGCTCTGACTCTTCCCCGCCTTTCCGTCTGTTTTGCTTTGTTTGTGTAGTGAATTTTTACCCCACCTGCCACCCCGACCATGTCCTTTCTTTTTTTCTCCCCGCATATCTCTCTTCTTCTCTCTCTCTCTCCCCTCCTCTTTTCTCTCCCCCTTCTCTCTTCCCCCCTTTCTTCTCCTTCTCTTCTCTCTTTGGGGGTTGCCCCATCTGTGGTGTATTTTGCACTGCGCTGGATTTGTGTGTGTATGTGGCGCGCG
>CM031595.1:20262563-20275063 GCA_018398815.1 Conus ventricosus | reverse complement strand
TCTTAGTCTTTTTCCCATGAGGACAAGAGTATTTTCTCAAAAACAAAAACTCGAGATAGTCGGGCGAAACAACATCAGGGTGACAACAGACATCAAAACAAACGCAAGAACAGTTAAATTTTTCCAAGAGACGGGAAAAAAAACAGCCTACTTTTACAACGGAACTTCATGTGAAGCCCAGCGCTCCCTTTATAGAAGGTATCTTTTTTCAAAACAGTCACCAGCTTATAGATTTCAAAACACAGAAGATCCCAAAAAACTTCCTTAAATGACGATTGGCCACAGCTGCAACACCCTGGACGGACTCCCACAAGGAGGGCAAAATGATGGAGACAAAAAACCGGAAAAACTGTGTTGGGGAAAACCAGGCAGACATCGCTAAACCCCAGTTTCAAAACAAAAATTTCAACCAGGCCCCCGGTAAAAACCAGGAATAAAGGGGAAAAAGATTTTTCAGACAAGTTTTGGGAAAATTCTAAACCTTTGCCTAGACAGCAGAACAAATGCCCACAACAAAGTTTTCCCGGGATAAAACCCCAGGCATTCTACAATACCTGGGGCTCCGGGCCCGGGTTTTCATACGTGGAGCGTCCAAAGAGTCTCGGGCCAAAGGGGATTCAAGAGCCTTCCCAACCAACCCTGGACCAAGACCATGGGGTATTGTCATCGGCAAAAACGTGCACTTTTGGGGTCATGGCATCATGTTACGACAAAAATATGACCAATAAATGGCCGCAACCAAACAAAGAAATCTCCACAGGGGAAGAGCCGTCCAGAAATGAAGACTGCAAAAACTGTGTGCAACCCACAGACAGCATTAAAATTACAAAATGATGAAGTTGAAGAGGATCCACTTTCACACCATGAACAGTGCCTCCAAACGGGTTTTTCCCAAAGTTTCAGACTTTGGGACAAAGTAGCGTTGGGGAGAAATGGAAAAAAAAAAGACGAATGAAGAAAATGACCTGAGCAAAAACGGGGGTAATCAAGCGAAGATGAGGTCAGGAGGAACGGGAGCAAACTTCCGGGAGACAGGCCCATCAGAACACGTCCAACACGGGACACACAGTCCCATCCAACCCTCCCCCCAGAAGAAAGATCAGATCGCACCAGGCACCCCTTTGCCAAAATCCGGGAAAAAAAGTCACTTCCGAACCGTGAAAAGAATGAGAAGCAAATAAAAAGACATCTGGAAAACAGTGTTAAAAGAAAGGTTTTCAGCACCAAAAATCACCAAACAGCATTGTGGACATTTTTTAAAAAACGGTGCAGTCCAGAGAAGGCATCAAAGTGATCAAAAAAGACTACAAGGTCCCGAACCCACGCAAATCTCCCCAAAAAAGGGACACGCCGGACCAATGAGCAAGCAAAAACAAAACGCAAAAGATCCCCAGAGTAAAAGTGTGAGGAAAAATAAAAGAGAAAGGAAAAACATCCTGATTTTTAATGTAAAGAGGGTAATGAAAATTTCTAAATTTTAATGCAAGGCGGTCAAAGTTAGAAAAAACGATTTTTTTCAGTATATTAAATCCCACGATTTTGTTTGTCTCACGGGAAACTTTTCATTGGCGAAAATTTTTGAGTCCACATTTTTTTTTCTGACACGATATTTAAAACTCTAAAGCAAGAAAACGTCCCCCCAAAGGAAAGGGTATTCGGGGGGTGTCATTGTTTTATTTTGGAAGACTTTTTCCCCAAAATTTGTAAACAGGTGTTTATAAAGCAAAATTTGATTGTTCTTGTTTTGAAGGAAACAAATTCAATACTGACAAAGAACTTTTTTTTGGTCTGTACTTATATGCCCCCAATAGACTCCACTGTCGGGGAATCCGCGACAATGGTTTTTGGTATGAGTCTCAAAGAAATGTTTTCCTTGATTTAATGAGTTGCCCGATTTTTCTATTTTGTTATGGGGGGGTTTTAAAAATGCAAGAACAGCGCAAAAATAATGTTTATTGACATTGATGAAAATTGGATGATGAAAACTAGGCGCCACCCATATTGAGAGTATCACAGGATAAACGCTCTAAATTTTTTTGGTGAACAGTTGTTAGGCGTAAATTCTCGGGACATTGTGATCTTAAAGGGGCATCAGAACAATGTTTTGATGGTAGAAAACACTTTAAAAACCCCACCGGGGTGTGCACTGTCGACAAAATTTTGATGTCTCCTATTTGCGGGGGGGTTGAAAAATTGTCTCTCATTGTTGAAGTTCTACTGAACAACCACTTACCAGTTTTTTTCTTTCTATACCTTTGGGCGTTCCCTGCAATTAGTCAAAGGGGAAAATTGTTTCCAAGGGTTTTTAATTAAAAAACATGTATGGGACAAGAAGGTGCTCTCACTTTCCTTGAAAACCTGAGAAAAACTGATACAAGGCTGATATAAAAAGGGGTTTTGTCCCTGGGAAAAAAAGATGCTGAGGGTGCTTTAATTTTTTTGTTAAGTCTTTATTGTCTGCAGCAGTCCAATTTTAAAGAAATTTTACCAAAATTTTCCTTTTTCCAAATCACAGGGGGTTTTGATGATGAAGTCGACAAGCAAGAATACAGTGGGAAAAACTTAGGATTTTCAAAAATAGTAGGAAAGAAGAAGTCGTGTGGAGTATGTGCAAGCAAAAAAAAATATAAGAACTTATTAAAATTCAAAAAAGGATTTTAAAAACGAAAACGGCTGAAATGCTCTCATCAAGTATTTTAGATTCCTCCAAATTTTTTAAACAATTGTCTGTAATGGGGGTGGGAAACAAAAGTCAAAATGTACAAAACATTACAATAATAAAGGCCATCATTTCAAGGATTTTCGGAACATGGCTATGAAAAATGTAACCTTTTTAAGTGATTTAAATGACAAGAAGAAAAGAACTGAAATCTGAAAACTGAAAGTGAAGTAAACATATGCTGTGAACAAACTAACGTTTTAAAAAGCTTGCGGTTCAGATGGTGTGGCTTTTCCCAAAAATTTAAAAAGGGTGGGGAAAAAATTTAAAGATTCCTTTCTAAAGAAGTTTTTTTAATATCATATTTAAAAAAGGGATTTATCCGAAAGGTGGGGTAAGGCCATATATTCCTATTTCCCCCAAAAAGGGGGGAATTTTAAAAAATTGAAAATTTCAGGGATTCACTATTAACACAATTTCTAAATGTTACGCCCAATTAATAAAGCTCTCTTTCGCATGGCTTGAAGCAAAATAGGGTTTCTGAAGCCCAAACGGCTCCGTAAAAATATTTACACGACCAAATTTTTTTTCTGTATTCCGTGGGACAGAAATCTTGAGCAGGTGGGAAAAAAACTATATTTGGGTTTGTCACTTCAAAAAAGCCCTTTTACTCAGAAACACGATAACTTTTACATGTATTTGAAATCAGGTATTTAAAGGAAATTTTCTTGGCTTCAACTAGAAAACTCCTAATAACTTGTGAAGGTCAAATTATACACCTATTTTTAGTTGTCCCAAGGGGCCGTCAAGGATGTGTTTTTAAGCCCAACACTGTTTTAAATCTTTTTCAATCAGTTGGCAAATCTATGAAGAAAAGGTAGACATGGTTTTAACTGACCCAAAGTCAGGGAAATTTTTTCATTCTGCCTTTGCAGACGATTGGGTTTTTTTGTCACAACTCCATCGGGCTTCAAAAACCAAATTAAATAACTGCAAACAGCTTTCAAATAGAAATTAGATTTAAAATGGATAAACAAAAAAATGGGATTCAAAAAAGGAGTTTCTTGGGAAAAACGAACAAAGGTTTTTGACAATGCTAAGATAGAAGGGCAATATTTTTTTTTTTTGGGGTTTTTTTTTTCAACAAAACTTAGTCCAAGACTTGGGACTGAACACTTAATTATAAAGGGAAAAGGCTTGAAATTTCTTTAAAAAAAGCTTTTCCCAAAAAAAGGGTTCGGTTTTCCATTATTTTAAAGGTTTTACGCCCAAAAAAATCCATTTTTTAAATTTTTCTTTGGGGGGTCATCTTTTTGATGGGGTTGGGAAGTTCACTTGCTAGCACAACGTTTTCGGGGGTTCCCCCTTAAAAACCCCAAAAAAAAAGGTATCGGGGAACGGGAAAAACCCCCTCTTTATTTAACTCAAAGAAACGCGATTCGATAGGTTAAAAAATTTTTTATGGGAAAAACAATTTACCGCGGCAAACAAAAGTTCTAATCCAAAACAAATGGTAAAAAAACTGGTAACAATGTAAAAAGAATTGTTTTGTAGACTGGGTTTTAACTTTTTAGGTTAAAACAGGAAAATTTTTGGGAATGTTCTTTTCTACATGTTCAAGCAAGATTAATTGATTGTTTATACAAGGGTCGAGCTTAGGATAAGGAAAGTAGCAAGCAAGCTTTTAAAGTCGTTTTTGAAAGGGGAAATTTTTCTTGTGATTGTGTATTTTGTTTTTAAAGTACTTTTTCACATCAAGATTGAATGTTTTAAACCTTTGAAAATAATCTTTTCCCATATAGTCATAATTCAAAAGACAAAATTGTCCGTTTTGTTAATTCTGTAAAATGAAAACCCCAAGTAAGTCTCACTTTAAATGATTTAAGGGAAGCGTTATTTTAAATTTGACAACTACCCCTGTCATCATTCTTCTACCACGGGTAAAAAAACATACAAGTTTCAAAAAATTTTTTCCCCGCAATTCGTAGAAGACAATTTTTTTCAGGGCGTGTATTAAATGAAAATGCTATTAAAAAAGAAAAACATTTTTTAAGGAGTTCTCTTTTTTCTCCTCTTATAAGTAATTTTTTACACCTTTTTTTTTTTTGTGTATGTTGCTTTTGTTGTTGGTTTTTCTTTGTTTGTTTATCCATAACCTCCTTCTAAAGTGAGTACACAATCGTTTGTAATATTTTTAAACCGCTCCTTTTTGTGTATTGGCGATTCATTTTTAAAATGAATCAGATTTGGGATGACTTTATTTTTTACCCCCCCAGCCCTTGACTCTTGTCTCCCCCCCCTTCCCCCCCCCCCCCCCACCCCGAACCTTTGTTATGGCTGTGGCCGATGTTTTAAAAAAATTCGTTCGTTTTGTTCGTTCGTTTTCGTTCGTTCTTCTCTCTCTCCCTCTCTCTCTTCCTCTCCTCTCTCTCTCCCGCTCTCTCTCTCTCCTCTCCCATTTTTTCTCTCCCTCTCTCTCTTTTAGTCGTTTTCTAAACCCCACTTTTTGTTTTCAGGGACACAAAAAACAGACATAGACCTAATGAGAGAGGAAGAGAGAAAGAGAGAGGAGAGAGAGGGGAGAGAGAGAAGAAGAGAAGGGGAAAGAGGCAAGAAAAAGAGACAGGAAGATCGACAATAAGTTGTGAAAGAAGAGAGAGGGAGTGAAAGAATGGAAAATTTAAAAAACCCCCCCTCACCCCCAGTCTCCTCAAACTGGTTTTGGTTTTTGTGTGTGGTTGTGTGGTGGTGTGTTTTTTGTTGTGTGGTGTTGGTGTGTGGGTGTGTACAAAGTTCACAAACGAGACAAAGAGGCAGCGACAACGATAACAGACATGACAAGCAGCGACTCACCCCCAAAACGGGGGGGGGGGGGGGGGGGGGGGGGGGGGGGGGGGGGGGGGGGGGGGGGGGGGGGGGGGGGTGGGGGGGGGGGGGGGGGGGGGGGGGGGGGGGGGGGGGGGGGGGGGGGGGGGGGGGGGGGGGGGGGGGGGGGGAAAGGGGGGGGGGGGGTTTTTTTTTGGGGGGGGGGGGGGGGGGGGGGGGGGGGGGGGGGGGGGGGGGGGGGGGGGGGGGGGGGGGGGAGGGGGGGTGGGGGGGGGGGGGGGGGGGGGGGGGGGGGGGGGGGGGGGGGGGGGGGGGGGGGGGGGGGGGGGGGGGGGGGGGGGGGGGTGCGCCCCACACAAGTGGCCCCCCAAAAAAAACCGGGGAGTAGAACCCCAGGGCGCAGAACTTTTTAATTCAAAATTTTTTTGGCAGCAAGTGGGGTTTTTCAAGGGGGAAAAAGGGAGAGTAAGGGAAAGAAGAAAAGGAAGAGGGGGGAGAGGAGAGGAAAAAAAGGGAAAAAAAACAAAAGGGGTTTGGGGGACATAATCTTTATTTTCCCTCCATTTTTCTCTTCTTTAAAATTTTCCGCTCTTCTTTTCTTCCCCTTCCCCCAAAAAATGCCCTGAACATGCTGCAAAAACCCCCAAATTCCCCCTCCTTCAGGGCTTCGGTTTGGGGGGGCGATTCCCACCTTTCTTTTGGGTTTCTTCTTTTTTTTTCAATCCTCTTCCCCTCCTTTCTGACAATAATATTGCTGTCCCTCAAGAATTCTCTTCCTCAGTGTCCGTCTGTCTGTCTGTCCGTCGACGTTGTCTCTATCTTTGTCTCTCTGTTTGCCTATCTGTTTTTTCTTTGCATTTTACTTTTCCCTCATTAAACTCCCCTTTCTCTGTCACACACACACCACACAAAACACACACACACACACCACACAACACGCACGCAAGCACGCACGCACGCACGAACGAACGCCGTGCGTGCGTGTGCGCGTACGTGCGTGCGTGTGTGGGTACTTTGCGTACTTTGCCTGCATGCGTGAGTGCGCGCGCGGTGGTGTGTGTGTGTGTGCGCGCGCGCGCGCGCGCGCGTGCGTGCGTGCGTGCGTGCGTGCGTGCGTGCGTGCGTGCGTGCGTGCGTGCGTGCGTGCGTGTGTGTGTGGGGTGTGTGTGTAAAGGTAAAATGAAAAGTACAAGGAAAGAACGAAAACATAGACAATAGAACCCAACACATAGTGATGAAGACCCAAAAAAATGACACGGGAGTAGAATTCCTGAGGGTTCAGCATGAACTTTTTCTAGATTCAAGCAAGTTTGGAGTTTGGACAGCAAGTAGGAGAGTATTACAGAGAGAGAGAGAGAGAGAAGAGAGAGAGAGAGAGAGAGAGAGAGAGAGAGAGAGAGAGAGAGAGGAGAGAAGAGAAAAGAGAGAGAGAGTGGAACGAGGGTGTGGTGGGATCACTAGGATCAGTGGATGTGTTCCAACTCCAGGTTGTTTTGCATGCAGGAATTGGCAGATAAGAAGTTGTCCCGATCGTCGTTCGGGTTTTCTGTGCCCTTGCCCGCCGACCTGCTCCTGAACGATGTCTGCAACACCACACATGCCCCCCACTCCTTAGGACATGAAGCATTCGAGTTTTTGGTGGGGCTGAGTCCCACTTTCTTGTTTTCCTTCTCTTTTTTTCACATCCTCTTTCCTCCATTTCTGATCACGTTCTCACTCTTACACTCACCCTTTCCCCGCTGTCTGTCCCCCCCTGACTGACTGGTAATTAATTCACTTCACTCCCTCAAAATCCCTTGGTCAGTCAGTCAGTCTGTCAGTCAGTCCCGTCACTCCCCTCACTCACTCCTCACTTTCTTTACACACCTGCTCACTCACTCACAAGCCAACTAATAACGAGAGGAACGAACGAAGTAAAGAACAGAGCCAAGCTGAAACAAAACAAAACTTAAACAAATAACTGAACCTAAACTAAAACTAAACTATACAAAGCCGGTTAAGCTAAACCGACTTACAAGTAACAGACAATCTGATTGACTGACTGGCTCACAACTGATGTTTAACATGAAAAAAACAATCCAGGATGTTCCAGCATTATAAATCATCTCTCAATGACTTGCTCCAGAACGAGAGGTGGGAGAAAATAATTCGAGGAGGACCAGGGTGGGAGGTTGGAGAGAGGGGGACAGGGAGCTTAGGGCATCTTATACATTTTTTTTTTCAACAAGTTTCAGCCATGAGCGATGGGGGTGGTGTTTAAACAGATAACACCGCACAGTCAGCCAGCTGTCTAAGGTGTCCACATTGGGATTCGGGTGACTCTGGAGGATTAGTTTCCAGTCTTTTTTTTTTTTTTGGGGGGGGGGGGGGGGGGTTAATATCAGGATAAGACTTGTCCGGAGGTTCCGTCGCCTAGGCGAGATACGTCTGTCACATTCGGTCTTGATGGAGTGTAAGGCGTCCTGCCCTACGACTATTGTAACAGTGTCTTCATGTCAGTAATACTGTTGCTGCGGTAGTGGCCGTCACGCTGAAGTTCATTCAACAAAGAAGACGAAGAAGAAGAAGAAGAAGAAGAGAAAGAAGAGAAGAAGAAGAAGAAGAAGAAGAATAAGAAGAAGGAGGAGGAGGAGAGGAGGAGGAAGGAGGAGGAGGAGAAGAAAAAAAGAAGGAGGATAGGAGGGAGGAGAGGGGTGAGGAGAAGGAGGCAGAGGAGAGTATGGGCAGCGATATATAAAGGTACACGATTAGGGTGAAGATAGAAGAGGAGGATGAAGACAACACGAAGGAATGAGAATGATAGAAATAAACGGGGCGAGGAAGGAAAGTGCTGAGACGGAACTAAGGATGGGAGATGAGGAACAGAAAGAGGTGAAATGGAACGTAGAGGAACCGATAGAATAACCGGAGGAAAACGAAGAGAAGAAGATGGAGGGAAAAAGGCCAGAAGAAGGATGGAGGAGGAGAGAGAAACAAGGGTATGAGGTATACTAGCAGGAAGATTTAGTTTTGCACGAAGGAAAATAGGGGGAAAGAATGTGGAAGATGAATCAACAAAAAAGGGGATGACAGAAGGAAAAGAGGATGAGAGGAGTAAGAGAAGGAGGAGGAGGAGGATGCGGAGGAGGAGAGGAGGAGGAGAGGAGGAAGAGCAAGGAAAGAGGAAGAGGAGATAAACGGGAGAAAAGAAGATAATGTGAAAAAAATGGGCTGAGAAGAACAACAAGAGGATTGAGGAAGGGGAGGAGTCAGAGGAGGAGGAAGAGGAGAACAAAAGATGAGGTGAAGAAAAAAAAAATGAAAAGAAAAACATTAGGAAGATGGGAAGGGGAGGAAGGAGAAGGAAGATGTAACCTGAGAAAGAACAGGAAGAGGCAAAAAGAAGAGGAAAGAAGAGGAAGAAGAGGAAGAGGAGAACGCAGATTGAAAAGAACAGGAATGAGGGGGGAGTAGAAAACCGGAAGAGGAGGAAGACATGGAAACATCATGAAAAGACGGATAAAGGAGACACTAAAAATAGGATAAAGAGAAGCAGCAAAGCCGTGCAATCTAATGACAGGGGGTTGGATTACAAGGCAAACTAAAACAAGATAGCACCTTCCCTCGGGACCGTTGCACTGGGAAAGGCGAAAAATGGACCTGGGTGGTAATGTATGTGTACCGGACAAACGGCGTAGGAGGAAAGACGGTGCTAAGAAGGTCAACTGGAGATGGCAAGTTGCCTGCCTGTGTTTCTCTACTCTCGTGTCCTTCTTCCTTTCTCCGCTTCTCCTGATTTTCCAACTGTTCAACCCCTTCCTGTTCCTTTTATCTGTGCGTTTTTTCTCTTTCTCTTCTTCATTCCCCTTCTGCATCTTACTCTTTACTATCCGGTTATATTCGTCTTCCTCCTCCTTTCATCCACTTCCTAATGTTGTTATAATCATTTTCGTGTGTCATCTCATCAATTTTGTCTCCTCCTCTTTCTCCTCCTCTGCACGTCCCATTCCCTCGCCTCCTTTTTTTGTTGCTCTTCTAAATCCCATTCATCTACGTCTCATCTTTCTCCCGTTTTTCTTCTCTCAATATTTGGTCTCCCCCTTCTCCTCCTCCTCCTCCCCTCCTCCTCCAGTTCTTCCTTTACCCAACCCTCCTCATACTCTGGCACCTCCAATCCTCTTCTCTTCTTTGATTTTTATCCTTTCCCTCCTTTTTTCCCTGACTCAACCCCCACATACACTTGGGGTCCGTTCTTCTTCTTCCTTCATTTTTTTGTCGAACTAATCTTCCTTCATGTTCTCCTCATAACCATCCTTCTCCGCCTCTTCCTCCTTCTGGTCTTCTTTCCCTTCTTCTTCTTCTCTTCGCTTTTTTTCCTTTTATTCTTACTGTTCTTCTACGCGTTCCAACTTTCTCCACCTCTTATGATCCCTCATCTCCATCCTCTCTCTCTCTCTCTCCTCTCTCTCACTCGTCTCTCTCTCTCTATCGCTCTCCTCTCTCTCTCTCTCACTCACTTCAAGTTCTTGTTCATGGTTCTTTTTGTTGTTGTTGTTGTTTGATCTTCTCTTCTGTTCTTCTTCTTTTTCATTCTTCTTCTTCTTCTTCTTCCTTCTTCATCTTTCTTCTTCTTCTTTCTTTCTTCTTCTTCTACTTCTTCTCCTCCTCCTCCACCTCCTCCTCCTCCTCCTCCGCCCTCACTCCAGCTCCTCCTCCTCAAATTTCTTCTTCTTTTCTTTTCTCTTCTTCTTCTTCTTCTTATCTATCTTCTTCTTCTTCTTCCTTCTCTTCTTCTTCTTTCTTTCTTCGTCTTCACTACTCTTCGCTTCGTCTTCTTCTTCTTCTTCTTCTTCTTCTTCTACTTCTTCTCTTTCCTTCTTCTTCTTTTTCTTCTTCTTCTTCTTCTTCTCCTCCTTCTCCTTCTTCTTCTTCTCTCTTTTTCTTCTTCTTCAAATTCCCTCTTCTTCTTCAAATTCTTCTTCTCTTCCTTTGCCTGCAGGACATCAGAGACGTAGCCACCTACCGCACCAACATTGATACTGACATTGGAAACGCTGTTACCGTGTTCGCGGACAGGACGCTACACTCCATCAAGGCAGAATAAGACAGACGTGTCCTCGCCCTACAGCGACGGAAACCCACCGGACAATCTCTCCAGAATCAACCAAAAGGACTGGAATTATTCCTCCAAGCGTCACGCCGAAACCCATAAGAGACACCGCACTGATCCTGTCACCGCCTGTACAGTATGTGTTGAGTTTAAACACCTCTCCCATCGCTCATGACTGAAACTCTGTTGAAAAATCTTGAATAACTAATGTTAACGCAACGGCCAAAAGAAAAAACCGAAGGGCAAACGAATCACAAGACTAAAACACGACGCGTTTCAGACCTCTAAGGTTCTTCTTCAGCAAGAATACAAAACAAATCTGACAACGAAAATAAACGAGCAAATCACTTATCTTCATCCACTTCAGCGCATCTGATAGGCGTTGAATCAAATAAAGAGATTGCTTCGTTTATTTTTCCTTGTTCTGATTGTTTTGTATTTTTGCCCTGAACATATACCTATGAGATTGACAGGCGTCATTTTTGTTGTTGTTTGGTTTTTTTTGTTGTGTGTCTTGTGACGTTTGCACGATGTTGTTTTGTTGTTGTCGTTGTTGTTTGTCGTTGTTGTCGTAGTTGTTGTTGTTGTTGTGTTGTCGTCCGTTGTTGTTGTTGTTGTTGTTGTTGTTGTCGTTGTTGTCGTTGTCCGTAGTTGTCGTTGATGTCGTTGTGTTGTTGTTGTTGTTGTTGTTTTGTATGTTATGGTGGTGCGTAACATAATTTTTTAAAATTTTGTGTAATATCCGTCTGCAGTCGCCTCACATTGCAACCTAATCTGTTTGAAAAAGATGAAAGTAAATGCACAAGGCCCCCTCACCCCTCCGCTCCTGCTTCACTCTCCTCGTCTCCCGCCCACCCTTCCCCATCTCCTTTTCTCCTCCTTCTCCTTCCACCCCAAAATATTGAGAATGACATAAACAATGCTGGAATGTGTTTTTGTTTTGTATGATAATCAGTCAGTCAATCATGAGCAGTCAGTGGATAAGACCTGGCTTGTTACGTTCTTGGATAGGTCAGTTTATTTTTTTTATTGAGGTTTTGTTTCAAGCTTGGTTTGGTTATTTAGGTGGTTTGTTTTTCCCCCTTATCGTTAGACTGCTTATGAGTGTGTGAGTGGAGTGGTGAGTGATTGAGTGATTGAGTGAGTGAGTGAGTGCGTGAGCGAGCGACTGACTGACTGACTGACTGACTGAATTTGAGTGAATGAGATCATGAGACAGTCATTCCGTCAGTCAGCGAATTAGTGAGTTAGTTCGTCAGTTTGTTCTTGGTTGGTCGGATACTTGTTTGTACGACAAGAATAATGAAAGACTTAGTTATGAAGAAAAAGATTAGTCGTTAGTTATCATATGAATTATACATTGACATGTACGAGAGACCACAGTAAAACTCACTTTTTACAGCGAAACCCGCACTAGGAACGTTTTTCCTTCATCCTCAAAATTCGAAGATACATAAGCAGATACAAGGTCGTTTCTAAGCATAACAAGATATTCACACAGACACAGTATATTTACTTTTAAATCCTTACATTTTTTTTAATTCCTCCAATGATCTTTTTCTATCCCAAGTCTTAGTGTTCTCTTTCTTCTGTCCCTCCTCTTCTTGTTTCACTTTTCATATTTTTAATGTATTTTTGTTTTCGGCCAGCGACAAATGTGTTCGCACTAACCTTGCACAGGTTTACATTGTTTGGCAAATGACGGATCCCAACACAAACCATTAATGTATACAAGTAAAAGAAACAGATAAGAAAACAATCGTCCCTGATTCAACATCTTTCTATTTTTGTACTTTCAATCTTCACAGCAATAGGATAACTGTCTGTTAAGGCTACAGTTCAAAAAGATACTATTTCCGAATTATATACATCTTTCTCTACGTGTGTGCACGCGCATGTGTGTGTGTGCGTGTGTGTGGGTGGGGT
>CM031595.1:20208046-20251563 GCA_018398815.1 Conus ventricosus | reverse complement strand
TATGTTAATACTGGCGATCAATATAGTGCTGCATCGCAGGAACAAGTGTAGGCCTCTTAGCAGGGGCATGGCGACCCGCGCTTTACCCTAGGGTTTGTCTTTAGCTCTTGGCCTGTGTTCATTAGCTGTAGGTGCTGCTAGCAAAAATTAAAACTAAAACTCCAAAAGCACACAGCTATGGTTCAACTAATAACGGCTAACTTAGCTCTTTTCAAACTGACAAAATAAAGCACTAGTTGACTAAACATCACGGATAAAGAATTTAATCTTTTACAGACCGATTTTGATGACTACAAAAGACAAAAGTTTGATCTTCAAAGAAAGGCGGGACAACCTTTTCTCAACAGCCAGACGCCGAGCAGAAAAAAAAGGAATGCTTAAAAAAAGTAAACGAAACATTAAACTCTGTTCAAAAAGGGCTCACAGTAACAACATCGAAGGGTGTTTATACTTTGTTTATGAGTCCAAGCACAAAAGACCGTTGATATTGATTCTGATTAAGCCGTTGTATTTTTTTAAATTTAAATAAATATGTTGGCTTAGAAAAGAAAGACAGCTTTGGCTAAGATAAAATGAAGGCCCAGATGAATTGTTTGAAGGAATGTTTGAGAGAGAGCATTTATCAAGAGCACTGAATGATATTGATTTAGAAGTCATTGACCCAACAAAAGTGCAGGCAAGCGTTGTACATGCCATTTTTCAAGCCCAAATAAACTAACAATAGACCCGCCGTTAAAGAAATGTTAGCGTTTTAATCGACTATGTAACAATAAATGAAGAAAATCAGAAGTTGGGTCTCAACTAAACAACAGACTTTTCTTTCCTCTAATGACTTAACACCCGGTTGGGCAGACGAACTGCTTACACAGTTTGACGCTGCCCCTGAAGAAGCTAAAATGAGAGGCTCTGGTTGGTCAGAGGGCGAAAAATCTTTGAGATTAGATTTTAAAAAAGGCTAAGTATGCACCCATTGTAGGCAAGGCTTACATTCCGCTACCCGAGAGTTGGTTTCAAAGAGAGCAGTTTAAACATAAAGAATTCAGACGACAAATGTTTCATGTGGTGTGTTCTTGCAAGGCTGCATCATGTCGCGAACACGCAGAGGAGTGACTAAAATATCGGCAATACACCAAAAATCTTAACTTTAGTGGGGTGTCCTTTCCTGTTTATGTAGACCAAATTGATCAGTTTGAAGAGCAAAACAAACCAATAACTAAAATCGGAAATGAAATGAGGTAGGGAACAGTAAACGATAAACAGTAAACAAGTGGGGTATGTTTTTCTCCCATAAGGAAACCTAACACAGAGAACTTTTATTCAGCTGGCACAGCCTTTAAACTTGAATAAAGTCAGACAAATACATAGACGAACAATTAATAGTGGGGGAAAAAAAAGCGCAGGCCAACAACTGAACTGTCTGGCAAGATTTGTTCTTGGGGGGGGGAGGGGTGAGGAGAGGGGAGTTTGAAGATGGAGGAAAAATGGCGAAAATGATATTAAAATAAAAAAATATGTTACAGATATGTTTACTTCTTCATAGCTGCATAAGGGGAAAACCATCGCAATCCCTTTTAATGAAGATTATATTTCGTATTTGCCTGCATACGAGGCCTTTTCGCCCGCTGGTTCGGCGACTCTTCAGGGAGACACGGCTGTTGTGTCTGCGCTCCCGGCGTCAAATAGAGGACACACCACAGTCCATTAAAAACTGTGGTGTCTCACCACCATGGGTGCAAAAAGAATCCATAGCACCCCAGTGCGCCTGCGAAGAGTAGTAAATGCAACCAAACCCCCCCCCCGGAAGTGTGGGGAGGAAAAAAAATTGCTGTAAACTAAAGACATTATGCAAATAATATAAAATGTAGGGGACATTCTTTGAGCCTTAGCCTGAGCGATCACCCACATGATGCAAGGGAGATCAAAAGACAAACACAAAAAAACAGGAGGACAGAAAAATCAATTTCCAAATAACCTCATTTTATCAAAGCAAAATCGGAAATGAAATGAGGTAGGATACAGTAAACGTTAAACAGTAAAACAAGTGGGGTAGGTTTTGCTCCCATAAGGAACCTATAACTGAGTAACTTTTATGCAAGACTGCGCACGCCTTTTAAACTTGATAAGTCAGACAAATACATTAGCGATACAATCTAATGTGGAGGGAATCAAACAAGCGCAGGCCAACAACGGATAATCCTGTATAGGCAAAGCTTGGACTTGTGGGGGAGGGGAGTTTGAAGATTGGAGAAACTGGGAAAAATGAACACAGTATTATGGACTGTGGTGTGTCTCTTTGCTGACGCGGGAAGCGCTGGCGCGCGCCGGCCGTGTAGCCCTGGTGGGGGTCCGGTTCCGGCGGGCGGGGGGCCTCGGGGGCAGGGCAATGCAATTTTATCTGACTTCAAAAGGGATTGCGATGGTTCCTTATGCAGCTAGTGATGAGTTGGGTCATATCTGTTACATTTTTTTTTTTTTTTTTTTTAAATTTCTCTTTTTCCCAGTTTCTCCATCTTCAATCTCCCCTCCCCTCAAGTCAATCTTTGCCAGACAGTTCAAGTTTGTTGGGCCTGCGTTGTTTTTTCCCCCAACTATTAGATTGTTCGTCTATGGATTTGTCTGACTATATCAAGTTTAAAAGGCTGTGCCAGCTTGAATAAAAGTTATCTGTGTTAGGTTTCCTTTGGGAGAAAGAAACATTACCACACTATTGGTTACTGTTTATCGTTTCTGTTCCCTCCTCATTTCTTTTTCCGATTGTGGCTGTGATTAAATTGAGGATTTATTTGTATTTGTTTCTGTCCGTCTGTGTGTTTGTTTCTTTTGTTTCTCCCTTGCTCTTTGGAGTGGACTTCGGGTTGGCTCAATGACTGTTCCCTACATTTTTATATTATTTGCATAATGTCTTTAGTTTTACAATTGTTTTACCTCCCCACACTTTTCGTTTGGTTGCATTTACTACTCTTCGCTGGCTGCTCTGGGGGTGCTAATGGATCTTTTTTGCACCCATCGGTGGTGAGTAACACCACAGTTTTATGGACTGTGGTGTGTCTCTATTTGACGCCGGGACGGAGCGCAGGACTCACAACCAGCCGTGTTCCCTGATGAGTCCCGATCCACGCGGGCGAAAGGCCTCGGAAGCAGCAATACAAATATATCTGACTT
This sequence comes from Conus ventricosus, assembly GCA_018398815.1. Classification (NCBI taxonomy): domain Eukaryota; kingdom Metazoa; phylum Mollusca; class Gastropoda; order Neogastropoda; family Conidae; genus Conus; species Conus ventricosus. Next base: position 20,248,401 of record CM031595.1, on the reverse strand, counting down.
TACAAAGGGATTTGCGATGGTTTCCTTATGCAGCTAGTGATGAGTTTCATATCTGTAACATTTTTTTTTATTTTTAATTTCTTTTTCCCAGTTTATCCATCTTCAAACTCCCCTTCTCCTCCTCACTCCCCTCAAGTCCAAATCTTGCCAGACAGTTCAGTTGTTGGCTCCTGCGCTTGTTTTTCCCCCACTATTAGAGTGTTCGTTCTATGTATTTTTTCTGACTTTATTTCATAGTTTTAATGGCTGTGCCCAGTCTTGTATAAAAGTATTACTCTGTGTTTGGTTTCCTTATGGGAGCAAAACATACACTCACTTTCCTGTTTTACTGTTTATCGTTTACTGTTCCCTTACTCATTTCATTTCCGATTTTTGCTTTGATTAAATTGAGGTTTATGTGTATTTGTTTTCTGTCCGTTCTGTGTGTGATGTCTTTGGATTCCCTTGCATCTGAGGGTGGATCCATCAGGCGTTAGGTCTAAGTCTGTCCCCTACTTTTTATCATTATTTGCATAATGTCTTTACGTTTTCAATTTGTTTCCTCCCACACTTTCGTTTGGTTGCATTTACTACTCTTTCGCTGGATGCTATGGGGGTGCTTTTGGATTCTCGTTTTGCACCCATGGTGGTGTGAACACCACCGTTTTATGGATGTGGTGTGTCTTATTTGACGCCGGGAGCGCAGACACAACCAGCCGTGTCTCCCTGATGTGTTCCAGATACAGCGGGCGAAAGGCCTCGGAAGCAGGCAATACAATTATATCTGCCTTTAAACGGGAGTGCGATGGTTCCCTTATGCAGCTAGTGAAGAGTTTTCATATCTGTAACATATTTTTTAGTTTTAATATTTCATTTTTCCCAGTTTCGTCCATCTTCAAACTCCACTCTCCTCTCCCCGCCCCTCAAGTCCAAATCTTTGCCAGACAGTTCAGTTGTTGGCCTGCGCTTGGTTTTTCCCCCACTATGAGGATTGTGCGTCTATGTATTTTGTCTGTCTTTATTCCAAGTTTAAATGGCTGTGCCAGTCTTGAATAAAAGTACTTGTGGTTAGGTTTTCCTTATGGGAGCTTAAACATTACCCCACTTGTTTACTGTAAACAATAACTGTTAATGTATACTATGGGATGAGGAGAAAAACAAATTTGGTGCCAAAATTAAAGTGTCCAGAACAGCCCAACATTGGCGAAACAAAGACAAATATCATGTTGACTTACTCCGCTGATGTTCTTCACCAGCCAGGGATTACCCCATACACATTGATAGCACGATGAGTTGACTAATTGAAGCTTACTTCAAAAAGATCATGGCAAACAAGATTTCTGTAGTAAATGTTTAACAAAGAATTCATCTGTTCAAGCCCGCGTAGCGAACATAAGAAACTTTGTAAAAAAGTTCTGTAGAGACTGTAATACAGAACTAATAACACCCCAACCGGTATATAAAGTTAGTTTAAGAATGGAAATACGGATGCAAAATTCTCCCATATGTTAGTTTACGCAGAATTTTGAATCTCTCATTGTTCCTTATGAGGGCCAGCGCCACACAAACTTAGAAAACAGTTCTTAATGAGTTATCATCAGATTTGTGCATTTGCCTTCATTGTTGTCAGGTGGATGGCGTTCATTCAAACCAAATTGTATAAGAGGCCCTGGTTGCTGCAGATACTTCCCTTGAATCGCATGCAGAAAGTGCGTATTGACTGTTATAATAATCTAAACTATCTGAAATCATAATGACGCCTGAAGACTCAACAACGTATGACTCGTCCACACCCCCATTGGGGTTGGATTTGCGGTTTAGAACTCATGGGATGAAGCAACAAATCAAATGTAAGAGACCATGATCACATTAGCGGGAAGTTTAGAGGAGCAGCGCACTGTAAATGCAATCTTCAACTAAAGTTGATCCTATAATCATGGAAGCTGCCCATCTTCTTTTCATACTTGCGATGGTTACGACTCTCATCTTATAATGAAAAGCAGTGGACGTTGCTTTCTGGTGTCATTGCATTGCACAGTCATCAGAAAAGGTACATGTGTCTTTCATCTAAATAACTGTCTTTCCTTATGTCTCTATGCAACACATGATGGGTTTCATTTAGAGTCACTGGCTATGTCCTTAAAGTCCTCGGCCCCAATAACGGAAGAACCTTTTGACTAAACTTTGTTAGTAAGGGGTTTCCCCTTTTGTGCTACTGTACAGTTATGGAAAGGTTTGTTGTAGATTCACTTCCGCCTATAGGCGCGTTCTTTTCTTGTCTTAGAGTTGAAAGGTCTTCAGCGATTCTGATTACAAGCATGCTCAAGATGCGTGGCAGGAAGTTAGATTGTAATACGATGGGTGACTATCATTGGACTCCTACTTGGGGGGCTGACGTTTGTTTGTTGGAGGATATTTTTGAAAAGTAAAGAATGACCTGCATGAAACATTACAGCCTGGATCACGCACATTACATTTCATGCGCCCGGGATGAGTTGGGAGCTTTATTAAAGTTTACTGGAGTACAGAATTGATTTATTGTCGGATTTACCAATGATAGATGATTGAAAAACGCGTTTTGCGTGCGGGGGATTTGTATGCGTCGCTTCATTATCTGTAAGCAAACAACAAATACTTGGAATGACTAAGATCCAAGTAAAGGTTATCTATTATTATGTATTTGATGCTAAAACAATCTGTTGTATGATGGGCATTGGCGCAATTCACCTTCCGTTACGCAACTTTAAATTGTACACAGACGGCGCCGGTACGTATAAAGTCCCAAAAAGCATTAAAGTGGTTGAGCAGTTTGACGCCGGATCAAACAGCGCGGTTTTCATTCTAGACGTTGACTTAGTATATCTCTCAGGAACTCCATGCATGATCCTGCTAATGGACTATTCCATTAGCAGCAGAAAGTCTAAAGATGGATCCAGGAACCACCCTAAACTTGATGCTCTAATTTCGCGGCAAAAAAAATTTTGTCTGTCATTTCAGACTTCTACAAGGTTTTATTTAAGACATGGTTGGAAGTTGACAGCAGTTCAATCGCTTATTGCTTTTGAACAAGAACAGTTCATGAAACCATTACATCATTGTAGAACTTACTCGATCTCAGAACCCAAATCACAGATGCTTCAGAATACGACTTTTCAAGCTGCTTGTTACTACAGCCGGTTTTTGGAAAGGACTATGGAGAATTCCCCACAAACGTAAAGATGCTAGATTAGTCCTCCAAAAGAGATAACGAAGACAATTAATGTTGACTTCAAACCTAATTATCCGGACTTCAGAAAATTTCATGATACACCTTCTTGGCATAATGATGAAAAAAAAAGAAAGTCAAATTAGACAAGCCTGATATTTTTTGGTTTACTGTTTTAGAATTTTCCATTAGCTTTTGATGTTAGAGTTTCATCATGACTTACTTTAGGCCCTCGTATCCTGAGTCCAGTGTATATTTTACTCTGATACAGGACGTTTTGTTATAGATTTCCCTACTGTAGAACTCTATTAAAAGGGCATGTAATTCGAAGTGGCTAAGGTCTTGAGGGATGGTATGACACGTCGATTATATCTAAAGATTCGCCCTTTGCATTCAATTACTATTAAGAAGGTTTTTCAGGAAAGATGAAGGAAGAATTATCTGGAAAGGTGATCAAGGAGTTTGTTGGTTTTAAGGTTATAAAACTGTTACAGTTTTTTCGAGCCAGGGTGAAAAATTAGTAAGTAAGCAAAGGAAGTATCTCGCAGCGTTTGTGCAGTCAAACATATCACTTGACAAACTAACAAAGAAGCATTGGTTGGCAATAAGACTTTTCTTCATGACAAACGTAAACTGCGACCTAATCTTCTTGAGATCAACACAACGGTTGTAATACAAAGAACGTCATCTAGATAGAACAAACACAAACGAGTATTTGTTAATCCAGAGTTTTTCTATGCAATTGGGCTCTGGAGGACCGCATAAACAGGGGGTTTATATTTTCATCAATCTTTTATTATAGATCCAATCATAGCTCATCAATTCATTTGTAAATCTTTTCTCTTGTTTGCTTGTCGCGTTCGAAATTATTTTTTAATATTTCAAGATATTCTTTTTCCCAATTTGGGGGTTTGGATTTGTAGGTGTTCTTGATGATTTAGCCATGCATTGATTAATCCTCCGGAAAATGTTTCCTTAATAGACATTACTCGCATGAAATGATTCCCGTAAATCATTTTCAAGGTCTCTTCCTTTACCATTCTTGGTTTCGTTTCTAGCGCCGCTTCCTTCTGGCCTTCAATTTAAACCAAAATATGTTCTACGTAAATTAATTAACAGCAGAGAATGTGTCTGGCGGAATTATCTGCAGTTCTTCTTTCACAAAAGATCTTTGAGGATGCTGGTGTTTTGTTGTGTCAGTTTCTCGTACAATAAATTTATAACACGGGCGGATGCTTTTTACGATTCTTTTTTATTTCATATGGATCAACCACTCCAAAAATGGTTCTGTTGCCCTGATTGCGACGTGTCCCTTCTGCTTCCCCCGTAAATAATGGACCTTTCTTCCAATCCAAATATGTAATGGTTGCCGGATGAAGGCTTCATTCAGCAACATTTATTGTTTTTCTTTAATTGATTGTACTGGTTTAGACCTTTATATTGTCATTATTACATTGGCGCATAACTGTGTGGCAGTGTCATCTTGTAACCCATTCTTGTGTTGCTGAGAACTTGTCAATCAGCTCTCTGTGATACTGTAGGAATAAAAGTCTTGAGCTAACTGTTTGTTAAAGTTTTCAACTAAAGCTGTGATCTAGTTGAACTCCCGGAATGCCTCTTTTAATGGTAAACTCTATGTTTTAAACAATAATTGATTCCACTTGGCCTTTAAATTCTTTTCCATCATCGGACTTGATCATGCGAGGATAAGTTATGGGGCATCGTTTGGTATTTCAGTTGTTATAGCGACAGCACAGCAGAAAGCCTATTTGTGTTTAAGGTCCGCATCTTTTGTATCTTGAGCTACGTCAATGACTCTGTAAGTGGTACTTAAAATCTTTTTCGGTCTAATCGTATCAGAGGGTAAAGTATAGAAGGTCCATTTGATGGGTTGTCGTTCGGTATTGTGTTCACTCAATGTCGTGGGCCTCTGTATTCGTCTAGGCGCTGGTAAAGAAATTTGCCAATCGCTTGTTAGATAACCAGTCTTTTGCTGTTGTTCCACTGAATCCAGCTGCTTGACTTGCTTTTTAATTGCTGTTATTCCCTTCCAATATTCCTTTTGGCGATAATCGATTTAGTTCATTTTTTTCTCAGCTATATTATGTGCAAAAATATACACATGGTCATACTCAAGACAATAACCTGATTTCTGCATTCTTTTGTCTTTTCTGAGGGTTGATAAAAAGTCACTGAATTGTGGGGGGGGCAATGTCTCGATTGGTTTGCCTGTTACTAAGATAATATTGTTTTTTTTGCTTGATCCAACATCTTTAAATGTGTAAGCTGCTTGCCCCTGTTTCTTTTCAGGGTGTTATTAATAAAATCCTAACTGCTTTACAATTCTCTGCTTTCATAGCGATCTTGTGCTGCAGCTAGTGGTCACAGCTTTGTTATGTCTCTTTTGCTCTCGCCTTCATCTCGCAAGTTTACTTATGGCGTAATGACTTCCACTAAAAGAGAGCGCATTAACACAGCGGCCCGCCTAATCATCAATACGAGTGAAGCCATTTTTATAAATGTATATTTTTTGTCTTTACATATTTATATTGTCCGGAATCGAATTATTCTTGCGTAACTAGAAAATTCTTTCGTAGCAACGAAGCTGCAATGATAGCAATTAGCTTTGCTGAATCCTCAAAGTATTGTTTGCCCTAGATCTGCTGGTTAATTCTTAACAGCTTTTACAAGCATTGAGTATCCTACACTTAGGCCTCCAATAACAGCAGATGGTATACAAGGTTAGCAACAGTTTTTTTCGGTGCTCTTTTTAGAAAAAAAATAATTATATTAATAAAAAACATGATCAGTGATGATATACTTCAGCTACAAGGCAGCCTAAACCTGCCTGAATTTTGAATGGACCAAGTTGATGACCAAGCTATTATGCACAAAAGGGAGGCTTGTATTCTTTGGGAGATGTGTGTGCCCCCAGCCAAAAAGTTCCTTGGAACTGAAATTTCAAGCATTGAACAGATTCAACAGATGTCGCCCACAAAGACAATTATAAAACGTATAATAAACAGGTATGAAGGCCAGCTGGCGGTTAGATTGGTGAAAGTGTGGCGGCAATACGGTTCTTAGTTTGTCTTACACTAAACTTGTCAGGCGATTTGCTCCATTGATCTGAACAAGATCACTTAAGTTATGATTTAACGTCAAGAATCCAGTTTTAACTAAGTCATTAGAGTCTCTAGTGGGAGTGTTCATACATTAATTGAATCTATTCTACAGATTTGGAACAATTGCTTATCGCCATATTAATCATGGGATTAATTACTTTTAATCTCATATAGATTTGTATTTCCTCTTCAAATGACCCCGACCGAGCAGAAAATCTTCATGTTATCAGGTGGAGAAATTAGTAACAAGCCAGCAAATCAGCAGAACCAGAAAAAACACTGAATCAGGCTCGGTGACCAGTGAAACGGCATCCTCATCGCTGGGCGTGTTAAATGAGGAAAAAAATTAGCAAGAGTGGAACAGACAAAAAATTTAATGTTACAGGTAATATAACTTATCATGAAAATAACGCCGCCAACGCCTCACGAAACATGTTGATTCGCAATGCTCTAGTATTAAAAAACTCTCTCATGTGATTACAAGGTCGTACTAGCCCAAAGGCTCTTCATGGCGTTATTTGAACTTTAAAAACGGTTGCCATTTTTGGGCCGCCGTGCTTGCTTGTGGGGTGGTGGTTATTTCGGTTATAAATATATAATCACAATGGCAAAGCCGAAAACAAAAGCATCATCAAAAGAAATTGAACACGCTATAAGACAGAATATAACAACAGCAGCAGCAGAACCGCTAATAACAAAACGATTCTTTTTGATCCATTTCAGATGCGAATAATATTTTATGAACTTATTTTTCAAATTTTTTTATAAAAAATAGTTATGGCGTATTATAAATGATAAAGTCAATAAATAAAGACATGGAGTCTATAAAAGACATTTCCTTTGATCCAGATATTGTAATCAATAGCGGTTTGCTTCGGACATGTAGACTTCATTTAAGATCTATTATCCCAAATCTCTAGTCTCAAGGGGCGTTAAAGATCAAGACACCTCATCGATGACGCGTTTTTGAGGGCGTGTTTTGGGTTTGGATGTACGATATTAGAACATTCTATCTATTTAACGATTTAATATACATAGTTTGTATTTTTTTTGATAATTATAAGATATCTTGAATAAGACAATTTTGTTGATAATTTATATTGGTCGCGATTCCTTAATTTCTCTATCTTGACCTGGTAACTTAATCAAGAAACTTATTACTTTAAGAACTTAATCAATGAACTTATTTGAGAAGATACTTGAAGTACAACTTATTCTCAAAATTTAAGTTAGTTCTTAAGGATGGACCTTAAATTAAGAATTTAGAGTGTGACTTAATTACAAAACTTGGCAAGTAGACTTGGGTTGGCTTAAGAACTTAATTAAGAACTGGGGGTGGCTTATATTAAAATCTCACACTTCAGAGGTAACTTTATTAACAGAACTGTTAAAGGTTAACTTGATCAACCTTTACCAACACTAACAGTCGTTCTCAAAAGGAGGTACAAGGGATTCACTTCGTCCATAAACTTGGTACATGGGAAATAAGCGCTGTAACTAGTCTTGGGGTGTTTAGAACGAGTTACTTTCCGTGGCCTATTGTGAAACTCTGGCTGGGCTCTCATTATGGTAATGCTACCTCGTGTTTTGTAGCGCTGGGTGACAGTGTGTCATCCACACACACACACACGCTTTACACTGTTATTATCATCCTTTAAAGTGTAAAAGACGTTTAAATCAAGTACAACATACACACTCACACCCCACGCGCGCGCATGCACACACAAACACCCACATACTTACGCGCACAGCTGATAAAAATAGATCACACGCGGCATTTGCGCCGCAACACTTACAACCACACTCCACACACCATTGCCCTCCCCATGTATACATGTACGGCGGCCCCGGGCGGATCATGTGATAGGAATAAGCACTATCCGATATACTTACTATGGGGACATGCCAGAGCCAGCCCACACACTACACAGCGCTGAAGTTCAGTGTAGAGAGTAAGAGAACGACAGTGAGAATTGAGACGGTTTTAGTTTGACAGGGAGCATATTATTACACGGCCAATGCGGCGATACTGCAGACGCTTGGTGTATGTGTGTGTGTGTGTGTTATAGGCTTTACCTTTTGGGGATAATCGTACAGTGTGGTGTTTTCAGCTTTAAGCAGATCATACAGCCACGGTCCAGGGTAGCAAGAGTTAGAGCGTTAGGCCTTGGCCGTTGCTTGCACACACACAGCAAAACAAAATAGTACGCTAGTGCGCAACACACACACGACCACACGCGGTCGCGCGCCTATGCACACTTCGATATACACACTGCTTCGCATCATGAGCGCACGTACACACACAGGCATATCTTAACGCACAGATGCTACGCCTTGAGTGTACGCGGGGAGAGCGGGATGTCTAGCCTGTTATACAGAACCTCCACATGCATGAGGTCGCGCACGCAGCTCTCTTTCAAGTTCTCGGTTGTTGCATCACGTAAGATGTGAGTTTAATGGGGAGTCTAGGTCTCTCCTGTATATCAAGTGTTATGTGATTGCGCTTGGTAGGTGACGCACTATATCCGAGTAGTGGAAGAGTAGTAGTATGTGGTGGGTATTCGTTTTAAATATAAGAATTCAATACTCGCTATGGGGGTCGGATTGGCCTCCCGCAGTCACCGTTCACACTTTCGGAGTGTGGAGTTGCTCGAGTCAGGGTGCCGATCTTCCCTCATTAGTTGGTCAAACAGTTTCGAGTTTCGAGTCTGAGACCTGAGTCTTCTTGGGGGTCAAGTTAACCCCATCCAGAATGAGACGGTGTCAGCCATTCTCTGACCGGGCCAGCCAGACCACACCCAAAAAACCCCTGGGCATAATACTCCTGGTGGTTTCCCCCTGTAAGGCCCTTGGTACGTCACAAAAGTGGCCTGCAAATTATAATTAAATTCAACAGTCGGCTATGCTCAGGGGAGGGGGTTTGTTTCTTTGGGGGGGTTTTTTTTGCTATTTTTTTTGGTTAAAAAAATTGTTTTTTATTTTATTCTACATTATATATGTTTGTTTGCGTGATCCTGCCATTTTCATTTTTTCTAATATATCAGATATTAACACGAACACAGCAAATATAAGTCCACACACGCTACAGTTGGCTAATCCAACCAATGTTTTTAAAGTCTCTCAGAAAACACATACCACTTCACAATCCTCAACTCCAGCAATGGAATAATGACAAGGCAGAGCTGCGTGTAAGCCCTGACACGTAATTTAATAAGACTGGCGTTGGTTCAAAATCGCCATGCACCAGGCACGCGGAAAGTAATCGGAGATAGTGCAAAGTCTTTGTAGGCGGAAACTAGACATTTAATAGGTTACCTTGCCCCACCGTTTCGTATTTGGGCTGCGTTCAGCCAATCTGCTTTTCCCATACGTTACTCTATGGGACGCTGTTCAGCCACGGCTACGTCCCCTACGTTACTCTCTGAAAAGTTTAGTGAATTAGTATGAAAAACGGCTAACCATACCACAGTATGTTTGTTTGTAGTAATCGTTATTTTGGGGTTATTGAAGTCTTATTTCAGAGAACAGGGAAAACTTTATTTTGGGCCACTTTCGCCCGAAACTGGGGTGAGGGCGAAAAGGGGCCCAGAATGAAGGTTTTCCTGTTCTCTGGTGTTTTATGGTTTACTTTCGTATGCATTTATGCATCGTCGTGCGGCCCACAAAGAAAGTCTCTGTGTTTTGTCGGACATTGAAGTCCGAAGATGGGCAAGCGGGTGTCGCAACGTAGTTCTGATCCTCTCGTTTTTGTTCCACGGACTTTTACTCCGCGCTGTGGGTTGACAATTGAACTGAACCCAGGTACCCTGAAACGGCAGTAAGGAGGAGAGTTCTCATGCAGACACGGACGAGGAGTGCCCAGAGGGTTCCTCGCCTGCAGCCAGTGCTCGCCGTCCCCCCAGTCGCCTGGTGGAACCTTCTATTGCAGTTGTTCATGTCGTGTCTTCAGATGTTGAAAAATGTAAGTTTGATGGGAATGAAGGCCGACATGAGAGAGATGAAAGAGGACGCTAAGTGATTGACTTGTTGGATGTTTTCTCTGTTTTAAGCAGGAGATTTACAGATCTCAAGTGTGATAATAACGAAAGGCTCAGAGAATACATAACGAAAAGTATCTGACTGAAAAATGTGATGAATTAGAGCCAAAGGGCAGATGATCTCGATTGCCGTTCAAAAAGGAACATGTCATTTTCACGGCCAGGTGTTCATCGAAGAGAGAATGAACTCGACAAGAGTGTGAGGCTTTTGATTCTGGGACTTAATGACAGACAAACTGGATCGACCGAAAGAACATACCATTTGAAGACTTCACAGACTGAACAGAAAGGCAGACGCTCGAATATATTGGTTGTTGCAACTTTCTATAAAACATAAAGAAAAACTGTTTAACGCCAGAAAGGCAAATTTCGAGGACCAAAATATTCATAAGCGAGGAATTTTCTCGCGGGTTAGGGAAATTCGAAAAACAGTTTGGTGCCTCATCTAAGAAAGCGAGAGCATCGTCTTAAAATTTCTAGAGAGAGGTAGATTTAAGCTGCAGCTTGGTCATGAGGCAGATAAAAGTTGGTGTCGTTAGTGTGTGAGTGATAGATGTGTATTTGTGCTGTAGTGTTAGTAGTAAGAGTAGTCATTGTGTCTGTATCTCTTCACACTTGTAGTCGGGGAAGAGTCTGTCGTGTAGCGCGATGTAAGTAGGGAAACAAGTTATAAAAGTCGGGAAAACCGCTTGTTACGCCTGAACACGAGTTTGAAATATCACGTGCAGTTTCGGGAGTAGGTCGGGTCGAACATCCGTGGCCCGCGATACACACTGTCAAAAAAAATCAAGCGTGTGTTTCTCTGATTTTCATGTGTCCCCGAATGAAGTACGAGATTGGTATTGAGGGATGTACTGTGATGTTAGTTCGGTCATCGATATTTGGGATATTAGTGATATTATTGAGTCATGAGGGTGAGGTGATGTTGGTGTCGTCATTAGTCATGTTGAGGGGGATGCCAATGTTGTGTTAGTCAATGGTGTGTGTGCTTGTCAGTCATGTTGGTTGGTCATGATGGTCTGTTGAATGTCAGTGATGTAATTGTCCTGATAATTGTGATTTTTGTCTTGTTGTTAGTTTATGATGGTGGTACTTGCATTAGTCATGATTGTGTCGATGTTATTAGTTGAATGCAATTGTTGTCACTTCATGTCAGTCATGGTATTGGTGACGACAGGAATAGGAATAATAATTGTGATTTTTTTTTTTATATGTTAGTGACATTATTGATTATGACCATGATAATGCAATATGATGTGATGATGACGTTTTCGGACCACAGCGCAAGAAAGTTTTCAATAATGTATGGTTAATTTTTTGAGTATAATATTGAAGGGACTGGCACGTTTTTTATTGAACCTGAATGCAGATTCCTTTTATTGGAAATTTTACTTGCTTTGCTGGTGGATAACTTTTTTTTTGGATTTTTTTTTGTTTTATAGTGTTTTCCCCAACATAAAGACTTGTTATTACCGGCTGTCAGACTGGATCTGACTCCTAGTCACTGCCTATCACTGCCTTTCGTCCGGCGTCGGCGTTGTGCCTATTTAGTCAGTAAGGAAACTAACTGTGATAATTGAAAGTATTGAAATGGAATATGATAATGTAGTCTATTTTTGAATGTTATTCTAAACGTTTATTTAATTACACTCTGATGTTGTTTTATGGGTGCATATTTTCTCTCCGACTGACTCGGCATACTTCAAACGTCTCGCTTTCGGAGATAACATATGGCGTTGAACTACTTGGAACACTGTATTTTGATGTTCTTGAACTGCTTCGGCGATGTGCAATTATTTCTTGTTGGTGATTTTTATGCTTGGATTGGCGTACCGATTCCTCATGATGACATTATCCCTGATGGTCTTTTTTGATTAACTCTTCTGTGACCATGTTAATTCAAGCCTTTCCTAGTCGAACATCCTATGGATCTGTTGTGAACAGGTTTGGAAAGATATTCATAAATGTCTGTGAAACAGTTTAGTTTTTCAATTACTAAATGGAACTGTAGTGGGGTGGATGCACATCGGGATATTTTACATATGTGCTTCATAGGGTTGTTGTGTTTATTGATTATTTCTTGATGTCGAGCAGCCTTTTGTCTTGTGGTCTCGTCGCTGATAGTTCTGAGCAGAATTGACGTCAAAACATATGCAGGTAGTTTTGGAGTTGTTGACTACTCGTATTGCGTGAGATTCCAGGAAAGAGTTCGCCTCCGAAAGGTAATTTTATTCTAAGTATGTTTGGAATGAAGATTTAGTCAAGACTTTTTATTTGTGTTTGGATTCTGATGAGGTTATATATCAATCAATGAAGCAATTGAACTCGTTGTTTATGATATTAAGCCGCTTTGACAAAGTTTAATGGAGGGTTTTATATAGAGGGCGGTGTATGAAGAAGACTGGAACAACCAGGTAGGGAGCTCAAAAAAGCAGTTTTCGGTGTCGATTTGGAATGTTAAGGTACAATGTCGAGAGGTTTTATGCGGTTGTAAGGAGAATAGTTGCGAGTTTCTTAAGTTATGGTGACGTCACCACGCGGCGCGATGACACGGATTACGACTGGTTCCCCATTAATTGTGAGAAAAGAAAAAATTAACCCCATCAATATATATATTCACTTTTGTTGATACGAGTGTTTTAAAGAAGACTGGTTCACAGTTGACCGAGGTGCTGTTGACGCTACAGAAAAAAATGAATTAGATCCGAAAGTTTTCTGGGGCTTACTGCTTGAAGTCTTATGTTTCAAAAATCTTCCGCTCAAATGAAATTATACTAGAGGAGTGGTATAATCATTTCGGACAATGTATTCAGAATATCACGTGCCTGTTGTTGGTAAACGATTTGTTTCCTTGACACTTGTATGGCTTTGGTAGTATGATGCTGTTGGTTTCCATGTTGGACAGGTGATGACGATTATTATTGAAGCTTTAGTAGATGATAATATTAGATATTCTGAGCGAGATACATATATTAGATCGATTGGAAGTTTTGGACAAAAGCTATAACAGCACTAAATATAAGGTAAGGCTTCGGGGACCTCAGATGGGTATAACTGGTGATTTTTTTCAAAAACCCGTCAACACATATAATGCAATGTCTTGTTAAATACTTTCAATTTTCTTTTTTCGTCTCGGTTCAATACCCTGATGTATGGATGGGAAAGTCTTTAATACAACCATTACATAAAAAAGGTGTACATGCTGTTACCCGGATTATTATAGAGGTATTATTTTGCGTTGAATATATGTAGTAATATATTTATAGTCTTTTTTATAAATAAAAGACTCTACAATTGGATTTAGAAACAAAATGAATTAATTCATGGAATCCCAGCGGCTTTCGAAAACTTTACAGTTACTATTGATCAGATTTTTTACTTTTAATATGCGTTAGTTCAAAATGCAGTTAGTTAAACGCAAGAAATTGTATGCTGCTTTCATAGATTTTATGGAAGGCGCGTTCGATTTCCGTGATACGGGGATATGGCTTTGGATTGTTTTGAGAAAAATAAGTATAAGGGGTTAACAATGTTCAATGCAATAATGAGCATGTATAATGTTGTATAAAGCTAGGGTTAGGGTAGGAGGAGATGTTTCAGAAACATGTATGTGCCCTCGTGGCCTTAAACAGGAGAATCGAAATTGTAGTCCTGTTTTATTTTATCTTTTTATTAATCTTTTAGCTGAGTAAATTACACGAATAAAGGAAAGCATGGTGTTCACTTTATCCCGATTTCATAGATTTTTATCCTCCTCTTTGCTGACGGACGTTGTTGCTTTGTTTCAGATACCATAAAACGGATTTCAAACTCAACTATAAATATCTTGTGGCATGTGTCCAAGCGATTAGGACTATTTGTGACTTGAGAATATGTATTTATCGTTATAATTTAGAAATGGTGGTTTGTTTCATTCGTGTGTGAAAGGTGGAATTATGGAAAAAGAAACACTTTCGTTAGTAAAATGTAGAAATATTAGGTATATTCCTCTATCAATTGTCATATACACTTTCTTTTTTGGATTTTCAGTCGTGCAAAATAAAGGGTGTAATTGCAATATTTCGTATGTTAATGGTCAATTTGGTCATTCGTTCTGCAGTATTTTTCAAACTGTTTTGATGGCCAAATAAGCCATGCTGAGTATGGGGCTGAGATATTGGCCCGCCCCTTCCCCCAGAACAAATCTTCAGCCAATTTGAATTCTGTTCATCTTTTTTCATTTAAAAAGTTTCTCAATATAATAAATACATTCTTCAAATATATAGGCGTATGGTGAGATGGACCGATATCCACTTTCTTTTTGTAAATGTTTATGTTAAATGCCTGAAATATTGGTTACGCATCTATGAGATGCCACTGAATTGGTTACCCAACTTAAAGGCATATATCATGTTATAACTCTGACAGAATCAAGATAAAGAAAACTTGGGTGTCCTCATTGCGGTTTCTTTTAATAGTGTTATGGTTTTGGACACGTCTAGGGAAATGCCTAAGAGTGTCGGAGGAAACTGTAATTTGTTCAGATTAACACTTAAAAATAGATTAATAGGAGTGTTATAAACAGGAATGGCATTTTGACATAATATCACAAAGAGATAGATTCTCTTTTTATAGTTCATTCAATTCGACGTTTATTATATTAGTTTTCATCCTAACTACAGTTAAAACATGTTCCTGTGCGTAATGCTTTGACTAGATTAAGACTTGGTGTCTCATCATTGAGACCTCTTCGTTTTTACGACATTGTCAAAATGTTTCAGTAGATGAAAATTTGGAATATAGCATTTTGTTTTGTTAGAGAAACAGGAAAATACACTTCATTTTTAGTATGTCCCGAATATATGGAAACTAATGGGAACAGTATATTCCGCCCTAAGTTTCTATAAATACCCATCATATTTGAGCATTTCAATGCTTTGACAAAACCAGAATGTATCGTAATAATAACTAGCAACATTTATCTTCAAATCATTTTGCAATTGAGTCGGCTTTTCCTGATTTAAAGAATTGCAAACCAGATTCCAACATGTACTTTTGTTCTTCCCATTGGTGTCTTGTTCTGATAGTATGTCTAATGTTCGACCCATGTTATACTATATTTGTTGTCCACATTGTACTTTGAACTCAAACTCCCATGTATGGGCTGTAGCCCTAATCATTAAAATTCGTTTTTCGTATTAGTATTCGTATTCTGTGTGTGTGTGTGTGTGTCGTGTGTGTGTCGTGTGTGTGTTGTGTGTTGTGTGTGTGTGTGTGGTGTGTGTTGTGTGTGTGTGTGTACACGTTCACAATCTGAGAGGAAAGAGGCGGTCAGACAGTCAGTGACAAGCAAGCGATCAGTCCACAAAGCGTGGGAGGAGGGGGGGGGGGGGCGACGAGAGAAAAAAAGCAGGGAAATGGAAGGACGAGGCTGAGGATGAAAAAGGAAGACGTAGGAGGAAACAGGGAAAGGAGGGAACCGGTCCCCAAGCAAACTACCCACACTTCAAGCCTTTGGGGCAGGCAAAACGTAGTTGGTGGTGGTGTGTTCCCATCGTTAGGGACGCTGGTCTGGCGGGCACTTGCACAGGAAACCACTGACACGATGGGCGACCACTCTGCTTGACTGACCATACGATTGCCTCAATGACAACTTAAGGTCTGGAGACATGTCATCTCTCTCTCTCTCTCTCTCTCTCTCTCTCTCTCTCTCTCTCTCTCTCTCTCCTCTTGTTGGTCTGTTTGTCTGACCTCTCCTTATTGTTTACATGCACCACCGAAAGTCAGGACATAGACCTAAAATGAGGAGAGAGAGAGAGGCGCAAGAAAAAGAGACAGAGAGAGATCGACATATAAGATGTGAAAGAAGAGAAGAGGGAGTTGAAAGAGATGGGAAGTATCAAAAATCTCTCTCTCTCAGTCTCTCGCAATTGGGTGTGTGTTTGTGTGTGTGTGTGGTGTGTGTGTTGTGTGTGTGTGTGTGTGTGTGTGTGTGTGTGTTTTGTTGTGTGGTTTGGTTGTGTGTGTGTGTGTGTGAGTGTGTGTGTGTGTGTGTGTGTGTTGTGTGTGTGTGTGTGTGTGTGTGTGTGTGTTGTGTGGGTACAGTTCACAAACTGAGAGAAAGAGGCAGACAGACAAGACAGAAAGGAAGACAGTGACAAGCAGCGACCTCGGTCCTACCAATAGCGTGAGGGGGGGGGCGGGGGGGGGGGGGGGGGTGGGCGAGAAAAAAAAAGACGGAAAAAAGAAAGACGATGTTGAGGATGAAAGGAGACAAGAAACAGGAAAGAGGATCCCGGGTCCAGCACAAACCTCACATTCAATGCTTTGGGGCAGGCAAAACTGTGGTCGGTGGTGGTACCATCGTTAGGGAGCTGGTCGATTCGCGCGGGCACCTAGCATAGAAAACCACTGAACGTACGGGGGACGAATGCTTGATCTGCCATCTATCATTTGCTTCCAAAACTCTTGGTCTGAAGCACATGTATCTCTCTCTCTCTCCTCTCTCTCTCTCTCTCTCTCTCTCTCTCTCTCTCTCTCTCTCTATCTCTCTCTCTCTCTCTCACTAAACATGATGGGCCTAGACTAATAATTGCTGTCCTCTCAAGAATTCTCTTCCTCTCAGTGTCCCGTCTGTCTGTATGTCCGTTGACTGTTGTCTCTATTCTTTGTCCTCTGTTTGCCATATCTGTTTTTTTCTTTTGCATTTTACTTTTCTCTCATTAAACTCCCATTTCTCTGTCCACACACGCACACACACAATACACACACACACACCACAACAGAACAACACACTACACACGCACGCAAGCACGCACGCACGCACGAAACGAACCGCGCGTGCGTGCGTGAGCGCGTTCGTTCGCGTGCGTGTGTGGGTACTTGCGTACGTGCCCTGCAATTCGTGAGTGCGCCGCGCGCGCGGTGTTGTGTGTGTGGGTGTGTGTGTGTGTTGTGTGTGTGTGTGTGCGTGCGTGCGTGCGTGCGTGCGTGCGATGCGTGGCGTCGTGCGTGCGTGCGTGCGTGCGTGCGTGCGTGCGTGCGTGCGTGTGTTGTAAAGGTTAAAATGAAGGTACATGAGTAAGATACGAAAAACATAGACAATAAGTAGAACCGAAAACATAGTGATGAAGACCAAAAAAATGCACTGGCGGAGTTAGAATTCCTGAGGGTTCAGCCATGAAACTTATTTGATTCAGAAGTTTTGGAGTTTGGACTAGCAAGTAGGAGAGTGAGAGAGAGAGTCTAGTAGGGAGAGAGAGAGAGAGAGAGAGGAGAGAGGAGAGGAGCGAGGGAGGAGAGAGAGAGAGAGGAGAGAGATGAGAGACGAGAGAGAGTGTAGAAACGAGGGGTGTGTGGTGGGTCAATACTAGGATCAGTGGTATGTGTTCCAACTCCAGTTGTTTGCATGCAGAGATATTGGCAGATAATATGTGGTCCCGATCGGTCGATCAGGGGTTTCTGTGCCTTGCCCGCCTGACCTGCTCCGGAACGATGTCTGACAACACCACACATGTCCCCACTCCTTAGGAACTGAAGCATTCGTGGTTTAGGTGGGCTGAGTACCCACTTTTCCTTGTTTCTGCTCTTCTTTCACATCCTCTTCTCCTTTTATGATCACTGTTCTACGCTTACACTCACCTTTCTCCCCGTGTCTGTCTGTCTGTCTGACTGGTATATTATGCACTCAACTCCTCTAAATCCCATTGGGTTCATGTCAGTCCGTTGTCAGTCAGTCACTCATCACTCACTCACTACACTCACTCACTTCAACTCAGCACCTGCTCACTCACTCAAAGCCAACTAATACGAGAGGAAACGAACGAAGTAAGAACAGAGCATGCTCGAAACAAAACTTACTATACGTAACAAATAACTGAACCTAAACTCTGTAAAACTAGCGTGCGCAGAAAAGTGCTCCAATGGCGAAGTTAAGCTAATCCAACTTTGCAAGTAACAGGACAATCTGATTGACTGATGGCCCTCACTAACGGAGTTTACATGAAAAAAAACAATCCAGGATTGTTCCCAGTGCATTTTAATTCATTCTCATAAACTTGCTCAGGAACGAGAGGTGGAGAAAATAATTGAGGCGGACCAGGATGGTAGGTTGGAGAGGAGGGTGAGACAGGGAGCTAGGGATCTTATACATGTTTTTTTTTCAACAGAGTTTCAGCCATGAGCGATGGGGATGGTGTTTAAACAGATAACACCGCTCAGTCAGGCCAGCTGTCTAAGGTCGTCATCATTGGGATTCGGGGGACTCTTGGAGGATTAGTTCCAGTCTGTTGTTTGTCGGGGAGTGGGGGGGGGGGGTTTTATATCAGGATAAGACTTGTCGGTGGGTTTCCGTCGCCATTCGGCGAGATAGTCTGTCACAGTTCGGTCTTGATGGAGTGTTCATGTCGTTACGCTGCCTGACGATCTATTGGACAGTGTCTTCAATGTCACGTAATACTATTGCTTGCGGATAGCGTGGCCGTCACGCTGAAGTCATTCAACAAAGAAGTGAGAGAAGAAGAAGAAGACGAAGAAGAAGAAGAAGAAGAGAAGAAGAATGAAGTAGAAGCATGAAGGAGGAGGAGGAGGAGGAGGAGGTGGAGGAGGGAGGGAGGATGGAGTGGAGGAGGGTGAGAAGAAGGAGGAGGAGGAGGATGGAGGGGGAGGAGTGGGTGGAGGAGGAGGAGGGAGGAGGAGTATGGCAGACGATATATTAAGGGACATGTTTAGGGTGAAGATGAAGAGGAGGATGAAAGACAAAGAAGGAAGAGAATGATGAGAAACAAACGGGGCGAGGAAGGACAGATAGTGGTGCGAGCGATCGGACTTAGGATGGGGAGATGAGGAACAGAAAGAGGAGAGAAAGTGTGGAACGTATGGTGGAACAGAATAATAGAATAACAGGAGGAAAACGAGAGAAGAAGATGGAGGAAAAAGGCAGAAGATAGGAGGTGGAGGAGGAGAGAACAAAAGGTATGAAGGAAAACAAGCGGAAGATTAGTTTGCCACGAAGAAGAATATGGGGAAAAGAATGTGGAAGATGAATCAGACAAAAAGGGTGTTGAACAGATAGGATAAAGATGGATGAGGAGGAGTAAGAGAAGGAGGTGAGGATGAGGATGAGGGGGAGGAGGAGGAGGAGGGGAGGAGGACGGAGGAGGAGGACGAGGCAGGATAGAGGAAGAGGAGGATATTCGGGAGAAAGAGGAAAGAAGAATCTATGTGAAAAAAAAAAATGTTTGGATGGAGGATGAGAAGAAAAACAAGAGGAGGTGAGGGAAGGGAAGGTGCAGAGGAGGAGGAAGAGGTGAACAACAATGATGAGGTGAAGAAAAAAAATAATGAAAAGGAAAAAACATTAGGAAGATGGGAAGGGAGGAGGAGGTGGAAGATGGAATACTGTGAAAGAACAGGAAGAGGCTGAAAGAAGAGGAAGGAAGAGGAGGAAGAAGAGGAAGAGGAGAACGCAGATGAAAAGGAAAGGAAGAGGGGGGAGTAGAAAACCGAAGAGGAGGAGAACATGGCAAAAAATCAGGAAAAGGCGGTAAAGGAGACACGATAAAGAAAGGAGGAAAGTGAAGCAGCAGCGTTGCAATCTTTGTCAGGTGGTTGGATTCATGGCAAAACTAAAACATGATAGCTCCTCCGCGGGACCGTGGCACTGGCGGAAGAAAGCGTATAGAATGCGACCTGGGGTGGTGTAATGTGTTGGTGTAGCCGGACAAACGCTTAGGAGAGAAAAGACGGTGCTAAGAAGTCAAGGAGAGCCATGTTGTGCTGCCTGTGTCTCTCCTACTCTCGTGTTTTTCTTTTTCTCCGCCTTCCTCCTGCTTTTTTCTCTGTTCACCCCTCTTCCGTGTTCCATTCCTCCTTCTCTACCTGTTTCTTTTTCTCGGCGTTCTTCTTCTTCCTTTCTCCCCTCTCCTTTCTGCTTCTTTTACGCTTCTTTTGGCTCATTCATTCTATCACCTCTCTCTCCTTCCTTCCCCATCTTCATAATTGTTTTTCCTTTTCAATTTTTTTTCACTCGTCCCTCTTGTTTTCCTTACTCCTCCTCAATGCCTTCCTTTTCGATCACCTCTTTGGTTTGTTCTTCTCATCCTCGATTTCTTCGCACATCTCTCTTTGTCCCTTTATCATCCTCCTCTCCTTTCCTGCTCCTCTTCCTTTTCCAAACCCTCTCTCATTACTTGGCTCCTCCGCAATCCTCTTTCTCTTCTTTGTTTTTTTTTTTTCCTTTCTCCTCTCTTTCTCCTCATTTTTCCCTGGACTGGCAACCACCACATTCCCTTTTCCTTCTTCTTCTTCCTTCTTCCTTTTTGTACTAAACTAATCTTCCTTCTTGGTTCTTCCTCATACCCTTTCCTATCTCCTCCTCTTTTCTTTTGGGTTTCTTTCTCCTTCTTTTCTCTGTCTGACTCTCTGTCGTCTTATTCCCTTCTGTTTCTCGCCTACGTTCCATTTCTCCACCTCTTATGATCTATCTCCTTTCCTTAGTCCGATCTCATAATTTGTTCCTCGCCCCTCTCTTTTTATCTCATTTTTCTTCGTTTTTTGTTCACTTTCTCCCCCTCTATAATCCCATCTCTCTCTTCTCTCTCTCTCTCTCTCTCTCTCTTTCTCTATCTTCCTCTCTCTCTCTCTGTTCTTCTTGTTCATGTTCTTTTGTTGGTTGTTGTTGCTGATTGTTGTTTGATGTTGTTGGGTCTTCTTTTTCTTCTTCTTCTTCTTCTTCTTCTTCTTTTTTCTTCTTCTTCAATTCTTCTTCTTCTTCCTTTGAGAGGAATTAGAGTTGTAGACCCCCTACGCACCAACATTTTTTACTGCAACCGTTTAAATCATATGAACCCTTTTGTGGTTAATGTCTGGGCCCAGGTACGTACTAACTCATCTAAACGGTCAGAAATGTACCTCCAATATATTTCCTCCAGCGACGACATCTCACCGCTGGAAATGTCTTGTCCTCCATAACTATTGCCACCATAAAGACCTTTCATTGGTCTTTCTTAGTAACTATGTTTCAATCTCTCGTGAGTGCGCTAAGAGAGGGATTTCTTATTATACTAATCCCATGTGCTTTGATTATCGCTGTGTCGAGATTACTCACTCGCTCTCCTGTCCGTAGAGAATAATTTTCTATTTTTTTAAAAAGTCTTTGCTAATCACCCCCCACATCGCCTCTGGATTACTTTTTTATGCGCGAGTATTACGTTGAGAGAGTTCTTTGTGAGAGTTACTCTCTTGTGCTATATCAAAATGTGTCCTAACACCATTTAATGTGCGCCGCAATTCATATTTTGGACTGTTCTCGTACACACACCACCGCACCAAAAAAACGTGGTCCCTTCGTCTTTTACATCTAGCCGCATCACTCGACGCACCAAAAACACTACTGCCCGTCACCGCACCTTCTTATGAATATTCAGTCAAATACCTATATAGAAACAATCAGGACAACCGTGAGGTCCCAAAACGTAGGGCTTTGGAGAGACTTGCTATAGTGAGTAAGTGGATGAGTAGTTAACATTCGCTTAGATAGGCGCTGAGTCATGTGGGATTAGTTCGCGTTTCGCGCTAGTTCGTAGGAGTTGGAGATGAAATTGTGTTTTGTTGGAGAGATTGTGTGGCTTTTGTGTGCGTGTGTGTGAGTGGTGTGTTTCCTTGTGTCTGTTATGGTTATGTTGTATTTTGCCTGAACATGACCTATGAGATTAAAAGGCGTCATTTTTGTTTTGTTTTTTTTTGTGTGTGTGTGTCTTGTGATTTCGTTTGTCCACGTTTGTTTGTTTGTTGTTTGTCGTTGATTGTTGTTGTTGTCGTCGTTGTTGTTGTTGTCGTTGTTGTTGTTGTTGTTCGTTGTTGTGGTTGTTTGTTGTTGTTGTCGGTCGTTGTTGTGTTGTGTGTCGTTGTCGTTGTCGTTGTCGGTGTTGTTGTTGTATGTCGTCGTTGTTGTTGTCGTCGTTGTTGTTGTTGTTTCTGTCGTTGTCGTTGTACGTTGTCGTGTCGTTGTTTGTCGTTGTCGTTTGTCGGTGTCGTTGTTGTGTTGTTGTCGTCGTGTTGTTGTCGTCTCGTTGTTGTGTTGTTGTTGTTGTATGTTGTTGTTTGTTGTTGTTGTCGTCGGTTTGTTGTTGTTTGTCGTTTTTGTTGTCGTTTTTGTGTTGTTGTTGTTGTTGTTGTTGTTGTTGTTGTTGTTGGTCGTTTGGGTGCGTGCGTACATAATTATTTAAAATTTGTGAACTTATCGTTGCAGTCGACTCAATGTGCAACTAGATGTGTGGAAAAAGATGAAGGAAATGCCATAATGGCCCCCTCACTCCCCTCCGCTCCTCCTTCTCCCGCCCACCTTCCCCCATCTTCTTTTCTCCTACTTCCCTTCACCCCAAATTTATTGAGAATGACTTAATACATTGCTGGAATGTGTTTTTGTTTGTTTGATAATCAGGTCAGTCAAGCAGTTGAGCCAGTCAGGGATAACCTGGCTATGTTAGTTCTTGTTTAGGTCAGTTATTTTTTGGAATTTAGGTTTGTTTCTGCTTGTTTGGTTATATAGGTGGTTTGTTCCCCCTTATCGTTAGACTGGCTGATGAGTGTGTGAGTGAGTGAGTGAGTGAGTGAGTGAGGGAGTGAGTGAGTGAGCTTAGTGAGTGAGTGAGTGAGTGAGTTGAGGGATGTGAGGAGCGACCTGACTGAGAATCTGACTGAATGAATTTGAGTGAATGAGTTCATGAGACAGTCATTCCGTCAGTCAGCGAATTAGGTGTTAGTTCGTCAGTTAGTTTGTTCTTGGTTGGTCGGATAACTTGTTTGTACGACAAGAATAATGGAAAGTAGTAGTTATGAAGAAAAAGATTAGTCGTTAGTTATCATCATGAATTAAACATTGACATGTACGAGAGACCACAGTAAAAACTCACTTTTTACAGGCGAAACCGCACTGGAACGTTTTTCCTTCATCCTCAAAATTCGAAGATACAAAAGCAGAATACAAGGTTCGTTTCTATGCATAACAGATATTCACCAGCACTGTATATTTACTTTTAAATCCTTACATTTTTTTTTAATTTCTGCAATGTTCTTTTTCTATCCAAGTTAGTGTTCTCTTTCTTCTGTCCGCCTCTTATTGTTTCACTTTTTCTATTTTTAATGTATTTTTGTTTTCGGCCAGCGAAAAATGTGTTCGCACTAACCTTGCCACAGGTTTACATTGTTGGAATGGACGGATCCCATCACAAAAACCATAATGTATACAAGTAAAAAGAAACAGATAGAAAACAATCGTCTGATTCAACATTCTTTTCTTTTTTTATTTCACTCTTCACTGCACTAGGTAACTTGTCTGTTAAAAGGCTACAGTTCAAAAGATTACATTCCGAATTATATACATTTTCTTACGTGTTGTGCACGGCATGTGTGTGTGTGCGTGTGTGTGGGTTGGGGTGTGGGTATGGTTGCGTGCGTGAGTGGAGTTGTGTGTTGTTGTGTGTGTGTGTGTGTGTGTGTTTCGTGTGTGTGGTGTGTGATGTGTTGTGTGTAGTTGCGTGTGTCGTGTGTGTGTGTGTGTGTGTGTGTGTGTGTGTGTGTGTGTGTGTGTTGTTCATGCACCATGAATGAAGTCGTATTTTTTACTGGTTTCTTATGCTCAGTGTTCACAATCATGGAATCAGTTAAGTTTCGTCTGTCAGTCACCATCCAAGGCAAGTGTATCTGTGACGATGAACAACGAGTTACCTCCCTAGACTGGTCAGGAACGGTTTTAAACTCCATCAACATGGAATCCGGCAGATGTATCTCAGAGATGTGACAGAAACCGGTCCAATATTCACATGTCAACATTGATTGAACGACCTCACTCTCCATCATCACGCCCCCTCCCTTCCCTGATTATCTTTTGTACATAGACTGCTTGTGGATTACGCTTTATACAGATAGAAATTGATTTGCCCTTAACCATTTGCTTATAATTTTTTGGATGAAAAAAATGCGTTTGCGCCTCAAGGATTGTTCTGTATGAGTTCTATATTGTTGTTCATAACGCTCTCTGGATACTGAAAGACTAATAATTATCTTATTCCTTTCTGTTTGTTCTATGTGGTTCTGAAACACCGTCTTTTCTTCTTCTTCTTCTACTTCTCTTCTTCTTTTTGGAATTCTTCGAAATATTCTTCTTCGAATTCTTCTTTGATTCTGCGAATTCTTCATCGAATTCTTCTTCTTCGAATTCTTCTCCTTCTTCGCTGATTTTTAATATATTTTTGCTTTCATCTTTTTAAAGTAAGCAATGATGTTAACGATTTCTGTGCTATTTCTCCTCTTTTTCTTCTCTGTCTTTTTTTCATCCTCTTTTCCGTGTGCATCTTCCATCCCTCCTTCTTTTCTAATAGCGTTCTCTTCTCTACCGAGTTGCCCTTGTCCTCTCTTCCTCAGACTATATCTAGTTGCCAGTGACATTGACAGGCGGGTTACCATGGACACGGTCAGGATGTGCTCGGCAGCTGGAGGGTGGTGTTTTTTCGCCGGTGGGCTCTGCAGTCATGAAATACGGGCTGGTACACTCATGGGATGCTACTTTAAGGCTGTTATGAGCTGCATCCTGTAGTCTAATTTACCTCTATTCAGGAGCAGTTATGTCCCTTGATATCTTAATGGAGTGTCCTGCGCGTGCCTGTACCCATCGTCAACACAGCGCAGGCCTCCAAGGGTGGTACAGGACTGCTCTAAAGGCAGGTGAAGACAGTGCTTCTCTGGGTCCTCCCCAGCACCTTCGGGTGTTTCTTTTTCTTCTTTGCCTTAACTAGGCTGACCTGGAGAAAGGTCAGTGACGGTGAGGAAAGACCCACTGACCACAGGGAAAGTCCTGTTGACAGTGGGAAAGACTACAACTTTGGATTCTCTCTTGAGGGCACATAAGACCGTATGGCGAAAGCTTGGCTCTGTCTGGAGTGGCACTGTCATCTGTCCGTGGGCAGGGGTGGTTGGGTCTGTGGGGTGTGCTCGGCAGCTGGAGGGTGGTGTTTTTCGCCGGTGGGCTCTGCAGTCATGAAATACGGCTGGTACACCCATGGGGATGCTACTTTAAGGCTGTTATGAGGTGCATCCTGTAGTCTAATTTACCTCTGTTCAGGAGCATTTATGTCCCTTGATATCTTTAATGGAGTGTCCTGCGCGTGCCTGTACCATCGTCAACACAGCGCAGGCCTCCAAGGGTGGTACAGGACTGCTCTAAAGGCAGGTGAAGACAGTGCTTCTCTGGGTCCTCCCCAGCCCCTTCGGGTGTTTCTTTTCTTCCTCCTCTTTTTCTTCTGTCTTTTTTCATCCTCTTTTCCGTGTGCATCTTCCATCCCTCCTTTTCTAATAGCGTTCTCTTCTCTACCGATTTGCCCTTGTCCTCTTCTTCCTCAGACTAATCTAGTTGCCAGTGACATTGACGGCGGGTTACCATGGACAGGGTTTCAGGATGTTAGACACTATCTAGATTGATGTGACAGACATATTTCCTGATGTGACGGAAACCAGTCCAGCTGTAAACCCGTTGTATAGGATTGAAGAACCGACCACAATCCACAAACGTTTTTCCTTCATACACCCTTTATGGAGAGGTTGATTGTCAGTATAGTCTCCGTCTCTGTCACCCCGTTTTCCCTTGTTTTGATTTTTTTTTTCATTATACCATCACTTATGACATTTATAATTAATGTGATTCAGGTCACAAGTATATCAAAATGGAGTTCTCAAACCCCCCCCCCCCCCCCTCCCCCAACCCATCCCCTCTTTTAGCTCCCCCATCTCCCGTCATTCCCCTAGGTCTTTTTGGAAGTATATCTCCTACTTCTTGAAATTTCTTTCTTTCTTTCTCTTCTTTTTTTATTTGTTTGTAGGTTTTGTTTTTGTTTTTGTTTTTTTTGCTTTGTGTTATGCTTTCACACACTTATTTTTTTTTTTCTTTTTTTCTTCTCTTTTTATTCTTTTCATACTTCTTCCCTCTTGTCTTCATTGCTTTTTGGTTTCATTCCTCGTTTCATTTTCATATAGTAGAAAACTGTTGTCATTACCTTTCCTCAGACATCTGATGTCACTGATGCTCACAGACAGATTAGCATGGCCCACTGTCAGAATGTTAGACCGATCCTTGGCAGGTTTTACAGACGTATTTCACTACTGTGAGAGAAATCGGTGCGACCGTCAATTGTCACCTATTAAACCGGACCAATCTCAATTCATGACACTTCATTCCATGCTCCAGCCAGTAATGTTTATTGAATGGCTTTTGCGTGTCTGGATGTGTACTCGTGCAAGTGCATGTAGTTTGTATACGTCTGTTTGGTCTTCAAAAATACATGGAAGAAAGCACACACACACACACGCACGCACGCACGCACGCACACACACACACACACGCACGCACGCACGCACACACACACACACACAACACACACACACACAACACACCCCATACACCCACACACACTAACACACACACACGCACACAACAAAACACACACACACACACAACACAACACACACTCACACACACAACACACACACTAAAACCCATATGAATTGCCACATCTATGCAAACGTCTGTCCCAACCTTTTTCTAAACTTTTATGTAATAATCTTCCACACGCATAATGCTAAATTCATAACCCAATTAGGAAAACACCTCACGTTTGAAAGCAGCCAAAAACTAGAGCTGGATTCCAAACATTGCTTTCCAACTCCACCAAAAGATACATTCCTGACAGCCTTCTTGTTTACTGGTATTTTGGGAATGAACTTCTTTTAAAACGGGTTCTCCATCAGACAAACATAAATCAGTCAAGACATTTGAAGCCTTTTGTTTCAATTATGTGCGCACAACAGGCCAACACTTTGTTTAAAAACACGCTTACAAATGTAATGCACATGCACACTGACAATGGAAGATAAGAGTAATTTCCGTACAAACACTTTTCATCAGTGAAACATCAGTTTGCTAACAGAGGAGAGAGAGGAGGGGAGAAAAGAGAGAGAGAGAGGAGAGGAGAGAGGAGAGAGAGACAGACAGCGCAGACAGACAGACAGACAGACAAACAGACAGACCGACAGACAGACAGTCCGACAGACACAGACAGACAGACAGAGACAGAGACAGAAAGACAGGGAGAGCGAAACAGAGACATACAGACAGACAGACGGATGCAGAGAAGAAAACAGAGACATAGAGACAGAGATGCTTTCTTCGCAGTGAAAACTACCCATGTGGTAAACCAGCGAAAGACTAATACAGACAGACAAACAGGGCAGACAGGGCCCAAAGAAAACAGACAGACTGAAGCGGGAAGAAAGATTGTAACGGACAGAGACAGAAACAAGCAGAAAAAGAGGAAGGTTAGCGTTTCATGAGGAAGAAAATCGAAAGGTAAAGAGAGACAGAGGGAGAGAGAACCGATCAAAAGAGGAGAGAGAGAGGGAAAAGGAGAATGATAGGGGAGGGATAAGGGGGGGGTGAGAAATTTGCCAATGTTTAATTTTTTAATACAGAGGGGTTCTGTCAAATTTCTTTTATTCTAACTTTTTCGGCAGAGACTGAACAATTGACAAGTAGGCAACAGTTGAGAAAGAAGATAGAGAGAGAGAGAGAGAGAGAGAGGAGAGGAAGAGAGAAGAGAGACAGAGGAGACAGAGAGGGGAGGAAGAACAGACAGACCGCAGCAGACGACCAGACAGTGGACAGACGACAGACAGACGAAGGAGACAGACAGAGAGTCGTCCTCTCCTTCCCGACATGCCTGATTTGACAGTTATATTTGTTAATCATAGTACTTTTGATTCCTCGAACAGCAGAGTTGAATATCAAGGTAAAAAACACCCCACACAATGTAATGTTGGTAACTGTCATTGTGTTTTTCTCCTCACTAACTGTTACCATAGTGTCATGGTGTATTTCACACAATGCTGCTGTAATGTTGGTAAAGGGCAATGGTATATTTTCACCCACACGACTGTAATGCTGGTAATGATCATGATGTGTTTCATTCCACATTGGTCATGTCATGGTATATTTCCACCTCACACTGCTGTAATTGTTGCTCATGATTATGATGTATTTTCACACCACACGACAGGAATGTTGATCATGATTTTGGTGAAACGCAACGTGGGATTCTTCAAATTCTTCAAATTCTTTCTTCAATTTCTTCCTCCTCCTCTTCTTCTTCTTTCCCCCCTCCTCCTCTTCTTTCTTCTTCTTCTTCTTCTTCTTTTTCTTCTTCTTCTTCTTCTTCTTCTTCTTCAAATTCTTCAAATTCTTCTTCAAATTCTTCAAATTCTTCAAATTCTTTCAAATTCTTCAAATTCTTCAATTCTTCTTTAAATTCTTCAAATTCTTCAAATTCATCTTCTGCTTTTTTTTTCTTTTCTTTTCTTCTTCTTCTTTTTCTTCTTCTTCTTCTTTTTCTTTTTTTTTTTTTTTTTCTTCTTTTTTCTTCTTCTTCTTCTTTTTTCCTTTCTTTTTTTTTCTTTTCAAATTCTTCTTTTCTTTTCTTTTCTTCTTCTTCTTTTTCTTCTTTCTTAAAAATTTTTAAAAATTTCTTAAAAATTCTTCAAATTTTTTCCGAATTTCCCTTCCCGAATTCTTCTTTTTCTTAAAATTTTCTTCTTTTTAAAAAATTCTTCTTCAAAATTTTTCTTCTTTTTTCTTATTCTTCTTCTTCTTCTTTTTTTCTTTTTCCTTCTTCTTTTTTTTCTTCTTCTTCTTCTTTTTTTTTTCTTCTCTTCTTCTTTTTCCTTTTTCTTCTTTTTCTTCTTCTTTTTTCTTCTTTTCTTTCTTCTTTTTCTTCTTCTTTTTTCTTCTTTTAAAATTTTTAAAATTCTTAAACATTTTTTCCAATTCTTCCTTTTTTAAAAATTCTTTTTCAAATTCTGCAAAAATTTTATTTTTAAAAATTTTTATTTGTTTTTAAAAATTTTTTTTTTCACATTCTTTTTCTTAAAATTTTTTTTCCCTTCCCCCCTCAGCCCCTTTGGGGAGGTCTTTTTGCCCAAAACATCAAACCAATTTTAAACAAGTTCCTCTAGTCCTTTTCCTGTTTAAAAACCAGCCGGATCCCCGGGAATTTTTTTTTTTTTCCGGGAGAAAGCTGAAAACCTTTTATCAGTCCTCGTTTTCGTATGTTTCCCTCCGCCCTTTTTCCCCCCCTCGTTCAAACCGGGTTTGTGGGAACTGTTTTTTGGAAAGGCCATTGGATCTTTTTGCAGGGGAACCAAACCAAAAAACAAAAAAGTTTTTTTTCCCGACCAGTGCCCAGTAATCTTCGTTTTTTTTTCCTATGGCGCCCCCCCGCTGGTTTGCTGCCCTGTTGTTTATTTGGAGGTGATCAGTGTTACCGGGGGTTCCATCTTTGTGGTTTATCTCTTTTTCTTTTTCGTGGCTTAGATTCTTTTTTCCAAATTGCGGTATCTGTTTTTCTGCTTCCCAAAAAAACAGATGGGATACCCCGGGTTTTGGGCCATCCATTTTCCTTCCAAAAGGTTTTGCTATGGAAAGGTGTTGTGGTTGTCTTTTTTTTTCCCTTGTCCCCTCTCGGTTTTAAACAAAAAACTATAAAGATGATGGTTTCCTTTAGCGTTTATCAAATGTTCCCCCTGTTTTACAGCTACTGCTGGGGCTTTTTTTGTCTTTCTGGTGTTCCATATGATTCTTTTATTTTTACTTTAAAGGGGTTTTTAAAAACCCTTTAAAACCGAATATTCAGGGAAAAAAGACCTTTGAAAAAAAAAACGACTTTAAAGAAACCCAAGGGAAAAAAAAAGCCCGGTTTTTTTTTTTCCCAGAAGACATACTGTACCCGAAAAAGGGCCTGTGGACCGAAAGTCAGGGGAAAAACCCAAAAGACAATTTTCATCGAATTTTGGGGCCCCCCGGGTTGCCCCCTTTTTCCAAATTCCCTTTGCCCCCTGTCCCCATCCCCAAACCTTTTCTGCCTCCCTTTGTGTTTTTCTCTGATTTATTGCACACAAACCCCAAATTTCCCCCACTTCCTGCTTCACGTGCTCAAGGGTGCATAAAGCCCAAAAACCCTGGGAGTTCCCGTTTAAAAATTTTTTTGAAGGGCAGAATGTTTCCAAAAGTACAAAGAAAC
The DNA here is from genome assembly GCA_018398815.1 of Conus ventricosus. NCBI lineage: Eukaryota > Metazoa > Mollusca > Gastropoda > Neogastropoda > Conidae > Conus > Conus ventricosus. Next base: position 20,217,959 of record CM031595.1, on the reverse strand, counting down.
GTATTTTTTCCTTTTCGTTTTACCTTATTCTAAAAACCCAATAAAATCGAAAAGATTGAAAAAAACCCCAAAAAAAACATCCCAAAAAAGCTGGGCCATTTACTTCCCGCTATGTACATTTGCTTTTAAAAAATGGGACTGAAGTTGGATCGTGATTTAGCATAGAAAAAAATTGAGTGTAAAGGAACATCAAAAAAATACTTTTTTTAGAAAAAGAATGACTTCAGTGCCAAGCCATAAAACCCCTCCCCCCTCCCCCCTCCCTCCCCTCTTCTCTCTCCCCCTCTCTCTCCCCTCTCTCCCCCTCCTTTTCCCCTCTCTCTCTCCTCTCTGTGGGTGCATGTGCATGTTCGCGCGCGCGCGCGCGCGCGTGGCGCGCCGGGGGGGGTTTTGTGTTTTGTGTGTGTGTGTTTGTGTGTGTGGGGTTTTTGTGGGTGTGTGTGGGTTTGGGGGTGGGGTTTTTGTGTGTGTGTGTGTGAGGAGAGAGAGAAGAGTGTGTGTGTGTTTTGTTTTGTGTGTGTGTGTGTGTGTGGTGTGCGTGCGTGCCCTGCGTGCGTGGTGTGTGTTTTGTGTGTGTGTGTGTGTGGGTGTGTGTGTGTGGGGTGTGGGGTGTGTGTGTGTGTGTGTTGTTTGTGGTGCGTGTGTGGTGGTGTGTGGGGTGTGTGTGGTTGTGTTGGGGTTGTGTGTGTGTGTGTGTGTGTGTTGTGGGTGTGGGCTTTGAAAGCAGTGGGCTGTTCTGCGGTTTATGCTGCCCCTATTGTGGGCATTGTAGTGTTGATGATGCTTTTGGTTTAAAAATGTTTCGCGAGGTTTTTGATGATAACACAGAGGAGGGGGACGAAGAGGAGGAGGGGAGGGGAGGGAGGGTCCCTTTTATATTGTGCACTGTACTCCTGGCTAATATGTCAGGAATTTTTAAATGAAATGAAAGTGTAATGACAAAAAACAGACGATGGAAAAAAAACCGAAAAACTTAAAAAAAACCAAAATGCGCAAAAACCTTAAAGGGTTTTCCCCCGGGGGGGGCAGAATGGGGCAAAAAAGTATTTGACCCCTGGGGGAAAGAAGGGATCTAAGAAAAAATTCCCCCGATCGCCCCTTTGTGTGGTGTGGGTTGTGTGTGTGTGTGTGTGTGTGTGGGGGTGTGTGTGTGGGGTGTGTTTTGTGTGTGTGTTGTGTGTGTGTGTGGGGTGTGTGCGCGCGCGTGCGTGCGTTGGGGTGCGGGCGGCGTGCGTGCGTGGTGTTTTGTGTGTTGTGGTTGTGTGTGGGTGTGGGTGTGTTGTGTGTGTGGGGTGTGTTGGTTGGTTTGTTTGTGTGTGGTGTGTGATTTGTGGGGTGTGTGTGTGTGTGTGTGTGTTTGTGTTGGGTTTTGCTTGACTGATGCTAGGGGTTTCTGCAGCGTTGATGTTGCCCCTGTTGTGAGATTGGAGTTGGGGTTATGAGGCTCGGGGTGTTTGGATGAGACAAAAGACGACGGGGCGACGGGCGTCCTTTTTGGCCCGAACGACAACGACGAAAGAAAGACGCAAAGTTGATGAGTTTGATGAATGTGATGAGACAGTGATGAACTGTGATGTTCTGTACTGATTCTACCGCTGGTAAAAAAACGGAAAAGTTTCAAATCAAAGAAAGTTTTCGCCGAAAAAGATATGAAAAAAAAAACGAACACAAAAGGGAAAAACCCCCCAAACACAAAACCCTGGAAAAGTCACCGGTCAAGATTGCAAGTGCAAATGGGGGAAAGAAGTGATTAAAAAGCGTTTCCCCCAAACCCCCCGGCTACGCCCACGCTTTGCTTCCCTCTTTCTAACCTACCCCTCGCATTTTTTTTCCCCTTCCCCTTTTTACCAAAATCCACTTTTTTCCACTCCTCCCACACTCACCCTGCCCAAAATTTATCCTTTTTTCCCTTTTCCCCAATTCCCCCCCATTTCATGTAAATTTCTCCAAAACCCTTTAATTTCCTGACTGTGAGGTTTTTTGTGGCCGCGGGTTCAGTTTTGGGGCATTTTACTGCAAGTTCCCTTTTTTTTTTATGGCCCAAAACGTTTGATCAGTTTAAGACTTGTTTTGTTGTGTGTGTGGTGGTGTGTGTGTGTGTGTTGGGTGTGTGGTGTGTTTTGTGTGGGTTTGTGTTGTGGTGTGAGTATGTTTTGTGGGGTGAAGAGAGAGAGGGGAGAGAGAGTGTGTTTGTGTGTGTGTGTGTGTGTTTTGTGTGTGTGTTTTGTGTGTTGTGTGTTGTGTGGTGTGGTGTTGTGGTGTGTGTTGTTGTGTGAATTGTGTGGGTGGAGAGAGAGGGGAGAGAGGTGTGTGTTGTGGGGGTGTGGTGTGGTGTGTGTGTTTGTTGTGTGTGTTTGGGGTTGTGTGGGGTGGTGTGTGTTGGTGTGTGTGTGTGTGTGTGTGTGTGTGTTGTGTGTGTGGTGCGTGCCCCGGGGTGTCCCGTCTATTGATGCTAATTTGGGGGGGGGGCGCTTCATGTTGCTGCTGTTGTAAACAAGGGGGGGTTTTTTATGGCTCTTGGGGGATGACGACGACGAAGACGACGACGCGACGATGATGAAGGTGATGATGATGATGAAGATGATGGTTTATGATGATAATGATTGTGATGACGATGATGAAGAATGATGATGATGATGATGATGATGATGATGATGATGATAATGATAAATAATGATGATACTGTAATATTGTGCACTAATAATACCGCTGGTAATAAATCAGAAAGTTTATGCAAGTGTCACTGACAAAGATATATTTAAAAAAAACCCACAACGAATATTTAACGAAAAACCACAATAAGCCAAAAAAAAAAAAAACTCTGATGGAATTTCTTTGGTCACAAAATGTCAAGAGTGCACATGACAACTGGAAGGAGGAAGTGATTTAATAAAGTGTACGTTGACCACCCCCCCCCCCCCTCCCCTCTCCCCCGGGTACTGCCCATGCTTGGCTTCCCTCTGCAAACCTATCTCATCCTTTCCCCACTCCACTCCACACACTCCTCTGACAATATCCAGTCCCTTTTCTTACCTCCTAATACCTGCCATTCATTTATTGCTCACCCCTCAATTCCTGACCGTGAGATTGACACCCTGCGGCTTCAGTTCGGGACATACACTGCAGGTTCTGTTCTTTTGCCCGGCCAAGAGCGTTCTGATCATTTAAGACTTGTCCCTTGACATCTTTTCCTATCCTTTTGCATGTGGTGTGTGTGTGTGTGTGTGTGTTGTGTGTGTGTGTGTGTGTGTGTGTGTGTGTGTGTGTGTGTGTGTGTGTGTGTGTTTGTGTGTGTGTGTGTGTGTGTGTGTGTGTGTGTGTGCCGCACGCGCGCATGTGTGTGTGTGTGTGCGCAGTGTGTGCATGTGTGTGTGTGTGTGTGTGTGTGTGTGTGTGTGTGTGTGTGTGTGTGTGTGTGTGTGTGTGTTGTGTGTGTGTGTGTGTGTGTGTGGGGTGTGTGTGTGTGCTGGACGGATGCTAGTGGGCAGCTGCTGCTTTGATGTTGCTACTCTTGTGAGCATTGTAGTTGTTGATGATGCTCTGGGTGTTGATGACGACGACGATGACGACAATGAAGACGACGATGATGATGATGAAACGATGATGAATGCGATGATACTGTGATGATGTGCACTGATATAACCACTGGTAATAAAACGGAAGTGTTAAAAATGTCACTGATGAAGATAGATGAAAAAGAAAACGAACGCATAAGAAAAAAAACAGCGCAAAAAACTGATGGCATCTCTTTGGTCACAGAATGTTAAGAGTGCACGTGACCACTGGAGGAAAGAAGTGATCTAATAAAGTATTCCTCAACCCCCAGGGTGCTGCCCACGCATGGCCACCCTCTGCTAACCTCTCGCATCCTTTTTCTGTCCCGTTGCCACCCCTCTACAACCCCCCCCCCCCCCCCCCCCCACTCTACCCACACTCACCTCTGCCACTATTCAGTCCCTTTTCTTTGCTCTGAACTTCCCTACTTCATTTATTGCTCACCCGTCAATTTTCTGACTGTGAGGTTTGCGTCCCTGTTCTTTTGCCTAGCCAAGAGCATTCTGATCATTAAAGACTTGTCCCATTACATCATTTTTATGCCTTTGCATGTGTGTGTGTTGTGTGTGTGTTGTGTGTGTGTGTGTGTGTGTGTGTGTGTGTGTGTGTGTTGTGTGTGTGTGTGTGTGTTGTGTAGATAGATAGATATGCGTGCATGCGTGGTGTATGTGTGTGTGTGTGTGTGTGTGTGTGTGTGTGTGTGTGTGTGTGTGTGTGTGTGTGGTGTGTGTGTGTGTGTGTGTGTGTGTGTGTGGTGGTGTGTGTGTGCGGCGCGCGCGCGCGCGCTGGGCGCTTGACTGATACTAGTGGGCGCTGCATTGATGTTGCTTCTGTTGTAAACATTGTAGTTTTTGATGATGCTCTCGTGATGATGACGGTGACGACGACGACGACGGCAACGACGACGACAACGACAGCGATGATGATGATGATGATGATGATGACGATGATGATGATGATGATGTTGATGATGATGATGATGATGATGATGATGTGATGATGATGACGATGTTGATGATGATGATGAGATGATGATGATGATGATGATGATGATGATGATGATGATGATGATGACGATGATGATGATGATGTATGATAATATGTACTGATATGTACTGATAATACAACTGGTAATAGAACTAAGAAGTGTATGAAAGTCTCATTGACAAAGATAGATGAAACACTCAAACGAAAAACCACAACCAGCGCAAAGAAAACATCTGATGGACTCTCTTTGGTCACAAAATGTCAAGAGCGCACGTGACAACTGGAGGGAAAAAATATTTGATAAAGTGTTTCCGATTTCCAGGGCACTGTCCACGCTCAACTACCTTCTGCAACCCTTTCCACTTTCATCCTCCCCCCCCCCCCCCTCCCACCTCCACTCCACCACATCTAATATTCTGACAATATCAAGTCCTTTTTTTCCTCCTGCTATCCCCACTTCGTTTATTGCTCACCCTTCCACTTCCTAAAGATAGATAGATAGATAGATAGATAGATAGATAGATAGATAGATAGATAGATAGATAGATAGATAGATAGATAGAAGACGGACAGATAGATATATAGACTTGGAAATACACACACACACTCGCACGCGCACGCACGCATGCTGACTGACTGAAACCAATTTATTGTCAGATTAACTCAAGGTTGTACTGACATTTAAGAAAACATTATGAACAGAATATGAACGTTTTTCATTCAAAGCAAAGAAGCATAATTAACACACAAAAATACGTGCGCACACATACACGTACACCCCACACACACCACCACAACAACACACACACACACAAAACACACACACACACACACACACACACACACACACACACACACACACACACACACACACACACACACACACACACACACATACACACACACTACACACAACACACACACACACACACACACACACACACCACACCACACCACACACACCGCACTTACATAATACACAAATACACACATCTCAATACAAACACACCCATACCCTCACATATACTCACACTTACACACTCGCACACACAGACATCACACGCCCACACACACACGCGCGCACACACCCGCGCGCCCCCCCCCCCCCACCCCCCCACACACACACACACACCACACACACACACACACACACACACACACACACCACACACACAACCACACACACACACATTCATACTCGAGCACTCGTACACACATGCATTCACTCTCACAAACACACTCTTTCACGCACACATAATACACGCTCGCACGCACATACACACCCACGCTCACACACACACACACACACACACACACACACACAACACACACACACACACACCACACACACAACACACACACACACCGCATCGGTTTGCACCTGTATGCAAACATCTCTCCCATGCCCACTCTCTAAACTTTTGTCTTTGACCCTTTCCATACCCTTGATGCCAAGTCTCATAATCCAGTTTGGAACATCTCACAAACAGAGACGCAGCCAAGACTATGGCTGGATTCCTTACATCGCTCTCCAATTCCGCCTGAAAATACACTCCCCAGGAATCTCGCGTTTCCCTGGTATTTTGGGAAACGAAGTTTGTTTAAACTTTGCACTACAACGGCCAGACATACAGCAGACAAGATATTTCAAGTCCTTTGTTTCATGATGTTCGCACAACAGGTCCCCGTTTTTTCCGTACAGGTTTTGACCTGGACAGTGTTGTAGTTGTCTTACTTGCTTTTCTATCTCCTCACTTTGGGGATGATAATTATTTAGTTCCACACTACCAGACGCTGATGTTGTTGGTGTCTTTAGCATTTATCTCACCACTGCTGCTTTCTGCTGCTGCTGCTACTATTGCTGCTTTTTGCTGCTACTTGTGGTGCTGCTGGTGCTGCTGCTGCTACTATTTTTGTATATAAATGTTTGGTAAATCATTATAACCCTTGCATGCTCACCAGAAAAGAACATGAAAAAAAACGAGTAAATAGAAACAGTTAGTTAGAGAACAGATTATATTTTCGTGGGGGGGGGGGGGGGGTGCTTTTCCGTTTTTTTGACTGAATGACATGATCTACAGAAGATGATCAGTACACAAAAAAGTCAGGGGGAAATGAAATGAGGTTTGTACCGGTTGCACCTCCTGGCTCGTTCCTTCTCTCTTCTCTCTCTCTCTCTCTCTCTCTCTCTCTCTCTCCTCCATGCTAATTAATATGCGAAAACAGTTTCTCGAAGTTGACCACGTAAACGATAATAAATGAGTTGTGTGTAGATTTTGTTACTAATGGAGCTAGTAATTTTTTGCTTGATTTTTGTTTTTTGATCACCCCTGTCCCCCACGCCTCCATTCTCCTTTTCCATCTCCCCGCCACCCCTCTTTTGTGTTTGTTTTATGGCCTATGGCTGATGTACAATAAACACTCGGACTCGGACTCTCTCTCTCTCTCTCTTTAAATTTTCCCATTGCTGTGTTTAGTTTTGTCAAATCGATGTAATTGTTCCTTTTGTTTGTTGTTATTTTGAGGGCATAGTGTAAAAAAAGCTTCCAGCTTATCTTATCACCCTATTATAAGATTTCGAGTTTCTGAGGGCATAGTGTAAAAAAGCTTCCAGCTTATCTTATCACCCTATTTAAAGATTTCGAGTTTCTGAGGGCATAGTGTAAAAAAGCTTCCAGCTTATCTTATCACCCTATTTAAAGATTTCGAGTTTCGAGTTTCTTTCCATGCTCCAGCTTCCTATCTCGCTCCCTTCTCTGCATTTTCGTATCTTTCACTGATTTATTGCGCGCACCTAATTTCCTCACCACATGCTTCACGTGCTCAAGGTTACAGTATGCCTAATGGCCTGCAGTTCCAGCTTTGTCATTTTGTTGAATGTCAACATGATTTCAAAAATACCAGTTGAATGGAGATGCTTACTTGACGCGTTTTACTATACATCTAGAATTTAGTCAGATTGAAATCATTGATAATGCCATTCATAACATTTGAAACGTTGGCCAAACTACATCGTCGTTATATACATGCTTCTATAACAGAATGGGTGTTGCTTCATGTTTTGGGTTATCACAGATATTTCAATGTAAACGCCCATTAAAACAAAGGTGCCAATTAACAGGGAAACGAATTACGTTCAGTGTCAAAATCTCTCTCTCTCTCTCTCTCGATGGGGAAAAATAACATAAATGCTTCTCAAAATGAGCCTTCAGCAAGCTTATAATCTCCAAGAGGGAGGAAACTCACTAATACATAACACCTGGTCATATACCGATATTTCGAAACTTGGTTGTTTCTCCTCAGTGACCGCGGAAAGTGGTAATTTGACTCCTCTGCCTTTTCGGTTTTAAGAAAAATGCTATCCTAGAAAAGGCCGGTGTGCAATACCGTAGATGTTTGTTGAGTTTTCAAAAAACCAACCAAAGGTGCCACCTAAGAAGCAAAAGAAAATCATGAAAGAACAAAACAAGCTACATTTTCTTGTGAAAAGTAGAAAATATAAAAAGATAACCTCTTAAGACACAAGTGCTGAGGGCCAGTTCTTGGAATGAATCCGCAAGGGACTAATTACAAAAAAACTAATAAATTCCAAGGATAAGTACTGAGCACCATTCCAGCAACTTACAGAGCAGCTTGGTGTTGCAATGACTGCAAGAAGTATTCAATTATAAACAAAGCTTGCTCTTATGTTCTAGATTGAAGAAATTTGTTAGTTAGGCAGTATTAACTCCCACTGCAGATATGAATGCTTATCTCCCCTATTTCTTCAATCTAAGACATAAGAGCAAGCTTTGCTTATAATTGAATACTTCTTGCAGTCATTGCAACACCAAGTAAAAACATACTGATCTAATATATATATATATATATATATATATATATATATTTATATATATATTATATATTATATATATATATATATATAATAAACAAAGCTTGCTGCTATGTCTTAGATTGAAGAAATAGGGGGAGATAAGCATTCATATCTGCAGTGGTAGATAATTCTACCTAACCAACAGTATGTGCTTGAGTGGGTGAATGGGGAAAAATAAAATAAATGCTTCTCAAAATGAGCCTTCAGCAAGCTTATAGTCTCCAACAGGGATTGCATTTTCTTAAAACTGAAAAGGCAGAGGAGTCAAATTACCACTTTCCGTACACACACACAACACACACATATATATAAATATAATATATATATATGTGTGTGTGTGTGTTACTATGGTTGCAAGTAGGGTACTGCTGCTGATGATGTTGTTGCTGCTGTTCTGAGCATTGCAGTTGACGATGCCCATGATTATGGTGGCGACCACAATGATGATTATCATGATGATATGAGCTATGAGCACTGAAAATGCTGACGATATCAAAATGGGGTGTTAAAGTAAAGACGATCGCTGCAGACAAGACTTGATAAAGAGAGAGAAAGAAATATATGAGGAAAGTCAGTGTAGCAAAACCCAAACATCTGACAGATCTCTTTGGTCACATAATGCACGTGACAAATGAAGGAAAGAAGGATCCAACGAAGTGTGTCTCAATGCCCCAGAGTACACTGCCCACGCTCGGCTTCCTCTACAAACCTATCTCATCCCTTCCCGTTCCCAAAACCCACCACCTCCATCCTCACACCCACCTCTGTCAACATCCAGTCCGTGTTGTTTCCTCCTGACTTCGTTTCTTGCTCGACCATCAATTTCCTGACTGGGAGGTTTTCATCCCTGCGGCGTTAGGTCTGGTCATACACTGCACGTTCGTTTTTTGCCTGACCAGGAGCGTTCTGACAGTTAAAACACTTGTCACATTACATCTTTTCCTATGCCTCTGTGTGTGTGTGTGTGTGTGTGTGTGTGTGTGTGTGTGTGTGGTGTGTGTGTGTGTGTGTGTGTGTGTGTGTGTGTGTGTGTGTGTGTGTGTGTGTGTGGTGTGTGTGTGTGTGTGTGTGTGCGAGCACGCGCGCGCGCGCGCGCGTGTGTGTGTGTGTGTGTGTGTGTGTAGAGGAGGGGGGGGGGGGGGTCGTGTGCACATGTGTGCATCCATTGGTGTGCGTGCATTAACTGTAAAGACAATGCATTCTTGCATATGCTTCATGCATACACAAGCTTGCACACTGTTTCACAAATGCTCTGTGTGTGTGTGTGTGTGTGTGTGTGTGTGTGTGTGTGTGTGTGTGTGTGTGTGTGTGTGTGTGTGTGTGTGTGTGTGTGTGGTGTGTGTGTGTGTGTGTGTCCATTCACATATCTAGGCACACAGAAACGTGCGCTCTCTACAGATGCATAGAGTGATTCACAGATACGCACAAACAAACGAAACACACATACATGCGTTCATACGAACAGACAGACAGACAGACATATATACAGACAGACAG
>CM031595.1:20168046-20203046 GCA_018398815.1 Conus ventricosus | reverse complement strand
AGACACGGTCAGGACGTTAGACTCCATCAACATGGAATCTGACAGACAAATCTCGGTGAAGTGACAGAAACCGGTCCAACATTTCTATATCAACATTGATCGAACGAACTGACCCCAGTCCATCACGCTTCCTTTCCTGATCCATCCTTAGCAAAAGGAATTGCTTGTCCCCTTTTCGTCTCCATCTCTGGCAGGAAAGATATCCATTAGCTAGAACATACCTTTGGAATGGAAACAGTTTACTGGACTTTGGCTGTACAAATGAGGACCAAATCTTTAACTCATTGTCTCTTAATACTGAAACAGAATGAGTACGCGTTTGTAAACCATACTTTCTCAATTTTTCTAAAGCTTCAGTCTTCTCTTCTTCTTCTTCGTCGTCGTCGTCGTCTTCTTCTTCTTCTTCTTCTCTCTTCTTCTTCCTTCTCTTCTTCTTCTTCTTCTTCTTCTTCTTCTTCTTCTTTTTTTCTTCTTCTTTTTCTTCTTCTTCTTCTTCTTCTTCAAATTCTTCAAATTCTTTCTTCTCTTCTTCTTCTTTCTTCTTCTTCTTCTTCTTCTTCTTCAAATTCTTCTTCTTCAAATTCTTCTTCTTCAAATTCTTCTTCTTCAAATTCTTCTTCTTCTTCTTCTTCTTCTTTCTTCTTTTTCTTGTTCTTCTTCTTGTTCTTCTTCTTCTTCTTCAAATTCTTCTTCTTCTTCTTCTTCTTCTTCTTCTTCTTCTTCTTCTTCTTCTTCTTCTTCTTCTTCTTCAAATTCTTCAAATTCTTCAAATTCTTCAAATTCTTCTTCTTCAAATTCTTCTTCTTCAAATTCTTCTTCTTCAAATTCTTCTTCTTCAAATTCTTCTTCTTCTTCTTCGATAATTTGAATTTGTTTTGTTTTCATCATTTAAATTTAGTACGATTCCTTCTCTTTTTCTCTTGTCCTTGTTTCTGTCTCTCCTCCTGTTCTGTCTGCCGTCATAGCTGTCCCTTTCCCTCCCTCCTTCCGTTTCACTATCGTTCTCATCTATAACGAGTTCTTGTCTCCTTATTCTCTCAGACATACATCGTGATGTTAGTGACGTTCATAGACTGGCTGCCATTTTGTTTTTCAAAGGCAAGAAATTAGACTCTATCCTGACCGAATGGGGCAGAAGTATTTCGCTGACGTGACGGAGACTAGTGCAACAGTCGATTGTCAGTGACTGAACTGACTCACCACGTGACGGGGACTGGTGCAACAGTCGATTGTCAGTGACTGAACTGACTCACCACGTGACGGAGACTAGTGCAACAGTCGATTGTCAGTGACTGAACTGACTCACCACGTGACGGGGACTAGTGCAACAGTCGATTGTCAGTGACTGAACTGACTCACCACGTGACAGGGACTAGTGCAACAGTCGATTGTCAGTGACTGAACTGACTCACCACGTGACGGGGACTAGTGCAACAGTCGATTGTCAGTGACTGAACTGACTCACCACGTGACGGGGACTAGTGCAACAGTCGATTGTCAGTGACTGAACTGACTCACCACGTGACGGGACTAGTGCAACAGTCGATTGTCAGTGACTGAACTGACTCACCACGTGACAGGACTAGTGCAACAGTCGATTGTCAGTGACTGAACTGACTCACCACGTGACGGGGACTAGTGCAACAGTCGACTGTCAGTGACTGAACTGACTCACCACGTGACGGGGACTAGTGCAACAGTCGATTGTCAATGACTGAACTGACTCACCTACATCCACGTCACTTCTTTCTACAAAGCGTCATTTATTGAGAGATTGTTAGATTAGTCTCGGTCTTTAAGAGACGTTTGAACAATAAAGCATCATTTACTACTGGTTTAGTGTAAGTGCTTCGAGTTACAAACATTTCCGAAATGGAGTCCCAATCCCCTCCTCCAGCAGTGTCATTCCACTCCTTTCTCCCTTAGAAGTTTTCGTTTTTGTCTTTCTTCTTCTCCTCCTCCTCCTCTTCCTGCTTCTTCTTCTTCTTCTTCTTCTTCTTCTTCTTCTTCTTCTTCTTCTTCTTCTTCTTCTTCTTCAAATTCTTCAAATTCTTCTTCAAATTCTTCTTCTTTCAAATTCTTCTTCAATTCTTCAAATTCTTCTTCTTCAAATTCTTCTTCTTCTTCTTGGTTTCATTTAATTTAGTTTGATATTTTAGTTTTGCTTTCATGGTTTGTCTTGGGGTGTGATTTCAATTAAGTTTTTTCTCCCTTTCCCATTCTTTTCCCCTTTATTTTATCTTTTCCCCCTCTGTATTCATTGCTTTTCCTTTCCATCCCTTTTATCTCTTGTAATTTCGTTGTCCTTTACAGCGAGTTGTTGTTCTATTTTTGCTTTTAAACTCAGGTATATGACGATATACGTGACGTTAAAGGATAGGCCATCATAGCCACGGTTAGGGTGTATCACCTTGCCCAGTCTAAATGTGGCAGACAGACCTATTTGCCTTATTTGCCCGATAGTGGCAAGGTGAAGTAATGTTGCTTTTAGCATACAAGCAGGGTGTTATAATTGGTGCCATGATCCTGCTCCGGTTTGCAATGACTCCAGTATCGCCATACAACGGACAGAGCAGGCGGCACCTGGTAATCTATCTATTCTATGTATCTATCTACCTATCTACCTACCTATCTATCTATTTATCTATCTACCTGTCGATCTAATTATATCTCTCTGCCATCTCTATTTATCTATCTCTCTATTTTTCTGTCTATGAACAAAGTGGAGAGAAAGAGACAGACAAGACACAGAACAGACAGACAGACAGATATGAGGGATCAAACCAGAAGGCCAGGGAAGACATATCAGTAGTGTCTACAGTAAAACCTGTATGGGGGACAAGAACATCTCCATAAAACACAAGATCAGGGTCTGCGTGCACTGGCCAATTCCATCTTCCGGTATGCATGCAAGACATGGAACTCCGCAGCGGATCTGGAAAGAAGAATCCAAACGATGAAAATGAAGAGTTACCACGAGATACCAAACATCAGACCTACTGATCACACACAATAATCACATTAACAATGAAGAAGGCCCGCATACAATCAGCAGCAGCACATAGGGCCATACGAAGTTCTACTGAAATTAGTCAGAAAAGAACACTATGTCAGTATTGCCGTGTAACAAGATCCACCAGCCTTGCTAAAACAATCCCCCAAGGAACTACTGCAGGATCAAGACAGATGGCAGGAGCCCCGCTATCCCCACCCCCTTCCAAACAGGAAAAAAAAGATAAATGAGAACTGACAACATTGCAGAATGTGTGGGGAAACTTTTGCAGAAAGCCAAACCTTGACACAGAAAGAACAGACTCCCAACGGGCCTAGGGAAGATAGCAAAAGGAGAGAGAGAGAGAGAGAGAGAGAGAGAGAGAGAGAGAGAGAGAGAGAGAGAGAGAGAGAGAGAGAGAAATAGAGAGATACAGAGGCAGACACACCTACAGGCAAAGATGGATTGATAGATAGACATAAACATACATGAATACATGTATATATGCACACATACATAGACACATTGATACATGCATGCGTACATATATACATACAGTACATACATGCATACACTTATGCATACACTTATACATTATTAGTGCATACATACATTAACACACATAAATCTAACACAAACACACATTGTTGTGTAGTGTGTGTGTGTGTGTGTGTGTGTGGTGTGGGGGTGGTGGGGGTGTGTGTGTGTGTGTGTGTGTGTGTGGTTGAGCAAGTACCCATACCTGTCATACTGCCACAAGTACACAATCTTGTCAAGATTATCTTCACAGAAATACCATAGATAGATAAATAGTGGTGTATTTTCCACGCCACATGCCTCCGCGCTGATAATGACCAGGGTATATTTTAATCACACTACTGCAGTTTTGGTGATGATCATGGTGTATTTTCTGCTACACCACTGTCATTTTGGTAACGGTCATAATGTATTTTCTACCACCCAACAGTGATTTTGGCAATGATGAGAGTGTAGTTTCACACCACACGACCGTAATATAAGTGATGTGGTGTATTTCAACCACCTGACTGTAATGTAGATTATGTCTTTATCGTTTATTTGATCATGATTATGTCCGTTCAGACTGCTGCTACTGCTGCTGCGACTCCTTCCTTCGCTGCTTGTCTGATGCTACTATTTCTGTACATAAATGTTTCGAAAATAGCTCAACCGTAAAGTATTCTCTATAGAGAGAACGAAAACAAACTAGAAACACACCACAGAGCAAAAACAAACGGGATATCTTAAACTGATAAAAAGGACACTCATACAGAAGTGATCAGTACTTTTCAAAGGTCAGGGAACAATCAATTGAAGTTTGCATCGATTATCCCTGCTGGCTCGCTCCTTCCCCAACTCATTCCTTCCTCCTGCTTCCTATCTCACACCCTTCTCTGCCTCTTCGTGTCTGTCTCTGATTTATTGCTCATATCCAATTTCCTCACTACGTGCTTCACGTTCCCCAAGCCGCATAGCATGCAGTTCCAGCTCTGCAGTTTTCTGGAATGTCAGAGTGCTTTCAAAATGTCAATGAAACGAGGTTTTCTTCTGCGTTTTATCATATTTCCAAAATTCAAAAAAAAAATCAAAATGGTTGGCAATACCATTCATAGCATTCAAAACATTGGTCAGATGACATTGCTGCCACAGGCATATTGATTCTATAAACGGATCGATGTTAGGTCGTTTTTTTTGTAGCCCCATCTAAATGTTACTTTGCCTTAACAACAATAATGTTCAGTGTCAAGACATAAACTCTCTTGCTCTCTCTCTCTCTCTCTCTCTCTCTCTCTCTCTCTCTCTCTCTCTCTCTCTCTCTCTCTCTCTCTTCTCTCTCTCTCTCTCTCTCTCTCTCTGCCCACACACACATGTCCCTCTCAGGTGAGTGTGTGTATGCACGTGAGTGCGTGTGTAAATGCGCGCGTGCACGTGCGGTGGTGTGTGTGTGTGTGTGTGTGTGTGTGTGTGTGTGTGTGTGTGTGTGTGTGTGTGTGTGGTGTGTGTATGTGTGCGTGTGTGCGTGCGTGCGTGCGTGCGTGTGTGTGTGGTGTATGTGTGTGTGTGTGTGTGTGTGTGTGTGTGTGTGTGTGTGTGTGTGTGTGTGTGTGTGTGTGTGTGTGTGTGTGTGTGTGTGTGTGTTGCTTTCGTTGCAAGCGGGATGCTACTGAGCATTGCAGCTATTGATGATGATGATGATGATGATGATGATGATGATGAGATGATGATGATGATGATGATGATGACGATGACGACGACGACGACGACGATGACGATGACGACGATGATGACGACGACTGCAAAGATGATGATGATGATGATGATGATGATGATGATGATGATGATGATGATGATGATGATGATGATGATGATGAGATATGCTGTTGCACACAGGTACTAGTGTTAATGATAAAACAGGCCTGTTGCAGACAAAGATAGATGAAGAATAAGAAAAAAGAAAGCAAATGAGGGGGAAAAACTAGGGGAAAAAACTATGATGGATTCCCTTTGGTCACAAAATGTCAAGAGTGCACGTGACAACTGGAGGAGAGAAATGATCCAATGCCTCAGTGCCCCGGGGTACTGCCCACGCTCAACTTCCCTCTGCAAACCTACCTTATCCTTTCTCCTCCCCCTCTCCACCACCTATCCTTCCAAACCCATCCTACCCGACCTCTGTAAAGATCCCGTCGCCCCCTCCCCTTTTTTCCTCCCATAACCCCATCTCATGTATTGCTCACCCTCCAATTTCCTGACTGTGAGATTTACATCCCCGAGGTTCAGGTCTGGACAGCAGGTTCGTTTTTTGCCTGGCCAAGAACGTTCTGAAAATCTTTCAGACTTGTCTCAGTCACCTTTCTTCTAGGGCTTTGCTTTTGTCTGTGGCGCGCGCATTTCTCTGGGGTGTGTGTGTGTGGGTTGTGTGTGTGTGTGTGTGTGTGTGTGTGTGTGTGTGTGTGTGTGTGGTTGTGTGGTGTTTTGTGTGTGTGTGGGGTGTTGTGTGTGTAGGTGTGTGTATGGGGGTGTGTGTGTGGTGTGGTTTCGTGCGGGCAGCGCGTGGTGTGGTGTGTGTGTGTGTGTGTGTGTGTGGTGTGTGTGTGTGTGTGTGTGTGTGTGTGTGTGTGTGGTGTGTGTTGTGTCTTTTTGTTCTGTGGATGTGTGTATGTATACGCGTGCGTGCGTGTGGTGTGCGTGCGTGTGTGTGTGTGTGTGTGTGTGTGTGTGTGTGTGTGTGTGGGTGTGTTTTTGTTGTGGGGTGTGTGTGTTGTGTGTGTGTGTTGTGTAGTGAGTACTGAGTAGTGTGTGTGTGTGTGGTGTGGGTGTTGGTGTGTGTGTGTGTGTGTGTGTGTGTGTGTGTGTGTGTGTGGGGTGTGTGTGTGTGTGTGTGGTGTTGTGTGTTTTGTGTGTGTGGTTGTGGTGTGTGTGTGTTGGGAATATATGGGCTGCTATTCATGTTACTTTTGTAATGAATATTTGTTGTTTCTGGTGATATTATGATGATGATGATGTTGATGTTAATGATGATGAGATGATGATGATGATGATGATGATTTATGATGATGTGATGATGATGATGATGATGACCCACGGAGGAGGAGGAGGATATCATCATAGTTTGGGGTTGATAATGCTGTTGATAAAAAACTGGCGTAGCACAAAGATAGATGAAGAGGAAGAAAACCGAGCTAATAAGGAATAAAACACAAAGGACGAAATAAACATCCGATGGATTCGCTTTGCCACACAATGTCAAGAGTGCACGTAGCAATAGAAGAAAGACATGAACCAACGAAGTTTTCCCTTCCATTCCAGGGTACTGCCACGCTCAACTTCTCTCTGCAAACCTATTTCACCCTTTCCCCCATCCCCCTCCCCCACCCTCTACGTCCCCCCAACCCACGCCATTCTTTCCTTGCCAACATCCTGTTCCCCTTTTTTGCTCCAATAACCCATCTCATTTACCGTCACCTCAATTTCCCGCTGTGAGGTTTACATCCTGAGGCTTTAGTTTGGGACATACATTGCAGGTCATTCTGTGCCTGGCCCAAAAGCGCTCTGATCGCTAGAGACTTGTTAAAGTGTGTGTGTGTGGGGTGTGGTGCGTGCGGCGTGCGTGCGTGCTGGGGTGGGGGTGGTGTGTGTGTGTGTGTGTGGTGTGTGTGGTGTGTGTGTGTGTGTGTGTGTGTGTGTGTGGTGGTGTGGCAATGCGTGCGTGTGTGTTTATACGTGTAAGTGTTTTTTTTTTCTTGTGTGTGTGTGTGGTGTTTTGTGGGTGTGTGTGGTGTGTGTGGTGTGGGGTTTTTGTGTGTGTGCGTGCGTGCGTTTAAGCATGCGTGTGTTGTCTGTCTGTCTGTCTGTGTCTGTGTTCTGTGTGTGTTGCTAGTGAGTTGCTGCAGCTGCTGTTGATGTTACTTTTGCAGTGAGTATTGTAACTGTCGATAATACCCTGGTGTTATAACATGATGTGATAACGATGATACTGACGACGATGAAAGGAGACGGAGGAAGGAGGAGGAGGAGGAGGAGGAGGGGGTAGGAGGAGGATATCATCATGTTTTGAATTGGTACTGCTGTTGGTAGTATAACGGCATGGTGCAAAGACAGATGAAGAAAACACACGCGAATAAGGAAAAAAGGAGGAAGCAGGAAAAAAAAACACATCTTATACATCAACGGGTGCTCCCCAAGGTACAGTTCTTTCTCCTTGTCTGTTTACTCTCTACACTAATGACTGCAGAGGTAATAATGACAGCCTTATCATCAATTCTCTGATGATACTGCAGTCACAGATCTCTCCAACTCAGATGGAGCTTTTAATGAAATTGTGAACAGTTTTACACAGTGGTGTGACACCAATTTCCTTGATCTTAATGTCCAGAAAACAAAAGAGCTGATCATTGACTTCCGAAGAAATGCTGATCCTATTCCAGATTTACTGATCTCAGGTAGCAAGGTTGAAAGGGTGACTGAGTATAAGTACTTAGGTTCTGTTATCGATGACAAACTTACATTCACTTCTAATTCTCTCTCTGTGTATAAAAAATGTCAGTCAAGAGTGTATTGCTTACAGAAATTGAGATGCCTTGGAGTGAACTGTGACGTTTTAAAAGCATTCTACAGAAGCAATATTGAATCTGTGATCACTTTTTCATTTTTAGTGTGGTATGGTGGATTAAATGTGAAAAACAAATGCTTGCTGGAAAAGATTGTTAAACGGTGTGGTAAGATTATTGGTGTTAAGCAACAAAGTTTAGGAGAAATGTTTGAAATAAGAGTGCCTAAGAAAGCTCAGAAGATTGTATGTGATGAAACCCATCCTCTGTTCCCTTTTATGAAAAGATGCCTTCAGATAGACGATTCCGGCAACTGAAATGTGAAACCAACAGACTGAATCGCACTTTCTTGCCTATTTCAATCCGTTCATTGAATAATCACTGACCTGACCATCCTGAGTAAATGTTTAATGCTGTCGTTATAAAAATGAGAAGAGGGTGAGGGCGAGACTTGGATAGAGAGAGAGGGGTGGGGATAGGGGGGGGGGGGAGGGTGGTGGGGAGAAAATGAGAGTGTAGATGTTTTTTTTGGGGGGGATGATAATCAAGTGATAATGATTTTTAAATTACCTCTGTTATCCTGTTGTGTGTGTGTGTGTGTTGTGTGTGTGTGTGTGTGTGTGTGTGTTGTGTGTGTGTGTGTGTGTGTGTGTGTGTGTGGTGTGTGTGTGTGTGTGTGTGTGTGTGTGTGTGCCCCTTTTTTACGGTTTATTTTAGCGTACAGCTGATTTTCATTAAATTCACTGGATGTAAAATGGAGTGTATGACGGGTAGAGTCATTGATTAGTTTTATGTGAAAATAAGCCTTACTTTATTTATATTGTTTTTAAATTTGTGGGCATGTGCAGGTGTGAGTGCATTTGCACATTTTATATTATTCAATGTTGTGTACTCATGTGTCATGTGTTTATGTGTTCCCACCACAACACAAAGTTCTTATGAAAGAAAATAAAGTGTCTTGAATTGGATCCCGTTTGGTCACTGTCCACGCCCAACACCTGTTCGCAAACATATCTCATCCTTTCTTCTTCCCCTCCCCACAATCTACATCCCCCAACCCCATCCTACCCCTACCTCTGCCAACATCCCGCCCACCCCACCCCTTTTTTTTGTTTTCCTCCCAATACCCCATCTCATTTATTACCCACCTTCCAATTTCCTGACTGTGAGGTTTACATCCTGAGGCTTCAGTTCGGGACATACATTGCAGGTTCAGTTTTTTTGTTTGTTTTTTTGTGCCTGACCTAGTGTGTTCTGAAAGTTCAGACTTGTCTCTGTACATCTTTTTCAATGTCTTTGCATGTGTGTGTGTGTGTGTGTGTGTGTGTGTGTGTGTGTGTGTGTGTGTGTGTGTGTGGTGGTGCTGTGCGTGCGTGCGTGCGTGCGTGTGTGTGTGTGTGTGTGTGTGTGTGTGTGTGTGTGTGTGTGTGTGTGTGTGTGGTGTGTGTGTGTGTGTGTGTGCATGTGTGCATTTGTGTGTGTTTGCATGCGTGTTTCTGAGTGTGTTTGTAATGTACATCTACGTGTGTATGTGTGTGTGTGTGGAGAGAGAGAGAGAGAGAGAGAGAGAGAGAGAGAGAGAGAGAGAGAGAGAGAGAGAGTGAGTGAGTGAGTGAGTGCGGGCATGCAAGCGTGTGTACATGTGTGCGGATGTGCATACGTTCAAGCATGCATGAGTACGTGTCTGTGTGAAGCGTGTGTGTGTGTGTGTGTGTGTGTGTGTGTGTGTGTGTGTGTGTGTGTGTGTGTGTGTGTGTGTGTGTGTGTGTGTGTGTGTGTCTGTGTGTGTCTGTGTGTGTGTCTGTGTTTGTGTCTGTGTGTGTGTATTTGTGGGTGCATGTGCAGTTGTGTGTGTGAGGCTGTGCAAACCTGTATCTTCTATTAGGAAGTAAGAATATGAAAAAATTGAATCGTGTGTGTGTGGAGGGGGGGGGGGTGACGTGTGTGCATATGTGTGTACATTTATGTTTTTGCGTATAAGTGGTTGTGTCTGTGCGTTCATGCGCGTGAACGTGCTCACGCGCGCATGCGTATGTGTATGTCTGTCTGTCTGTCTGTCTGTCTGTCTGTCTGTCTGTCTGTGTGTGTGTGTGTGTGTGTGTGGTGTGTGTGTGTGTGTGTGTGTGTGTGTGTGTGTGTTGTGTGTGTGTGTGTTTTGTGTGTTTCCATTATTGCTAATGGGCTGCTACTGTTTCTGTTGATGTAACTTTTGTAGTGAATGTTGTTGCTGTTGATGATGCTCACAGTGAAGATGATGATGATGACGAACGACGACGACCACGACGTTGATATAGATGGTGATAATGATTATGAAAATGATGATAATGATGTTGATGACGATTATGATGATGACGTCGACGACGACAACACAACTATGACGATTCTTTTCTTTTTCTTTTTTCTGCGTACGCAGGCTGATACTCCTGTGGACACTCCCTGTATAGCCAGGCAGTGGAGTTTTGTGTGTATGACCCTTTTTTATCCCGCCATTAAGGCAGCCATACTCCATCTTCGGGGAAACTATGACGATGATAATGATGGTATCATTTTGTTGTAGATACGTACAGCTGTTGGTAATAAAAGGCCTGTTGCAGGCAAAGATAGAATGAAGAAGAAAACCCACGAGCAAGTAAAGAATAAAACATAAGGAATTAAAATGATACAACGAATTCCCTTTGGTCGCCAAATGTCAAGAGCGCACGTGGCAACTGGCGGAAAGAAATGATCCAGTGAAGTGTTCCTCAATGCCCCAGGGTACGCTGCCCACGCTTAACTTCTGTTCGCAAACCTATGTCATCCTTTCCCCTTCCCTTCTCTACCGTCCACGTCCCTCCAACTCCGCCCCATCCCTGCCTCTGCCAACACCTTTTTTTTCTTCCCAATTCCCCATCTCATTTATTGCTCACCCTCCAATTTCCTGACTGTGAAGTTTACATCCCTGAGGCTTCAGTTCGGGACATACATTGCAGGTTCAGTTTTCTGGGGGTTTTTTGTTGTGTTTTTTTGCCTGACTCTGTACGCTACAGACTTGTCTCAGCTTTTTCTTCTATGCCTGTGCATTTGTGTGTGTGCCTGAACGTGCGCGCTCGCACGCGCGTGTGTGTGCGTGGTGTGTGTGTGTGTGTGTGTGTGTGGGTGTGTGTGTGTGTGTGTGTGTGTGTGTGTGTGTGAAAGAGAGAAAGACAGAGACAGAGAGAAACAGAGTGCATGCACGTATATCTGCATATTTCTGAATCCGCAAATATTACATGAGAGTAACTGTACAAGCACACGTGCATTCACAATTATGCACCCACATGCATGCAGATGTTTTCACAAACGACATGCGCGTGCGTGTGTATGCGCACACTCAGGCATACATACATATGCGCTCCCCTGTACACATATATACATACATGCATACATAGTTCAAGATTGTATATCTATGTATGTATGCATGCATGTATGTATGTATGTATGTATGTAAGTATCTGTTCTCCATGCATAAATATTTACATAAACATACACATAGACTGACATATGCAAATAATGACAGATACACGCACCCCGTTACAAACTTACTGGAGCCCTGAAAGTCGAGATCATGGAACTAACCAAAGGCATGAAGCCAGGAATGACAAGGAATAAAAAAGAAGGAAAGGACAAGAACGAAGTGGGCGGTCCTCTTTGAAGACGGATTGTCAAGTGTGCACACACATAGCCCAACACGGTGCAAGAAGTGAGTGATGAAATCCAGTTTGTAGGCGATCTATGGCAGCCTGTTGGCTTCAAAAGATTATAATTACCAGGTTTACGAGGAAACACACTATCACAAAATGGTAACTACGACGTCGTGAGAACAGTCATTTCATGCCCAAGCAAAACGCTGTTAAGATATCAAGAGTAAAAGAAACCAAAACAAATATATATATAGACTATAAGCTTGCTGAAGGTTCATTGTGAGAAGCATTTTTCCCCCATTCCCCCACTCAAGCACATACTGTTAGTTAGGCAGAATCATCTACCACTGCAGATATGAATGCTTATCTCCCCTATTTCTTCAATCTAAGACATAAGAGCAAGCTTTGTTTATAACTCATTATTTCTTGCAGTCATTGCAACACCAGCTGCTCTGTAAGTTGCTGGAACGGTGCGGTACTTATCCTTGGAATTTATTAGTTTGTTGTATATTATATATATATTTTATATATCTATATATATTAAACAAAGCTTGCTCTTATGTCTCAGATTGAAGAAATAGGGGGAGATAAGCATTCATATCTGCAGTGGTAGTTAATACTGCCTAACTAACAGTATGTGCTCAAGTGGGTGGATGGGGAAAAATCAAATAAATGCTTCTCAAAATGAACCTTCAGCAAGTTATAATCTCCAATAGGGAGGAAACTCACTAACACATAACTCCTGGTCATATACCGATATTTCGAAACCTGGTTGTTTCTCCTCAGTGACCGCGGAAAGTGGTAATTTGACTCCTCTGCCTTTTCGGTTTTAAGAAGAATGCTATCCCAGAAAAGGCTGGTGTGCAATACCGTAGTATGTTTGTTGAGTTTTGAAAAAACCAACCAAAGGTGCCACCTAAGAAGCAAAAGAAAATCATGAAAGAGCAAAACAAGCTACATTTTCTTGTGAAAAGCAGAAAATATAAAAAGATAACCTCTTAAGACACAAGTGCTGAGGGCCAGTTCTTGGAATGAATCCGCAAGGGACTAAATTACAAAAAAACTAATAAATTCCAAGGATAAGTTCCGAGCACCGTTCCAGCAACTTACAGAGCAGCTTGGTGTTGCAATGACTGCAAGAATATTCAATTATAAACAAAGCTTGCTCTTATGTCTCAGATTGAAGAAATAGGGGGAGATAAGCATTCATATCTGCAGTGGTAGTTAATACTGCCTAACTAACAATTACCACTTTCGCAGTCATGAGGAGAAAACAAACCAAAGCTTCGAAAATATCGGTTATGTCAAGGAGTTATGTGTTAGTGAGTTTCGCCCATTGAGATTATAACTTGCTGAAGGTTCATTTTGAGAAGCATTTATTTGTTTTCACCATCACCCCGTAAGCCATACTGTTTATGTTTAGGCATATAGAATATATAATAAATATAATATATATATATTATATTTAATAAAATATATATAATATATAATATATATATATATTATTTATAGCGTACTAAGTCGTTAGCGTTGAAAATGTATATTTTGGATTGTTATGGCTTCCAGCATTTGACTCTTGTAAAAAGTGAATTGCAGTATTTTCAGTAGACCCGCAGAAAGTTTACAGATTATAGGAAGTGTGCAGCACAATACGCATGTTAACACAAATAGAGACAAGATGAAAAATCAAAGACACATGTCAGAAATGTGTTTTTATCTTTCTACTCATTTAACCCATCTTTGAACACACAGACACAGACACAGACACAACACGTACACCAAACATCCCCTACACATACACTCAACACACACATCAACACACACCACCCACACACACTAACAAAAGAAATGATGTATTCAAGGCCAAGAGTCAGAAATGACATCTTTTTAGCTATCTTTGCCATATATGTCGGACATAAGGGTAGCGTGCTCTGATTATTAATGTAAATATCAGTATTCTCACACTCTCACAAAGAAGCTTTGCAGTCAAGTTCGTACGGTGATAACCGTGTGGCATAAAGAAATTCATTCATATACAGAAATAGCACCAAATCCTTTTTTTCTGTGGACCATAAAAGTTAAGTGCTTTGATTGGTGCATGAAATAATCAGAATTCTCATTCTCACAAAATTATCAAGGCCAAGTTCGCTCAGTGATACGAGTGCGCATGAAAAGAGAGGGAGACAGAAAGAGAGACAGAGAGAGGGGGGGGGCAGGCAGAGAGAAGAGAGAGAGAGAGAGGCAGGCAGAGAGAGAGAGAGAGAGAGAGAGAGAGAGAGAGAGAGAGAGGCAGGCAGAGAGAAAGAGGGGGGGCAGGCAGAGAGAGAGGAGAGAGAGAGGCAGGCAGAGAGAGAGAGAGAGAGAGAGAGAGAGAGAGAGAGAGAGAGAGGGAGGGAGAGAGAGAGAGAGAGAGAGAGAGAGAGAGAGAGAGAGAGAGAGAGAGAGAGAGAGGAGAGAGCGAGAGAGAGAGAGACAGAGGAGAGAGAGACTTCGATCATCATATATACCCAAATATCTTTCTCGAAGACTTCGAAGAAGAAGAAGCAAGAGGACGATTAACGATGACATCAGTAACAATTATTCATTTTAAGGAGAAAACGGTTGTTGTGTGATTTTGAAGCAAGTCAGCTTCCATATGTATAGACGTCCAATCTTCTTGCTACGCTTCCCCATACTCACCACAAACCACCATCACCCAGCCCCTGTTACACTTCCTCTCTCCCACTCCTGTCTCTACGCGCCTCTTAACCTCTCCAATCCCGCTCTTTTCCTCTTCATTATTTCCATTTCTTTTCTCGTGCCGGTTCAGTTTCCTATCCTTGGGTTTTACATGCCCGAAGGCTTGGTCTGTAATTCTTTCTCTTTTATGTTTGCAGCTGCAGGTTAGGGCGCCGGATTTTTTCTTTAATCGAAGACATATTGTTTTAGACTTTTTCCGTTGGATACGTGTGTGTTGTGTGTGTGTGTGTGTGTGTGTGTGTGTGGTGTGTGTGTTGTGTGTGTGTGGGCTGTGTGTGTGTGGTGTGGTGTGTGTGTGTGTGCGCGCGCGGCATGTGTGTGCGGCATGAATGTGTGTCTGTGTATGTGTGTGACATGTGTTGTAGTGAGTATGTGTCTGTGTTCTGTGTGCTTACACACACACACACACACCCACACACACACACACCACCACACACACCACACACACACACACACACACCACACAACACAGGGAAGCGCTGACATTGCGACATCTGTCATCTAAAGGTAGCCGCAATTCTAAGATTAAAATGCCAGGGTAATGCCACGATAAAAGTCATGAAAACCCTAACAGAAGCAGGTGACGGCAGAAAGTAGTGCGAAAAAACCAAACCTTCTTTCAGACTCTCAAGACAGCCAAAAGCCACGCCAGAACTCGAGAAAAAACAGGTAATTTAAAGAAGTCTTCATCCGTTCCCCTGAATTCTGCGTGTGTCAAACTACCCTACCCTCATTCCATCTGCCTCTCTCCTAACTCTCTTTAATACATATCATCACTTTTCCTCTCCCCGGTTTTCCTCTCTTCATATCCGGACGTCACGTCCTGCAAGGTCTAATGATCTCACCACGAGATTTTATGTCTCAAGGCTGTGGTGTACCAAAGATAGGTCTACGACGCCAGTTGCAGCTCTGTCGCATGATATTGAATGTTCTTATGGTGAAAATACGTTTCTCGTCAACAGTATTTACTTTCCACTTTCTGCATGTTTCTGTACTTGCGAGAGTGTTTTTAGTAGAGTTGTTGTGATTAGGGGGAGTGGGGAAGAGAGGGACACGCTTTCGCGTGCGGCACGTGTATGTTGAGTGCGCTCGCGCGGCGCGCGCGGTGCGTGCGAGTGTGTGTGTGTGTGTGTGTGTGGTGTGTGTGTGTTTGTGTGTGGGTGTGTGGGTGTGTGTGTGTGTTTCGTGTGTGTGTGTGTGGTTCGTGTGTGTGTGTGTGTGTGTGTGTGTGTGCTGTGTGTGTGTGTGTGTGTGTGTTGTGTGTGCGTGCGTGCGTGCGTGCGTTGTGTGTGTGTGTGTGTGTGGTGTGTGTGTGTGTGTGTTTGTGTGATGTGTGTGTGTGCTGTGGTGTGTGTGCACGCGTGTCGTGCCGCTGATGCACTCTGTTCATGTTATATGCATTTCTTTTTCTTATGTTTTTTGTGTGTACACATATGGTGACATGAATTTCAATATGCGACTAATGGGTTTCATAAAACGTGAGTGTTGTATATCTGAGGAGGGAGGTGTGACATTCAACACCGCATGGGTCATTTTCATTACGAAATGACGCAATCGATACATGAGTCTATTCGCTCTGCTCCTTGTTTTATTATTTCTATGGTGGACATTCATTCATAAGCTCGGTCATTTTCATTAAGAAAATGACGCAATCGATACATTACGTCTATTCGCTCTGCGCTTGTTTGATATTTCTATGTCCAAACGACAAAAATATGTTTGTTTTTGCTTTAAGGCAGTACGTTTATAATTTCAAGCGTTATGCAGACTAGTATGTATTGTATTAATAATAAATAATTTACCAATCGTAGGTTAGGGTATGGAAAAACATGGTACTGACCAATAGCAATTATCCAAGTGTCAGTGGTTTCTCAGTCGCGCATGTGCAGTAGTATTTGACCGTTGCATCGTACGATCTTGATGAAACGGTCGACGTGATATTGGCTTCCAGAAGTCAAATTATTGAAGAGCTAAGAAAACCTTTTGAAGGTATCAGTGGGGGGGGGGGGTTCGGGGGGGGGGGGAGGGGCGGACTGAAGGGGCACTACAGGGCATACAAACGGCACCCACAACTTTACGGGGAAGGGCCCTAAAACGAGTCTCATCGTTCCGTGCGGCGGAGTTCTGATAGCTGTTAGTCTAGGAGGACTGTGTTGAGGTAAATAGAATCGAAATCATTGTTTTCGTATAGCGCAACAAAATTTAATTTCAATATATCGCATTAAGGCACATTTACTGTTAAATAATATTTTGTGCGTACGATCATTTAAAATGTCTGAATTAATTATTCAGTTTACCAGTCAAAACACGTTTATGATGATCGTTAGTAGAGCTGTCATTTTCAATCTGTTTGCTCCGAATCATATCGTGTTGCTTGGTCTAATTCATATTATGTAAATTCTATTTCGCTCACCGTTGTATGCAAACCATATTTAGATGATAGTGATATTTTGTGGTGAATGCAGGTTTTATTATTTAAGAATCGTAAACCGTAGTTAAGTTAGTATGAAACATTTTCTCAGATCTAATTGATCTGTATAATATGAAGATGGACGCACTTGATTTAATTGTTCATGGATTAAATATAATTGTAATTCATCAAGCATTACCCTTGGCGAATAACTCCGTCAGGCAGCAGATTGGTATAATCCGCGTACAACTTTCTTCATTGATTAACGAGTTTTATCGTTATCTGCAATTTTTGAAGGAAATCCAATTGGAAATGATAGAGCAAGGCTAGTGCAATTGTAAAGTGTGTTAGAGCGTGTAATGGGCGGAATTAGTGATGTGCCACTTATGCAAGATCTAAGACGAGTGTTATCTTGCAGGTTTTTTCTCCTACTTCTGTTTCTACTCCTGATCATACTTTACTACTCCTACTACTCTTTTTCATCCATCCTGATCATCTCTCGAATCTTTATCGTTCACTTCGGCAACATTTTTATTCCGCTACATCCTTCGTCGGAGGAACGTGCTGGTGTGTCACCCTTGCGGGATCTGGAAGTGAATGTGAACCGTCAGCGGGAACTCCGGGAAGTTAACACGATTCGTGAGCTGAGTGGCATTCACATATTCACATCATCCACATTCAAGCACGCTACAAACACACTCAGACATTTTTCTTGTATATTTTTATTGTGCAATAATTATATTTGTGTGTATATCCGGATGATATATTTTGTAGCACGAGCGGGACAATCGATATTTTGTGCTAATGCAAGAAGCGTAAGTGAAGAAGGACGAGACTTGGTTGTTTTCAAGTGTTATGTGCATGATTAATTTCTTGTGTGTGTAATTCTATTTCATGGGAACAATCGGATATCAGCATTTCAATAGCAACAATACGACATATTCCACTGCAAGATATCATCATCGTTATTGTTACTGTATTAAATCAGTTGTTGTTATCAAAAATCAAACCTTTATTCCATCTGTAGAAAAGAAAGTGAAGGGTGTGGACGATGTTGACTTTCCTACTTACGGTCTATGTTCTTGCCTGAGCATTCAAACATCATTTATGAATGGGGTCTTATTAAAAAATCGTCACATATTATTTGGGGCTCGTCCCGGGGATCTTCGATCTGAAAGTTACCTGGAGATTCAGTGACACAGGCAAGGAATTGTAGCTGCAACCGTCACCTTTTTTCTAGTGGGAGGTTGGGAGTGCAGCTCAGTGACTATTATTTTTAGTGTGAACATCCAACATATAATTAGAAAAATTTAAATTTTACATTTTTTGTTCATAAATCATTTATATTTATTTCGCTAGTCTCGAAGCTATTTGTTCATTATTTCCTAATCCTAGGAAAAGGCCTCAAAACAGTATAGAGAAAGTAACGACCTTGGCCTAATTCCACGTCATATATTACCACGACATGTTTTAACTTCTTATTAGATCTTATTTCACTAGATCTGTTGTGAAGAAGATTTTTATTCAAGTTGCCTGGTTAGTGCAATTTGACGTACTTGCATTGGAGTTGGCAGTGGTGTTGTATTTGTGTCGGATTGGGACACAACGAGTAGAGTAAAGAATTGATACTTAAAGCGGCATTTCAACCGTAAGCTATTAACGCCCCCCCCCCCCCACCCCCCCCCCCCAAAAAACCCCCCCTGGATGAGAGTGGCCCACGGGCTATTTTGCGGGCGCCGTATTTTTTTTTTTGTGGATCGTACGTACGATATTCGAGATAAATTTCAGCACGTCCGATCATCAGTTAGTACGTTCGTTCGGTAGCTGTGTGTGCAAACCGTGGTTTGGTTTGTTTGAGTGTTTTGGAATAACGTGTTTGGGGTTTCGGAGTGGTTATCCCCATTTTTTTAATACGCGGGTTGTGTAGTGTGTTTCGCAGTCGTGGTGGAAGTTGTTTCTTTACCACCTCTGTGTATGTGCACAGTTGTGTCAATATTATTTGGCATTAACGCGTGACGGTGTAAGTTTCCGCGTTATTTGTATTGATTTAAACTTGTTAAGACAACATGGACTTTGCAAGTGGTAGGCGCATGCCGACAAGAAAGTCCACGAAGTCAGGCATCTGCCACAGACGAAAGTCAGTCTCAGCAAATTAAAAACTAGTGCGCAAATTCAAAAATGAAAAGCCGGGCACTAGAGCTAGGCTAAAAGGAGCAGAACTCGCTCTTTACATCAAGGAAAGGAAAAGAACGAGAAGAGAGGAACGTGAGAAGGAACGAGATCGAGAGGAACGTGATAAGAACGTGAAATGGAAAGGAGATCGAGGAAGAAGAGAGCCGAGAGATTTACAGTTAGAGTTAGCAAGGAATAAAAGCAGGAGCAGTTGGTGATGCTCAACCAAGTTACTAGCGCCCAATCCATTCTACGACTGTAGTGTCGGCTAAGGTCAAGTTACCCTTAATAGGAAGACAAGGGAGACCTTGAGTCATATTTGACTCAATTTGAGAAGGTGGCAGTCCATCAATGGATGGAACGAGGAGGAATGGGGTGCCAGGTTAGCTCCTTACTCAAGGGCTGAGCTAGGGAAGCGTATGTAAAACTACCCGCGGCAGAGTCGGTGGATATAACCTCATCAAACAGGCACTTTCTGCTAAGTATCAACTGTTGCTGGCTCATTACAGACTCACTAATTTACAGCACGCAATGAGAGCACTGACCACGTCACTGTCACTATGGGATCGTTTGTTCTATGTGGTAGAGAGGTGGTTGAATTGTCCCAACAGGAAAGAAACAGGATTTAAAAGAAATGTTAATCCTGGAGAAATTTCGGAAGATTGCTTTTGATCAGGCAAGATTTGTCAGAGAGAGAAAGATCCACAGACTGGAAAGGAAGCTGTTGCAGCAGCAGATTATTTGAACAGGACGGAGACTTGTGGAGAGGAGTTACCGTGATAGCAAACTGGTCATCGTAGGTATAGTCATTGGAAAATGATAACAGAGGTCCACACATGGAAGCTCGGAAAGAGGGACAAGGCTGAGGGGATCTGTACCTGACAGGGAAGCAACGAAGAGAAGTTATGCTTTCAGATAAAGTGTTACCGATGTGGAGGGACCACATCACCAGAAGGGATGCACACACTCAAATGGAAATGACACAGCGATGTGTACTACGACAGCGGCTGCACAATGTCAACTAAAGGAATGATAACAGGTTGTGTGACAATTGTAAGGGGGTCGAATCAAATCCTTATTGCACGGTAGATTAGAAGTCGAAGGAAAAACTGTGGATGCTGTGAGAGACCACAGGCTCTTCCATGACGTATCGTTGAGGAAGGACTTCGTTCCTGAGCATGTTATACAGGTCCAGAAAAAAGAGGTATCACTGCATTGTCAGCAGTCAAATAAATCTTCCTGTGGCGATTGTACACATTGGAAGAATCCCTACTTCTCAGACAAAACTGAAGTCTCGTTATGAAAAAACCAGTTTTGCCCAGTATTGTTTGGAAATACTCGCAAAGCAAGAAAGAGGAACGGAGGGATCATTAATGTACCTGTCTATCCCATCCAAGCGGCAGAAGTTACCGAGCAAACAGATGAAACCGCTCAAGATTTAAGAAGCGACATGCAGCATGTATCTCTGCAGAGTTGAAAGATAAGATCAGACAAAAGACCCAGCACTCAAGAAGTTGATTGAGTGGCCGTAAACCAGTCAACGCCACGTACAGCAAAACAGGTGTTGAAACATCATTCTTGATCAAGAAAGGTATACTGTAGAGGAAGGTGCGTACACAACGACGCAAATACCAAGTGTGGTACAGGAACTCAGGATCTAAACGTATTCAAGTAGCTCATGAACATACCTATGTCTGGACACCTCGGTGTAAGACGTACGAAAGAGCGTCTGCTACATGATTTCTTTGGCCAGGAGTGGAAGGTGGACGTCAAAAAGATATTGTTGCGTCATGCGATACGTGTCCAGAGTTGATCGGCAGATATAGTATCAGAAAGCACCAGTTCAGAGGGTTGCCACTGATTGAGATACCTTCCATCATGTTGCAGTGGATATCTTGGACCCATCAACCCCATGTATCATCAGGAAGAGATACATTCTCACCATCATCGATTATGCTACGCGATACGCAGAAGCAACAGCACTACGTTAACTCAACACAGAAGCAGTTGCTGAAGCTTTGTGAGAAATCTGGACGCGAGTGGGTTTACCACACAAATTCTCAGGACAGAGGTGTCATAATTTCTTTCTGGGACATGCAACGAGGTCAACAGACTCTTGACAGTAAAGGTATCACCACAACGCCATACCAGCTCAGACATCGGATTTGAAAGATTCAATGGCACGTGAAGGTCATGTTTGAGAAACTTTGTTTGGATCAACCCAAGAATGGTGACAGATTTCTTCCTGTCAGTCTTGTTCGCTTACTGGGAAGGACCACAAGATCACTCAAGTTATCACCATTTAACTACTCTAGGGAGACATGTGCATGACATGAGGTCTTAAAACAAATATGGACAGACGAGGAGCTAGAACAGACGTCAGAACAACGGCGGATTATGTAATTGTTCTGAAGGAGAGGATCGAAGAAACATGCAAGATAGCTCGTGACAATCTAGACTAGGCTGCCGGACGACAAGGCGAAGCACTAACAACAGGAAAACGAAGATGAGACATCTCATTTCTGGAAACAAAGTATTGTGCTACTTCCAAAGAAAAATAACAAGCTCCAGTTAACTGGAAAGGGAACGTACACCATTTCCAGTAGAGTCATTCCAGTCGATTACTGATTGAGTTCTACGGCAAGGAGAAGTATACATACCCATCAATCTCCTCAAAGAATACTTCGAAAGAGAAGGATTGATAAACCACAGGGGTACGTCGCAGTTGTTATGCAGGTGGAGGATCATGGAAGTTGTATCTGAATGATCATATACACTCATACATTTTGAAGAGAACGAGGACTCAGCCAATGTTGTATATGGGACCTCACAGCTATCCAGGGAACAGAAGTACAGAGTTGGAAAACATAGTCGTCGTCACGACAAATTTCATCACGGATTTGCCAGGTGAAACCAATCTGGTTACATCGCGAGTGAGGGACTGGCATCAACAACAACCGTGAAAAGGACATCAGTCCCGGTTGCACATCGCAAATAGATACAGTTTGAAAAAGGGAAGTTGATCAAATGCTAGCCTGGGAGAGATAGAACCAGCCTTATTCACCATACAATGCGCCCATTGTATTAGTCAAGAAGAAAGACTCAACAGTCAGGTTCTGTATCGATACAGGAGACTGGAAATCTCATGACAGTATTGTCGCAGAGCCACTACCAGACATCGGAAACTATCTTTGCAAAGAGCGAAAGCAAAACACTTTTCAAAATTGATCTGTCAAATGGATTTTGGCAGATTCAGATGAATGAGAAAGACAGCCAAAGGAACAGCTTTCAGTACCCCCAAGGGACTGTATCAGTGGAGACGTATGCCCTTTGGCATTGAGAAACGAAGTGCCGCGTTCACAGGGATGATGAGGGAGATTATGGAGTGAATAAAGTCTAAAGGATGTCCGAATCTTTATTGATCACATTTTGATCGTTCTGAGGGACTTGGGTGGGGAAAGATGTTGAGGCAGTCAAAGCAATACTCTGAGGACTACATGAGCAGAATACAGTTGTTGAAGAGAAAGCACTATGGAAATCTGCAAATGTATATTACTTGAGCAATGCAGAAGAGTTTGTGATAATTGATTGTTTGATCCTGCTTCGGTGTTATTTATGAGAGGTTTGATAACTTATTGCGGTATTCGACTTATTAATGGACTGGCACTTTTCTTTAGTGTTTTGCTTAAATAGGATTTTTTCGCTAAGAGGGGGGTATTTGTGACATTCATTCATAAGTCGGGTCATTTTCATTAAGAAATGACGCAATCGATACATGACGTCTATTCGCTCTGCGCTTGTTTTATATTTTCTTGTCAAACGACAAAAACTAATTGTTAGATTTTGCTTTAAGGCAGTACGTTTATAATTTCTAGCCGTTATGTAGACTCGTTTTTGTATTAATAATAAAATTAATTACAAACATAGGGTATGGAAAACATGGTAATGACCAATCGCAATTTATCCAAGTGTCAGTGGTTTCTCTGTCGCGCATGTGCAGTAAAGTATTGATCCCGTTGCATGTACGATCTTGATTTGAACCGGGGTCCGACGTGAAATTGGCTCCGCAAGAAAGGTCAATATTATTTGAGAGCAGAATCCTTTTGAAGGTATCAGTCGAGGCCGGAGCTGATGGCGGCCACTACAGGGCATACGACGGCACCACAACTTTTACGGGGATGGGCTAAACGAGTCTATCGTTCCGTGGGCGAGTATGTTAGCTGTAGTCAAGAAGACTGTGTTGAGGTAATAGATTCGAAATCATTTTTTCGTATAGCGCAAAAAAATTTATTTCAAGATAAGCGCATTAAGGCAAAATTTCCCGGTTCCCCCAAAATTTTTTTAATATTTTGTGCGTTACGATCATTTTAAAATGCACTGAATTAAAATTTCAGGTTTACCTGTCAACACATATGATTGATGTAGAGCTGTCATTTTCATCTGTTTGCTCTATCATATCGTGTGGCCATGTACTTATCCATATATGTAATAACATATTTCCAGCTCACCGTTGTATGCAAACCTTATTTAGAAGATGTGATATTTGTTGTGAATGCAGTTTTATTATTTAAAGAATCGAAACGGAGTTCAAGTTATGAACGATCATTTATCAGATCTAAGTGAATCTGTATAATATGAAGATTGACGCATGATTTAATCGGTTCAAGGATTAAATATAATTGTAATTCATCAAGCATTAACCCTTGGCGAATAACTCAGGTCAAGGCAGAATTGGAATATCCGTTTTGTACACTTTCCTTCCTTGTTACGAGTTTTATCGTTTAAGCAATTTTTGATGTAATCAATTGGAAAATGATTGAGAAGCTAGTGCAATTGTAAAGTGTGTTTTAGAGCGTGTAATGGGTGGCTGGAATAGTGATGTGCCCACTATAGTGCAAGATCCTAAGCGATTGTTATTCTTGCAGGTTTTACTCCTACTCTGTTTCTACTCCTGTATCCTACTACTACTGCCTACTACTCCTTTCATCCATTCCTGATCATCTCTCCGCATCTTTATCTTTCACCTTCGGCCACACATCTTTATCCCGCTACATCTTCGTCGAGAGAACGTGCTGGTGTGTCATCCTTGCCGGGATCTGGAAGTGAACTGTGTACGTCAGCGGAACTCCGGTTCGCTACAAGATTCCGTGAAGTGTGTGAATCACATAATAAAACACATCCCTCCACATTCAAGCTTGCTACAAACACACTAGACATTTTTCTTTGTATATTTGTTGTGCAAACATTATATTCTGTGTGTATTTCCGGGAAGATATATTTTGTAGCACGAAGCGGACAATCGATATTGTGCTACTGCAAGAAGCGAAGTGAAGAAGGACAGAGACTTGGTTGTTTCAAGTGTATGTGCATGATTAATTTTCTTTTGTGTGTAATTCATTTCATAGGAACAACGATATCAGCATTCAAAGCAACAATACGACCATATTCACTGCAAGATATCATCATCGTTATTGTTACTTTATTAAATTCTGTTGTTGTTTATCAAATCAAAATCTTATTCCATCTGTAGAAAGAAAGGTGAAGGGTGTGGGAACGAAAAGCTTGACTTCTTTACTACGGTCTCTGTTCTTGCCTGAGCTATTCAACATATTTATGAATGGGGTCTTATAAAAACGGCACAGGAGGAAGGGAAAGGTTTGCCATGTTTTCATATTTGGATCTATGTATCTGTTCCTGTGTTTCTGAACATTTAATTATCATCATGTTTTATGGTCATATCAACACGGATTTCGAAGAAAGTTATTTTTTTCCTTGTCATCAGTAATTGTAAAATTAAAGAAAAAAATTACCGAAAGTTAAGAATACTAAACAGTAAGGAATGCTCAGTTGATAGTAAACGAGCCAGAACTCTAGAAAAACGAAGCGATCATCCAAAGAAGTGCTTGCCCCCCACGTGATCCAAAGTTTCATCGATTCTTCACGATTTTCTGCTGATGGTTGGACTTATCCTGGCCATTCCTACCCTCCTTCCTCACAATACCTTCACCCTTGTTTGTGTATTTGTTTAGCGGGTATTGATCTACTGCTCCCGCCATTTTATTTTTTATATATATATATATTATATTATATATATATATTATAGATAGATTAGTAGATTGATAGTAGATAGATGATAGAATTAGGAATCTTCTAAAAATGTATTTAAAATGACTTAAAAACAATTTTTTAAGGGCCTCAACCCCTTGGGAAGCAACATTGTTAAAACAAGTTTAAAAAGAGGAGTCTTAAAACTATCTACAAATTTGTTTCAAGCGTGTTGCGCTGTCATCAGGATGGTTTTTGGTTTGACCACCGCCCGATTGTTATATAGGTGTGGGGCTCCCGTTTGCGGTTGTTTGCGTGTGGGATGGCTGCACGTGTTTTTGGGGGCTTTAAGGTTTTGGTTTTGGGTGTGTTCACTACTAAAAACGATTTCCATTTATGCCTGCAGTTTGTTTACTATTTCTGGTTTTGGTGTTTAAAGTTGCTAAGGGTGAGTTTGCATAGAATTAACCATTTTTCAGTTAAACCATAGGTTGCTCCTTTTGAACATTGCTGTATGGTGATGCATATTTTTAGATTTTCCAGGATTATTGTAGCTTGTTTTTGCGTCTTAAGGTTTCAGATATATTTGCTCTGTTTGTTGGTTTTTATTATTTCTTTATTAAATGACTGTTTGTGGTTGCGTATCTGGTTTTTGAAGTGGTTTTCAGTGATCCCTATGTATGTTTCTTTTTCTTTTTCTGATGTCACAGTTGCCTGGTATACATTGTTGTTGTGAAGACATTTATTGTTTAGTGGGCATGCTTCCTTTCTGGTGCAATTTGCAGAATTTCCTTTCTTCACTCTTCACCCGCACGTGCAAACAACCGCAAACGGGAGCCCACAGTTATATACATCGGCGGTTGGGCAAACCAAAAAACCATCCTGATGACAGCGCAACACGCTTGAAACAATTTTGTAGATAGCTTTAAGACTACCTCTTTTAAACTTGTTTTAACTATCTATATATATCATATATATATATATATAATATATATAATATATAGTATATATATATATAAAATGCGAAAATTATGTAGTGGGGGAAAACAAGTGCTGGCTGACAATTCTTCCGCATTATTGTATGACTTGGCAAAGATTTGAACGAAAAAAAGGAGGGGGAGTGTTGGTTTGAGGTGAAAAAAAGAGGGGGGAAAATGGGAACAGAAAGTTTTAAGAAAATGTACTATAACCATCACACCCTTTCACTAGCTGCATGAGGGAACCATTGCAGTGCTCCCGAACACAGATCTCTTGGTATTGCTGCTCCTAGGCTTTGGTCCGCTGTATGGAATCAGCAGGGAGACATGGTTGATTGTGTCTGTGCTCTTGGGAGGTGAAAATAGGAGACCCACCACAGTCGTAACTATGTTGTTGTTCCCAGCACAAGGGTCAAAAAAAAGAATCCAACAGCACCCCCAAAGCGGCAGCGAAGGTTAGCAAAATGAAACAAAACGAAAGTGTGGTGAGGAAAAAAGTAGCTTGAAAAACCAAAAACATTTATGCAAACAGTATTAAAGTGTAGAGACAGTCTTTGGGCCTATACATGTATATACCATATTTTTTTTTCTGGGGGATAGCACCCTTCATAGAACCGAAAGGTAGAGGAGAGTCAAATTACCACTTTACGGGCGTCCTGTAGGAGAAACAATCAGGTTTCGAATTAGATAGTATCTGACCACGGAGTTATATGGTTTAGTGAGTTTCCTCCCCTTTGGAGATTTGTCTCCCCCTTTTCGTTTTAAGAAGATGCAATCCCAGAAAAGGCTGGGTGCAACACCGTGTATGTTTGTTGAGTTTTCAAAAAAACCAACCAAAGGGGCCATTAGAAGCAAATGAAAATAATGAAAAGCAAAACAAGCTACATTTTTCTTGTGAAAAGTAGAAAATATACAAAGATATCCTCTAAGGACACAAGATGCTGAGGGCAGTTCTTGAATGAATCCGCATGGGGATAAAATACAAACAAACTAATAAATTTCAAGGATAAGTACGAGGCAACGTTCAGCATTACAGAGCAGCTGGTGTTCAATGACTGCAAGAATTATTGAATTATAAACAAAGCTTGCTCTTATGTCTTGGATGAAAGAAAATAGGGGGGAGATACCGCATTCTTATCGAGTGGTAGATGTTTTCTGCCTAACTAACAGTATGTGTTGAGTGGAGTGAAAGGGGAAAAATAAATAAATTGCTTCTCAAATGAGACTTCTGCAGGCTTATATTCTCCATGAGGAGACATCCCTCCAATAGAGAGGCGAAACTCACTAACTTATACTTCTGGTCATATACCGATATTTCGTAAACTTGGTTGTTTATCCTCAGTGACCGGCGGAAAGTGGTTAATTTGAATCCTTGCCTTTTCAGTTTTAAGAAAGGAATGCAATCCAGGAAATGGGATGGTGTGCTATACGTGGTATGTTTGTTGAGTTTTCAAAAAAACAACCAAAGGTGGCCATCTAAGAAGCATTAAAGAAATAAGGAAAGAGCAAAACAAGCTACATTTTCTTGTGAAATGTAGAAAATATAAAAGTATCCTCTTATGAACAAGTGCTGAGGGCCAGTTCTTGGAATGAATCCGCAAGGGACTTAACATCAACAAATAATAATACTCCATAGGTTAAGTACCGGAGCACCGTTCAGCAACTTACAGGCAGCTTGTGTTGCTTTGACTTCAAGAAATATGTATTATAAACAAAGCTTGCTCTTATGTTCTTAGATTGAAGATATAGGTGGGGAGATACGCATTCTTATTCTGCAGTGGGTGATGATTCTGGCCTAACTAACAAGTATGTGCTGAGTGGGTGAAAAGGGGAAAAATCAATAAATGATGCAAAATCGTTGTTAGTGAAACACATCCAAAAAACCTGAAAGCCCAAAAAACACGTGCAGCAACCCGCACGTGCAAACAACCGCAACGTGAGCCCACACGCTATATAACACCGGCGGTGGGCATACAAAAACCATCCTGATGACAGCGCAACGCCGCTAGAAAACAAATTTGTCGAGTTTTAACCTTGAGTTTTAACCTTCCTTTTTAACATCATTGACAAATGTTGCTCCCCAAGGGGTCGAGCACTTTTAAAATAATTTTAGGCTCTTTGGTTGTATTCATCTATATAATATATAGATAGATAGATAGATAGATAGATAGATAGATAGATCAGTATATTTAAAATGCCTAAAACAATTTTTTAAGTGCTCAACCCCTTGGGGAGCAACATTAGTTTAAAACAAGTTAAAAGAGGAGTCTTAAAACTATCTACAAATTTGTTTCAAGCGTGTTGCGCTGTCATCAGGATGGTTTTTGGTTTGCCCACCGCCGATGTTATATAGCGTGTGGGCTCCCGTTTGCGGTTGTTTGCACGTGCGGGTTGGCTGCACGTGTTTTTTGGGGGCTTTCAGGTTTTTGTTTGGGTGTGTTCACTAACAACGATTTCCATTTATGCCTGCAGTTGTTTACTATTTCTGTTTTGGTGTTTAAAGTTGCTAAGTGTGGTTTGCATAGAATTAACCATTTTTCAGTTAAACATAGGTTGCACCTTTTTGAAACATTGCTGTATGGTGATGCTTTTTTTTATGATTTCCAGGATATATTGTAGCTTGTTTTGCGTCTTTAAGTTTCCAGATATATTTGCTCAGTTCTGTTTGGTTTTTATATTTTCTTATTAAATGACTGTTTGTGGTTTGCATATCTGGTTTTGAAGTGGTTTTCAGTGATCCCTATGTATGTTCTTTTTTCATTTTCTGATGTCACAGTAGCCTGGTATACAATGTTGTTGTGAAGACATTTATTGTTTAGTGGGCACTGCTCCTTTCTGGTGCATTTGCAAGATTTCCTTTCTTCACTCTTCACCCGCACGTGCAAACAACCGCAAACGGGAGCCCACACGTTATATAACATCGCGGTGGGCAAACCAAAAACCATCCTGATGACAGCGCAACACGCTTGAAACAAATTTGTAGATAGCTTTAAGACTCCTCTTTTAAGTTGTTTTAACTATATATATATAATATATATATATATATATATATATATATATATATAATATATAATATATATATATATATATATATAATAAAATGCCGAACATTATGTAGTGGGGGGAAAACAAGTGCTGGCTGACAATTCTTCCGCCATTATAGTAATGACTTGGCAAAGATTTGAACGAAAAAAAGAGGGAGTGATGGTTGAAGGTGAAGAAAATGGGAACAGAAAGTTAAGAAAATGTACTATAACCATCACACCCTTCACTAGCTGCATGAGGGAACCATTTGCAGTGCCTCCCGAGCACAGATCTCTTGGTATTGCCTGCTCCTAGGCCTTTGGTCCGCTGGATTGGACTCATCAGGGAGACATGGTTGATTGTGTCTGTGCTCTTGGGGTGAAATAGAGACCCACCACAGTCCGTAACTCTGTTGTGTTCCCAGCACAAGGGCTCAAAAAAGAATCCAACAGCACCCCAAAGCAGCCAGCGAAAGGTAGCAAAATGAAACAAAACGAAAGTGTGGAGAGGAAAAAAGTTGCTGAAAAACCAAAAACATTATGCAAACAGTATAAAGTGTAAGAGACAGTCTTTGGGCCTTACATGTATATACATATTTTTTTTTCTGGGATAGCACCCTTCTTAGAACCGAAAAGGTAGAGGAGTCAAATTACCACTTTCCGGGGTCACTGAGGAGAAACAATCAGGTTTCGAAATATCAGTATCTGACCAGGAGTTATATGTTAGTGAGTTTCCTCCCCTTTGGAGATTGTCTCCCCCTTTTCAGTTTTAAGAAGAATGCAATCCCAGAAAAGGCTGGTGTGCAATACCGTGGTATGTTTGTTGAGTTTTCAAAAAAACCAACCAAAGGTGCCATCTAAGAAGCAAAAGAAAATAATGAAAGAGCAAAACAAGCTACATTTTCTTGTGAAAAGTAGAAAATATAAAAAGATATCCTCTAAGACACAAGTGCTGAGGGCCAGTTCTTGAATGAATCCGCAAGGGACTAAAATACAACAAACTAATAAATTCCAAGGATAAGTACCGAGCACCGTTCCAGCAACTTACAGAGCAGCTTGGTGTTGCAATGACTGCAAGAAATATTGAATTATAAACAAAGCTTGCTCTTATGTCTTAGATTGAAGAAATAGGGGAGATACGCATTCTTATCTGCAGTGGTAGATGATTCTGCCTAACTAACAGTATGTGCTTGAGTGGGTGAAAGGGGAAAAATAAAATAAATGCTTCTCAAAATGAGCCTTCAGCAAGCTTATATTCTCCAAGAGGGAGACATCCTCCAATAGGGAGGGAAACTCACTAACATATAACTCTGGTCATATACCGATATTTCGAAACTTGGTTGTTTATCCTCAGTGACCCGGAAAGTGGTAATTTGACTCCTCTGCCTTTTCAGTTTTAATGAAGAATCAATCCAGAAAAGAGTGGTGTGCAATACCGTGGTATGTTTGTTGAGTTTCAAAAAAACAACCAAAGGTGCCATCTAAGAAGCACAAGAAAATAATGAAAGAGCAAAACAAGCTACATTTTCTTGTGAAAAGTAGAAAATAAAAAAGATATCCCTTAAGACCAAGTGCTGAGGGCCAGTTCTTGGAATGAATCCGCAAGGGACTAAAATACAACAAACTAAAAATCCAAGGATAAGTACCGAGCACCGTTCCAGCACTTACAGAGCTCTTGGTGTTGCAATGACTGCAAGGAAATATGAATTATAAACAAAGTCTTGCTCTTATGTCCTTAGATTGAAGAAATAGGGGGAGATACGCATTCTTATCTGCAGTGGTAGATGATTCTGCCTAACTAACAGTATGTGCTTGAGTGGGTGAAAGGGGAAAAAACAAATAAATGCTTCTCAAAATGAGCTTCACAAGCTTATATTCTCCAAGAGGAACATCCTCCAATAGGAGGGAACTCACTAACATATAACTCCTGGTCATATACCGTATATTTCGAAACTTGGTTTGTTTCTCCCTCAGTGACCGGCGGAAAGTGGTAATTGACTCCTCTGCCTATTCATTTTAAGAAGAATGCAATCCCAGAAAAGGCTGGTGTGCAATAGCCGTATGTAGCTTTTTGCTCTTTATTAATTTCTATTGCTCCTTAGATGGCACCTTTGGTTGGTTTTTTGAAAACTCAACAAACATACCACGGTATTGCACACCAGCCTTTTCTGGGATTGCATTCTTCTTAAAACTGAAAAGGCAGAGGAGTCAAATTACCACTTTCCGGGTCACTGAGGAGAAACAACCAAGTTCGAAATATCGGTATAGACCAGGAGTTATATGTTAGTGAGTTCCCCCCTATTGGAGGATGTCTCCCTCTTGGAGAATATAAGCTTGCTGAAGGCTCATTTTGAGAAGCAATTATTTTATATTTTCCCCTTTCACCCACTTCAAGCACATACTGTTAGTAGGCAGAATCATCTACCACTGCAGATAGGAATGCGTATCTCCCCTATTTCTTCAATCTAAGACATAAGAGCAAGCTTTGTTTATAATTCAATATTTCTTGCAGTCATTGCAACACCAAGCTGCTCTAAGTTGCTGGAACGGTGCACGGTACTTATCCTTGGAATTTATAGTTTGTTGTATTTTAGTCCCTTGCGGATTCATTCCAAGAACTGGTCCTCAGCACTTGTGTCTTAAAGGATATCTTTTTATATTTTCTACTTTTCACAAGAAAATGTAGCTTGTTTTGCTCTTTCATTATTTTCTTTGCTTCTTAGATATCACCTTTGGTTGGTTTTTTGAAAAACGCAACAAACATACCACGGTATTGCACACCACCTTTTCTGGGATTGCATTCTTCTTAAAACTGAAAAGGCAGAGGAGTCAAATTTACCACTTTCCGCGGTCACTGAGGAGAAACAACCAAGTTTCGAAATATCGGTATATGACCAGGAGTTATATTGTTAGTGAGTTTCCCTCCCTATTGGAGATGTCTCCCTCTTGGAGAATATAAGCTTGCTGAAGGCTCATTTTGAGAAGCATTTATTTTTTTTTCCCCTTTCACCCACTCAAGCACATACTGTTAGTTAGGCAGAATCATCTACCACTGCAGATAGGAATGCGTATCTCCCCCTATTTCTTCAATCTAAGACATAAGAGCAAGCTTTTTTATAATTCAATATTTCTTGCAGTCATTGCAACACCAAGCTGCTCTGTAAGTTGTGGAAGTCGTACTTTATCCTTGGAATTTATTAGTTTGTTGAATTTAGTCCCTTGCGGATTCATTCCAAGACTGGCCCTCAGCACTTGTGTCTTAGAGGAATCTTTTATATTTCTACTTTTCACAAGAAAATGTAGCTTGTTTTGCTCTTTCATTATTTTCTTTTGCTTCTTAATGGCACCTTGGTTGGTATTATTGAAAACGCACAAACAACCACGGTATTGCACACCAGCCTTTTCGGGATTGCATTCTTCTAAAACTGAAAAGGCAGAGGAGTCAAATTACCCTTCCGCGGTCACTGGGAGAAACAACCAAGTTTCGAATTCTGGTATATGACCAGAGTTATATGTTGTGAGTTTCCCTCCCTATTGAGGTTCTCCCTCTTGGAGAATTAAGCTTGCTGAAGGCTCATTTTAGAAGCTATTTATTTTCATTTTTCCCCTTTCACCCACTCAAGCACATACTGTTAGTTAGGCAAATCACTACCACTGCAGATAGGAATGCGTATCTCCCCCTATATATAATATATATATATATATATATATTATAATATATTATATCTGTCTCTAAACATTGAATATGTCCATCTTCCATGCCCATATTGCAGATGATTGCCAGTTTGGATTTTTCAATTAAGAATGACAAGTAAAATAAAGGAAAGAATATGAAAATTAATATGAGAATAC
Source organism: Conus ventricosus (assembly GCA_018398815.1). Classification (NCBI taxonomy): domain Eukaryota; kingdom Metazoa; phylum Mollusca; class Gastropoda; order Neogastropoda; family Conidae; genus Conus; species Conus ventricosus. The sequence goes on along the minus strand of CM031595.1, from coordinate 20,170,108 downwards.
GAACAGGAAAAGGGGTATCAAAGAAGCAGAACTGTTTCATCTGAGTCACCAACTTCCAAGAGCACACACCACACTTTAGAAGTGAAATGACACAGTAAGTTCATTGATACTCAAGGGGACATAATTATACAATTTTAGTTTATTCCCACCACCCCTCTTCCCCATCATCCCCACCCACTTCTGCACTGTCACCCTTCCCTCACCCCTCGAGCTCCTCATTCCTCTATTCCATCTTCATCTCCTTCCTAACTTCTCCGTGTACCATCTCTCCCTCTTCATATTCTGATGTCCTTTCTTGCGTTCGTCCCATTTTCTCATTACGAGGTTTTCATACCCCTGGGCTAAAGTTTACATGAGGGTCTCTACAACTCCATATTGCAGCTGTGCTATATGACAGAGTGCGTTTTTTATGGCTAGAGCCGCGTCTTTCAACTGTCTTTCTTACTGTTCACAGTTGCATGCATGTTTGCGTGCATGTGAATCTCTCTCTCTCACTCTCTCTCTCTCTCTCCTCTCTCTCTCTGTTCATGTGTGTGTGTGTGTGTGTGTGTGTGTGTGTACGTGTATACGTGTGTACGTGTGTGTCTGTGTGTACTTTTATATGTGCATGTGTGCGTGCGCGCGCGCGCGCGCGCGCGTGTGTGTGTGTGTGTGTGTGTGTGTGTGTCCATGTCTTAAGATATGTATGTAGTTGCAGTAGTAGTCGAAGGAGTAGTAGTAGTAGTAGTTGTTGTTGTGGTGCTGGTGGTGGTGGTGGTGGTGGTGGTGATAGTGGTAGTAGTGGTACTAGTAATAGTACTAATAGTAGCATTGTAGTAGGGCGGTGGTGCAATGATGAAGATTTGCCATGTGCACGAGCACACAGACGCAAGGAGTGCATGGTGACTATGCATGTGAGGCAGTGTGTGTGTGTGTGTGTGTGTGTGTGTGTGTGTGTGTGTGTGTGTGTGTGTGTGTGCGTAGATGTGCGTGCATGCGCGTCAGTGTGTGTGTGTGTGTTTACACGAGTGTTTGCGAGCGCGCGCGCGCGCGTGTGTGTGTGTGTGTGTGTGTGTGTGTGTGTGTGTGTGTGTGTGTGTGTGTGTGTGTGTGTGCGCGCGCGTAGATGTGCGTGCATGCGCGTCAGTGTGTGTGTGTTTTTACACGAGCGTTTGCGAGCGTGTTTTTATGTGTGTGTTTTATGCGTGCTGTGTGGGTGTGTGTGTGTTTTGGTGTGTGTGTGTGTGTTGTGTGTTGTGTTGTGTGTTTGTGTTTAGATTTTGTTTTAAATTATGCGGGGGCGAGTGAAACCACAGAGAGCATTTGGGAGAGACAGAAACAGGGGCACACAAAGACAGAGAAAGAAATAAATGTGTCTGTCTGTCATGTGCATGGTCTGTGTCTTGCGTGGTCTTTTCCGTTTGTGTATCTGTGTGTAGCAGTCGTTGCGTTGGCTGTGTTTGCTTTTTTCTTGGTCTGTTTTGTACGTCATGTTGTATGCGTTATGGGGGGGGGATGTGTTTAGGATAAACATGCTTATCTGTATGCGTGCTTGTGATGAATTGTGCATTTTCACAAATTTTGGAATAGAATCCTTTTTTCTTCACATTTGCACACATTGCCCATAACAGAAAAACGTTTGCAAAAAAAAAAAAAAAAAGCAACAGAAAAAGGGGAAACATTAAGAAAACCCTTTCTGTCACGGCTTTGACGCCATTTCAACCTCTACTAAAGGGTCGATGTGCATCTTTGTGCTGTTTATCGGTCCCCTGTCGTGGATAACAGAGACATACCATTTTAATGATGTTCTTTTTACCAAAGAAACCCTGCAAAAACAAAAGGGAATTGGAAAGTCCCCGAAAAAGGAAGAAAAAGGGGAAATTGGAAAGGGGAAAAATTTGGAAATGCAGGGTTGGGGGGGGGGGGGGTGAGCATGAGACATGAACGGAGTTTTAAACTGATTACGGAAAAAGAGGGGAGCGCCCCCACGTCACCGGAAGGGAAATGATCCAAAAAATTCTCCTTAATCAATAGATTTTTGTTCACTGCTCACCATTCTCCCCTCTCTCTCTCCTCTCTTCCC
>CM031595.1:20150198-20165446 GCA_018398815.1 Conus ventricosus | reverse complement strand
CTTTTTTATTCATCAGTTTTTAATTAATTATTATTTCTGAAGAGATAAACTATTTGCGAAAATTTGCGAAAAAGGGGACTTTCCACATTCTAAACCCATTTCCCCCATTCTCCCGCCACACCATCACTTCCTTATTTCTCCCTATTCCACAACAACACCACACCCCACACACACACACACACACACACACAAAACACACACACCCCACACACACACACAAAAACACACCACGCACGCACACACACACACATACACACACACATACACACACACACACACATGCACGCACGCCACACACACACACACACACACACACACCCCACACACCCCACACACACCACACACACACCCCAACACACACACACACACTAACATCCTCCCCTCTCCTGTGGGGTGTGTGCATTTTTTTTTTTTTTTTCCCCATTCACCCACTCAAGCACATACTGTTAGTTAGGCAGAATCATCTACCACTGCAGATATGAATGCTTATCTCCCCCTATTTCTTCATTTAAGACATAAAAAGCAAGCTTTGTTTTTAATTCAATATTTTTTCCCATATTGCAACACCAAGCTGCTCTGTAATTTGCGGAAACGGTGCTCGGTACTTATCCTTGGAATTTATTAGTTTGTTGTATTTGGGTCCCTTGCGGATTAAATTTCCAAAAAACTGGCCCTCAGCACTTGTGTCTTAAGAGGATATCTTTTTATATTTTCTACTTTTCACAAGAAAATGTAGCTTGTTTTGCTCTTTCATGATTTTCTTTTGCTTCTTAGGTGGCCCTTTGGTTGTTTTTTTGAAAACTCAACAAACATACTACGGTATTGCACACCAGCCTTTTCTGGGATTGCATTCTTCTTAAAACTGAAAAGGAGAGGAAGTCAAAATACCACTTCCGCGGTCACTGGGGGAGAAACCACCAAGTTTCGAAATTATCGGTTATGACCAGGGTTATATGTTAGTGAGTTTCCTCCTATTGGAGGGTGTCTCCCCATTGGAGACTATAAGCTTGCTAAAGGTTCATTGTGAGAAGCATTTATTTATTTTTTCCCCACTCAATGCACATACTGTTAGTTAGGCGAATCTTCTACCACTGCAGATTGAATGCTTATCTCCCCTATTTCTACAATCTAAGACATAAGAGCAAGCTTTGTTTATAATTCAATTATATATATAATTTTATATATATATATATATGTGTGTGTGTGTGTGTTTTGTTACATATAGATAGATAGATATGTATATACATAATGTATGCTATATGTGCATGTATCCGTGTGTGTGGTGTGCAGTGTGTGTTCGTGTCTGGTTGTGTTCGTGGTCTGTGGTGTTTTCTCTTTGTCTTTTGGGGTGTGCACGTACCCCAGTTCGAACGGATGTGACCAGCCCTTTGGGTTTAAATAAATCTTGGATCCATTATATCAAAAACCCGGACAGAAAGAAAACACAACACGGAGGGGAAAACTTTCTTTGCCAACTTTGGCCGTCTTCCTGTCTTCAGGGAATATTATTGTGCCTTTCTTTATGCTTTTCAGTTTCCTTTTAAGCGTGCACACGCTCGCTGTTTTTTGCGTGTGTGTGTGTGTGGTGTGTGTGGTGTGCGTGCGTGCGTGCGTGGTGCGTGTGTGTGTGTGTCTGTGTCTGTGTTCTGTATGTGTTGTGAGTGCTTATGAAGTTTGTATCTGTGTGTTCTAATGTTGTATAAGACTTTCTATGTTTGTGTGAGTGGGGTTGAAATAAAGAGAGAGAGGGAGAGAGAGAGAGAGAGAGTGTGTGTGTGTGTGTGTGTGTGTGTGTGTGTGTGTGTGTGTGGTTTGCAGGTGCAGCGGTGTCTGTTTTATTTTATGAGCACTTTGTGACTCTTCAGCACGATTTATCGCTTTTCTGTGATTTTCAAATATTCATAAATTACTTGGTGCATTTATTCATCAGGATGATTGTGCTCATGTCATTTTCTTAATGGGTTATTCATCTGTCATTATCTTTGATGAAGAGGCGATTGAGGTCACGGGGTCATTCAATAAGATTGGCGACTTGGACAAAGAGAAGATGACTGACCAAACGCTTCTCTCTCTCTCTCTCTCTCTCTCTCTTCTCTCTCTCTCTCTCTCTCTCTCTCTCTCTCCTTCTCTCTCTCCAAATGATGGTAGAGAAACTTACGTTGCGATGACTTCATTACGCTTATGAATGAAGTCGTGAGATCGACGACGTCGAAAATCTAGACATGAGCCAGCATGAAGGAATCAACGTACTATTCCCTATGAGCAAACTTTGAACTTACTAATAAAAAAAAAAAGGTGTTGTTCTTGAAATAGAAAGATGCTGGCAGTACTCTGCACCTTTCATGATGACAATCATGTTGTTCTGCACAGTCTGTCTGATACATTTTTGTCACTAGCTGGCATCTCCATCTGAGGTCTAAGCAGCCAGAGCAAACTAAGGAGGGAGATAGAAAAGAACAAAGCTGACTTAGAACTATTCTATACGGAGTGTCACGACCGACCCTGGAGGATCTGCCCTGACAGGATCGGTCTAGATGGGAGTGAAGGGAGTGACTGAACTCACACGCCCCGCAAGAGACCACACAGAAAGATTACGATACAACACCCATTTATTCACACCAACACACACATAGTCACAAATAAGCATTCCAACACACACAAATGCACAATCACATCAAGCATTTCAACACTCACGACATACACACAATTAAGCATTTCAAACACACGACATACCCATAGTCGCAAACAAGCATTTCAACACACACAACATAACCATAATCATAAACAAGCCTTTCCAGGACACATTCCTTTCCGTGTTCGTGTGGTTCCCCACACCCTGCCTCTCCAAAGTCACTGTGAGCACCGAGTCGCATCAGGTGCCCCAAACCGGGTCGGTTCTTGAACGAAGTGTCTTTCAATGCCGACACCATTGACACACACACACACCCAAATTGCACGACACAGAGCGAACCACACTGTGGTCCCGGGCAGTAGGAAGTCGAGGACCGTGGAGAACGCGTCCCGTGGGACGCGGCGTTGTCGCTGAAGGTCCCGGACAGGGGTCGGGATCCTCCAGCAAAGTCCAAGTGCTTCCTCATCCAGTGTCGCGGCCCCAACAGCGCAAGCTTCGGGTGAATCCCTCCCGGAGGAGAGGAAAACGGAAGAACAGGCATGAAGAAGGAAGAGGTAAATGGAACCCCCAGGTCAGTAAGGTCTGGCATATGCTGTTAAAACCTCACGCCCCTCGCATGATTGGCGAGGGAGGTTAGCTGAATAAATTAACACCTCCACTCAACAACAGACCCGAGCATAACACAGTAAACAAACCAACTGAGGAATGTTCGCTAAAGGCTCCTCACTGACGAAGCAGGTAATAGAATACATTCACAGGCATAAACACAGGGGCGATACAAAATTATATCATCATCATCCTTTCCCTCACTCACGTTCCAACCTTTTCCTTTCTAAGGCAACTGAACTAATACAGCAGACCATTTGCATATAATAACAGCCACCACATTTGCCAATAATTCAATGGCACAATAATCCCCACATTTTATAGCAACATAATCAAAATGACACCATATCCAACCACGCATGCCAAACACTAATCATGCGTACGCACGCTCGCAAACATATAACTCCGTTCCCCTTGCACGACACAAACAGACGGTAGGCCGAAGAAAAAGAGAGACCGGTGATACTGTACAGTGGCGGAACTAGCGAGACCAAGCGAGTTCCCAACCCAAAATCACCAGGAGCTACCCACATACCCCATACCGACTCCCGCAACACCAGATGCTAAAAAGTGCGCCACGACATTGTGATAAAATTAAGAATGGGCCAGTTAAAGATGTAATTAACCAGAGAAAAGTGGTCTCAAACAATTTTCTTTTATAATATTGAAAACAAAAGGAAATAGCGCAAAAGAGAATTAGCCGGCTAACAACAACTACAAAAAAACAAACGAACCACAAACTGAAGCTTACCAGCTACCCTTGTGGTGACCCAGAAAGTGGCGGGCCAAGCGCCTCTCTCCCTCAGACCAGTCGAGAGGACCAGCAGAGCAGATGCGGAAAAAGAATGATGAGGCAGTTGTCTTCCGCACTTCCCTCCAGGCCGACTGTAGGAATGCAGGTCCCGACCGTACCTTTCGACGAAGTTGTGCCGAACCATAACCGGAGCAGGCGCTCCCAGGGACATCTTACCGCACGAGTGAAGAGCTCCACCCTGCCTAAACGATGGCAGCCATCATAGCCAACGCTAACGTCCACAGTGATAAATCCCTCAAGCCTAAGAGGACAAGAAGTCACGTGCGGCAGGTAAAAAGACCAGGCGAAGAGGCCGATAGAGACAGCCAGTTCCAGAGTCGAAAGGACCCAGCCCCCCGGCCTTGCAGGTGAATTGCAACGGGCAGTGGCATTTAGAAGAGAGAGAGACAAAAATAAACCCAACCAGACTGAACGAATTAAGGTGCACACGCTCCACAAGTCCACATTAAGGACGATACACGCACACCAACAACGACAATAAATAAAAGATAATTTCCCACCACCCTAGAAATGGGTCAATCGTCATAGCCTCGTGACAAAACTCGTGACAAACCCCCCTTCATCAAAGCATCCTTGATTCACTGAGATACTTGCTCCTAAGAACCTTAGACGCATGACAAATTCACAAACAAGTGACCGAACCCAACCCACTGATATCGACAGAGTACGAAACATCCAATACAAACATTCCAGCGATAGAGATCTACAGAAAATACCTAGTACTTTACATTTATCAACCAAAACAAGTCATCAGAACAAAAAAAAAAGACCACTCTGATCCAGTGCGATTCACTACCGTAACTTTCACTACACAGACCAACAGGGGACAAAACAATGGCTGAGGGGAATTGTCCCTCTTACTGCATTCCCCAAAGGGTGTGCTTACTACGGAGCTCGCATGAATAGACCGCATCCGTATTGCTGGAACCCTAGGATATGGCGAAAATGACATCATCCAGTTCCACTTTCCTAACTCATGAGTCGAACGACTGACTGCCTGATCTGGACCAGGCACTGAAGGATGAAGATCGCACCCAGTACAAACTTCCGGCCGTACATCTTCTTGGTTCGCCCTGGAACTCTTGGCATAACCAGTAGCAGATGATCTGTCTGCGCAGAGGAGAGGTTTGAACCAAAGATAACATCCTGCCACGACTCATCCTCTAACGAGGGGAACCGTGGGGATGTCCTGAATCACCGACACTGCATCCTCATCGCCACTCTCCACGACACAGGAGTGTACCTGCCCTAGGCACTGAGTTCGTCGCTACGTACCGCCTCAAGAGGTTAGGCAAATACAGGCTTTTCCATTCCCGCACGCCGAATCCGATAGTCCCAGTCAACCCACCCGACCGACTGCAGACCCACGAAGGACCCCTGCCAATCAAGCAGTAACTTGTACTTCTTTTGGGGCAGTAGAAGCAACACCTCCTCACCTGGCACAAACCACCGTTTCAACACTGACTCCGCCTGTAGGAACAGAGCCTTGTACTATAGTTTATTTGCCGACTGCAAAGGTTGGCAGACAAGCAGGCAAGTGTCCAGCGAAGCGGTGCGTGCAGAATCGCCCACAAACACTCGCCTCCTTACCAACAGGTTCCACAACGTCGTGGGACCCCAACTGCTTCACGATTATTGTGGGTCCCTCGTAACTGACTGCCATACAGAGTTCGAAACGGTAAAAACCGAGCATGCTTTTTCTACCTGTGGAACCATCCCTGTCGGCAACAGTACAGCAGGAATCAAACGTATCCCACTCACGAGGTTGCACTGCACACAGGCGATGCAACATCTGCATCAACGTCCATTAAAGCGCTCGCCAAGTGCCATTGTCCTGCGCATGAAAGGGTGACGTTGTCCCTCCTTGTGAAACGATGCGGCAGAGTTTTCACTTTCCTTCATGATTAACGGACAGAAACTACTTGACCCCTGGTCCGAAAGGATCTTCTAGGCACGACAGTGCGCCGTCCCAAAACTGCCAAGATCTTCAGCAACAGTAAGTGGCATCGATAGTCCTAAGCTGTGACATGCCTCTGGGAATTCGAGTCGCATAGTCCACCACTACCAAAATTGTAAGCAGTGACCGCGGGATTGGAATGGTTGATTATGGGACCCACCAAGGTCGACCCCAACCTATGCTGCATCACCCCAACCAGTGGCCCTGAACCCAGGGTAACACGCCTTCAAAAACGGAACCCTTATGCGTTGTCCCGTATGGCCGACATCGCAACTGCGGCAGTACTGCCTAACCTGAGCGTTCATCCCCGGCCAGAAGAAACCTGTCCTAACTCGCACGAGAGTCCGCTTTGAGCCCATATGGCCTGCCATGGGTGAATTCATGTGTCCTGCCGGAGAACAGATTCCTCTCAAGCTTTGGGGAACGACTATCTGCTTGGGCCCCCAACGGCCTGAAGTTAAACCCAAATAGGATCCCCTTTGAGGAGCCCTAAAGCTCACCTAGGCGTGTCGGGCCGACTGAGCGGGGATGACCCACCAGTTGTCGCAGGCGTTGGACATCCACGTCCCTGGCCTGCAGACGAACCATGGAAGCATTATCGGCACTTGCAAGAACCTCGTCAGAGATCGGCTGAAGAACATGACTTAATTCCAGCACCAGCTTCTGGCTATGTTCGCGCGAGGTAGAAACTCCCACACACGCCTGTTACGGGCAGATCCGTATACACAGACAGACCTGCGTCCTCTGCAAAGGTATGGTATATCCCCTATGATAAGGGAATACAGAGTCGCCACCCACCGCGATGGCCCAAACTTCCGCCACAGAAGTATGGGGTGGAGATAGGAACAGTACAGAAGGAACGGGTGGAGGAAAAACCATCCTCCAACCCGCACATCATCATAACTTGCGCCCCGCTGAGCTCGTGGAAACCAACTCCTTATCCACAAATAGCGTTGATGCTCCCGAATCCCAGATGGAGACGACCAAAAGAACCAACCAACGAAAGAAATACTGGCACTCTGAACCACCAGAAGCAGGGAATGGACCCCACGATAGCCGTGGCACGAGGACCAGGAAAGGACTAGCCCCATGAACCACTCGGCGGCTTTAGGGGCTATCTTTCCTAAAGAGGCCGTGACGAGACCACAAAGAAACCCAGTCGGTTTGCTGCGGAGTTCCCAGATGAACTGCCTTCCTAGCTCGACCCGCTAGCCGTCGTCGGCGTCCCTAAATCCACAAAATCCCCCCCCCCCTGTGGGGTCCTTCCAGTCCTTATCACTGGGCGAAGCCCATAAGCTCTATCGGCTTTACAGCAAACACCTCAGCGGTATGAATCCCGCACGCTGCAAAATCCTGTAGGTGCTGACTCGCCTCTACGGATCCTCAACTCAGGGGACACGGTGTTGGTCAGCTGTATCGATGAGAATCAATCCTCAAGCTCCAAGCTTAGCGCATCGACGCCAGTACCCTAGCGTTTTTGCGCAGCCTAACACTCCAACTGACTGCCCCGAAGGTCTCAGTCGTTATACTTTTTCATGGACCTAAACTTTCCTCCTTACGTTTCTGGGGTAAGGTGAAACGTTTACGCAGAGCCAACGCATGACTGCATAAGACGCGCCATCATTTTAGAGTAAAGCACACACTCCCTGTGCAGCAACCAGATAATCCAGAAAAACGGTGCATGGCCTTTTGTTCCTCAGAACAATTGGTATGAACTACTACCTTGTCAAAATGCTCAAAGAGCATGTCAAATGTGCTCACTAGGTCTGAACTCTGGCAGCATTTAATTTTGGGCCTCTAAACACTATCACTGCCTGTTGACCTAACCCCCAGATTTACAGATGCGGAGTCCGCGAAAGAAGTTGTTCCATCTCTTCCCTACGCATGGCCTCTGTCTGGCAAGTCTCCTCTCTGCGCAGATCTTCCTTCTGGCAGCCTCCCTCTAACGCAATCTAACTCATCTCTTCCCGAGGGGCGAGGCTTCTGCCTGACAGCCTCATCCCAACGCAGCGTAGCCTCCTCCCAACGCGGAGCTTCCATCCTATCTAGCTCTTCCCTACGCAGGGCTTCCTGTCTGGCAAGCCACTTATTTTTTCCCCCTTACGCAGGGCTTCTGCCTGGAAGCCTCTCCTTACGCAGGGTAAGCCTCTTCCCTTACGGAGGGCTTCCAGTCTGGACAGCCTCTTCCCGACGCCGAGTTTCCTCTTCCCGACTGATGGCCTCATCCTCACGTTCGCTGTCGCTCCAAAAAACTTCAGGAACCAGGCGATATCCTGAGCAGGATTCACCACTCCCACACGGGAGATGACCCGTTCGGCCGTCCCTTGGTCTCGACCTTCCCATGAGGAAAGTCTCCCGGGGCATGCTCCTTTACGAGGGAAGCATGGAGAAGAGAGGGTTTCGGTTGCAGCGACTCAACATAAGCCCACAGTTAGCTTCACTATACTCTGACCATCCGACCGGAAGTGGCCAGTCGGGGTCACAGCAGGAATGATCCCCGTAGCCGAAGAAAGTATGAAGTCAGTATACACCGCTGTACTATCGGCAACAGCACTGGACTAGTAGAACGTCACTGTTAGTCGAACGTGCTGTACAATATAAGGGACTACATTTGGAAAAACCCTTCTTCTTTGACGCACTCGACGCCATACCACCAGCACCGGACTTGCCAAACAAACTAAATCCTACGGATCACACAAACAGGGGAAAGACAATTCCACTTTAAGAAACAAATACCGCTCGATAATCACGTCTCTTGAGACAGACTGAGAAACAGCAAATCAAAAAAAAAACGACAACGAACAAAATGTCCTTCAAGCTCCACCACACAGGCAACACCGCGCTCCACAGCACAGCAACAGTGGCGTGTGTGGCTCACCGACAAAAATAAAATAAAAAAAAATATGTCCAGCTGCTCCCACTCTGGCAAACACCGCGCTCACACAGCACGAGCAACAGTCGTGGGGCTCACCGACAAAAAAAAAAAAAAAAAAATGACAGAAGGAAATCCGGAAGAGAAAAAAGAGCCACTACCGTCCGATACACCCACCTTTACTCAATAACCACCCGTAAAAAAAAAAACTGTTAACAACAAACCGGAATGACAGACTGAGTGGCAACAGAAAGGAAAGTCATACTAACGGGCCGTATCGGCGTGATGCACCCGGCGGAAGGAGGTTCTGGACGCGGTCGACCTCCCCCAGGCTCACCTCGACAAACCTTCCCCCATCACACCCACTGTTCCTTCAGGCCACCCAAGACTCCCTACACGCTATAGTCACCCAGCCCACCACGGGTCCACAACCAAACATGACAAACTAAACTAAACGTATACAAAACAGACAGAACTGGACAGTCACTCTCCGCGGAAACGAGGGAGACATCAGAACCCCTCAACCTCCCGACGAAGCCCCCACAAAGGTCACGACCCGACCCCTGGAGGTCTGCCCTGACAGGCACGGTCTAGCTGGGAGTGAAGGGAGTGCCTGAAATACACACGCCCCGCAAGAGACCACACAATAAAGATAACGAACAACACCCCCATTTATGCACACCAACACACCCACTATTCACAATCCGCATTCCAGCACACACATCAAGCTCAATCACAATCATGCAATTCAACACTCACGACATAACACACAATTAAGCATATTCAACACTCACGACATACCCCAAGGTCGCAAACAAGCAATTCACACACACAACATCCCATAAACATAAACACCTTTCCCGGACACATACCTTTCCGTGCTTCGTGTGTTCCCCCCCCACACCCCTGCCTCTCCCAAGTCCACTGTGAGCACCGAGTCGCATCAGTTCCCCAAAACGGGTCGGTTTCATGACCGAAGTGTCCTTTCACTGCCGACACCATTGAACACCAGACACACACCACCCAAATTGCACGACACAGAGCGAACCACACAACAGGTGTCCCGGGCCGTAGAAGTCCGAGGACCGTGGAGCACGCGTCCCGTGGACGCAGCGTTGTCGCTGAAGGACCCCGGTACAGGGGTCGGATCCTCCAGCAAAAAGTCCCACGGAGCTCCACACCCAGTGCCGGCCCCAACACGCGCCAAGCATCGGGTGAATCCCCCCGTGAGGAGAGGCCACGGAAAGGAACTGGCAGAAAGAAGGAAGGTACTGGAACCCCGCAGTCAGTACGGTCTGGGCATATGCTGTTAAATCCTAACAGCCCCTCGCATGATGGGCGATTGAGGTTTTGCTGAAAAAAATAACCCCTCTCAGCTCAACACAGACCCGACATAACACCGTAAAACAAACCAACAGAGAATGTTTCCTAAAGGACTCCCTCACAACGAAGCAGGTAAGAGATTACATTCCCAGTCTAAACACACGAAATAGCAAATTATATCTTCATTCCTTCCCTCCACTCACGTTCAACATTTTTACTTTCTAGGAACTTGAACTAAAACAACAACCATTGCTTTATATTACTGCCACCACATTTGCAAAATAATTCAATAATGGCAACAATTAACCCCACATTTTATAGCAACATTTCAAAATACACAATTCACCAATCCACGCTTTTCCAAACAACTAATCATGCGTACGCACGCTCGCAAACATCGAACTTCTTCCCCTTGCACACCAAACAGAACTGTGCCGAAGAATAATAGACACATGACTGTGCTGGGCGGACGACGAGACCACAAGCGAGACCCCCCCCTAAATCACCAGGTTCGTTTCCCTCATCCCCAACCGACTACCGCAAACACCAGATGCGTAAACAGGAGAAGACTATTGGATATAATTTAAATGGCCAGGTTAAAAGATTGAATTAAGACCAGAGAAAAGTGTCCTCAAACAATAATTCCTTTTATAATGTTTGAAAACCAAGAAATTTTGCGCAAAGAGAATTAGCCGCTACCAACAACCCACAAAAGAACAAACGAACCACGAAACAGATGCTTACCAGCTACCCTGGGTGAGACCCATAATGTCGGGTCAAGCGAACTCACTGCCCTCAGTCCAATCGAGAGGTGACCAGCAGAGCAATGCGGAAAAGAGATGAGTGATGTCCCTCCTCCCCTCAGGTCCGACCTGTAGGAAATGAAGGTAACGACCGTACCTTCGACGAAGTGTGAAGACTAGAACCGGAGCAGGCCACCCAGGGACATCTTTCCGCTCGAGTGAAGAGCTAACCCTGCCCTAAACGATGGCAGCCACCATTGCCACGCTAACGTCAACAGTGAGGATACCCAAGCCTAAGAGGAATGAATGCACGTGTCGGCATGAAAAAAATACAGCAGATGCCGATAGAGACAGCCCGTTCAAGCGAAAGGTACCAGCCACACCGGAACTTGCAGGGTGAATGCACGGCATAGGAATTACAGAGAGAGAGAGAACATAAACCCAACCTGAGGGAGCTGGAACGACATTAAGGTCAACGCACCACAAACCACATTAAGGACGGATACAACGACAACAACAACGACAATAAATAAAGAATAATACCAACCACCCTAGATGGTCAATCGTCATAGGCCTCGTGACAAACGCGTGACCCTGAGTATCGTAAGAAAATAGAAAATCAATTCCGATATAAGTGTGAAGGTAGTGAGACTTACAGATTAGAATGTGCAGAACAAGTTACCGCGTGACAAGAACATACCATAACAGAAAATATAACCTAGATAGAAGAACACTCCTCCTTGTTCGAGGTACAAATTCTTAGTTTTAGAACACTCCTCATAGAGAAGAACGTGTTTTGCAAAGGAACACTCATGCGGGAAGACAAACCTTTCTTGTACCAAAATAAAACACCTCTTTTGTTATAACAGTTCTTTAAACAAAAAAAACTCCATGTAAGAAGAATACGTACTGTTTTAAGACAATCTTTGTTAGAAGAACCCCGCTCCCACCTCCCCCCCCCCCCCCCCCCCCCCCCCCCCCCACAACACACACACACACACACCCTACGTTTTTGTTTTGTTTGTTGTTTATTTTGTCTTTTATTTTTTGGGGGGGTTAAGAAACTACTCCTTGTTAATGAATACCACTCCTGTAAGAAGGTACATATATTGATATGGTAACCAAGAATATTCCTTTTGAAGGAAACTCTTTATTTTGAGAAACGCATGTTCGCATTTCTGTAAGAATAAATTTTGTTTGCCAGACGAACCTTTTTTCATAGCGAAACATTTTGTTAAAGAACACAATGTACAAACATTACTTTTAGAAAACCACTTCTTCTAAAGAGAAAACAATTTTCTCAATGAACAATCGCTGGAAGAAGGCGTATGTCTTTCGTTATTTAAAAGAAAACATCTTGATTAACACACGAAACGTCTTATCAAGAAAACATTCATTAGTCAAAGAATAACCTTGATGAAAAAAGACCACCCTGTTCGAAGAACCACTTCATATTTGAAGAAGTAAACTTTGAAAAAAAACACACCTCATTTTAAAGAATACCCGATTCACTACCTACCACTCTTATAATAAGAATACTTATTGTATAAGAAAAAAAACATCTTTTTTTGAAAAAGATTTCTTACGAAAAAGAACACTTCTTGTAAGAAGAACCACCAGTTGCTAGAAGAACTCATATGGCTAAGAAAATCACAGCTAGATAGAACACGACTAGCTCATAAGAAAACTACATCTTGTAAAAGAACACATACTGCGTAAGAGCAAATTCTTGTTGGGAGAACGCAATTTTTGAAGACAGAGTATTGTACGGAAGTATGCCATTGTTAAGATAACATTGACATTAAGCAACCCATCACACCAGAAATTCCTAACAGGAAGAACATTCTTGGTAAGTAGAACCCCTTGTCAGAAGAACATCCTCATTAGATGAACATCGTAAAAAGAAACCTTAATAAGTTAAACTACACGTTATTTTTTTTCAACAGCATTTCATGCAACAAAGGAAATTCTATGTAGAAAAAGACATTCTTGTTACTAAAACACACCCTTGTTAAAGAACAAACACTTGTCCAAACATTGCTCATTAGAAAAACTAGTATTCTACCAAACATAAGAACACACTTCGTTGATAAACGCTCTTGGTGGAAATCAGTCCTTCTTTGAAAAGTAATTGTTATCGGAAGAACACTGCTTAAATTGTTAGTGATGACAGATGAGGGCGTGGACGATAAGAGAGGCGTGCTAAAGATTCACAGTGTAATGAAACTAGACTTCATAACAGACTTGTCCTGTCATGATATAATCCAACCGTCAACTGTGTCCCCGCAGACATCTGCAGTATCCGTATAGACAAAACAACATGACCACCGCAGCGCCCCTGAAAGGCATGGCATTTGAGTTTCGATTCCCATCCTATACACCGTTGTATACTCATGTCTTGTACCATGTTGACCGGGGCTTTCGGCTCACATTATAATGTATTTCATGAGGATTGAACTTGCAACTTAATTGTTGTCAGTCTGGCGCACTGCCACTGTGCTAGGGCTAGTAAGAAATCTTCAGTACAAGCATCCTAAATAAACAATATCAGGCTGGTTGTGTAATAACCCTTTCTGTGGTAAAGTTTATCTGGCTCCAGGAACGAGTCCAAGGGGCTAGAGATTTTCAAGATCTTTCACTTCGACCCATATTACGGACACAAAGTAAAACCGAAAGGAAAGAACGAAAGAATGTAGCTAGAGAACAGACTTTGCCAGAATAATGGAGGAGACTTTATGACTAATTCTAGAGCAAACACTCACTGCAAGACACCTTCATACTGTTACCGTCCCTCCTCCATCCTGTCCTTTCCCGTATTCTTAGCAAAGGTGACTGAAATATAATTCATTCTGGCTGTCCTTGTCATATCGCAGACACATCTGACAGGATGACAGGTGGAGAGGGGGAGGCAAAGGGGAAGGTAAGGAAGCTAAGATTGTTAACGAGAAACAAATATGAGGACTGGGTATTGTGCAGGCAGAAATAGGTGTCTAATAACAGCTTTGTCTGACGAAAGGATACACTCGTCCTTGTATTTGTCTTGGCTAGACCTTCATAAGAGGATCAGTGATTGGTAGGACCAATGTTGACGGAGGAGTGAAGGGTCAGCGTGAGCGTGTGTGCGTGCGTGCGCGCGCGTGTTTCTGTGTGTGTGTGTGTGGTGTGTGTGTGTGTGTGGTGTGTGTGTGTGTGTGTGTGTGTGTGTGTGTGTGTGTGTGTGTGTGTGTGTGTGTTGTGTGTGTGCTCGTGCGCGCGAACACACACACACACACACACACACACACACACACACACACACACACACACACACACACACACACACACACACACACACACACACACACACTACCCTCATCCTGCTCTTCCCCCGACTCTTGAAACTTTTCCTTCTTACCTTCTCCTAGATCATCATTTTTTTTTCCTTGGTGAGTGTATTTGATTCCCTAAAAGATATAAAGGATTCCCGCCGCCACTTCTCTACCCCCACCTCTACCCCCACCTCTACACGCACTCTATACATCCTTTCCCTATCTCCATCCTCCACCCCCACCCCCCATCATTCCCCTGTCTTACCACATACATCCTTTACACCCCTTCCCCATCCATCCCAACCACAGACCTCCAGCCTTCACCCATTGACTTTCTGAAGTTTGTACACCTTTTAAGAAAAAAAGGACCCCCCCCCCACCACCACCAACCCACAAACTCAACGAAATGGCCCTCCCCTGATGGGTTGCTGTGCTTCGCGTGTTTTGTGATTTAACTGGTCCGATCCATATTGTTTTTAGCCAGCTGTCTTCACAGGATTAAACGCATATAAACGATGCACAAATGAATATTTAGGGCTAGAGGTTGCAATTTCGCACGGGCCTAAGTATCAGTATGTATGAAATGCCCAACAACAGCGGTGTGAGAGATGTACGAAAGTTTTAGAAGGCGTTGAGCGACGGGGAAGAGAGCGAGAGGTATACTTTCCAAATTACATGGCAAAAATCAATGACTAGACGCTTGGACAGAAACGGACAGTTTATCGTGAGACCGGTTTATTGTTTCAGTAATTTAGACAGATCTCACTCTCTCTCTCTCTCTCTCTCTCTCATCTCTCTCTCTCTCTCTCTCTCTCTCACTCTCTCTCTCTCTCACTTAGAAACGAAAAGCGTCTGCCCCAAAACGCAGTGGTGAGGACACCTGATATGTTCTCGCTAAAACGCTTCAAACGATGCATAATTTCTCTCTCTCTCTTATTCATCTCCACCTCTTAACTGTCAGTCGAACTTCTTATGCTCCGACCAATGATCAGA
>CM031595.1:20147948-20150098 GCA_018398815.1 Conus ventricosus | reverse complement strand
ATGGCATTTGTTTCGCTGGGTTCTTTCATTTTTTAGGCTACAGGGGAGGGGGTTTTTTGTTTTTTGTTGTTGCTTTTTGTTGGTTGGTTTGTTTTGTTTTATTTTGCTTTTCCGGTTGTTTTTTTCTTTACTACCCTTTATCATTCAGCACAGACATTATTTCTGTTCGAAAACAATGAAGAAAACAAAGTGTACGGTGTGTGTGTGTGTGTGTGTGGTGTGTGTGTGTGTGTGTGTGTGTGTGTGGTGTGTGTTTGGTGTGTGTGTGTGTGTTGGGGTGTGTGTGGGGTGTGTGTGTGTGTGTGTGTGTGTGTGTGTGAGTGAGTGAGTGTGTGTGTGTGTTGGGGTGTGTGTTGTGTGGGGTGTGTGTGTGTGTGTGTGTGTTTTGTGTGTGTGTGTTTTTTGCGTGCGTGAGCGGGCGCGTCTGTATATGTGTGTACGTGTGTGTATCTGTATATCTGTGTGTGTGCACACGCCTGCGTGCGTTTGCGTGTATGGTTTTGTAGGGAGTATGGAGATACGAGTGAAAACAAACTGCCTCATCCCAGTTTTCTCGATTTGTCTGGCAACGCAGTGAGCTCTGAATTCGCTGGTCACTCGACCACATTTTCTTTGTGATGTTTTTTTTCGACAAAACTAGACCACTGGCGTCTCTGGTTTGTACACTTCTTTCAGTTTGTAGTGGACATGGCGGCGTGCGTCTTTTCGTGTCTACATTGAAGAAAGGAGAAGAAAAAGATTGGAAGACGTTTGGAAGAAAGGGAAAAAACCAACGAACTTATGATATGACAACGTGAAAAAAAAGAATGAGAGAGGCCAAGAAACGCGGCAAGAAGTTCAGAATCAGTCATACACCACAAACTACACACACACGCGCGCGCGCGCGTGCGCACACACACACACACAACACACACACACACACACACAAAACACCACACACACACACACACACACATACACACACACACACACACACACACACACACACACACACACACACAACACACACACACACACACCTCGCGCGCATGCACGCACCACGCGCACACATCACACACACACACGCATGCACGCACACACACAACACACACACACACACGCGCGCGCGCGCGCGCGCGGCGCGCAAAAAAAGGAAAAGAAGAAGAAGAAATAAAACCGAGCGTTTCTCGTTTTTTTTTCTCCCTTTTTTTCTGAGATCGCTGATTATAAGAAAAATTTATTGCTTTTTTTTTATTCGTTTTGGAGGGGTGTTTTGCTGTTATTCTGGAAGGTCTTTCCTTTTTTTATTCACAATACCCCCCTTCAACATGGGAATTATTTGTCTTGGAATCTGCCAAAAGAATGCTTAGCGTATGTACTGTGCCGAATTGGGGGTGAGCAATATGTGTGTGTGTGTGTGTGTGTGTGTGTTTTGTGGTGTGTGTGGGTCGTCTGTCTGTCTGTGTGTTTGTGTTTTCTGTGTGTGTGTGCACGTATATATGTGTGGTTTGGTGTGTGTGTGCTTGTGTGTGTGTTTTTGTGTGTTGTGTGTGTGTGTGTGTTGTGGTGTGTGTGTGTGTGTGCAAAGTGTGTGTGTGTGTGTGCATGTGTATGTGTGTGGGTTGTGTGTGTTTTGCGTGCGTGCGTGTGTGCGTGCGTTCGTGCGTTCGTGTGTGCGGTGCGTGGGTGTGGGATGTGTGTGTGTGTGTGTGTGTGTGGTGTGGTGTGTGTGTGTGTGTGTGTATGTGTGTGTTGTGTGTGTGCGTGTGTGTGCGCGCGGCGCACGTGTGTGTGTGTTGTGTGTGTGTGTGGTGTTTTGTGTGTGTGTGTGTGTGTGTGTGTGTGCGTGCGTTTTGCGCGCGCGCGTGTGTGTGTGTGTGTGGGTATGTATGTGCGTATGGTGTGTGTGTGTGTGTTTTGGGGTTTTGTGTGTGCGTGGTGTGTGTGTGTGTGTGTGTGTGTGTGTGTGTGTGTGTGTGTGTGTGTTGTCTGAGAGAGAGAGAGAGAAAAGGGGGTGAGAGAGGGGAGAGAGAGAGAGAGAAAAGAGAGGGAGGAGAGAGATGTGTGTGTGTCTGTTGTGTGTGAGTGGGGTGCGCGAGCGGCGCGTGTGTGAGTGCGTGCGCGAGCGCGTGTGTGTGAGTGCGTGCGCGAGCGCGCGCGCGCACGCGCGC
>CM031595.1:20117948-20142948 GCA_018398815.1 Conus ventricosus | reverse complement strand
TGTGTGTGTGTGTGGTGTGTGTGTGTGTGTGTGTGTGTGTGTGTGTGTGTGTGTGTGTGTGTGTGCATGTGGTGTGTGCGTGTGTGTGTGGTGTGTGTGCGTGTGTGCATGTGTGTGTGTGCGTGTGTGTGTGTGTGTGTGTGCGTGTGTGTGTGTGTGTGTGCGCGCGCGAGCGTGTGTGTGTGTGTCTGTCTGTCTGTCTGTCTGTGTCAGGGGGGGGGGGGGAGGGAGAGGCGCGTGTGCGTGCTTTGTTCATAAGTCTCTAACAAAAACAAAGGTCAACTGGAAGGGGGGGAGGGAGGGAGAGGAGAAAAATGTACTGATTTCAACAAAGAATAAGGACCAGTAAGAAACCAGGTATCCTACCTTTGTCTTCTAAATTTCATTTTTTAAAATGATGTTCTTCATTCTCTTGTATGTATCATTCTGTTGCCACTGGTGACCCGATAGTAGCCCTGTCAGTAGCACGTGCATGTCGACATTAAGATCAGTTTTGAAACCAAATCATCGAGCCAAATTTTGCAATGTGGGCCTGAACCGTTGTTGAAGTCTACTTAAAGAACATAGCTAAGGAGAAAGAGTAAGCTGCTTTAAAGTAAGCCTCCAACAGGGCTCTCAGTCAAACTTCAAGCATGAAAATATTAAACAGTAAACAAGTGGGGTATGCTTTGCTCCCATAAGAAAACCTAACACAGAGTAACTTTTATTCAAGACTGGCAGAGCCTTTTAAACTTGAATAAAGTCAGACAAATACATAGACGAATTCTTTTTTGCACCCTTGGTGGTGAGAACACCACAGTATTATGGACTGTGGTGTGTCTCTATTTGACGCCGGGAGCGCAGACACAACCAGCCGTGTCTCCCTGATGAGTCCGACCCAGCGGACGAAAGGCCTCGGAGAAGGCAATACAAATATATCTGCCTTCAAAAGGGATTGCGATGGTTCCCTTATGCAGCTAGTGAAGAGTTTTCATATCTGTATCATATTTTCTTAATTTCATGTTCCTAGTTTTCTCCATCTTCAACCCCCCCCCCCCCCCCCCCCCACCCCCCCCCCCCCCCCTTCTAAGTCCAAATCTTTGCCAAGTCATTACTATGCAGACAGTTCAGTTGTTGGCCTGCGCTTGTTTTTCCCCCCACTATTAGATTGTTCGTCTATGTATTTGTCTGACTTTATTCAAGTTTAAAAGGCTGTGCCAGTCTTGAATAAAAGTTACTCTGTGTTAGGTTTTCTTATGGGAGCAAAACATACCCCACTTGTTTACTGTTTATCGTTTACTGTTCCCTGCCTCATTTCATTTCCGATGAAAATATTAATTTTCTTTTAAACGAATAAACACTGTTTTTTTTTCAAAAGAAGAAGGATGTAGAGCCAAGCAACGAGTCAAATTTGCTGATCTAGTTTTCAAAGCATTTACCCTGACTTTGTATATCAGACAATAACCCCCCATACATTGCCATTATTGTTTTCCTTTTTCTCAACAACATAAAGACTTGAAACCAACCCTGTTTGGCCGTGATTTTTTCATAACTTTACACTAAGTATCTATTTCATTCGATCTGTATCGCTAGTGTTGCTGATGAATAAAGAAGGTTCTGTTTGCGTATGTGTGAAAACATATATGTATGAAAGTTAATACGTGTACACGTTTGTACGTGTGGTGTGTGTTGTGTGTGTGTGTGTGTGTGTGTGTGTTGTGTGTGGTGCGTGTGCGTGCGAGTATGCGTACGTGTGTGTGTGTGTGCGTGTGCGCGCGCACACACACACACACGCGCGCGCGCGCGTGCCTGTGAATCTGTGTGTGTGTCCGTGTCTGTGTGTGAAGTTATATGTGTATGCGTGCGAGTCTTCTGTCCTTATTGAACCTACTTTTTTTTCTACAGACAGACCATAATCATTTTTCACCTACGCTCTGTTCTTCATACTGCGAGCAGTTTCCAACCCTCCTCTCTTCTGCCCCCTCGTCATCCTCATCCGCTCGATACATTCACCCCACACTCCCACTCCAACAAAATCCCGGCCTCAATAAAATCGGCTACCCCGTCATCTATCGACCAATTCTCACCCACGCAGCTGTAAACTTTCATGTCAGTTTTTGCCCTTTGAGTGGATGCCTACTTAAGTCGATAGTTTGCTGTTGCAGTAGAATTTCTCTTAGTTTTATCTTCTGGTTTTTCGATTTTTTTCTTCTGTTTTTTCTTCTGTTTTTTTTTCTGCGTGATTTTGTTTTCTTTGTATTTTTTTCTAATCAATAGTGCACAGGTCCATACCAGAGGGAAATGAGGTGCTCAACATCGTTCTGATCTGTGTTTGATGCCATCTGAATATGCAGTCCGCATACTTGTAGCCATGGAACAAAACCATTTCCGTCTTTATTCCTACCGCCCTTCAGCAAAGAGAAAATGTGAACCCAGCAAAATGTTGTTAAAAAGAGCTGTATTGTGTGTCGTTACACAATATGTATCAAGTTGGTATAGGGGAATTGGGGATGGGGCTGGTAGCAAATGTAGATTGAGCTTATTACGGACAAGGCTTGCGGGGGGATGCATTGCTTAGGAGGGGGGTGAAAAAGCGGCAACGTATGTCTCTGCTGGTCTGTGTCTGGGTGTGTTCTTGTTTCTGTCTGTTGAGCATGTGCATCGTGTCACGCCTTCGCAATGGTGCACAGTTTTAAAACTTTACTTTCCCTGTTGATCATAGAATTCGCTAACTCGAGAGGGAGAAAAAAGTATAGCTTAAACTTTATCAGAAGCAAACGTGAATGCAATGCCAGACGCCCACTGCACACTTTTTACCATAGCAGCTGAAGCTTGCTCTCATTTCACCACCTATCAGAGTATTTATTGCCAAAGACCAATCTTTTAATTCTATATATTACGAAGAATTGAAGGTGAATACTCTTTCAGCAGCTTCTGATTATATCCGCAAAGATCGACGTCTAATAAGTTTCCAGTAAACTCTATCGTCCACAGAGATCAATGCTTAATGTTAATGGACTCATGCGAAATAAAGTCACCCTGTCCGATCACCTTATTTCTGTTGCCTGCGTGTATGTGTTTGTGTGTTTGAGTGGGTGAGTGGGTGAGTGAGCGTGTGTGTATGGGGGAGGGGGGAGCTATATGCGTGCCTGTCTATCTGTCCGTCTCTTTTTCTGTCTATCTGTCCGTCTGTCTGCTGGTGAGCCTGTCTGCATCTCTCTCCCTCCCTCTCTCTCTCTCTCTCTCTCTCTCTCTCTCTCTCTCTCTGTGCGTGCTTGTGTGTGTGTGTGTGTGTGTGTGTGTGTGTGTGTGTGTGTGTGGTGTGTGTGTGGTGGTGTGTGTGTGTGTGTGTGCGCGTGTTATTTACGTGCGAGTGTTCGACGGTTCACTGTATCTCACCACTGCATTTAACTCGGTCTTTTCCATCAAATGAGCTGACAGTTGTCTCTCTGCAAGCACGTGGATAATGTGCATTTGCATCGTGTCTCTGCCTGCCTGCGTGCCTGTCTCCTGTCTGTCTGCTTCGCTCTCTGTCTCAGTCCCTGTCTGCCTTTCAGCAGTATCTAGACCTATCCACCGGTAGTTTAAGGCACACTACCCTATCGTATTTTCACATCACATAGAGAATATCCTCCTCTAACCATGACAGGTAGAATGCCAAGAACGATGGAAAAACTGTGGGAAGACACTCGGTAGGAGATGTCGGAAGCAGAGGTTGGCGGGGATCATTCTGCGTCGTCAGAATTCCAGCTTTGTTCCAGGGTGGCTCGGATAATTACAGAACACGTTGGGTGAGGCTGGTTTGCCGTGAAACCTGAAGGAATTTCACACCTGCGTGTGGGAACGAGTGTGTCTGTGGCTATGACTATGTCTCGTGTGTGTGTGTGTGTGTGTGTGTGTGTGTGTGTGTGTGTGTGGTGTGTGTGTGTGTGTACATTATCGCATCAGCATCATGTTCAAGTAAGTATACATAATATAATTCAACTGCAAAATCAGTCTTTTCTTCACATAAATCTTTTAAAGTGGTGTGTGTGTGTGTGTGTGTGTGTGTGTGTGTGTGTGTGTGTGTGGTGCGCGCGCGCGCGCGCGATGTGTGTGTGTGTGTGTGTGTGCGTGTGTGTGTGTGTGTGTGTGTGTATGTGTGTGTGCGTGTGTATGTGTGAATATGTTTGTATGTGTGTCGTGTGTGTGTGGTTGTGTGTGTGTGTGTGTGTGTGTGTGTGTCTGTGTGTGTGTGTGTGTGTGCGCGCGCGCGCGCGTATCCCAAAACCAGCCAGACAACAAAACACATCAAAAGAAAGGGGATACAACTATCGATCAGCTTCTCTTTGCAGAAGCTCGCTTTCCATACAAAATTCTTCATGGCAACACACATGCACGTGCACCATTCTCCAAGCGGCCAGGCAGGGTCAGTCATTCTGTAGATGAGAGGGTCTGGATCGTCAAGCGACATTCTTCCCAGACAATGTGGAAACGGCGGTAACTGGCCCTGGCCATCAATTTTAAACAGAGAAGGAAGGAGTTTACAAGGAGGACAAGAGGAAGGCTGCTGTACTGGCGCAGGAGAGTGGACGACTAGGGGGTAGGGTGGTTACAGGAGTATCATACACACACACACACACACACACACACACACACACACACACACACACACCCCCGCACGCATGCACACGCACAAACATACACACACGCAGACACGTACGCACTCATGCACACACACACACACACACACACACACACACGCGAGAGCGCGCGCACACACACACACACACACACACACACACACACACATGCACCCCACCCACACACACACACACTTCATTTCCCTACTCCCCCCCCCCCCCCCCTCCTCCCCCACTTGAATCCCCATCCTTAAAACTAGTTTTGGAGATGGAGAATGTGCAAAGAATCGAAAAGAAAGCAACAAAAAAAGTCTTTGTTTAAGAAGGATGTGTTGCCTGCAGGTCACCTACAATTCTTTTGCAAAGAGATTATCAAAATAAAACAATGTGCAGTTTAATTATTTGCCTTTACTGATCCTGTTTAGCCACTTTTTGCAGCTTTCACCTGCTGTTTTCCCTCCACCTATGCTCAAAACCCTCAAATTAGACTCTCGTTATCACGTTTTCTTTCTATATATGCGTATGTCGGTGGACAAAAGGAGGCGGATATTCTCTCCTCTCTCTCTCTCTCGCTCGCTCGCTCGCTCGCTCGCGCGCGCGCGTGCGCTCCCCCCCCTCCCCCTTGTACACACACAGACCCCTCTTTAATTATCCTATCCTGCTCGCTCGTCCAAGAAATGGCAAGAACGTCTGTTAGAAATTAGGTCAATGATGTTCTCAGGCTCTGCGTTGTGGGTTACTTACTTCATTTGAACCATTTGAACCAACAAAGTATATTGCCTCAGCGATGCATTTCAACACACAATTCAAACTGAAATGGATATGTTCAAATTGCTTTCTGCCATTGTTTCCACAGATTATTTGCTCGAAATGTTTTTTCTCTTCGTGTTGCTCCTTGTTCTTGTTCTTCTTCTGCTCTTCTTCTTCTTCTTCTGTTCTTCTTCTTCTTCTTCTTCTTCTTCTTCTTCTTCTCTTCTTCTTCTTCTTCTTCTGCTTCTTCTTCTTTCTGTTGTTGTTCTTCTTCTCTTCTTCTGCTTCTTCTTCTTCTTCTTCTTCTTCTGCTTCTTCTTCTTCTTCTTCTTCTGCTTCTTCTTCTTCTTGTTCTGCTTCTTCTTCTTCTTCTCTTCTTCTTCTTCTTGTTCTTCTTCTTCTTCTGCTTCTTCTTCTTCTTCTTCTTCTTCTGCTTCTTCTTCTTCTCTTCTTCTCTTCTTCTTCTTCTGCTTCTTCTTCTTTCTTCTTCTTCTTCTTCTTCTTCTTCTCTTCTTCTTCTTCTTCTGCTTCTTCTTTCTTTGCTTCTTCTTCTTCTTCTTCTGCTTCTTCTTCTTCTTCTTCTTCTTCTCTTCTTCTTCTTCTTCTTCTTCTGCTTCTTCTTCTGCTTCTTCTGCTTCTTCTTCTTCTTCTTCTTCTTCTTCTTCTGCTTCTTCTTCTTCTTGTTGTTCTTCTTCTTGTTCTTCTTCTTCTTCTTCTTCTTCTTCTTATGCTTCTTCTTCTTCTTCTTCTGCTTCTTCTTCTTCTTCTTCTGCTTCTTCTTCTTCTTGTTCTTCTTCTTCTTCTTCTTCTTCTGCTTCTTCTTCTTATGCTTCTTCTTCTTCTGCTGCTGCTGCTGCAGCTCCTGCGTCCTCTTCTTCTTCTTCTTGATTAACTCCCAGTTTCGGCGTATCTCTACCACAACCGGAGTCTCACTAAAAACATTGGCTTGGGTTGACAAAGAAATGGACCAACCAATCGGAAAATTAGGGATCATGTTAAGGTAACCTATTGTAACAAGTTTATCACAAAGGCTGAGACCACAATTTGGAGTGCATTTTCAGCCTAATGCTAGAGATCAGCATGTAAGCACATCAGGCTGCCTTGAGTTCCAATGTTTATCATCTGTAGTGTATCCCTGTTCGTGTTTCCAACATCGGGCGGGAACCCGCCAGGAAACAGCAAGAACCGTCAGGTCTGTCAATGCCTTTTCATGTCATGCTCTCTCGGTGACCACAGTTTCAACTCTTCCTTCCTGTTCCATAACAGTGGTGATTTCATGTCAAAGAGGCTGGTGTCGGCACTGTCGTGGAACTGGATGGACGAGGTAGTCCCCAAGCGCAGGAAGACGTCCATATAGGTTTGCTCCAAGCCTACACAGTAATAGTCGTCAGTTGAAAGCTTGGTTTCCTGTAGTTTGGAAGTGTACGGGCACAACTGAATGCCACTAAAATGATGCAGCAGCAGTGCAGCGATTTCCATGGTAAGTTGCTTTATGGCTCCATATGCTCTTTGGGGACTGTGGTAATCGAGTTGCTACGTGTGGAACCTATAGATGGCTGTGTTGAGAACACTGGAATGAGCTGCTTAAGTGTACTTCTCTGGGGGACGGTTGGAAGGGAAAAGGGTGGGGATGGGGTGGCCACAGACATTCAGGCAGAAGGAAATATTTAAGTCAAAGATTCAATTTTTCTTTGTGCTCCCCAAACTTGGTGTTCTTCACACGCCTCCCACACACACACACACCACACACTCCTCTCTCTCTCTCTCCTCTCTCTCTCTTCTCTCTCTCTCTAAGGCTGGAATGCCGACATTGGGAGTTGTTACAGGAAAAAGATTGGAAATCACCTCAAAAATGTTTAAACCCAGTGAAAGCTTTCTTAAACAAGTATTGTTTTGTTTCCGAATTATGTACCAAAAGGGAAAAATCCCCAGTAAAAATTTTTCATCTGGGGTTGAAATGTTGTTCTTCCCGTATGAGCAAAAACAGGTTAAAAGTGTGTGAGTGAACAATGTGAAAAAGACCAAAATGGCGATGAAATTGTAAATAGGTGTTTATTGTGATCGTTTATGCAGATGTCCACAGCTGTTTGTTTTCGTTTTTAAGCCCCTGCAATCCGCTTTTTGTTTCGCATGACTTAAGAATGATTCGCAGGGGTCTCTGTGTCATGTTTATTTTTCTGACGGTTTTTATTTTCTGCAGAACGGGATATGCGCGCAGTGTGTCGGGTAGAGACTGTTTTGAATGTTTTCCCCATGTGCAAAAAAGCACACCCGCTGTGTATTGGTTCGTTGGGGTTTCAGCCAGAACGAGATAGATCCAGCTTACGTTACAAGTTTGAAAGCTGAGGGCAAAAAACACAACCACAACACACAACTCAGGGGAAGGGAGAGAGAGAGAGGAGAGAGAGAGAAAAGGAGATGAGGTCGGAGAGGGGAGAGAGAGAGAGGGGGAGGAGTTGGGTTCACAGAACGATTGATAGTCAGCTTACAGTTGAAGTGAGGCAGAACACACACAAACACACACCACACACAAAAACACAAACTCTCTCTCTCTCTCTCTCTCTCCTCTCTCTCTCTCTCTCCATTGTTCTCAACCCACAAAGATGTACTGTTTCTCCATAAAGGTGGTCTCCCCATATTTTATCTTTTCCAGTTAGATATAGCTAAGACAAGAGTCGCTGTGTGTTATCATCAGATGGGGAAAACTTGTAATTAAAGCAGTTTCGAAATTCATCGGCAAAGCTTGAAAATTTGGGACAGATGAAGGATAGTCAAATTTAAGATGGGTGCATTGTAAGACATATGGATGAGTAATATCACTCATCACATATGTAGGAGATCAGTAAGCTACAATATCGTCATTTGATTTAGTCGATGGTCGAGTCAGTCTTACTATTCTGTTGTTTTGTTTTTCCTTTTTTTTAATCACTGTATTACTCCTGTGTGCCAGGACTATGGAGATGCTACGAGTTTATTTGGTTTTGTAAACCTTTGATTTGATAAAACCTGGGAATAAACATGCACTATTTGTTTGCAAGGAAAATAAGAGATAAATTTTGTAACAATACCACGACCCATCTATGGTCTCCCCTTTTGCTGCCTTTGACACTCAAATCATTTTTCATTTGCATTTTGGGGTGAGTGAGTGAGTGAGTTCATTAATTTAGGGGTCTGTTCACACTTGGTGATATTAGACTTAAAAAAAATTTTTAAAAGCAAGAAGGGAAGCGTTTAAAAAAATATTAATTTGATGCATGGAAAGCACTTTGCTATTTGCACGATGTCTGGTTTGTGGGTTATTGTTTTGATAGAATCGTGTACAGTCAAAACCCCGTTCGATTCTTTATTAATGAAGTTTTAAATTTAAAAATGAAAAAGAATATGGTCCATGATAGAAGATTTGAACAATACATGCTACATTTTTGGAAAACTTGGTTTTCCACGAATTGAGACGAAGCTTGTTATTAAGATGACAAATATCGTGGACTGATAAGTTTTTATACTTCTCTGGAAGGTGTTCACTGTTCACGCATTTTTCTAATAGCGAATTAATTTCTTGTACGTCAAGCGTTAAATTACTCTCGGTGTTTTTCTTAACGCACCCTCTTAGCTAATTTATCTGCTGTTTCATTACGGATTATCCCACAGTGTGATGGGATCCGCAAAACGATACCCCAATTCCTTTCAAAATTTAAAAACATGTTTGTAATGTCTTATTTCAAAAAGTAAAACTTTTCTTATTTTTTTATTCCCGTTTTGCAAGCTATATGACTGCCTTGGAAACACGCAAAAAAGTATATTATAGACAGCAGTGTTATCGTCACACATAAAAATCAACGCCATAAGAATAGCATACAGTTCTGCCGTAAATTGGAGAACCCTTTCCCCAGAGAAAAAGATTACGAAACTTCAGCAATGGAATCACAAAACAGACCCTGCATTTCGGTCTAAAATCGAGCCATTCTGTAAAATCTTCAGAGATATGGATTAAACGGTTTCAAGGTTTTTCTTTTGCTTCCATGACAGAATATTAATGTTATCAACCTTCTTCATGTCAGTGTAATCTATATCGAATTTAGCTTGGATATGCTCCCAATGAGGTATGCTTGAAACTATTGGCATATCTGAAATAATTTCAATATCATTGTTACATTTTTTCAAATATTTCATTTGTATAATCCTAACAGGTGGAGAGAGGTAAGGTGTTGAGCTCTTTTAGGATAGTCCTTTTCAGAAATTACTAATACATCATGTTTGACAGAATTTGAAATATGTAGGCTTCTGGCAACAGATTTAGCCGTTGCCAGTTTTCGTTGATCTGACAGAGGTAATAAGTTCGCTTTTTATAAGTATTTAACGAATTCGTGTGTACGGGGACACCGAGTGCTACCTTAACAGTTTTACTGTCAATTGACTGTAATTTCTTCAACAGGGTTTCTGGGGCATTGAAATAAACTCTTGCCCGTAAATAAGCTTTGATCGAACTAAAATAGTAGCTAAATGTAACAGAGTTTTGGTATCCTGACCCATGGGTTGTTGCACTGATTATTTTTAGTAGATTTAGCCTTTGTCTTGCGTCATTAACCAATTTTTCAATGTACAACCGCCAGTTTAATTTACAAGTTAAGGTCAAACCCAGAATTTTTACATTTCGTGAAATTTTTCTATATTTTGTCATTTAACACTAGCTGAGGCAAATGCTTAGGATTTTCCCGTTATTGAAAAGAACTAATTGTGTTTTTTCTCCAGACAATGAAAGCCGTTTTCAGTCATATATTTGTTGATTTTATCTATTTCCAGCTGATATATTTTTGAACATAATTTCATTGCTCTCTTTTTTGTGTGCTTTCTAATACTGGTATTCAACCAAATGGCTAGATCATCAGCATATTGCACTAAATGTATGTTATTGGATATGATCTTGGGAAGGTCATGAATAG
Organism: Conus ventricosus; assembly: GCA_018398815.1. Classification (NCBI taxonomy): domain Eukaryota; kingdom Metazoa; phylum Mollusca; class Gastropoda; order Neogastropoda; family Conidae; genus Conus; species Conus ventricosus. Next base: position 20,132,657 of record CM031595.1, on the reverse strand, counting down.
TATATTGAACAAGACAGGTGCTATGACGGAACCTTGTGGAATTCCTATGTTAATGTCTTTAAAAGAAGAATAGACTTTGCCTATTTTTGTGCAATAGATCTTCACTTAAGAAACAATTTTTATATACTGATATAATAATCCACTTATTCCAATTTCTTTAACTTGTAAAGCAGACCTGATGCCAAACACTGTCATACGCTTTTTTTATGTTGAAAAAAAGTAGCTAATGTGCTTTTTCGTCGCGCAAATTGTTTTTTAATGTGTGTTGTAATCTTTACAAGATGATCTATCGTGCACCTACCTTTTCGAAAACTGCTTGGTTATTTGGGATTATGTTCCGTTTTTCGCAGTAATACACAAGACGCTTTTCAATAATTTTTTCAAACAATTTCCAGCATGCGAGGTTAGAGTATTGGTCTATAACTTTCAACCGAAGACCTAGGTTTACCTTTTTTAGGTATAGGTATCACAACTGTCCTCTTCCAGATGCTTGGCAGAGTTTCGCATGTATGTGTGTGTGTGTGTGTGTGTGTTGCGTGTGCGTGTGCTGTGTGTGTGTGTGTGTGTCTGTTTACATGTGCTTTACGTGTGTGTCGGTTTACATGTGCTTTGTGTGTGTGTGTGTGTGCGCGCGTGTGCGTGTGCGTGTGCCTCTCTGTCTCTATGAATGTTTGTATGCATGCAAGTATGTATGTATGTATGTATGACTATGTGTATTCCTTTTGTAGAACATGTGAGATTTCAAGTTGCCAGACGGGCCGATATTGGTCAGGGTACTTCAAAATCAGTGCCAGCTTCCAAACTTTACGACGGCGCGATTCCTTAAACAGCTCTCCCTCCGCTCTGCAGATGCGCAGACGAGATGGGCTTACAGATTCCCCAGTCTCCTGTCTCCAGACCCGACCAAAATATCATCCCCTTACCCACCCATCGACAAAACTGAACAGGCCTTAATGAGCCCGTGTGGCAAGAAAGGGGGGGGGGGGAGGGTTGAGGATACTGGGGAGGTTGAAGACATGGAGGAGGTGGGACAGCATAAAGAACATTACACAGAGACCAATTCACCCATTTAACCAACCGTTGGACTTCGTCGTGAAAGCATGCCCTCATCATCAATAGTTTGCAACTGTTCGTTAGCGTTTGTATGCTTGTTTTCGTCAGAATAGTGAAACTGACTGGTTGAAATTTACGGGCACTGCATGAAAATATTAAATGAACATGCCTAAGCCTTTCAGCGACCATTTTCTGCGACCAACCTGTCCCTGGTTCTCGACGGGGAAAAAAGCGCGATGTGGCTGTATCATTATCATGGGGCGCTCATTAACTGCTTCAAGGACCCCCCAAACTATCGCCAAGGAAAACGACGCCATTATCAAATACAATGAGCGGTTTACACATCACCGGTCCCACACTTTAAAACCATCAAACCGTACGACGGTAGAACTCACAGCTTCGTGCTGCTCTCCACGCATGACATCACGGCGCAGAAACCCGCTCTCCGGTCATCATGGGACTAACGATAGGCTTAGAGAGACAGAGGGAGACAGAGAGAAAAGCACGCACTGATTGGCTGTCGGATGACCACGTGATACGACAAAACTCACATACATGATTTCACGTGCGGAAACATACCAAAGCTGTTCACGGCTGAAGGCAATGCCTTAGTTGCGAAACAGGATGTTCGTTCCGAAATAGGCGTGCAGCACGATTGTGTCTGAGTGTTTGAAAATGTCACTGCTTCAAGCTATGTGGTTAAAAGAGGGTTGAAACTTCCACAGCTTACTGGTCGTAGGGACGGTAGTTAGAGGGTCACCACATCTTGGGTGGAAGCGGTGGAAACGGTGTGCACCCTCACCCACTGCCGCTTTTAATCCTCCCCCTAAACTGAATCAAGTACCGTACTTGCTCGATTCATAGAGATTGTGTTGCGAGTCAAAAACTCCGACCCCACGAATGTTTCGTACTTACGACACCATCGGCTCCGCAGACAAGCGCTCCAACCATTTGACACTCGGCCTCTGTAAGCTGTGCGGCCTTCTTTGAAATGTGTTATTTCGCCTGAAATTCAATCACGTTTTAAGCACATCTAAAAATAGACTTAAACCTCCTCCAACGTCCGTATTGCGCCCAATTTGAGAAGATAACTGATTCCTCATCCTTCGTTTTCATTGTCCTGAATGTTGTTTGTCTTGAATGAAGAAGACCAAAAGAGGTCGAAACGCGTCGTGTTCTGTCTCGATATTGTTTGTCCCTTTTGTCCGGCGGATACATTATAATTTCTCCTTTAAAAAGTTGTTTACATTTCTGCCTGCGATCACCTCATTTTGAAACGAAGTAAGACTTCCTCGTCAATTCAGAATTGTTTTGTTTTTTATCTGACCCGTCTTTGTACTCCCAGTTCTTATAGAACAGGGAGTACTTTACAATGGGAACGAAGAAATGCTGTCTGTCTGTCTCGTGGTCAAAATGTGTTCCACTCGCACCAGACAAAACTTCTGGGCCGATCTTTCTGAAAATTTGTAAGTATGTTCATTATGGGTCATGGATGATGCCCGATGTTTTATTTCACCAGAATAGCCGTTACTAACGGCTATAACGGCCCAAAACGGTTTTTTTTAATGCAACATCTAGAAATGATAACGCAAACATGCGTCAAAGCTTCTTTGCGTCATAAGCCGAAGTGACGAAATACATTATGACGCATGTTTGATTGTGACGTCGTTTCAAGATAAACTGAGAGTACGTTTGTTTGCTTTGCATCTTGTTCACACTACAATGGAACTTTGACATGCTTCAATGCTATTGAGGATCTGGGTTTGCAGTTGGAGTGAGCAGAGAGGAACGAAGAAGCTGGGAGGGGGGGGGGGGGGGGGGGGGGGGGACAAGAAGGTAAGTATGACTAAAATAGAGAAAAAAAAAAGCCAACACCAGAATCACAAGGCGTCTGTGAAAGCAGCTGCTAAAACAGAAGCATTCTGTTTGTTAGATCCTTTAGCATACAATATTCTTAACTCTGCCGCTTTGCATGATAAATAGTAAGACAGGAGTCTCTGGTTGAAAAGACTGGCTGCATGAAGTCGTGTAATTCACATGGACTCAGATTGTCTGGACGATTTCAGAAACTCCCGAGTGTGTGTGTGTGTGTGTGTGTGTGTGTGTGTGTGTGTGTGTGTGTGTGTGTGTGTGTGTGTGTGTGGGTGTGTGGTTGTGTTGTGTTGTGTTCGTTGTTGTGTGGTTGTTTGTGTGTTGTGTGCGTGTGGGTGTGTGTTGTGCGTCGGGTGGTGTGCGGTGTGTGTGTGTTGTGTGTGTGTGTGGTGTGTGTGTGTGTGTGTGTGTGTGTGTGTGTGTGTGTGGCGGTATTGTGTGTGTTGTGGAGTGTGTGTGTGTGGTGTGTGGTGTGTGTGTGTGTGTGTGTGTGTGTGTGGGGTGTGTGTGTGTGTGTGTGTGTGTGTGTGTGTGTGTGTGTGTGTGAGTGTGTGGGTATGTGCGTTTGTTTGTTTGTTTCCTTGCTTGCTTGCTTGCTTGTTTGTTTCTTTGCGTGAGCGTGTTTGCGCGCCGCGCGCGCGCGCTGGTGTGTGTGTGTGTGTGTGTGTGTGTGTGTGTGGTGTGTGTGTGTGTGTGTGTGGCGCGCCAGAAATTCTGCTTGAACGAGACAGATAGCTAGTGTGTGTGCGTGCGTGCGTGCGTGCGTGTGTGTGTGTGTGTGTGTGTGTGTGTGTGTGTGTGTGTGTGTGTGTGTTTGACAATGCCATACGTCAATAGGTATGCGCATATGAATGTGTCTGTCTGTCTGTCCGTTATTTTGTCTGTAAAGTGTGTGTGTGGAGCGTGCGTGCGTGCGTGTGTGCGTGCGGCGCGCGCGTGCGTGCGGCGTGCGTCGTGCGCGCGCGCGCGCGCGCGTGTGTGTGTGTGTGTGTGTGTGTGTGTGGTGTGTGTGTGTGTGTGTGTGTGTGTGCAAATTCCACGAATTCCTAGCATGGGAACTGTACGTTTATCAATGTGTTTACCATCTCGTCGTGTGGCAGCATCTCTTTACGCACATTAACGATGTACACCTGGAATGTCTGGTTTCCTGAATGCTTTCCCATGTGTCTGTATGTCTGCCCAACTCTAAATCTCACTCTATACCTAATTACTTTCTATGATTCTCTAGGCTGCCGGAGTTTTAAGGTTGAGTACGCAAACACGTTTTGACATCATTTACAACACAGAAATATCTTCCATTAACCATGACTGTGAGAATGCCAAGAACAACAGAAAACAGAGGGATGTGCTGGATACCAGATATTCGGAAATAGCCGTTGGCGGGGATCCATTCTGCGTCTTCAGAATTCCAGCTTTGTTCTGGGGATGCTCAGGTAATTAGTGGACATGTTTGGTAAGCCTGGTGTTGGAGGAATGTGATGCCTACGTGTGTGAGAACAAGTGTGTGTGTGTGTGTGTGTGTGTGTGTGTGTGGTGTGTGTGTGGTGTGGTGTGTGGTGTGTGTGTGTGTGTGTGTGTGTGTTTGTGTGTAAACGCGAGGGGTTGAGCGGGGGAGGGGGGGGCGCATTGTATGTACGTCACTGCTAACAACAAAACATCTGCAGACTTAACAGAAGTTAGGACAAGTATCTGAATCCAGTAAAGCTATCATCTTACAATTTTCGTAAGTTATGTTCTTAATTTTTGTTGTTGTGTGTCACACTGTTGACACTGATAGGTTGATAGTAGCCTACATCATATCGGCCCCGTCAGTGCTTCCTGAATCACAAAGTTGAAAACCAGACGGCTTAGGGGGATAAACCTGATAATTGAGCCAAATTTTACTCTTTGATCCTTAACTTTCGTTGAATTTTTTTCTTCAGAATCATAGGCTCTGGTGTGGGGTTTTTTAACTAGAATTTCACAAGGCATCCCTACAAGGCTATCATCTAAAACAGAACCGTCTGCGTAAATTTTAAGATGGTCTGGATAATTTTCGGGATGTGAGATCCTTTACAGTATGTAGAACATGGCTATCATTTTGCTTATGGTCTGTAGTATCAATATCAGATTTTGCACATAAGATTTCCAGTTTGGCAAAGTATAAAAGACTGGTTTGGATGCTTGTTTTGTTGTTATTGTTGTTGTTCTGTTGTTGTTGTTTTTGTTGTTGTTTCTGTTGTTTTGTTCTTGGATGTTTGCTTGTTTGTTCATTTGTTTGTTTTATTTTGTTTTGTTTAGTTCGTTGGTTGTTTATTCAGTTCGGCAATTTGGAAAGAAAATCAGATTATTACAGCCATTAGATTGCAAAGATGCAACAAGACTGTACGTTTTGTACTGTAACTTACACTTTTTTTATTCGTTTTTATTTCTTTGAAAGAGCTGAACGATAATAGAATGAAAGTGTCAGCATACCAGGCATATGTACGTAAAAAAAAAAAATTTAGTAACGCCATAATATCAAAAATTGCGTGCAAATGTCCACCAATGCTAGAACATGTACACTTTGAGTGACATTTGAGAGTGAGAGTGAATGGGAAAAGACAATGGGCAGAGATAAGAGGCCCATTTCAAAAAAGAGTGAGACGAATGAGAGACAGGAAAAAAGTGGAATACAGACAAATGACGCGGGGGTGGGGGGTTGGAAGTTAAAGGCCTGCAAAATGTGTGTCCTACCAACTAAAGGACTTTGCTCCTTTGGAACATGAATACTAGATTTTGAAACGCATTTGATTACTGGATTGCTTACTCATTAATGTTTTCGACAATAGTTGCCTTGAATCTACCTTACCCAATCATTTTACGATCACCGACTCAATGGTCATCACTTAATAATTTACGATGCCGCACTCTCATTCTCAGGAGAAAATATCACAAAACAGAATTTGGCTTAACCACCATTATGTGTTTACCATTCTGCCTGCAATAAAGAATTATCATTCTTTCTGCAGCATCGCTTGAGTTGGTGCAGAAATGCTTCATCGACACCAAGCTTTGCCGCAGCATTGTTGCTACAACGGTATCCAAACGGTTGTGTGTGTGTGTGTGTGTGTGTGTGTGTGTGTGTGTGTGTGTGTGTGTGTGTGTGTGTGTGTGTGTGTGGTGTGTGCGCGCGCGTGCGCGCGAGCGTACGTGCGTGTGTATGCGTGTCTGTCTGTCTATCTGTGCTTGTATGTCTGTGTGTTGTGTGTGTGTCTATCTGTTGTGTCTGTGTCTGTCTGTTGTTGTCTGGCTGGCTGGGGCTGGCCGGCAGGATGGAGGATGGATGGATAGTGAATGGCTGGCTGGCTGTGCGTCTGTGTGTGCGTGTGTGTGTGTGTGTGAGTGTGTCTTTATTCCTACCACCCTTGCGCAATGAGAACACACGAATTCTGCAAAGTACTGATAAAAGGAGTCTTAGTGCCCGTCGTCATATAATTCGTATCGAATATGTGATAGGGAAAGGAGAGGGGGGGACCAGGCGGGGCGAATGTGGGTGGAGTCATTATGGAAAAGCTTGGGGTGTTATCTTGAGAGAGGGTAAATAAATCAAAATTAATTAATTTCTCCAGGGAGGAAGTTAACTTGCCAAATGATGGACTGTGAGGGGTGTGATACATCACGTGTTTCACACAATGCTTGTTGCCTCAGTTATTGTTTTTTTTTTCTATCGTGATAGTTAAGTCGTGACATGAGAAGGGAATACTGGGAACTGCAAGTGCAGAAGTGCTCATGTGTGTGAGTGTGTGTGGAGGGGTGTGTGTGTGGGGGGGGGGGGGGGGGGGCGTGTGTGTGTGTGTATGTGTGTGTGTGTGTGTGTGTGTGTGGTGTGTGTGTGTGTGTGTGTGTGTGTGTGTGGTGGTGCGTGCATGTATGTATGTATGTATATATGTATGTATGTGTGTGTGTGTGTGTGTGTGTGTGTGTATGTGTGTGTGTGTGTGTGTGTGTGTGTGTGTGTGTGTGTGTGTGTGTTGTGTGGTTTGTGAATGTGTGTGTATGTATGTATGTATGTATGTATGTATGTGTGTGTGTGTGTGTGTGTGTGTGTGTGTGTGTGTGTGTGTGTGTGTGTGTGTGGTGGTTGTGTGTGAGGTGTGTGTGGTGTGTTTGTGTGTGAGTTGTGTGTGGTGTGTTGTGAGTGGTATGTGTGTGTGTGTGTGTGTGTGTGTGTGTGTGTGTGTGTGTGTGTGTGTGTGTGTGTGTGTGTGTGTGTGTGTGTGCATGTATGTATATATGTATGTATGTATGTATGTATGTATGTATGTATGTGTGTGTGTGTTATGTATGTGTGTGTTTGTGAATGTGTGTGTGTATTTATGTATGTATGTATGTATGTATGGTGTGTATGTGTGTGTGTGTGTGTGTGTGTGTGTGTGTGTGTGTGTGTGTGTGTGTGTGTGTGTGTGTGTGTGTGTGTTATAAGTCCCCTGTCTGTGCTTAACCTATTTTTTACACACAGACAATAATCCTTTTTCTTCAACTACGACTGTTAACTCTGTGACCAGTTTCAACACCCACTCTCTTCTGCCCCCTCCCCTTCCTCATCAGCTCAGTACCCCCCCCCCCCCCCCCCCTCACGTCTTATCCTGGTCTCAATAAATATCGTCTATCCCATCATCTGCTAGCCTATTATTAAACCCCTCCCCCACCCCCAGCTGTAAGCATTCAGGTCTGCGTTTGCCCTTTGCCTTTATGCCTCCTTAAGGCGATAACTTTGCTGTTGTAGAATTTCTCTTGGTTTTATCTTAATTTCTTTTTCTCTCTCGATATTATGGTGCACGTGATGTGTTATCTCTGTATTTCTTTTCAATCCAGATCGCACGGGACCATAAGAGAGGAAATAAGGTGCTCAGCGTCGTACTCGTCTGTATTTGATGCTATCTCAAGACATATTATGCATATTTGTGACCTGAGACAGAAATCAATCCGTCTTTATTATTACCGCCCTTGAGTTCATAGAAAACGCTAACTCGGTAAAGTGCTATCAAAAGAATTTTACTGCCCATCGTTGTATATTTCGTATTGTATGTGTGATGTTGGGCGGTATGCACGGGGGGGGGGGGGGGGGGGGGGGGGGGAACGGGCAAGGGGGCGAATGTGGAAAGAGCTTATAATGAACAAGGCTGAAGGGTGGGCATAATGTTAAACAGTGGGTTGACAAAGAGGCAGTGTATGTCTGTCTCTGCTGGACTGTGTCTAGGTGTGTGTGTGTGTGTGTGTGTGTGTGTGTTGGTGTGCACGTGCCTGCGTTTTGAGCGCGTGCATCGTGTGACACCTTCACAACGGTGTTCATTTTTTCACACTGATTTTCCCTGTCGGTTACAAAGTTTGCCAGCTTGTGCAAAAGAGAAATACAAAGCTCAGACATTTCAGAAGCATGCATGAATACAGTGCCAGGATTAGAACGCACACGTTTGCCGATAGCAGCAAACACTTTAATATCCAAAGCTTTAATATCAGCACCTGACACGGCAAATATCTCTGAAAATCAAAACTTAAGATGTTCACTAAATTCTACCATTTATCTCTTTGAAAGAGTTCAAGATTAATGATGTTCAGCATGTTCTTTGGAATTGTTAGTGAGACAATGTGGACAGACAGATTATAAGACAAAACACGATGCGTTTCGACCCTAAGGTCTTCTTCAGGTAAACAAACTGCATTCAGGACAATGGAAATGGAGAACGGACATTCACGTATTTTCTCATATTCGGCGCACGATGGGTGTTGAATGAAAACGAGAAATTTGTAACGAAGATTTAATTGTAACCGCAAAAATTGATGTCTAATACATATCCAGTAAACTCTTTTGAACCAAAAAATGATAGCTTTACGTTATATTACTGAGGTGAAATTATGTGAGCCTGTTTTGATTGCTTCTGTCCAGGGTGTGTGTGTGTGTGTGTGTGTGTGTGTGTGTGTGTGTGTGTGTGTGTGTGTGTGTGTGTGTGTGTGTGTGTGTGTGTGTGTGTGTGTGTGCGTGCGTGAGTGCGTGCGCGCGTGCGTGCGTGTGTGCGTGCGTGCGTGTGTGCGTTCGTGCGAGCATGCCTTCGTGCGTGTGTCTGTATGTGTGTGCGTTCGCACCTCTGTGTGTGTGTGTGTGTGTGTGTGTGTGTGTGTGTGTGTGTGTGTGTGTGTGATTATTAATAAGAAGTGGTCATCTTACCCCTGTATGAAGATGCTACCAAATGTTAAAGACCATAAGTCTGTAACTGGATTATTCAGCAATGTTTTTCAATATCATCGAATTGATATTTTCTCGTATATTATATTCAATTATGGTTATTATTTTACACAATGACAAAATGTATGCTAAATGTAAAAGTAAGGAATGTTTGCTGCGTTTTTGTTGTTGTTGTTGTTGTTGTTGTTTTCTTTTTCTTTTTCAAGATTTTACTATTTGCGACGACTTCTACTGCGCACGAACTCATATATGAATAGATATACAGCTTAGTATAAATCTAAGATAGGCCACATAACCCATGACAAAATAAAAGCACATGAAAAATGAAACTAGTAGAACACTCGGCCAGACGCCCATCAACATTCACTAGATGTCCCATGGATTCGGACATGCTGTACAGATGTGCACCGTTTTAGTATATTACAGGCCACGTTTCATCTTTGAGTAATATTTTCATATTCTTGCTAATAAACAAATGAACCAGTAGACGCGAGTGAAAACACAACATGCTTGATTAATGTAATATATAATTTCGAGTATGTATAGAGGAAGCACATCACAGTGAAACCTGACTGATGCTTATGAGTTTGATGCTCGTATGAAACATGGTACTTCTAACAGTCCAATCATACGAGCAATGTCGACGATGTTTAGAATGTGTGTAATATCGAAAACAGGCAAAATAGGGCTCGGCATATAGAGTGCATGCATCTGAAACGAAGAAAACAAAGGATTATTTCATTATCAACATCTCTTTCTGTGAAGGACTGTGTAAGCTTGTGTACCTGTATGCAGACATGCATGCATGCTTTTCAGTGAATATATCTACGTGTGTGTGTGTGTGTGTGTGTGTGTGTGTGTGTGTGTGTGTGTGTGTGTGTGTGTGTGTGTGTGTGTGTGTGTGTGTGTGTGCTTGTGTGTGCGTGCGTGCGTGCGTGCGTGCGTGCGCGTGTGTGGGGTGTGTGTGTGTGTGTGTGTGTGTGTATGTGTGTGTGTGTGTGTGTGTGTGTATGTGTGTGTGTGTGTGTGTGTGTGTGTGTGTGTGTGTGTGTGTGTGTGTGTGTGTGTGTGTGTGTGTGTGTTGATACATGGTGTGTGTCTGTTTATCTATGTGCATGTCTGTCTGTCTGTCTAGGTGTGTCTGTCTGTCTGTCTGTCTGTCTGTCTGTCTGTCTGTCTAGGTGTGGCTGTGTGTGTGCATGTGTGTGTGTGTGCGTGTATGTGTGTGTGTGTGTGTGTGTGTGTGTGTGTGTGTGTGTGTGTGTGTGTGTGTGTGTGTGTGTGTGTGTGTGTGTGTGTGTGTGTGTGTTATTTACGCGAAACTATTCAAGTGTTCACAGTCTCTCATGTGATAGGGTTTTTTAAGTGCATGGATAATGTACATTTGCATTGTATCTCTCCGCCTGTCTGCTTGTCTGTCTTTCTGCCTGTCTGCTGAACTTTCGGTCTTGATCCCTACCCATGTACCTATCAACATATTCCACCCATCGGTGGTATCAGACGCACTATGCCAGCATGTTTGACATCATTTGCACAGCCCAGAAATGTCTTCTCTGTCCGTGACAGTGACAATGCCAAGAACAATAGAAAAGCGAAGGCAGGCGCTGGGTACGGGATGTTTAAAACAGTCTGTTGGCGGGAATTCATTCTGCGTTGTCAGAATTCCAGCTTTGTGCATAGGAAGCTAAGATACTTAAAGGACACGCTTGGTGTGGTTGGTTGGTTTGCTATGGGTACCAGAGAAGTTTCACGCTTGGATGTGGGATAGAGCGTGTGTGTGTGTGTGTGTGTGTGTGTGTGTGTGTGTATGTGTGTGTGTGTGTGTGTGTGTGTGTGTGTGATTATTAACAAGAAGTGGTCATGTTACCCCTGCATAAAGTACTACCAAATGTTAAAGACCATAAGTCTGTAACTGGATTATTCAGCAACGTTTTCAATATCATAGAGCTGATATTTTCTCGCACATTACGATCAGTTATGGTTACTACTTTACACAATGACAAAATATGAAAATTCTCTCTCTCTCTCTCTCTCTCTCTCTCTCTCTCTCTCTCTCTCTCTCTCTCTCTCTCTCCTCTCTCTCTCTCTCTCTCTCTCTCTCTCTCTCTCTCTCTCTCTCTCCACTAACAGACAAAAATAAGTGAACGTTCATCCTCTCCTTCGGATTTGTTTTTTCGCCGACGCACCGAGCCTGTATTATGTTGACACAACTGACAACAGCCAAACAGTGGTGACATTTTTCTGTGTGATAACCGCCGCCTCCCTCCGTATCCCAACCTGCACGAGGTACACGGCACAGTGACATCCACCAGGAGATCGACATGGGACTTTGTGACAAACAATCTGTAACAATCACCACCATGATGCCTCCGTGTTGGACATGGAACCAGTCGAGCCTTGTGTTGATCAAGACAGTGTTGAGTTCTGTGACGTGATACGTGAGCGTGACCGACAACACCTGGAGCTAACAAGACTACCGGGCAACGTGAAACTGAAGATGTGGAAGCAACTGGCTGTGATTGTGATTCTGAGTGCATTTTGAGTGATCCGACACTTCTCAACTAAAGCAGTAACAGAGTGGACCTTCAAACAGTGTGACAATCAGTGAGATATTTGCATATCTATATGAAATGAAAAGGAACAGGGATAGCTTGCACTCTTTTCACAGAGACGACACGAAAGTGACTTTCAGCAACAGCACAGCTGTTTCACACCGACATCGTGAGGGATGTGGATGAACATGTCGTCAGATTCATTGATAGTCATGTTGGTGTAATATCATTTCTTCCGTGGTGTGGTTTCATCATTGCGAGGCTTTTTTTTTCCTCTAACGTGTACCCTGTGTGTTTAGTCTTTGACAGTAATATTGTGAACACCCCATTCACATGAAAATGGGCTTTGTAAGCTTATCTCAACAAAACCATTCCTTCGTTCATTCCTTCATTCATTCTCTCCACAAATTTACCATCCATTCATACATGCACATACACACACGCCCACACACACAACACACACACACACACACACACACACACAACACACACACACACACACAACGCGCGCGCGCGCGCGCGCGCGCACGCGCGCGCATACTCTCTCTCTCTCTCTCTCTCTCTCTCTCTCTCTCTCTCTCTCTCTCTCTCTCTCTGCCTCTCGCTGTTTCTGTCTGTCGCGCACGCTTATCAGTACATCATAGAGTAAGGAGAAACAAAAGTACACAGACAAAAACAAGCTGGAGAGGATTTTACAGACCAGCCTCTGTTCTCTAAAAACCCTGCCAGACAACGAAAACACCCAAGGACACTGGATACAACCATGGATCTGCTGCTGTTTGCCAAGGCACGCTTTCCAAACCAAATCGGCCTGACAGACACATGCACGTGCACCATCACCCAGCCACCCTGGCAGGGGCAGTAAATCTTCAGGCGGAAAGGGATTGGAGCTTTCGAGCGACAGTTTCTCAGACAAAGCAAAAATGTAGTCACCGGTCCTGGCCATCCAACGAAAGGAGAGCAGGAGTAGATAGAGAGGAAAAGCATCATGCAGACGAGGGTAGGAGGCATGCAGGAGAGATGAAGGGACAGGGGAAAATTACAAGGATTCAGGACACGTATACACACACACACGCACGCGCGCGCGCACACCACACACACACACACACAACACACACACACACACACACAACACACTCCATTTCCACACACGCGCGCGCGCGCGCGCGCACGCACGCACGCACACACGCACGCACGCACACACGCACGCACACACACACCACACACACACACACACACACACACACCCCACACAAAACACACACACACACACACCACACACACAACACTTCAATTCCCAGCCCATTTGATTCCCCCACCCTATATTTTTGGAAACGTAGAAAATGCCCTCCAAGGTGCTTTGCAGAATGAAACATGTTCAAAGGGAAACAACAAACAAATTTCTTTTGGCTTGACAAGAAAACATTACCTGAAGGTGCTCCAACCATCTCATCAGGAGTGCTTACCAACGAGGCTGTCAGCATGAAAAATGCCCTGGCTGCTCTTATCAATCCAGTTTGCCATCTGCTGCACCTGTTGTCTCCTGCTCCTTCCTCCTCCTGTACACCCCCAAACCCCTTTAAACTGGACTCTCGTCATCAAATCTTCTTTCTGCATATGTGTATGTCAGTAGAGAGAGAAAGGGAGGAATGGAGATTGTACAGCCTTTCCCTCTCTACATTTGCATGCAGATACAGCTTTTCCTCAGTTCTCCATCCCTGCTCGCTCTTACTTCCAAGAAATGGCAAGAACGTCTGTTTAGAAATTAGATCACTGATCCTTTCCTAACCCTGCCTTGTGGGGTGCTTTGCCCCATTTGAGCCAGCAGCACATGTGGTTTCTGAACCGAGTAAGTATATTGCCTCCGTGACGCTACGTCACATACAACGTAAGCTGAAATGGATATGTTCAAATTACTTTCTGCGATTGCTTTCACGGGTGATTTGTTCGAAATGGTTTTTTTTCCTCATGTTTCTTTTTTCTTCTTCTTCTTCTTCTTCTTTTTCTTCTTCTTTTACTCCTCCTTCTCCTTTTCTTCTTCTTCTTCTTCTTCTTCTTCTTTCTGAAATTCTTTTCTTCTTCTTCTTCTTCTTCTTCTTCTTCTTCATCTTCTCCTTCTTCTTCTTCTTTGCTCCTTCTCCTTCTTCTTCTTCTTCTTCTTTCTCAAATTCTTCAAATTCTTCAAGTTCTTCTTCTTTTCTTCTTCAAATTCTTCTTCTTTTCAAATTCTTCTTCTTCTTCTTCTTCCTCCTCCTCCTCCTCCTCCTCCTTACTCCCATCTCACTTTTTTTCTCTAGTTCTTCTTCCTTCTCCTCTCTTCCTCTCCCTCCTGCTCCCTCTCCTCTTTTCCTCCTCTTCTTCTTCTTCTTCTTCTTCTTCTTCTTCTTCAAATTTTTTCTTCTTCTTCAAATTCTTCTTCTTCAAATTGTTCTTCAAATTCTTCTTCCTTTTTCCTTTCCCTCTCAATTAGCACCCGTTTCTGCTTATTTCCACAACAATAGAGTGTCACTGAAAGAAATGGCAGAGATTGACAGGGAAATTCAATCGGAAAATGAAGGATTGTGGTTAGCTAACGTACTGTAACAAATATATCAGAGAAGATGTAGATGGATTTCCTGTTACAATTTAGACTGCACCTTCAGGGTAATGCTGGAAACCAACATGTAAGCACACTAGGCTACCTTCAATTTAGATGTTTATCGTCTCTAGTCCATCCATCGTTTCCAACATCTTCGGAACCCACCACGCAACAGCAAAAATAGCCACGTCTGTCTGTGACTTGCCAGGTTCTCTTGGTGACCAAAGTTTCACTGTTTCCCTCCACCACTGGATACATGGTGATTTCATGTCAGAGAAGTCGGTATCTGCACGCTCATGGAACTGTCATTGGATGCACGTGATGGTCCTCACCTGGCGGAGGACGTCCATTCACATTCACCAGTAATAGTCATCAGTTCGAGGCTTCTGAGGTGGTGTGTGTGTGTGTGTGTGTGTGTGTGTGTGTGTGTGTGTGTGGTGCGTGCGTGC
>CM031595.1:20085448-20107948 GCA_018398815.1 Conus ventricosus | reverse complement strand
AGGAGAGAGTCAAGGTGTTCAAAGAGGAGTGGGGTGGAATGGGTCAAGGTCACAGGATGTTTTCGCAGACTGTGTGATGATTTTACGAACAGTCTGCTCCGACATGCAGGAACTCACAGAGTGTGGTACCGTTAAAAACAACAGACTGATCTGAAATATCTGAGGATGGGGAAAAGCGTTTCGAATTGTCTGAATTTATGGGCGAAAAACTGAGAAAACAGACCAGGAAGCTGTGACGGCTCATGAGTGGACGGCATTACAACACTTGCAGCCTTACCCAACATGCTAGTGACAGTTCTAAACAGTTCTTTACACGAGGATGCTGCTGCAACTTTAGAAGAATAAATGCGGTTTTGCTTGATGGACAAACTGTACGACTTTCTGTTTGGCAGCATCGTAAATTTGCTTGTGTATTGTCGTCTAGATGATACCCAGCGCCGCTCGGCTCGACGTCGCTCGCGTTTCAATATTCGCAGCTCAGGTGCAATTGAGTTGTACCACGGAGCCGGCGACGCCAGTGTACCGTCCGCTGACATACAGGCGCATGCTTATCCAAAACTTTCTAAGACCAATGTTCAAATCAGTAAGTGTTACGTCAGGCGTGATAATGTTAGCGATGTCATGAGAAAAATCAGCAGGGTCGATCTTATGAATGGCACGAACACATTTGAATTGGGGTGCCGACTTTTGCTTTGGAACACTGAGATGGCACACTAGACTATAGTGATCAGACATCAAATCAAAAACAACACTTGGCAGAGTGCAAAAGACCCTCAGTGTCACGAAAAATCACAAGATCAAGAATGTGACCACTTGCTGGATAAGTGGGTTCATCGATGGCCTGAGAAAGGCCACACGTCTCTAAGAGTTTCTGAAACCTCCTAGCTCTGGGATCAACTCGAGTCGTCGTAGTGAACATTAAAGTCACCGATGATCAGAAGATCGCCGTCACGCGTGGCGGCAAAGTCAAGGAAATCAGGGAACTCTTCGTAGAAATCTTGAATCAAGCAGTTTGTTCCTTTTACTGGGCGGGGTCCGATACACACACAGCAGACGGATTCGTTGATTTTGCAAAGTCAGAAGTAGCTCAGCCACTTCAAAAGTGGTTTTGGGAGAAGGGGAAGGTGGAATTGACGTGGCAGTAAGACACGAGACACTCTTTGATGATCAGCATAATCCCACCACCACTCTTGGGTGTTGGCACCAAGTTCACGGGGGAAAAATTGTAGAGTTTTATAACCCGGGGTGTCAAATCAGCACATTTACTCTCATCACCTGACTCACGAAGCCACGTTTCTGACACTATCATAATGTCCACGTCGTAATCGGTCATGAAGTCAGCGATCGCAGTGCGTTTCTGACGTGTTTTAAGGGCATTACCACGAACAGACTGGGCATTCAGGTGACAGACACAGAGCTGATTAGGAAGATCAGAGCCCTTCTGCCGATTCCATCTGTGTAATGTATGTATTACTTCCCATTTCTGGAACACTTGTATCGTACAACATGAAACGTAGGCTGGTCAGAGCTGTTTGTGGTGTGAGGCATCTGGTCTTTCGTCTGTGTCCCGAACTCGTCACAGAGGCATATTTCATTCGTACATTGTCGTGTTAGGGTCGTTCTTGTTTCTTAATGCTAATACTATTAGCTGAACTGTCACTATGGGACATCACTATCAGTAAGATGATACCTTATGTAAATTAGCGCAAATTTTAACTAGGCGATCCAGTACGTGGGTTTGTGCTCTACAATGATTGATACAGCATGCGAGTTATTGTGGAAGAAGAACGTAACACACATATCAAATGTGAATTAACTATAAATACAGTATAAGAGTTGATCAAATAAAACAGAAATGCAGTTTGTGTGCTATCGCACGTCACAGTGCCTCTGGCCTGTAAAATGTCAATTGGTGCATATTATCCAATTGCTAAAAAAAAAAATCTAACAGCCAAAAGTGACGTCAACATTCAGGATGGCGTTTACAACAGGTAAACGCCTCATTCGAATCTCCCCCTACAGCAACATAAAGCAAACAATGCAGATCCTGACAGCAGTATCACTGGCACCTACACACGTGTCTCCACCATAAACAACCTTCGCCTCACTGATAAAACAAAAAACATCTGCCAAAAACTACCATACAGAATGTAGGGACACCCTATCTTTTCTCGCTAAGACAATTTGAACACAAAATAACTCTGTGTGTGAGAGAGAGAGAGAGAGAGAGAGAGAGAGAGAGAGAGAGAGAGAGAGAGAGAGAGAGAGAATACATGCTAGTATACCTGTCAGCAGTGAACATGTTGTTTATTACTCAATCCTCTCTCGCTCTCTCTCTCTCTCTCTCTCTCTCTCTCCTCTCTCTCTCTCTCTCTCTCTCTCCTTATTATTTACTCTATACCCCACAATCATGTGGGAGGAGGTCGAGAGAAAGAAATGGGAGGGAAAACGGAAAAAAAGAGAAAAACAGCAAACAAAATGTGTGTAAAAAATAGTCACGCTGCAGACGTAAAGCCAGCCAGATCCTATTTCAGCGAACTATTTGCTGCCTAGCATCGTTCAGGCAATCAAGTCTAAACAGGTGCAAGAAATCAAAGCACAGAAGTGTTGCAGCAGAAAAGTTCATGCCTTAAGCTTGTTGTCGCTACACTGAATCCAAACACATTTCTCATGCGTGTCTAAAAGTAGACTTCATCGTAGACTTCCCTATTCATTCAGGACTTCTCTGTGTTGATCTACGCCATAGATCGTAGTTCAATGAAACGTTGACATGCTTCAATGCCATGGAGGATCTGGCATTGGAGTTGGAGTGGTCAGAGAGGAAGTTAGGTGGTGGGGTGTGTGGGGAATGGCGGGGGAGACAGTAAGTCTGACAGTGGAATACCTAGAACACAATATCAAAATCTATAAACGTCTGTGAAAGCAGTTGCTAAAACAAAAACTTGCTGTTTGTAGGAATCACTGGCGTACGTGAGTTGGTACGCGTTGCTACCTTGCAGGGTAAATATACTGACTTCCATAAAAAAAAACGCAAAAATTTGAAGGGCTATTTTTCGGGTGAAAAGGGGTGAATATACAATATTGAACCATTGTGGCAAGTTGTTTGGGTCCAAGACTCACGTGCAGTGAAAACATTGTGTGAGCAACACATCATTCCCGGCATTGGAGGGTCAACAAAAATGGCAAACTGGTTGCTGCATGTGAGGCACGTGCACACCATGCAGAGCAAAGTTAACCAGCGACAAGTACGCAGGCATGCAGCCTTTATAAAGCCGCGCTACAAGGTTCAGGTAACGACTTGCCGTCTGAGCGCTACAGAGATGCCAAGACTATGAACAGAGGAACGCAATAGTGCCCTAGGCCATCTGGAGGCTGGTGTGGATGCCAGGCAGGTCGCCAACATCTTTAACGTCCACATCTCAACCATCTATCGTCTGCAGCACCGCATGCGAGTCACTGGTACCACTGATGATCGTCCCCGGCCAGGCCGTCCTTGGGTCACCACACAAAGAGAGGATCGCCATCTTGTTCGAACCCATCTGCGGGACAGGCGCCAAACAGCCGCTAACACTGCTCGACAGGTGCCTGGGAATCTCCAGCATGAATCAGACTCAACACTATGCGGCGACATCTTCAGGAGAACGGGCTGGCATGTAGGCGTCCTCACAGAGGTCCGGTACTGACACCAAGACACCGGCAGGACAGGCTGCAGTGGGCACAAGCCCGAATCAGCTGGCGCAGGCAGCAGTGGGGACGCATATTGTTCTCAGATGAGAGCCGTTTATGTATTGACATGGCTGACGGTCGTGTCAGAATATGGCGTCGACCTGGTGAACGCTATGCTGACTCCTGTGTGGTAGAGCGGAACCCCTGGGGAGGCCCGAACGTTATGATATGGGGTGCAATTGGCATTAACCACGCCATAGGACCAGTCATCTTTCAGAACATTGGTCCTGGTCGCGACAGGGTGTCAATGCACAGCGCTACATCAACCAGGTGCTCAGACCCCATGTCGATCCTTTTTTTGCGCAACACCCAAACTGGACATTCCAACAGGACAATGCAAGACCACACACCGCCAGGGCCACCCAGCAATTTCTTCAGCATAACAACGTCAATGTGCTGCCCTGGCCAGCCCTCAGTCCCGATTTAAACCCAATAGAACATTTTTGGGATGAACTTGGCAGACGGTTGGACCTCCTGCGTCCACGACCAGCAACAGCGGCTCAACTTCACCAGGCCATCGTCCATGTGTGGGCTGGTGTGCCAAGGGACGCATCAACCACCTGGTCCACTCAATGAGCCGCAGGTGTCAAGCAGTTGTCAACGCAAATGGTGGCCACAAACGGTATTAGGACTTCAAGCTGGTTTTCACGTGACCTTGGATTTTCCACACAAAAGACATATTGCTGATGACATTTTCACACATTACCGGTGTAATGAATCAAATCACGTTGAATTCTCGCTTCCACTCTGTACAATTGTGACCAATAAAATTCACCCCCAACCTTCAGCTTGTTTTGTTTTCGCGTTTTTTATGGAAGTCAGTATAGTAGGACAGGAATCGCTGGTTGAAATGATGAATGCATAAAGGGATGTTAGTTCATGTAGTAGTCACAGATTGCCTGCACTACTTCATAAACTGTTGTGTGGGGGGGGGGGGTGCGTGCGTGCGTGCGTGCGTGCGTGCCTGCGTGTGTGTGTGTGTGTGTGGTGTGTGTGTGTGTGTGTGTGTGTGTGTGTGTGTGTGTGTATGTGTGTGTGTGTGTGTGCTTGTATGTGTGTGAATGAGTGTGTGTACATGTGTGTATGTGAGAGAGAGAGAGAGAGAGAGAGAGAGAGAGTGCGTGCGTGTGTGTGGGGGGGTGCGTGCGTGTGTGTGTGTGTGTGTGTGTGTGTGGGCGTGCGTGCGTGTGTGTGTGTGTGTGTGTGTGTGTGTGTGTGTGTGTGGTGTGTGTGTGTGTGGTGTGTGTGTGGTGTGTGTACATGTGAGAGAGAGAGGGAGAGAGAGAGAGAGAGAGAGAGAGAGAGAGAGAGTGTGTGTGTGTGTGTGTGTGTGTGTGTGTGTGTGTGTGTGTGTGTGTGTGGTGTGTGTGTAGGGAGAGAGAGAGAGACAGCGTCGTACGTCAGTATGTATGCATGTATATGTGCATGTGAAAGTGTCTATCTGTCTGCATATTTGTTCGTAATGTGCATGTTTGTGAGTGTGCAATTGTCTGGGAATTCCTAGCATCTGAACTCTGAGTTCATCTGTTTGTTAACCGTCTCATCATTTGTCAGTCTCCCTTTACGTGCATAAACAACGTACACCTGGAATACCTCGTATCCTGCCTGTTTGTCCATGTGTCTGCATGTCTGTCCAGCTCCCAGTCTCACTGTCTGCCTTTCTACGTGTGTCTACCCTGCCATTGTTGTAAGACGGAGTATGCAGGCAGGTTTTGACATCATCTTCTACAGCATAGAAATATCTTCCTCTAGCCATAACGCTGAGAATGCCAAGAACAATAGAAAACAGAGGAAGGCGATGGATACGAGAAACTGGGAAATAGTCGTTGATGGGGATCCATTCTGGGTCTTCAGAATTCCAGCTTTTGTTCAGGGGATGCTCAGATAATTTGTGAACATGCTTGGTAAGCTGGGTTTTGGAGGAATTCCATGCCTTTGTGTGAGAATGAATGTGTGTGTGCGTGTGTGTGTGTGTGTGTGGTGTGTGTGTGTGTGCGTGTGGCGTGTGTGTGTGTGTGTGTGTGTGTGTGTGCGTGCGTGTGTGTGTGTGCGTGTGTGTGTGTGGTGTTCATTCTCACACATACGCATGGAATTCCTCCAATCGCGGCATACCAAGCATGGTCAATAATGATTTAATCGTGCAGGCATTCTGTGCCGACGGGAACTAACATCCCTTTATGCGTTCAACTTTTCAACCAGCCATTCCTATCCTACTTTTTACCATGCAAAATGGCAAAGCATACTAACTCACGGAATAACTCAGTGGTAGAACGCCGGACTCGTAATCTTGGTGATCCTGCGGTTCGGGTTTGAATTTCTGCCGGGCCGTTTCGGTACAGGGGGATTTTTCCCTCGGAGTTCACATTGCTTCTGACACCGTTTCCCATACAGTCCTTCGAATAAGACTATAAGCCAAGATTCCGTGTGTGAACGAAACGCGAAACCATCTTCACACATGTATAATCCCACCCCAACTTTCGGAAGGGGCCAGTTTTGGGGCCTTTGGGTATGGATAAACACTTCCAATACCCTGCCCCCTTGGTGGAAAGGGAAGAATAGAGAAAGAAAGGGAAAACTGAGTGAACGATATGACGGGTGATAGGGGGAAAACAAACTGAATAAAAGGCGCCCCCGGGCCCACCCTTTCATGGGGCATTTCCCAGGTAGCGGGCCCCGTTGTGAAAACCCGTGTGGTTTGTAAAGCGCTTGGGAGCTTGGCCCAACCGAGGTTTTGGCGCTAAACCAGAAATTTGAAATAATATAAAACGAACGCCAGGGGTTTTCCCACAAACAGCAAGCTTTTGTTGTAGCAACTGTTTTACACAGACGTTTTGGGGGGTTTTTGGAAATTGTTTTTCTCGTGTTTTGCTGTCACACTACTGCCTCGCCACCCACCACCCCCCCCCCCCCCCCCCCCCACCTCCACCCCACCCTTTTCCCAACCCCTGCCTTCCTCTCCCCCAAACCTCTAAAACAATGCAAAAAATCCCAAGGGCGCTAAAGGGCAGATTTTTAACTGAACGCGTTTATGGGGGGGGCGTAATAAAACAAAAAGAAAAAAGCCCTTGGGTTTTTAAGGGGGAATCAAAAGAGAAGTAAAAATTTTTAGATATGTATAAAAAATTTTTTTTCGGGTTCAGTGAGTTAAAACCCGTTTTAAAAAACGGAATTTTTTTCTGAGTAAAAATTATGCCCCCCCTTTTACTTTTCTTGCACCTGTTCAACTTGATCTCCCCTTGTTCGGTCTAGGGGAGCAAATATCTCTTTGAAAATTGAAGGGTTTGGTCCCTACCTCTCCCAACACTACTTTTTTTTACACATATCTTTTTCCTGTTTTTTTTTTTCATTTTTCCCCGGCCTCTCTCGACCTCCCAAAAGACGTGGCGCTAGCCCAAAAAAAAAAAATAGAGAGAGAGGAGAGGGGAGAGAAAAGAGAGAGAGAGAGAGAGAGAGAAAAGGGGAAGAAGGAGAGAGAGAGAGAGAGAGAGGAGAATTGAAAAATTTAAACAGAATGTTCACATTGAAAGGTATAGCCCCTTTTTTTCCTTTTCTCCCTCTCTCTCCTCTCTCTCTCTCTCTCTCTCTCCCCTTCTCTTTTTTCCCCCTCTCTCTCTCGGGCCCGCCACACCCCACCACACACACCACACACACACCCCACACACAACAAACGCACCACGCACGCACGCCCGCCCCCGCCCCGCACGTACGCACCCCAAAACACACACACACACACACACACCCCCACACGTGTAGACAACATGTTCGTTGGGAATCGCTCACGAAAAAGGGATGGGGGTGTCCCCACCACTCTTTTATGGTATTTTTTTTTCTGGCAAAATGGCTTTTGGGTTTTTCAGTAGGCGAAGATTGTTTATGGCCGAGACAACGTGTGGAGGGGCTGGGGATACCGGTTTTTTGCACCTCCTTTTGCTTTATGTTTTTCTGTACAGGGGGGGGGGGGGGGGGGGGGAATTCAAATGAGACGTTTTTCCTGTTTAAAATGGCAAACCCTGTGTGTTTGGTCTAAAAAAAAATTTGGCTTTTTTGATATTTCCGTGTTTTTTTTTTTTTTTTAATAAATTGGATATCACAAATTCACTTCCCAAAAGCCAGGGGGCACAGTGACTAGCGGTAACCCCCACATACTGTAAAATTTTGTTTTAAATTTGGGATCACTGGAAATTTGGGGGTGGGAAAAAGGAAGGAGAAGGAGGGGACTGGGGCCAAAAAGGGAACCCACAATTCGGGGGCTTGAAAAGAAAAGTGAAAAGTGAAACCCCCCCCCCCCCCCCCCCCCCCCCCCCCCAAACCCCCAAACCCCCCCAAAACCCAAAAAAAAAAACAAGAAAAAAACAAAAAACAAACCCCTGCAAATCGTCTGTGAAGACAGTTGCCAAAAAAAAAGGGATTGGGTGTTTGTGGCAATGCTGCCAAACCTGAGTTCCTGCACACAAAAACACCTTTGGGGGGCAAAATTTCTTGGGCAGGAGCACTGGTTCAAACGGGTTCCCCTGCAAAAAAAAGGGACGTGATTTCCTATTGTCCACGTACCCCCCCCCTTTTTACCCCCGGGTTCAGAAACTCTGTGTGTGTGTGGTGGGGGGTGTGTGTGTGTGTGTTTGGGGTTTGTGTGTGTGTTGTGTGTGTTTGTTGTTGTTGTTGTTTTGTTGTTGTTATTTTCTTCAATTTAACGTCTATCCACATAAATGATATTAAAAACGGGGGGGGGGGAGGGGGGGGGGGGGGGGAGGAAAGGGGGTTCGGGAGGAAGAGGAGGGGGGGGGGGGCCGTATTGTGGGGTTTTGTATTTATGTCTCTTTGATAAGGGGGGGGAAAAAAAAAAAAAAAAAAAAAAAGGGGGAAAAAAAAAAAAAAAAGAAAAGTCAAAAAATGACATTAAAAAAAAATTACAATCAAATAGTCCAAACAAATGTCCCCACAGGACAATGAATTTAAAAATTTCGCAATATTTAAAAAAAAACTATTTGCATTTTTGAAAAAGCCTTCAATAAAAAATTTTTTAGAAATCACTGGTAAGATAGGTCTTAACTTCTGACCCTTCAAAAAGATGTGGGTTTCTAAGGGAAAATTTTTTCACCACAAAAACCCTCTAAAATTTTTGGCTGTATTTGTGAAAGAACGCATTAGTTTTAAAACCTACTTTTTTGTGATGTTGTGTGGTGTGTGTGTGTTTTGTGTTTTGTGTGTGTGTGTTGGGGGTGGTGTGTGTGTGTGTGTGTTGTGTGTCGGGATGTATGTTTCCCGTCTGCCTTTTCCCATCTACGTTTCTGCCTCTGAAAAGTTGGTGTGGGGTGTGGGGTGTGTGTGTGTGTGTGTGGTTTTGTGGGTGTTTGTGTGTGTGGGTGTGTGTGCGCGCGTTTAAAAGTTTTTTTGTGTGCCTTGTAAATATTTGCTTGCAATTTTGGCACATTTGAGTGTGCGTGGGTAATTTTGGGGTGTGTGTATGTGTGTGTGCATCGCACCGCGCGCGCGCGCACACGCCCCACACACAAACACACACACACACACCCCAAAACACACACAACCCCAAACACACAAAACACACCACCCACCACACACAAAAACACACACACACACACACACCACCCCCACCAAAATCAAAAAAACCCCCACACACAGACACACACACACCAAACACACCCAACACACACACACACAAAACACACACACCCACCCCACACACACGGACCGCATCTTCACTGACACACACCACACAGGACCCGCATAACACTGCCCCAAAAACACACACACCCACACACACCCCAAAACCCCACACACAGAGGGGGAGAGAAGGGGAGGAAAAGGGGAGAAAAGAGAGAGAGAGAGAGAGAAGAGAGAGAGAAGAGAGAGAGAGAGGGGAGAGAGAGAGAGAGAGACCACACATTGGCGGCAATTTTTTACTAACACAAGCCTCACTAAGTACGTCCTCTAATTATCTGAGCATTCCGTGAAAAAAAGCTGAAAATCTGAGACTGGGACTGGATGCTGGCCAAGGACTGTTTCCCCAGGATCTCCTCCCTCGTGCCTTCCTTCGGTTTTCTATTGTTCTCTGGAATCTCCCTATCGTTTACGTGGAGGCTGTAGAAGATCATTTCAATGCATGTATGCGTGTTCTCTCTTAAAAAGGCTTGACAGGCAGGTGGCACAGAAAGTCAAATAGGTCTGGGCTTAAAGTGGGAGTTGGGCAGACATATAAGCACACTTTTTATATACGTGTTGACATATCACACACACACACACACACACACACACACACACACACACACACAAAACACACAAGCACACACACACACACACACACATACACACACACACACACACACACACACACACACACACACAAGCACAAACGCACACACACACACACACACACACACACACACACACACACACACACACACACACACACTACACACACACACACACTACACACACACACTCACACACACCACACACACACTCACACACACACTCACCACACACACCACACACACACCACACACACACACCACACACACACACACACACTCACACACACACACACACACACACACACACCACACACACACACACACACACAAACACACACACACACACACCACACACAACACACATACACAGTGATCAATACAGGACTGAGGACAAAGAGACAAAACGACCACAAAATAATACACAGGAGAGACTTACTAACCAGATCTCTGTTCTCTCAAAGCCAGCCACACAACAAAAACACCAAAGGAAACTGGATACGACCGTTGATCAGGTTCTCCTTACCACGGCAACGCTCTCCAAACCAAACTCTGCCTGACAAACACGTGCCGCACGCGCTTGTGGACAGGCAGCAAGGCAGGGGTAGTAACTCTTCAGACGAGATTGTTTGGATCGCCAACAACATTCTTCTCAGACAATATGGAAACGGCGTAACTGGTCCTGG
Source organism: Conus ventricosus (assembly GCA_018398815.1). NCBI lineage: Eukaryota > Metazoa > Mollusca > Gastropoda > Neogastropoda > Conidae > Conus > Conus ventricosus. The sequence continues at coordinate 20,097,267 of CM031595.1, read as the reverse complement.
CTGTCAAATTGAAACAGAGCAGGAGGGACTGGCTGGGAGGGAAAGAATGCAGGTGTGTGGTGGTGGGGGGGGGGGGGGGGGGGGAGGGGAGGAGGAGTGGGGGAGGGGAGGGTGTCATGTCAGAGAGTTGTGGGAGATAAAGGAATTCTGGAGACACACACACACACACATCCTTTTCCTAGCGCGTCTCTGTCCCTCCTCTGAAACAATAGGGTCGGAAATAAAACCATGCTTTCAGCATTACATCCTAGGAAAGAGAACAAGTCTAAAGGAAAACACTACAAAAAAATGTGGTTTTCATGGTTTGAACAGAACACAGCTTGTCTTTAGAACACATCATTACAATTATGTCCACAGAAAATTGTCTAACACAGCAGAGGTTAACGATTTGCTCTTACCAACCTTGTCTCCCACCTCTGTCCTCCTTCCTCTTCTTCCTCTCTTCGGCCGATTTCTACCCCCTTCGAATCTGCGACTCTGATAATCGAATCTCATTTCTGTATTTCTATTACTGTATTAGCAGTCAACAGAACTGAAGGGTTACATCCTCTTTCCTCCTGCTATCACTGCCGCACCCCACCTCACTGCCCCCCCCCCCCCCCCCCCCCCCCACCCTGCCCCCCTTGGCTTCCAAGGAATGGCGATAAGGTCTGTGCTACAGAGATTAGGTCACTGATCCTTTGCAAGCCCGCGTTATGGGGGTTACTCGCGTCATTTGAGCCAACGGTGTTGTTGTATTGACTGAGAAAACGTACTGTCACTGTGACGCCACGTAACTTACAACGCTTGCTAAAATGGATACGTTCTAAAATTACTTTCTGCAACTGCTTTCATCACAGATGATTTGTTCCAAATGTTCCTTCTTAATGTTCCTTCTTCTTGTTGTTGTTTTTCTTCTTCTTCTTCTTCTTGTTTTTTTTTTCTTCTTCTTCTTCTTCTTCTTCTTTCTTCTTTCTTCTTTCTCTCTTCTTCTTCTTTCTTCTCCTCCTCCCTCCTCCTCCTCCCCCCCCTCCTCCTCCCCCCTCCTCCCCCCTCCTCCCCTTCTTCTTCTTCTTCTTCTTCTTCTTCTTCTTCTTCTTCTTCTTTCTTCTTCTCTTCTTCTTCTCCCTCCTCCTCCTCCTCCTACCTCCTCCCTCCTCCTTCTTCTTCTGCTTTTTTTCTTCTTCTTCTTCTTCTTCTTCTTCAAATTCTTCTTCAAATTCTTCTTTTTTCAAATTCTTCTTCTTCTTCTTCTTCTTCTTCTTCTTCTTCTTCTTCTTCTTCTTCTTCTTCTTCTTTTCAATTCTTCTTCTTCTTCTTCTTCTCTTTCTTCTTCTTTTCTTTTTTCAAATTCTTCTTCTTCTTCTTCTTCAAATTCTTCTTCTCTTCTTCTTCACATTCTATCTTCTTCTTCTTCTTCTTCTTCTTCTTTGTCTTCATTATAGCCTCTGTCTCCATGTTTCTCTCCATACCAATCAGAGTGTCAATGGGGAAGAATGCGTTGGATTCATGAACAAATGGACCAAAGCCAACCGGAGAATTGGGGATCGGTGTAAATTAAATGTATGGTAACAAACCTATCAGGAGGATGTAGATAGATTTGTGGTTGCAGTTTAGTTCACATAATTATTCACTCTGATGCTGCAAAACCACATGTGAGAGCACACTGCCAGCAAGTCAGATGCTTACTGTCTCTAAAGTACAACCTCTCTAAAGTATCAATCTATCTCAGTGCTTTAAGCGTCTGCTGACTGATCAAATGACAGCAAGGTTAATTAGGTCCACAGTGGCTCTTCATGCTCTGCTCTCGTGATAGTTTACTGCTGCTGTATAGCTACCAGCAGTGCACAGAACGGTGCACATGCGCTCGTGCGTATCAGGTAAAACTCTGTGTTGCACGCGTGCCTTAGCTTAGAAGCTGAGCGGCTGTTGCATCCCGTTTCGTCTGGATTTAGGGGGGAAAAAAGATCAGAATTAGCCCACAGCGATGTATCTGCCTGCAAGAACACACACACACACACACACATACACACACACGCGCGCGCGCGAGCGCAAAGAGAGAGAGAGAGAGAGAGAGAGAGAGAGACAGACAGACAGACAGACAGACAAACAGACAGACTGACACAGAGAGAGACAGAGAGAGGAAGACAGAGAGACACAGAGAGAGAGAGAAGGAAGGAAGGAACGAACGAATTTTACTTTTAGAGGGTAATGGAATAAGCACCACTGCTTTTATACATCCAGCCCTCCTGGGCCAAAAGAAATTTAAGAGAGAGAGAGAGAGAGAGGAGGGGAGAGAGAGAGAGAGAGAGAGAGAGAGAGAGAGAGAGAGAGAGAGAGGGGCCTGAATGCATTCAAATGAACACACAAACACACGCAGGGAAATCTCTCTCTCTCTCTCCCCTCTCTCTCTCTCTCTCTCTCTCTCTCTCTTTCATTGCTTTGTATGTTTTTCAAATAAAGCGTGAACCGAATTAGTTCTAGCAAAGTTTCCAGATATAGATGTGTGTAACCATACCCACGGCCAGACTCCGTTTTCCCTCTTCTGCTTCTGGCACTCACATCAGTCTACAATGGAAGCGTCCGTGTGCGTGCGTGCTTGCTTGTGTGTGTGTGTGTGTGTGTGTGTGTGTGTGTGTGTGTGTGTGTGTGTGTGTGTGTGTGTGTGTGTGTGTGTGTGTGTGTGCCCGCGCGCGCGCTCGTGCGCCCGCCCGATGTGCACACATGCTTGAGAGGGATAGTGCGTGTCTGAACAACATTACTAGGATCATACACTGAAGATACACAGATTCTTCGCATTCTTAATCTATAAGAACAGATCTTCTGGCATTTGACTTTGGTAGCGTTCGTGTGCCTTCCATTTATTTAATACTTCAACCATAAAACATGAAGTTCGCTTTACCTGTTATGTTATCTGTGTGTATACCTGATGAACAGAGCTTTATATCATCTTTTGCTGACTGTGCACCTTCGCTTTGTTTGGAGCCACTTTTATTCATTTATGTCTACCTAACTGCCTTTGTTGTCTCGCTATGAGAAACCACCCATCACTAAGGTAGCACTGTATCCATACTGGAACAAATTAACAAAGCAAGGTATGTCAGTTAATGCCAAATGGCGAGCATTACAGTATGTGAGTGAGTGAACAATGATACGGTATCATTCTACATTACTTTACTAATCAATACGCTACATTAGTGTATTTTACTTAACAATACGGTATATGTGAGGTGACGCAAATAAGCAAAGTAACAGATCATGTGATTAAGTGCAGATTCAAAAAAGCCTGAAGTATGTGAGTGGGTGCGAATTATTCAATCACGAAAAACAAAGGGCCAGAACTGGGAGTGACATGTGTGAGAAACTTTTCCAACAGGCACATACCTCACAGGCATCCCTCCATTCCGCTATATTCAAAGCGTTGAAAATATCCCCAACACACGTGTCCTAACCATAAACAATCTCTGCCAGTCTGATAACCAAAATAACGTCTGTCAGTAACGTACAATGCATGACGATAAGGGCTTCTGATCTGTTCTCACTGAGGCGTTTCAAATCAAATACAATTCTGCGTGTGTGGTGTGATGGGATATGTGGAGAGGGGGAGGGGAGTGGAGGAATTATAACAGCACTGCACATTTCAGCTGTGAATATTTTTTTTAGCTAAGTTCATCTATCCTTCCCAACAAACCTCTCTCTCTCTCTCTCTCTCTCTCCTCTCTCTCTCTCTCTCTCTCTCTCTCTCCTGTGTGTGTGTGTGTGTGTGTGTGTGTGTGTGTGTGTGTGTGTGTGTGTGTGTGTGTGTGTGTGTGTGTGTGTGTGCACGCGCATGCATGCTTGAAAGAGAGCAACAGCTCATGTCTGCGCATTACTGGGATAACTCACTGACGACACACAGATTCTTCACGTTCCAGACCTGTAAGAACAAATATTCTGGAATTTAACTCCTACAGCGTTCCTGTGCCCACCCTTTGTTTAGTACTTCAACCATAAAACATGAAGTACACTTCACATGTTATTTTATCTGTGCACATACGTATATCTTTATATAATCTTTTGCAAATGGTGTACTTTGGCTATTTTTGGAGTAACTTTTATTAATTAATGTTTATCTAACTGCTTTTGTTGTCTCACTATGAAAAACCACCGATCCATAACATAGCTTCATTCCTATACTGGTACAACATAACAAAGCGATCGTATGTCAGTTTGCGCCAAATGGCCAGCAATACAGTATGTGGGTGAACGTAAGATGATTAGCTATCACGTTGTATTAGTGTAACGTACTTATCAATACAACATGAGAAAAGACGCAAATAAGCAAGGAAGTAAAGTATGTGAATTAGTGCAGATTCATAGAGGCCTTAAGTATGTGAGTGAGTGCAAATTATTCATTCGCGGAAAACATAGAGCTACAACTAGGACTGTCATTTGTGAGAAATGTTTTCAACAGACACATACCTCACAGGCATCCCTCCATTCCGCTATATTCAAAGCGTTGAAAATATCCCCAACACACGTGTCCAACCATAAACATCCCCCACGATAACCAAAAAACTCGTGAAGTACAATGCACGAAAGGCTTCTGATATATTCTCACTGAGGTAGCATTTTTTTGAAAATGGTTTGGAAGTTTTAAAGTAACGAGCAGTGAAAAATTTTAAATCAATCCAAGCGGTTTTTAAGGTAAGTATAACACGAGCAATTGAGAATGGATCTATATACCTGAAAAAAGAAGAATGGAGTTATATTTTCATGCTTTTTGGTGTTGAAGCGTAAAAATTGCCAATCCAAAGAAGTTTGAAAACACACGTTAACATTGAAGAATCCCCATTTTTAATTCAAGGGTTATTACAGGGGCATTTGAACACAAAAGAAACCCTGAACGTATTCTTGAGGTCGATCATAAATTAAAATGACGTTGAGGAAAGTGATAGTCCCGGGCGCAATATATGAAAAATCTTAAATAAAATGTTAGCGAACCGCCCAGAGAAACGTGAACAAACGAGTCACAAGATAAAAACACTGACATGTTCGCTGACATTTTATTTGACATTTGTTTAGATTTCTGTCTGCAGTCGTCTCCCTTTGCTACTAGCAATATATGACGCTCATAAAAGTGAATTTCAGACACTAAGAAGCGCTTCGGGAAAAAAACCATCTCTCTCCTCTCTCTCTCTCTCTCTCTCCCCTCTCTCTCCATACATAATCGGAGTTAGCCCCAGGCTTTCCACATTGCTTCTGGAGATCGAATTTGACTGGCAATACAATTCTCGTGAGATTCTGGCATGGAAAGGAAGTGCAGCTGCCGGAAGTCGTCATCCGTATCAGAATGTGGTTGGTCAATGGTGCTGACGCCATGATCGTCCTGACCGCTTGATTGAGCTGGTGCAAGGAGGGGAATAAGAGAAGCGAGGGTTTGAAGGCACACACACCACACACACACACATGGGCGCGCTTTGTGTTGAATAGTCGTGCCTACGGTTAAAAAGCACTCTCTCTCTCTCTCTCCCCTCCTCTCTCCTCCGGGGGTGTTGAGCGGTAGTCAGATGCAGCGGACGCATGGTAATTGGCTCTGTTTAAAAGTGCTAATTAAAACTAGATTTGGGCAGTGTTTTCGACTATATGTCTTGTAGTTCCCTTTGGGTAATATACCATGCCTTCATCACAGTTGGATTTCCGGGTGCGGTGTGGCGTTTTCTACCAGTATTTCTCTCCTTCATGCTGATGAGAGCTAGAAAACGTGCCGCCATGTACGTGAAGACTTTAAAGGGCTTCGGACGAGGATAGACGGTGTTATGGCGGGCCCTGCCCCTCGCTTCGTTTTGTGGCAGTTTATTTACTTGCAATGTGAGATGTGGAACTAAACCCCGGACCACCACGAAAGGGAAAGCAGCCCGTCAAACTTCGTTATGCCCCATGATAGCCGCAGAGTCAGCTTTGGGAGAAGACAGCAAGTTCGTCATCTCGTGAAAATGTCCGATCCCCCCTTTCCCCAACCTCGATTTGATGGCAATGCTTCAGACGTTGAACACTAAATTTGTTAATATGAAAGATGACATCACAGGTATCCGTGATGGTTTGGATGGACTACAGGAGGAGCTCCACACTTTTTGAGACAAGAAGTAAAATGACCTGCGCTGTGAAAATAAATAGCTAAAGAAGGGATCCGGGAATCGAAAGGAAGACAGACATCTAGAAGGGCGTTCCAAGCGGAACAATTTGATTTTTCCCACGGCTTCACCGCAAGCAGAACAAAGACGCAGGAGGATGTGAGGCTTGGGTCCGAGAGCTGATGACGGACCACTGGAACGGGCTTGCTGAATGGTCCACTTCGACAGGTGCACCGCCTGAGCAGCAAGCCGAACGCACCTGTCATCGCATGCTGCACATTCTTCAAGGAAAAGGAGAAAATTCTTAAGGCCAGAAGTAAACTAAAGGGGACTGATGTGTTTGGGGGGGGAAGACTTCTCCCTGCGTGTAAGGGAGAAAAAAAAAGACTGTCTCCTCTTTTTGAAGAAGGCCAGGGGAGAAGGAAACGAGCCATGCTGGTGTACGACCATCCCTGATCGATGGTAAGAAGTATTACCTTGGTGAGGGAGAAACTCTTTAGGACCAGCGAATAGGGGGGGCCACCCCCAGTTCAACCCCGGGCTACACCGGTAACATTTTTGAGGCACCACGTGATAGTTGTGCGAGGCGACGGGGTGGTTCGGAGCGGGAGAGGGAATGTGTTGGCAGTGAGAAGTGAACGTGTTGGCATTAAAAAATACAGAGTGTGTAGGGGGTCAGGGACGGGAACACATGTAAATAACCAGGAAGGGGATTATTTTGAATGAACGTGGAAAAATGACAGGTTGAATGTTCTCACAAATTGAAAATTCTGGCTGTAGTAATATTCTGCTGTACCCGGAAGTGAAAAAAAAATGATTTTGTACATAACATACAGAATGCATGTGAAGGTATCTACCACACGTCAACACATTGTAAAGTGAATGGCTGTGACACTGTTAATGATAGTTTTGGTGGGGGTCATCTAAAAAGGAGGAATGTCATGAACCGAATGGCTGTGACACTGTCAGTGACAGTTTTGGTGGGGGGTCATCTCAAAAGGAATTAAATGATGACAAAGTCGGGGTTCGTTTGTTGGATTAACCTCCCCCGTACTCAAACGGTAAAAAACATTAATGGGTTACAAACATAACAGTAGTATGTATGAAAGCATGTGTATTAGGGTGAATCCATTGAATTCGAGACATGTTCTTCATTTCTACATTGGAATGTTAAGGACTTTTACCCAAACTAAGTAGCAAGGAATTTAAGTCTTTTTTGTTAAAATTTGACTTCATATGTCTTGTTGAGACGTTTGTAGAATGTCCCCAACACCTCACTTTCCTGGGTTACACTGTTTTTCATAAACCAGCTATTAAGTTTACAAAGCAAGGAAAGATCAGGGGGAAATTGTCTGCCTGATTAAAAATGAGTTATATTTTAAAGTTCGGGAAAATTTAAAGACAGACCACCCCAACGTTCTTCTGTTTCTGATTGATAAGAGTGGGGTTTAAACCTTGAAGAGAACATTTTATATGTATGTACTTATATCCCACCTGACGGATCACCTTATTATAATCATTTGACGTTGACAATGGTGTTGATGAACTTGAACAATGTCTTCTGATTGCATGTTGGGAGTTAGATGATGTATTTGGATTCAATCGGGGATCTTAACAGTAGAACTTCTAACTTTTTCCTGATATTATAGACTTCAATGATTGTAAGTTTAATTTTCCCTTCATGATCATTCTGATCTGGCTAGCATATAAGGAATTCGGCTGACAATGTACTTAATAAATATGGGAAAAAAATTATTGAATATGTGCACAGCTTTAAATCTGTGTATTCTAACGGGTTTTAGCAATGGGGATATAGAGGGAAATTACTTATATATCTGAGTCAGGAAACATTTTCAATGACTACTTTTGCTGTCTAAGAGCTGTTTGTTATTGTTGTCTCGTCGTGTCAATTGCTGGTGCCCGGAGAGAATAAGCCCTGATCATTTGCCAGTTGAACTGCATTTAAAATTAAAAATTGAAAAGAAATGTTACAAGGGGGGTTTACCATTCCCGATGTTTCAGTTTATTGAAAAGTTTGTGTGGGAAATTGATTTGGGAACTATATTTGTCAGAAAATGTTCTCTGACGAAACATTATCTGAACTCGATGGGGCCATCAGTCTGATTGATCTGATTACAATGGCGCTTTAGGTGTCTTTAATGAGTGCATAAAAAAACTGGCCAATGTAATAAAAAAGAAAATCAACTTGACAAATATCATAAAGGTGATGATTGGTTTGATGGAGAATGTAAGCAAGCAAGAAGAAAGAAAAAACAACTGCTTAACATTTTTAGAAAATCAAAAGAAAAAACAGACAGTGATGCATTTTGCATAGCAAGACGAGAGCATAAACATTTAATAGATAAGAAAGAAAACAGTACAATGATTATTATTGGAAAGGCTTGTTTCTTCAGTAAAAAACAAAAAGAATTTTGGGGGAATGTACATAAAATGTCCAGTAAAAGAAAACAAGTAATAAAAAATTTAAACAGTGGAGATTGGTTTTTACCATTTTAAAGGTTTTTCTCGAAGTGGAAGAAACTAGAAAATGTAACAACGAAGCTAATGATGACTTTGAAAAAAATTTTTAATGTTGAAGAAGACCTTACGCATGAACCGTCCAATATCAAAAGAAGAAGGTTACTTGCTGTTAGAAAGGTAAAGAACGTAAAAACTCAGGCCCAGATGAAATTATAGGAGAAATGTTTGAAACATGGGGGGGATCAAGTTATTGATTTTTTCGTAAATTGTTTAATGTGTTTTTGATAAAGGTTGTCTTCCCAATAATTGGACAAACCTATTGTAATTCCTTTGTTTAAAAAAGGGAGAAGCAGATAATCCAGGGAATTATAGGGGTATATATCTATGTGATACGAGCAGTAAAATCTATAGTACAATCATAATAGCAGACTTCAAGAATGGGTTACAGAATATAATTTGACAGGTGAATATCAGGCAGGATTCAAAAGGGGCTATTCTACTGTTGATCATATGTTTACGTTGTATCATTGGTTCAGAAGCAATTTTGTTTAAACCCAAATTGTATGTAAGCCTTCATCGATTTTGAGAAAGCTTTTGATTCCCCTAACAGACATCTATTGTGGCCTATACTCTTGAGAAATGGCATAAAAGGCAAAATGTTTCGTTGCATTCATAGCATGTACACTAATGTTTAAAACCAGAATTAGATGTGGTTCCATTCTTACAGATTACATTAACTGCACACGTGGATGAAACAAGGATGTAATGCAGTCCCGTTTGTTCCATTGTTTTTAAACGAATTAGCATTAGAAGTTATTAGGGAAGGGAAACACGGGGCTATTTTTTTGTCAGACTATTTTGAACTGTTTAAAATTGCTCTTGGTATGATGTTGTTTTGCTGTCTGAAACTGCTATCGGTCTTCAAACACAGTTGAATAATCTGATAAAGCAAACTTCAGCTCTCCAGCTAAAAGTAAAATATGGACAAAAGTAATATTATTGTGTTCAGAAAAAGGGGGGGATTTAGGAGCTAGAGAAAGATGGATGTATGCAGGAGCTGTGATGCCGTTGTTAATGTAAACACATACCTAGGAATTTTTTTTTTCAACAAGATTGAGTTTTGTTATAGCGTGTCGTAATTTAAATAGAGAGCAAAAAACGCCTTACTGCGCATTTCACAAAAGTTATATAAGTTAAAATAACTCGTTGAGTGTCCCTTTTTAAATTTTCGATTCACAAATTCAGCCGATTGTTCATACGGCGCAGAGCTATGGGACTTGATAATGCGGCATCCCGAATGTGAAAAGTCACTTATTTGCTCTCAAGAGAATTTTTAGGCGTAAGATGCGAACTTTCCAAATGATTTGTTTACGGAGAGACAACAGATACCCTATATATATTAATTCAGCTGTAAATTGTAAAGTTTTGGTTAAAATTGACCCAAAATGGGGAAACTAGGCTAAACCCCCTAAAGCTTACAAAATGTTGTATGATTTAGACATACGTGGGAAAAAAAAATTGGGTTACAAAATGTTCGTTGTAAACTATAAATGTTTGGTTTTGGATATGTATGGCTTAACCAAGGTGTTGAGGGGGTAGACAGATTTCTGCAAGTTTTCAGAGAACGGGTTTAAATTTTTAATGTAGATGGCAAGAGTGGGACTCTCATATTAGTGACAGTGAAAGGTTTAATGTTTACGAACGTTTTGCAAGGTGCCTGAGGTAAAAATTTATTACTGATGAATTTAGATAGGCATTTAAGATATGTATTGACGAGGTTTCGATTTGGCATTTCTGAAATAGCGCAACACGTCTACGTTACAAAAACACAGTAATGCTGACTTAAAATGTCCGCTTTGCAAAAATGAAAAAGAAGATGATGTTCATTTTGTCTTGTTGTTGTCCTGTTTTTGAGTGACTTAAGAACACAGTAATATACCTAGTAAATTTTATGCAGATCCAAATAAATTTAGACTTGCATTGCTTATGGCAACAGAGCATAAACAAACTGTGAAACAACTGTCCGTTTATCTTTATAAGCATTCAAGTTGCGTTCTGTTTGGTTTCTTGATAGATACCAAATATGTTTTTAATTATACATTTGTGTAAGAATTATGTACCCCTCATGAGGGCAATGGCCTATACATGAATAAACTTTTCCAAATTTTCCCTTTCCATTTTCCTCTCTCTCCTCTCTTCCCCTTTCCCCTCCCCACTCCTCCCTCTCCTTCCTCCCCTCCTCTTCCTCTCTCTCTCTTTCTTCTCTCCCTTCTCTCTCCTCTTTTCTCTCTCTCACTCTCTCCTCTCTCTCTCCTCTCTCTCTCTCTCTCTTTAGAATCTGTCTATATCTTCATGTATAATTAGCTAGAGAGAGAGAGAGAGAGAGAGAGAGAGAGAGGGGGAGGAAGAGAAGAGGGGAAAAGAGGCCCAATGAGGGCTAAAGTGGATTCTGACAGGAAGGTTTAACATTTTCATTTGAACGCCCCCCCCCCCCCCCCCCCCCCCCCCCCCCCTCTTTTATTTCCAGTTTTATTTTCACTTGTTAGTATTAACCCCCTGTTACAAGTACTCATCTTGTTGGGTCGACATTTCATCTAGAACACTTTTGTTGGGGAGCTCTGTTGTGAAAACGCTACTTGTTAGAAGAAACACTTCTTATCCGAAGAACGCTGTTGTCAGAAGAATACACATCAGAAGACCATTCCTTCCAACAGACCTCCCTTTGTTACTAATGAAAAGATGAAGAAGGGAAGATCGATAATAAAGAATGTAGGAAATTATCTTGGGTGAGACTAGACTTCTTTATACAGCATCATTCTAAAGCCCTACCATAATACTAATCCAGACATGCACAGAAAAGTAGAGACAGAACAATGCTGCCACAGAAAACATTCCTGACTGACATGACATTCATTGCGACTTCATCTTTTTCCCTCCAAGTCCACAGTACGCTCAAGTCTTGTAATGGGACTCACAACTTTTATTATGGTATAATTTCGTTTGACAAACTGATTCTACGACCTTTTTGTCATCAAAGCGTTGCACTGGCCACAGTGCTACGGTTAGTAATAAATCGTAACTGAAGCATTGGTAAAATGAAATAGGTAGAATGTAAAATGAACCACGACACGGGACCAAAAATCCCGGGTCAAAAACCTGAGGAACTATATAGACTTCCATGAAAAACTAGCATGTCTGCAAACGCACGTCGGAAACTTATTATCAGAGTCATCCAAGTGAATTGAA
>CM031595.1:20077948-20080448 GCA_018398815.1 Conus ventricosus | reverse complement strand
AGATAATTGTATGTGGGATCAACCTGATCTGCTTACCACATACCACCATTTCTCAGTTGATTTAATGAAACCACCATTCCTGAACACAACCACTCTGGTTTTATCCATATTCACAGTCAGACCCCATTTACGGCAGTATTTTTCCAGACAAACTATCTTCTTCTGCAGGTCTGCCACAGAGTCGGAAACTAAAGCAATATCATCTGCATACATCAACAGAAAAAACCAAGTGGGTCTGCAAAAATGTCGATACCTCTTGCACCACAGTGCAATAAGTCAGCTTGCAACTCAGACAAAAATATAGAGAACAACAATGGACTTAAAACACAGCCCTGTCTTACACCGTCACAGAGTCAAAATACTCAGTTATACTGGTCCCCACTTTGACAGCAGCTTTCACATTACTATACATGGCCTTCAATGTTTTGAAACATTTTTCCGTGAATACCTGTTTTCTGTAATATGAAGTACAGCAGTTTTTGTCTGTGTATACTGTCGAATGCTTTAGAGAAATCCACAAAGAGTGTATAAAACCGACCACCCTGTTTTGTGAGGTATTTCTGAACCAGTGATTGAAGAGAAAAAATGTTATCAGTGGTACTGTAACCTTTGCGAAAACCTGCTTGCGCTTCAGGAATAGTATCATTTGCATCACAAAAGTCCTTTAGTCTGTTATTAACTACTGCACTGTATAAATTTGCTGATTATGTTCAGCAATGAAATCCCCCTATAAATTGTCTGTTTTACTTGAACTACCTTTTTTGTGTAAGGGGAATATGACAGCTTTCGTCCAGCTTTGAGGGTACTCCCCACTTTCAAAAATTCTGTTGAACAACGGGTGCAGAAATTTAACAAGAACATCTTCAGCGTGAATGAAAAAATCAGAGGACAGACCATCTGGACCAGCTGCTTTTCCATGTTTTAATGCATGAATAGCACTTACGGATTTCAACTTCTGAAAAGTCCTCATCTCCTTGGCATTTAAACAGTCACTGCAGTTTCCAGGTACATGATCATTTAGAACACCTCAACCTCCCGGCTGAAATTTAGAGTCCCTCCGCTGATTGCTCTACATTGAACAGATTTTTAAAGTAATCATACCATGCACGAGGTGAAATCAATTTGGAACAGTTCGGTTTAGTTGATGTCAATGATTAACTTTTTGCCAAAACGCTCTGGAATTAATATCAGAACACGCCGCATTTAGTTCATTTAAGACGCGCTCATTTTGTACTGCTTTTTTTACTTTCTGTGTGTGTGGTGTGTGTGTGTGTGTGTGTGTGTGTGTGTGTGTGTGTGTGTGTGTGTGTGTGTGTGTGTGTGTGAGCGCACGCGCACGCGCACGCGTACGTATGCCTGTGTGTGTTCAGGTATGAGGGGGGATGGGGATGATGTCCGGAGTTGACGGGGAAATACAGAGCTCTGGACAAATACACGCTCCATTTCTTAACACCCCTCTGGTCCCCACTTTAAAACGATTCGTCAGTAATCGACAACATACCTTCAGATTGCATCCTAGGGAAGAGAGAGAGAAGTCTAGAAGGAAGCAATGACATTATTATCAGGGTCTGAAAAGAAAACTGCCGTTAGAAGACACCACCAGCTGTTCTCTCCGAACAATGCAGAGGTTAGTCACTGGCTCTTTCCAGCCCTGTCTGACCTTCCCATGTACCTCTCTCCTCCTTCCTCTTCCTCCCCTTCCCATCGCCTGGAATCTGACAAGTAACGAAATCTCATTTCTGTATTTTTATTATTGTCTCCTCGTGTTGAGGAAACGTGGGGATTGCAGACTCTTTTTTTTTTCTCTATGCTTACACCATCCACCCACACTGCTCTTGCCCTGTTCCTCCTGGGTTCCAAGAAAAAAGTGTGAAAGTCTGTGCTGAACCGATTAGGTCACTGATCCTTTGCACGCCCGCGTTTATGGGGGTCACTCGTGTTATTTGAGCCAACCGCTCGTGTTTAATTGAGCCAAGAAAGTGTACTGCCTCTGTGATGCCACGTAACATGCAACGCATGCTGAAATGGATACGTCTCTTACTTTCTGCAACTGTTTTCACAGATGATTTGTTCCAAATGTGTCGTGTTCATGTTCTTTCTTCTTCTTCTTCTTCTTCTTCTTCTTCTTCTTCTTCTGAAAACTTCTTCTTCTTCTTCTTCTTCTTCTTCTTCTTCTTCTTCTTCTTCTACAACTTCTTCTTCCTCTTCTTCTTCTTCTACACGTCTTCTTCTTCTTCTTCTTCTTCTTCTTTTCTTCTTCTTCTTCTTCTTCTTCTTCTTCTTCTTCTTCTTCTTCTTCCTCCTCCTCCTCCTCCTCCTCCTCCTCCTCCTCTTCCTTCTTCTTCTTCTTCTTCTTCTTCCTCCTCCTCCTCCTCCTCCTCCTCCCCCTTCCTTCTTCTTCTCCTTCTTCTTCTTCTTCTTCTTCTTCTTCTTCTTCTTGATCTTTACTATAGCCCTCTGCCTCCATGTTTCAATGAGAAAGAATGCTGTGGATCAATGA
>CM031595.1:20057948-20065448 GCA_018398815.1 Conus ventricosus | reverse complement strand
AAAGAGTCTTCACTTCCATCAAGAAATAGGGAAGTATCATCAGCAAACTGTGAGAGAAGTGCATATATTTCATTGATTTTAATACCTTTTATTCTGTTATTTTTCCTGATCATTATAGACAAAACTTTCAGCACAGATTGGGTATAAATATGGTAAAATGGTCTTCCTTGACGAGCACCTCTACAAATTTGAAACCAGTCTGAATAGTGGCCATTTACTGACACGCATGTATTGAATTGTTATAAAAAGTTTCGATCCACCTCTTTATATCTTGACCAAAATTGAATGCCTTCAAAATGCTTTTTTCCCAAGAATTTCCAGGAAACACTGTCAAAGGCCTTCTCAAGTCAACTAGAAGCAGAAGGCCGGGGATGTTTTCTTTAAATGTGTATGTAACAAAGTATCATAAACAAGTCTAATATTTTCTCCATGTAAAGCCCTTCATGAACCCCTCTCTGATCAGAGTGAATAATCTTTGGCAACACTTTTTTGATTCTGGGGGCAATACAGGCAGATGCTATTTGTATGATGTGTTTAGTAGAGATATAGGTCGCCAATATTTCAACAATTGTTTTGGTTTATCTTCTTTTGGAATGCAGGTGATTTTTCCCTTGTCTCTGTGTAATTGACATCTGACCAATCGAAAATCCATAATTAATAGCCCAAACCCAAAAAAATGACCAATGTCTTTAAAGAAAACCTTGAAGAATTCGTTGTATAGCCATCAGAACCAGGACTTCTATTATTTTTCGTTTTTCTGAGTGCAACATAAACCTCACCATGTGTGACATTCCTTCCAACTTTTTCACATTCATCATCATTCAGCACGGGAGCATCATGTATTAGTGTAGACATATCAACATCAGCAGTTTCCCTCTCACTGTACAGGTTTTCGTAAAAAGTTTGAGCTTCTTTCAAAATTTCCTTTTGCCAAAAATTATTTCACCATTATTTTTCTCCAAAGAGTGCAAGCTCTTTCGACATATTGACGGTTTTCTAAATTACAGAAGTATTTACTTGTTTTTCTCCATTTTGAATCCACTGGACTCTAGACCTCACAAGCATACCTTCTAATTTTATATTTCGTAGCTCTTGTAGTCTGTTTCTTTTCTCCTCAAGCTCACCTAGTCTTGTTTCATCTATTATTTCTTTCTCATTTCTTATTTCTTCTAACAGAGTCTCCTCCAATTTGCTCTCTTTTTTCTCTTGTATACCGAGTAAGAAATTGTCTTTTCCACGGATTTCAAGAAGCAGCATTTCAAAAAATAGTTGGTCATTTATTGTAAGAGCAAAGCACTCATTGGGTACCCTGTCTATATTATCAAGGTTGTACACTGGTACAGCATACTGTTTTTTCAATTCTGTGATAGTTTGCTTAACAAGTTCTATGTAATTAGTATCTTTTAATAGAGAGTTGTTAAATTTCCAGTACCTTTTTTTGCCTTGTTGTTTTTTTTGTTGAAGTGTAGGGAAACCGCCGAGTGATCTGAACGATAACAGGTAGTACATCAATACCGTTCACATCAATCATCAAATTTCTAGATACCAGAGAAAAAAGTCAAAACCCGCTTTGTTTGGAAGAGTTGAACCTTTGCCATGTATAACCAGGTTTTTTTTGGATACGAATCCCGCCAAACATCAACTAGATTCAACTCCTCATCAATCACATATACTTTCCTACTCCTTGGTTTTTTGCATAACTTGCATAATTTCGTGGGATCAACTTTGGATCAACACAACATTAAATCACCACCAGTAATAATGAATTCATTGTCAAAGGCATGTATGAACTGACTGATGTCTGTGAAAAAGGCTGGTGGTCCCCTGAACTGGGCCATACACATTGACTAAAGTCACACCCTTTCGCATCAAGGTTACATCCAACACTAAATATTGACCTGCAGGATCTCTTTCTACTCTGTGCCTTTTTGTCAAAATTATTTTGAATAGTATCGCAAAACCCCCTTCTGTTTTGGGCTCAGTACCAGCTAAAAAGCACTCATATCCCCAGCAAGATCTAATAAAGTTTTCATTTTATATGGTAGGTGGGATCTTGAATCAGAAAGATATTACCATCTGAGGATCTCAAAAAATCAAATACATCTTTCTTTTCTTTAAAATCATTTAGACCGTTACGTTACAAGTGTATATTTTGAATGTATTATTAACCATTGTGAAGTTGGGAAAGGGTTGACACCCCGTTCTCAATAGCTGACACACCTACGTGAACAAAAACAATCTTTTTCCTGGTGTGGGCCTAACCACTAACAGAGATTGCATCGTGGTAAAAAAAAATCCAAAACAAAATGTAGGGCCTTTTTTCCCCGGGCAAGAAACATCATCGTACTGTTATGTAGGCCTATTATCCCCAATAAACAATACTGAGCAGGCCTGTTTTTATCTCAATAAAAAAAAAAACACAGCTGAAGACAGCCAACAAAGAACAGTGACTGATAAAGCCCCTCCAAGTCCTTGCCAGCAAAAAGATCGGGCAGAGAAGAGCGCAAAAGAAAACAAACGCAACAGACTAAAGAATAGCTGAAGAAACGTCCATGTTCTTCCGAACAATGAAGGGTATAAACATGATGAGACAGACGATACAAATACAACACACAACATGAACAAGACACGATATACAGTCCTTTCCATTCGGTACTAACCGCAATATTTGAAAAGTTCCAGGGTAGAAAACCAACAGATGTTTAAAGGAATCCATATCTTTTTAATATCGAAACACACTGAACAGCACACACAAACTTCAAACCACAAAAATATCTCGCGTTTTCCAGCATGGCCGCAACATCAGTGACAGGGTCAAGGTCGAAGAAATGGGCCTAGCGGGCTAGTCCAAAAACCCAAGCAAAAAGCCCAACAACGAAACTTTCGGCAGAATAATCTATTATTGATTAAAAAAAAAGAGTAAATGAACAATATCAAAATAGAATGACAATGAAAAGTATAAAGCACAGTACAATGATGACTGAACCCTTTCAATATACAAGGCAAATAGCGCAACAACAACAAAGGTTATGTCCTCAAGCCCACCGTAAAAATAGGGGGGGGCATCTCCAAAGTGGGGCACTCAGTTTTAAAGAGAGACTGACAGACAGACGCAAAGACAGCAGACAGACTGACAGACAGACTGCCCCCCCCCCCCCCCCCCCCCCCCCCCCCCCCCCCCCCCCCCAAAACAAACTCAAGGAAAAAGCCCTGAAAAGTATACAAAAATGCAAAACATGACTCAATGACTACACACATTTCATGAAAGTTACATAGCTTGAAAAATCCAATTCACAAATCATTAGTGTACCTCTCTGTTTACCCCCTTGTTGACCAAAGATAAACTTCTTGGTAATTCAGTATTGCACATTAAACTCCAAGAGAACAAATTTCTTTTCAAGAAGAAAAAGTTTCTTATAAATGGAAGGCAAAAAAAACGTCATGACACTACCGTGAAAATAATAGCAACAACAACAAACAAACAAAATATTGCTAACCTGTCAATGTGTGAGGCCAAAAAAAAAGGAAAAGAAAAGGACAAAAAGTCTACAATCACCGTCTTTGCTGTTGATGAACAAGTATCTTCATGGCTTTTGCCTCACCTGGAAAAAAAATTCCAGAACAGACGTTCAACATGGACCTCCGGCTGCGGCTGTGCTCTGTTCCCCTGCTGGGCGGTTTATCTCCCAGGGGGACCTCCGGCAGCGTCAGCCCAAGAGCCAGAGGCTCGGGGCCGCCCCCTGAGTCTCTGGGATCATGTCCATGGCGGTCAATGTGACTGTTTCCCGGACTCCCTGAGCTGTCTCTCAACCCAGCCCCGCTGCTCCCACTCGTCGCTGTTGCCTGACAGGTCCCTCTCCTGGTGCGTTCCCGGAGCCCTGGGGAAGACTGGGCCCGCCCACTGCCTCCTGCACCTCTGGTCCCCACGCAGGTTGTACAGGTCGTCAATGGGGCCACCCCCCGGGGTGGGCCTTCATGAAGACCCGGCCGTTCCGTGTCCAGGCCTGCTGGCAGACGTCGCGGTCATCCTGACCGCCATTAGGAAACATGGCTCTGGGGTCAAATCCTCAGCGATCACCAGGCGTGTGCCACGAAGTTTGCACGTGAGTAAATCACTTGGTCTCTGGGGCGCCTGGAGATGAACCGCACATAATGCTACGGGGGTGTCTCTCTGCTGCCTCCTCCCCAGCCTGTGCCAGCCTCTATGTCCTCCCGCTGGACCTTCACCTGGGGCTTCTTGTTGAAAAGGTCCAAACTGCCTGCTCACAAAGCCTCCTGTGTCTCATTTGCCTTTTCTTCCACTCCAAACACACGCAGGTTGTTTCTTCTGAGGTATGCAGCTGTTCCTCACTTTTTCTGTCAGCAAGCTTAGCCAAAACAAAGGCATTGTCACCTTCTGGAACAGATCTGTTTTCCCTCTCCTTTGCCTTTGCCAACTCTGTTTTTAAACTGTCATTTTCCTGTTCCAGCTGGAAGGGCCTTGCTACCCAGCTCCTCAAAAGTGTCTGTCAGTTTCACTAAACTTGCACCATTTGCACCTATTTCACTCAAAAACCACATCTAGCTTCCTCATCAGTTCAACATTTGAGACACTCTTTTGATGGAGATAACTTCTTGCTCTACTTCAATGCTACCATCTAAAGGGTGGTGTCTCCCTTGGCAGCCAAATTGCTTCCGCTCTGTCAACAAACACGAACTGTTTCAGTGTTTCCCCGTTGGGAGGGGGAGCAATAGCCGAGAAAGTGTTCAGATGCACTGGTGTTAGGCGGAACTTTCACTGTGCTTAGCTGCCTTTCTTCTTTCCCTTTCTACTTCCTGGTCTGGTCATACCGGTACCAAAACAAAACAAACGAAGTCCTGCCACGGCCATAATCTGCCGATTTTCTGCCTGGAACTTTGTGTGCGGCTACACACCACTTTGTACGTTTGGAGATGACTAATTCGCTTTTAATAAACTCAAAATGACCATTTCACCAATTAGCACAGCAGTACTCCAAATCGCGTGTGTGCAGCCGCTATGAGCGGAGTTCACCATCATGTATTGTAATTTCATGTACTCTAAACATGACCACAGGGAAAGTCCTGTTGACAGTGGGAAAGACTACAACTTTGGATTCTCTCTTGAGGGCACATAAGACCGTATGGCGAAAGCGTGGCTGTGTCTGGAGTGGCACTGTCTTCGACTGTCCGTGGGCAGGGTGGTTGGGTCTGTGGGGTGTGCTCGGCAGCTGGGGGGTGGTGTTCTTCGCCGGTGGGCTTTGCAGTCATGAAATACGGGCTGGTACACCCATGGGGATGCTACTTTAAGGCTGTTATGAGCTGCATCCTGTAGTCTAATTTACCTCTGTTCAGGAGCAGTTATGTCCCTTGATATCTTAATGGAGTGTCCTGTGCGTGCCTGTACCCATCGTCAACACAGCGCAGGCCTCCAAGGGTGGTACAGGACTGCTCTAAAGGCAGGCGAAGACAGTGCTTCTCTGGGTCCTCCCCAGCACCTTCGGGTGTTTCTTTTTCTTCTTTGCCTTAACTAGGCTGACCCTGGAGAAAGGTCCAGTGACGGTGAGGAAAGACCCACTGACCACAGGGAAAGTCCTGTTGACAGTGGGAAAGACTACAACTTTGGATTCTCTCTTGAGGGCACATAAGACCGTATGGCGAAAGCGTGGCTGTGTCTGGAGTGGCACTGTCTTCGACTGTCCGTGGGCAGGGGTGGTTGGGTCTGTGGGGTGTGCTCGCAGCTGGGGGGTGGTGTTCTTCGCCTGTGGGCTTTGCAGTCATGAAATACGGGCTGGTACACCCATGGGGATGCTACTTTAAGGCTGTTATGAGCTGCATCCTGTAGTCTAATTTACCTCTGTTCAGGAGCAGTTATGTCCCTTGATATCTTAATGGAGTGTCCTGTGCGTGCCTGTACCCATCGTCAACACAGCGCAGGCCTCCAAGGGTGGTACAGGACTGCTCTAAAGGCAGGCGAAGACAGTGCTTCTCTGGGTCCTCCCCAGCACCTTCGGGTGTTTCTTTTTCTTCAATTTCATGTACTCTAAACGTATCTGAATAATGTATCATCTTTTTACACGCATTTTTGGGGAATTAATATTGCAATGCTTTTTTGTTCTGTTTGCAATAACATATGTGTTAATTCCACCCCGTTCCTACCCACTCCCTCCCCCTTCTCTTTGTACCTTCAATTGTGGCCCAAGGCCGATGTACATTAAAGCTTTCTGAAATCTGAGTTTCTCTCTCAGTCACAAGAGTTACCAATGAGTGTAGGTCTATAAGAAATATTAGCTTATTCCCACACAGCAGGATTATCAAGTATCTCTCATGTGTTTACAATTGATATGTACACTCCAAAACGTGCAACTAAACACAACTGCTACGTTACATTAGTGTACATTTCTATTGGATATCTATTCATGGGAGCTTAGCACAGAGAGATTCTTAAATTAGGATCTGTAGAAATGATCATAAAGGAGCATTGTATGCATTCACTTACACATTTGAAAATATTATGCAATTTTGTCTCAGAAATAAGACTACATAGCATAATTGTAGCTTGTTACCCATATAGCTTTTTTTTTCTAAAATAAGTCAAATACATACCACATACAAGAATATCTTGCCAGATTAAGCAAAGTTATTTTGAAGGAAAGCAAGCTGGTGAGATATGGAATCAGCAAACTGAACAACTTACTTGTTTCCACGGTAGCAAAACGCAAAAACATTCCTATAATTCATACATTTGCCTTGTGACTGGAATGACCGGAACAAACTGTAAATACACCGATTAAAGTGGGTAAAATCCAAATGGATAGATTAGAGGAAACACGTCATGTTCAAATGACTTCATGCCGAACATAAAGAACAAGTGTGTAGTAAAACGGAAAAGTCAGGTCTCCACTCTGGCTGGAATTAGGTCACATCGGATTATTCGCAATGCGCATGAACTTTTGTGTATTAGGAAAACTAGAAATAAGGTATAGGCAGCCCTACCCTCAACCTTTTCTTCTTTTTTCTTTTTTTTTTTTTTGCGTACGCAGGCTGATACTCCTGCGGAAACTTCCTGTAGAGACAGGCAAGGATTAATCCCATCTACCCAACAAAGGGAGTGGAGTTTTGTGTGTATGGCCGTTTTTTATCCCGCCATTAAGGCAGCCATACTCCATCTTCGGGGAAGGTGCATGCTATATGTAACCAACGGCCAAACTGGCCTTCTCTTCCGAATGTTGGTGATGGGATTTGACGTGTGTGCAAGATGCTATGCGTGCGTTCACACACGGAACCTTGGTTTATAGTCTCATTCGAAGAACTGTTTGGAAAATGGAGTCAGAAGCAATGTTAACTCCGAGGGAAAAATCCCCCTGTACCGAAACGGCCCGGCGGAGATTCGAACCTGCATCCCCAGGATTACGAGTCCGGCGCTCTACCACTGAGCTATTCCACCCCCCGCCCCCCCACCCCCCCTCAACTGACAAATAAACCCTGCAGCCATTCCTCTAT
>CM031595.1:20042948-20045448 GCA_018398815.1 Conus ventricosus | reverse complement strand
ACATTTGGCGCGTATCGATCCGATAAGGGAGAGAAGTCCCTTGACCAAAGCTGGAATACAGACGGGCACTTGTACTCAGGTCCTGCCCCAGGAGTGGATAAGGTGCCCTGGTTTGTTTGTCTGGTAGCAGCGGCGGAAGATACTCTCTCTCTCTCTCTCTCTCTCTCTCTCTCTCTCTCTCTCTCTCTCTCTCTCTCTCTCTCTCTCTCTCTCTCCATTTATATCATCGTTATCTTTTATATTGAATCTGTTATATATCTTCACTCAGGTACATATTCACATACCCATTCATGACGAAGTGAGGCCTACTATGAATAAATCTCTCTCTCTCTCTCTCTCTCTCTCTCTCTCTCTCTCTCTCTCTCTCTCTCTCTCTCTCTCTCTCTCTCTCTCTCTTCTCTTTGCATCGCGTCATGAGGGGCAACGGCCTAAACATAATTAAATTTTCCGTATCCATCCATATCCATATCCATATCCAAAAATCCATCACCTCTCTCTCTCTCTCTCCCCTCTCTCTCTCTCCTCTCTCTCTCTCTCTCTCTCTCTCCTCTCTCTCTCTCTCTCTCTCTCTTTTGCATCGCGTCATGTGGGGCAACTGCCTAAATATAATTAAATTTTCCGTATCCGTCCATATCCATCATATCCATATTCATATCCATCACCTCTCTCTCTCTCTCTCTCTCTCTCTCTCTCTCTCTCTCTCTCTTCTCTCTCTCTCTCATCTCGCTCTCTCTCCTCTCTCTCTCCTCTCTCTCTCTCTCTCCCTTCTCTCTCTCTCCTCTCCTCTCTCTCTCTCTCTCCTCTCTCTCTCTCTCTCTCTCTCTCTCTCTCTCTCTCTCTCTCTCTTACGGCACACAAACAGCCACAAAGCCAGATACTGGGACATGAAATGACCAGTGTTCGCTTCTTTGGAACCAAGTCAGCTGCTACAACATGTGTCTTAATCAGGTGACGCCATGTACTGAAGTCAGCTCCGATGTATAGATCCCTCTGCTAAACACTTGCTGGTCTGGAAGGATCAAAGAGTCTTTCTGCCACAGAACGGAGAGTTCATTATCCGGTAGATTGGGATGGAACGATGAGAGACTGTTGTGATGTCCCTTCGTCAAAAGATGAGAGAGGAAGAGGAGAGGGAGGGGGAGGGGCACGATTATTCATTGTCTGTGCTACTTCTTTTTATCTGTAGTTAAATCCTTATTGTCCACTCAACCACACCTATAATGTTCGTTTGGCTATAGCTACATAGGGAAAAAAAAGTTCTGTCCTGTAAACAAATAAAGAAATAAATGTATAAATGAATAGATAAATAAATAATAACCAACAAACAAATGAAAAATAAATAAAATACAATTTGGCTATTTACAAGTGGTATGCGCTTAATCGATGGCATTATGGCAATGATGACATATTTACATATGACATACCATATATGACATATTTACACACAAAAAATAAAAAGAGAATAGTGAATAGGTTACACGGCTTTCCCCTTGATTTCAAATCCTTGATTATACAAAAAATAATGTTTAACAATCTTAAAAAAATGAAACAACTACAAACATATACACCACAAACTGGACCCATGCGTCCACTTTGGACAATACTAACAGTTTCACTACCTGGTCGCCGTATTACGACAAAGACACTTGCCATGTTATATAAAGTGGAACTGAAAAGAAAGAAGAAGGCCTTCTGTGACCAAGAGAGGACAATGGTCTACAAAGACAGCAGGACAAAAGCAGTGGACGGCAGTAAAGAGAAACAAGATGCAAAGCATATAAACGTACTCCCAGTTTATCTTGAATAGCCGTTATAACGGCTGTAACGGTAAAATAAAAACATCGGGCATCATTCGTGACCCATAATGAACATACATATAAAGTTTCAGAAAGATCGGCCAAGTACTTTCTGAGATTTTCCATAACGAACAAAACCGTTATGGGCCGTTAGTAACGGCTATAACGGTAAAATAAAACATCGGGCATCATCCGTGACCCATAATGAACATACCTACAAATTTTCAGAAAGATCGGCCCAGTAGTTTTGTCTGGAGCGAGTGGAACACATTTTGAACACGGACGGACACACACACACACCACACACACACACACACACACACACACACACACACACACACGCACACGCACACGCACACCACACACACACGCACGCACGCACGCACGCACGCACGCACCACACACACACACACACACACACACACACACACACACACACACACACAGCATTTCTTCGTTCCCATTGTAAAGTACTCCCTGTTCTATAAGAACTGGGAGTACATGAAAAGAAGAGGCAAGAAAGTGACAGAGGAGAAGAAATTGCAAGCACAGAATTATGCAGGAGGCGGTCCATGTGATATGCATTGACAGAGCGGCCAGCACCTCAGTTCGCTGGTGTGTTCCCTGGAAGCATGGTGAAGCACACAGTAAGGTAAACACATGGCAGACAATCCGTAGGTAGTACTTTCTTGTCTTTTTTCCAC
>CM031595.1:20017948-20035448 GCA_018398815.1 Conus ventricosus | reverse complement strand
ATTACATTCACAGGCTAAACACACGAATAGCAAATTATATCTTCATCCTTCCCTCACTCACGTTCAACATTTTCCTTTCTTAGGAACTGAACTAATACAGCAACCATTGCTTTATAACTGCCACCACATTTGCAAATAATTCAATGGCACAATTATCCCCACAATTTTATAGCAACATTTCAAAATGACACAATTCTCCAACCACGCATCCAAACAACTAATCATGCGTTACGCACGCTCGCAAACATAGAACTCGTTCCCCTTGCACACACAAACAGACGGTGGCCGAAGAATAAGAGACCGGTGACTGTGACAGGGGCGGGACGAGCGAGACCAAGCGAGTCCCAACCCTAAATCACCAGGTTCTCCCTCATCCCCACCGACTACCGCAATCACCAGATGCGTAAAAAGGAGAAAGACTTTTGGATATAATTTAGAATGGCCAGGTTAAAGATTGAATTAACCAGAGAAAAGTGGTCTCAAACAATATTTCTTTTATAATTTTGAAAACAAAAGGAAATTGCGCAAAAGAGAATTAGCCGGCTAACAACAACAACAAAAAAACAAACGAACCACGAAACTGATGCTTACCAGCTACCCGTGGGTGACCCAGAAGTGGCGGGTCAAGCGACTCTCTGCCCTCTGTCCAGTCGAGAGGACCAGCAGAGCAGATGCGGAAAAGAGATGATGTGATGTCCCTCCCCTCCAGGCCGACTGTAGGAATGAAGGTACCGACCGTACCTTCGACGAAGTGGTGAAGAACCAGAACCGGAGCAGGCGCTCCCAGGGACATCTTCCGCTCGAGTGAAGAGCTAACCTGCCTAAACGATGGCAGCCAACATGCCACGCTACGTCACAGTGAGAATACCTCAAGCCTAAGAGGAATGATGCACGTGCGGCAGGTAAAAAGACAGGCGAGAGGCCGATAGAGACAGCCAGTTCAAGCGAAAGGTACCAGCCACCCGTGAACTTGCAGGGTGAATTGCACGGGCAGTGGAATTAGAGAGAGAGAGAGAAAAAAATAAACCCAACCTGAGCTGAACGACATTAAGGTGCAAACGCACCACAAGCCACATTAAGGGACGGATACACGACAACAACAACGACAATAAATAAATGAATAATTCCACCACCCTAGAGGGTCAATCGTCATAGGCCTCGTGACAAACTCGTGACAAACCCCCCTTCTAAAAGCATCTGTTTCTCTGAGATACAGTGCTCCTTGAACCTTGACGCATGTGCAAATTCACAACAATGGGACCGAACCCAACCCTCTGTGATCGACAGAGTACGATAAATCCAATACAAACATTCCACGATAGAGTTATACAGGAAAATACATAGTACTACATTTATCAACAAAACAAGTCTTCAGACAAAAAAAAGACCAATCTGAGCCAGTGGCGATTCACTACCGTTAACTGTCACTACACAGACCAAAAGGGGACATAACAATGGCTGAGGGGAATTGTCCCTCTGACTGATTTCCCCAATGGGTGTGCTGACTACGGAGCTCGGCTGAGATAGTCAGCATCCGTATTGCTGGAACCCTTGATATGGCGAAAATGACTCTGCAGTTCCACTGCCTAACTCATGAGTCGACGACTGACTGGCCGGATCTGGTCCAGGCACTGGAGAGGATGATGATCGCTCTCCAGTACAAACTTCCGGCCGTACTTCTTCTTGGGTGCGCCCTGGAACTCTTGGCATAACCTGTGCAGTTGATCTGTCTGCGCTGAGGAGAGGTTTGAACCAAAGCAAACATCCTGCCACGACTCTTCCTCGACGAGGGGAACAGTGGGGATGTCCTGAATCACCGACACTGCATCCTCATCGCCACTCTCCACGACACAGGAGTGTATCCTGCCTGGCACTAAAGTTCGTCGCACGTACGCCTTCATAGGGGTTTGGGCATGATACAGGCGTTCCTTGCCTCGCACGCGAATTCCGAATAGCCCAGTCACCCACCCGACTGCAGACCACGAAGGGACCCTGCCAAGCAAGCGTAACTTGTTCTTCTTTTGGGGCAGGGAAGCAACACCTCATCACCTGGCTCAAACCACCGTTCAACACTAACGCCTGTCGAAACAGAGCCTTGTACTTGGTTTTTGCCGACTGCAAATGTTGCTGAGCAAGCTGGCAAGTGTCAGCGATGCGGTTTTGCGCAGATCGACCACATAACGACTCGCCTCCTTGACAACAGGTTCCACAATCGTCGTGGGTCCACATCTGCTTCAAGATGTTGGTGGGTCCTCGTACTGTTCTGCCATACAGGAGTTCGAACGGGAAAACGCATGCTTTCCTGTGGAACCTCCCTGTAGGCGAACGAAAACAGGCGGGAAATAAAACGACCCCACTCACGAGGTTGCTCTGCACACAGGCGACGCAACATCTGCTTCAACGTCCCATTAAAGCGCTCGACAAGGCCATTGGCCTGCGCATGATAGGGGGGACGTTGCCCTCCTTGTGAACGTTGAGCAGAGTGTTCACTCCTGCATGATTTCGGACAGAAACTGGGTCCCCTGTCCGAAAGGATCTTCTGGGCACGACAGTGCGCGTCCAAATCTGCAGAGAGCTTCAGCAACAGTAGGGGCCGATAGTCCAAAAGCGGGCAGCCTCTGGGTATCGATTCGCATAGTCCACCACTACCAAAATGTAGCAGTGACCGCGTTTGGGATGGTGGATTAATGGGTCCCACCAGTCGACCCCAACCTTGCTGAATGGCTCCCCAACCAGTGGCACTGATCCCAGGGAACACGCCTCAAACGACCCTTAGGCGTTGTCCGTTGGCAGACATCGCAACTGCGGCAGTACTGCCTAACCTGAGAGTTCATCCCCGGCCAGAAGGAAGTCCTGTCTAACTCGCTCGAGAGTCCGGCTTTGAGCCCATATGGCCCCCCATGGGTAAATCATGGGCCTGCCGGAACAATTTCTCTCAAGCTTTTGGGGAACGACTAGCTGCTTGGCCACCCTATCGGCCTGAGTGAAAACCCTAAAAGGACCCCCCTTGGGGAGCCTAAAGCCACCTTGGCGTGTCGGGCCGACTGAGGGGGATGACCCCCCCAGTTGTCGCAGGCGTTGGACATCCAAGTCCCTGGCTGAAGACGAACCATGGTAGCAGGTCGGCTCTTGCAAGAACCTCGTCAGAGATCGGCTGAAGAACAGGACGTAATTCCTGCTCCTGCTTCTTGGCTTTGGCGCGCGGGGTAACTCCCACACACCCTGTACGGGCAGATCCGTAGACACAGACGACTGCGTCCATCGCAAAGGTGATGGTATTCCCTATGAGAAGGAATACAGAGGTCGCTCCACCCGCGATGGCCCATACTTCGCCACAGAAGTAGGGGGTGGAGAAGGAAACGAGTACAGAAGGACGGGTGGAGGTAAAACCACCTCCAACCCCCACACATCATAACTGGCGCCCCGCTGAGCCTCAGGGGAAACCAAATCCTTAAATCCACAAAGAGCGTTGATGCTCCCGAACCCTGATGAGTTCGCCCAAAGGGAAGAACCAACAACGGAAAGAAATACTGGGCACTCTAAACCCACCAGAAGCTGGGATGGACCCCACGTTAGCCGAGGCACGAGGCGCGGGAAAGGACTAGCCCCATGACCACCGGCGGCTTTAGGGCAATCTTCCTAATGTGGGCCGGGACGACCACAAAGAAAACACAGTCGGGTGCTGAGGTCCCTGATGAACTGCCTGCCTTGCTCGACCCGCTAGCCGTCGTCGGCGCCCTATTGCCACAAATCCTGGGGGGGGTTTTCCCTGTCCGTATCTGGGCCGATGCCCATAAGCTCTACGGGCTTCAGCAAACACCTCGCGGTATGAACGCAGCTGCGAAATCCTGTGGTGCTGTCTCGCCAATACGGATCCTCAACTCTGGGGACAGGGGTGTTGGTCAGCTGTTTCGATGAGAATCAGATCCCTCAAGCCCAGCTTAGCCAACTGACGCCAGTACCCTAGCGTTTTGCGCAGCCTATCTCCAAACTGCACGAAGGTCTCGTCGTTATTCTTTTTCATGGACCTAAACTTCCTCCTGTACTTTTCTGGGGTAAGGGGGAAACGTTTACGCAGAGCCAACTGCATGTCTGCATAAGACGCGCCCTTCATTTAGAGTAAGCACACACTCCCTTGCAGCACCAATAATCCAGAAAAAAGGTGCATGGCCTTTTGTTCCTCAGAAAATTGGTATGAACTAGCTACCTTGTCAAAATGCTCTAAAACATGTCAATGTCCTCACTAGGTCTGAACTCTGGAAGCTTTAATTTTGGGCCTCAACTCTATCACTTGCCTGTTGACTAACCCCCTGATTTACAGATGCGGGAGTCCGCGAAAGAAGTTGTTTCCATCTCTTCCCTACGCAGGGCCTCCTGTCTGGCAGTCTCCTCTCTGCGCAGATCTTCCGGGTCTGGCAGCCTCCTCTCTACGCTTAATCTAACTTTTTCCCGACGGAGGGCTTCCTGCCTGACAGCCTCCTCCCTACGCAGGTAGCCTCCCCCTACGCAGAGTTTCCATCCTATCTAGCTCTTCCCTACGCAGGCTTCCTTGTCGGCAGCCTCTTCCTTACGCAGGGCTTCTGCCTGGAAGCCTCTTCCTTACGCAGGGTAGCCTCTTCCCTACGGGGGCTTCCTGTCTGACAGCCTCTTCCCGACGCCGAGTTTCCTCTTCCC
This sequence comes from Conus ventricosus, assembly GCA_018398815.1. Lineage (NCBI taxonomy): Eukaryota > Metazoa > Mollusca > Gastropoda > Neogastropoda > Conidae > Conus > Conus ventricosus. The sequence goes on along the minus strand of CM031595.1, from coordinate 20,030,774 downwards.
GAGGGAGGGCCTCATCCTTCCGTCGCTGTCGCTCCAAAACATCAGGACCGAGGCGATATCCTGAGCAGGATTCACCACTCCCGACACGGGAGGATACCCCGTTCGGCCCTTCCCTTGGGTCTCGACTTCCCCAAATGAGGAAAGTCTCCGGGCATGCTCCTTACGAGGGGAAGCATGGAGAAGAGAGGTTTCGGTTGCTGCGACTCAACAGAAGCCCACAGTTGCTTCACTATACTCTGACGCTTCCGAGCGGAAAGTGCCAGTCGGTCTCAGCAGGAAGATCCCCTAGCGAAGAAGTAGTGAAGTACTCGCTGGACTATCGGCTACAGCACTGGAATAAGTAGACGTCACTGTAGTCGAAGTGCTGGTACTAATAGTAGGGACTACATTTTGAAAACCCTTCTTCTTTGACGCACGCGTCGCCATACCACCAGCCCCGGGACGTTGCCATGACAACTAATCCAAACGGTTCTCAAATACAGGGGAAAGACAATTCCACTTGGAAGAAACAAATACCGCTCCGGATATGTCACGTCTCTTGGTGACTGACTGAGAAACAGCAAATAAAAAAAAAAGGGTCAACGTACAATTCCAGGCTGCTCCCACTCTGGCAACACCGCCTCCACAGCACAGCAACAGTGCGGTGGGGCTCACCGACAAAAATAAAATAAAAAAAAATATGTCCAGGCTGCTCCCACTCGGGCAACACCGCGCTCCACAGCACGACAACAGTGCGGTGGGGCCACCGAAAAAAAAAAAAAAAAAAAAAATGACAGAAGGAACCGGAGAGAGAAAAAAGTGACACTAACGTCCGATACACCCACCGTACTCAATAACCACCCGGTAAAAAAAAACGGTTTAACTACAAAACAGGAATGACAGACTGAGTGGCAACAGAAAGGAAAGTCTTACGGCCGTATCTGCGTGAGGCACCCGGCGGAAGGGAGGTCTGGACGCGGTCGATCCCCCTGGTCTCACCTCGACTCCCCAGTCACACCAGATGTTCCTTCGGGCCACCAAGATCCCTACACGCTAGAGTCACCCAGCCAACCACCCACAAACAAACATGACAAACTAACTAAACGTATACAAAACAGACAGAACTGGACAGGTACTCCGCAAAAACGAGGGAGACAGTCAAAACCCCCTCACATCCCGGACGAGCCCCACAAATGTCACGACCGACCCCTGAGGTCTGCCCTGACAGGAATCGGTCAGATGGAAGTGAAGGGAGTGACTGAAAAATCACACCCGCCCCGCAAGAGACCACACAAGAAAAATTACGATACAACACCCCATTTATTCACACCAACACACACATAGTCACAAATAAGCATTCCAGCACACACAACATGCACAATCACAACAAGCATTTCAACACTCACGACATACACACAATTAAGCATTTCAACACACACGACATACCCATAGTTTGCAAACAAGCATTTCAACACACACAAAAATAACCATAATCATAAACAAGCCTTTCCAGACACATTCCTTTCCGTGCTTCGTGTGGTTCCCCCACACCCCTGCCTCTCCAAAGTCCACTGTGAGCCACCGAGTCGCATCAGGTGCCCCAAACCGGGTCGGGGTTTTTGAACGAAGTGTCTTTCAATGCCGACCCATTGACACACACACACACCCAAATTGCACGCACAGAGCGAACCACTGGTGTCCCGGGCCGTAGGAAGTCCGAGGACCGTGGAGAAAGCGTCCCGTGGGACGCGGCGTTGTCGCTGAAAGTCCCGGACAGGGGTCGGGATCCTCCAGCAAAGTCCACGTGCTCCTCAACCAGTGGGGCGGCCCCCAAAAGCGCAAGCTTGGGTGAATCCCCCCGGGAGGAGGGACACGGAAGGAACTGGAAGGAAAGAAGGAAGGGTATGGAACCCCGCAGTCAGTACGGTCTGGCATATGCTGTTAAATCCTAACAGCCCCTCGCATGATGGGGGAGGGGGGGTTTGCTGAATAAATTAACACCTCCCAGCTCAACACAGACCCAGCATAACACAGTAAACAAACCAACTGAGGAAAGTTCGCTAAAGGTCTCCCACACGAAGCAGGTAAAAGATTACATTCACAGGCTAACACACGAATAGCAAATTATATCTTCATTTCCCCCCTCACTCCCCGTTAACATTTTCCTTTTTAGGAACTGAACTAATACAGCAACCATTGCTTTTTTAACTGCCACCACATTTGCAAATAATTCAATGGCAAAAATTATCCCCACATTTTAAAAGCAACATTTCAAAATGACACAATTCTCCAAACCCCGCATCCAAACAACTAATCATGCGTACGCACGCTCGCAAACATAGAACTCGTTCCCCTTTCACACACAAACAGACGGTGGCCGAAGAATAAGAGACCGTGACTGTGGCAGGGGCGGACGAGCGAGACCAAGCAGTCCCAACCCTAAATCACCCAGTTCTCCCATCCCCACCGACTACCGCATCACCAGATGCGTAAAAAGGAGAAAGACTTTTGGATATAATTTAGAATGGCCAGGGTTTAAAAATTGAATTAACCAGAGAAAATGGTCTCAAACAATATTTCTTTTATAATTTTGAAAACAAAAGGAAATGGCGCAAAAGAGAATTAGCCGGCTAACAACAACAACAAAAGAACAAACGAACCACGAAACTGAGCTTACCAGCTACCCGTGGGGGACCCAAAGTGGCGGGTCAAGCGACTCTCTGCCCCCTGTCCAGTCGAGAGGACCAGCAGAGCAATGCGGAAAAGAGATGATTGATGTCCCTCCCCTGCAGGCCGACTGTAGGAATGAAGGTACCGACCGTACCTTCGACGAAGTGGGGAAGAACTAGAACCGGGGCAGCGCTCCCAGGGACATCTTCCGCTCGAGTGAAGAGCTAAAACCTGCCTAAACGATGGCAGCCAACATGCCACGCTACGTCACAGTGAGAATACCTCAAGCCTAAGAGGAATGAGCACGTGCGGCAGGTAAAAAGACAGGCGAGAGGCCGATAGAGACGCCAGTTCAAGCGAAAGGTACCAGCCACCCGTGAACTTGCAGGTGAATTGCACGGGCAGTGGAATAGAGAAGAGAGAGAGAAAAATAAACCCAACCTGAGCTGAACGACATTAAGGGGCAAACGCACCACAAGCCACATTAAGGACGGATACACGACAACAACAAAGACAATAAATAAATGAATAATTCCACCACCCTAGATGGGTCAATCGTCATAGGCCTCGTGACAAAAATCGGGACACGGAGGTATCGTAAGATAAAAGAAAATAATTCCGATATGAAGTGGATAGGTAGTGAGACTTACAGATTAGAATGTGCAAAAAGTTCTCGTGACAAGAACATTCCTTAACAGAAGAATTACCTTGATAGAAGAACACTCCTTGTTCGAGGTACAATTCTTAGTTGAAGAACACTCCTCATGAGAAGAACGTGTTTTGCAAGAGGAACACTCCATGCGAGACAAACCTTTCTTGTTACCAAAAAAAACACCTCTTTGTTAGAACAGTTCTTGTAAAAAAAAAACTCCTTGTTAGAAGAAAAACGTACTGTTTTAAGAACACTCTTTGTTAGAAGAACCCCGCTCCCACCTCCCCCCCCCCCCCCCCCCCCCCCCCCACACACACACACACACCCCTTCGTTTTTTTGTTTGTTGTTTTTTTTGTCTTTTTTTTTTTTGGGGGGGGGGAAGAACACTCCTTGTTTGAAAGACCACTCCTGTTAGAAGGTACCTATATTGATATGTTACTAAAAAAATTTCTTTGGAAGGAAACTCTTTATTTTGAGAACGCTTGTTCGCATGTCTGTAAGAAGAAATTTGTTTGCCAAAGAACATTTTTTCTTAGCGAAAAATTTTTTTAGAAGAACTCCCATTGTAACAAGAGCTTTTCTTTTAGAAAACCACTTCTTCTAAAGAGAATACTTTTTCTCAGATGAACATTCGCTGGAAGAAGGCGTATGTCATTTCGTTTTAAAAGAAAACTTCTTGTTTAAACACGAACGTCTTATCAAGAAAAATTCTTTAGTCAAGAATAATCCTTGATGAAAAAAGACTCCCTGTTTCGAAGAACATTCTTATTTGAAGAAGTATGCTTTGAAAAAAAACACCCCCTCATTTAAGAATAGCCCGTTTCTACATAACACTTCTTATTAGAAGAATACTTTTTGTAAGAAAAAACATCTTTTGTTGAAAGAAGATTTCTTTCGAAAAAAAACACTTCTTGTAAGAAGAACACAAGTTGCTTTGAAGAACTCATATGGCTTAGAAATCACAGCTAGTTTTAAAAACGTCTCATAAGAAAACGACATCTTGTTAAAAGAACACATACTTGCAGAAGAGCAATTCTTGTTGGGAGAACGCACATTTTTGAAGAACAGTTTTTTGTACGGAGAGTATGCCTTGTTAGATTACTTGACATTAAGCAACACATCTCACCCGAAATTCCATTCAGAAGAACATTCTTTTAAGTAGAACCCCTTGTCAGAAAACACCTAAAATTTGGAGAATCACGTTTAAAAAAACCTTATTTGTTAAACTAGCACGTTTTTTTTCAAACAGCATTTCATGCTAATAGAAATTCTTGTTAGAAAGACATTTCTTGTTACTAAAACACTCCTTGTTAGAAGAACATTCCTTGTCAGAACATTGCTCATTAGAAAAAAAAGTATTCTACCAAACATAAGAACACACTTCGTGGATAAACGCTCTTGGTGGAAATCAGTCCTTCTTTTAAAAGTAATTGTTATCGGAAGAAAAACTGCTTAAATTGTTAGTGATGACAGATGAGGGCGGGACGATAAGAGAGGCGTGCTAAAGATTCACAGTGTAATGAAATAGACTTCATAACAACTTGTCCTGTCATGATATAATTTCCAACCGTCAACTGTGTCCCCGCAACATCTGCAGTATCCGTATAGACAAAACAACATGACCACCGCAGCGCCCCTGAAAGCATGGCATTTGAGTTTCGATTCCCATCCATACACCGTTGTATAAATCATGTCTTGTACCATGTGACCGGGGGCTTTCGGCTCACATTATAATGTATTTCATGGGATTGAACTGCAACTTAATTTTTGTCAGTCTGGCGCACTGACCACTGTGCAGGGCTAGTAAGAAACTTTCAGTACAAGCATCCTAATAAACAATATCAGGCTGGTTTTGTTAATAAACCCTTTCTGTGGTAAAGTTTATCTGGCTCCAGGACGAGTCCAAGGGGCTAGAGATTTTCAAGATTCTTTCACTTCGACCATATTACGGACACAAAGTAAAACCGAAAGGAAAGAACGAAAGAATGTAGCTAGAGAACAGACTTTGCCAGAATAATGGAGGAGACTTTATGACTAATTCTAGAGCAAACACATCACTGCAAGACACCTTCATACTGTTACCGTCCCTCCTCCATCCTGTCCTTTCCCGTATTCTTAGCAAAGGTGACTGAAATATAATTCATCTGGCTGTCCTTGTCATATCGCAGACACATCTGACAGGATGACAGGTGGAGAGGGGGAGGCAAAGGGGAAGGTAAGGAAGCTAAGATTGTTAACGAGAAACAAATATGAGGACTGGGTATTGTGCAGGCAGAAATAGGTGTCTAATAACAGCTTTGTCTGACGAAAGGATACACTCGTCCTTGTATTTGTCTTGGCTAGACCTTCATAAGAGGATCAGTGATTGGTAGGACCAATGTTGACGGAGGAGTGAAGGGTCAGCGTGAGGCGTGTGTGCGTGCGTGCGCGCGCGTGTTTCTGTGTGTGTGTGTGTGTGTGTGTGTGTGTGGTGGTGTGTGTGTGTGTGTGTGTGTGTGTGTGTGTGTGTGTGTGTGTGTGTGTGTGTGTGTGTGTGTGTGTGTGCTCGTGCGCGCGAACACACACACACACACACACACACACACACACAACACACACACACACACACACACACACACACACACACACACACACACACACACACACACTACCCTCATCCTGCTCTTCCCCCGACTCTTGAAACTTTTCCTTCTTACCTTCTCCTAGATCATCATTTTTTTTCCTTGGTGAGTGTATTTGATTCCCTAAAGATATAAAGGATTCCCGCCGCCACTTCTCTACCCCCACCTCTACCCCACCTCTACACGCACTCTATACATCCTTTCCCTATCTCCACCCCACCCCCATCATTCCCCTGTCTTACCACATACATCCTTTACACCCCTTCCCCATCCATCCCAACCACAGACCTCCAGCCTTCACCCATTGACTTTCTGAAGTTTGTACACCTTTTAAGAAAAAAAGGCCCCCCCCCCCACCACCACCACCACAAACTCAACGAAATGCCCTCCCTGATGGGTTGCTGTGCTTCGCGTGTTTTGTGATTTAACTGGTCCGATCCATATTGTTTTTAGCCAGCTGGTCTTCACAGGATTAAACGCATATAAACGATGCACAAATGAATATTTAGGGCTAGAGGTTGCAATTTCGCACGGGCCTAAGTATCAGTATGTATGAAATGCCCAACAACAGCGGTGTGAGAGATGTACGAAAGTTTTAGAAGGCGTTGAGCGACGGGGAAGAGAGCGAGAGGTATACTTTCCAAATTACATGGCAAAAATCAATGACTAGACGCTTGGACAGAAACGGGCAGTTTATCGTGAGACCGGTTTATTGTTTCAGTAATTTAGACAGATCTCTCTCTCTCTCTCTCTCTCTCTCTCTCTCTCTCTCTCTCTCTCTCTCTCTCTCTCTCTCTCTTCTCTCACTTAGAAACGAAAAGCGTCTGCCAAAAACGCAGTGGTGAGGACACCTGATATGTTCTCGCTAAAACGCTTCAAACGATGCATAATTCTCTCTCTCTTTCTCTCTTTAATTCCGAATCTGCCGACCATCTGATAAACTGAGAAGAAAAAGTGGTTGAGAACTTCATTATTAGCATTTCTGAAGAAAGCAAGACTTTTATATCATAGTTTTATTGTACCTGAATGGTGTGTGAGCACGCTCAGAAACCTGTGGTGCGGAATAAAGCTTCGGTGACACTTGCCACAAGCGTGTTACGTAACTTTGTGAATTCAACTTTTGTGTTTTTTCATATTCATTATCCTTTTTCATTGAGCATTGTTGGATTTGGTGTGTAAGTGTGTTGTATCACACTTATTTGTAGTTTTGACTTGCCTGTTTCTCACATTCATTATCCTTTGAATTGAAGATAGTTGTTGTGTGTGTATACCATACGGACACATTGAGTTTGTATTCAAGTGTGTCCTTGCTATATTTGTTTTAGTTGCACAAATGGTGCAATCATCTTCAAAGTGGCCACAGGAAGACGGACTACGTATTGGACATCTTAATATAAACCATATACAAAACAAGTTACAGGAGATACCCACTATACTGTATAATCAAGACAAACCCTTTCATATATTTGGCTTCACTGAATCAAGACTTTCAGATATTGTCTCTGATGCCACTGTCTTAATCTCTGGCTACAATATTGTACGCAGAGATCCCACCGAATCCAAATCTACAGGCATATTACTTTACGTTCATGAAACATTAAATGCCCAACGTTTGTATGATCTTGAAAGTTTTGGAATTGAAGCAGTTTGGTTAGTAATCAAGTTGAAGAGAACTTCTTCTCGTTCGCATCCCGTTAGATGAGCAGCCCGGTGTCCTCGATGAAGGCTGCCGTCCTTCGCAGCTCCTCCAGGGTGCCGTACAACTTGGCTTCCACTGCTGTCGGTTGTTGGCCAGTACTTTCTCCTGGATGCTGCATACGTCGTACAGACTTGAAGGATGTGGTCAGTTGTCATTGGTCCCTCACCACAAGGGCACTCTCCACTCTGTCCAATGCCAAATTTTGTGTGCATGTGGTGGAGGCAGGCGATTGTGTCCAGTCCTCAGGCGGAAGATCTTGACCTGTTCCCTTCGTCCCAGCAAATGGTATGTGTCTTCTGGGTTGTATTTGGGATGCAGGAGGCGCCATTTTATTCCTTGTTGTGCCTTGATGATTGTCCTAATTTCATCGTATGACACCAGGTTGTTGGCCTGCCCTTCTGTGCACCGTCTTTTGCCAGAATGTCCGCTTTTTCATTGCCTCTGATGCCACAGTGTGCTGGTACCCATTGTATCCCACTTTCTCCACTCTGGTACTCAAGGCAACAAGGGCTGAAGTGAGATGGTTCTGTTCTTTGCAGCGGGAGTTCTTGAGGCTTGGAGCACGGAGAGAGCGTCAGAGAAGACCACCACCTGCCCTGTTGTTCTTTTGGAGTTCTGCAAGACTGTTGTGGCTGCCTCACAGTGGGCTTCTCGCTCAGCTCGGATGTTGGTGGAGTATTTTCCTGTTGGAATTGCAATTTCTTCATCTCCGTCTTTGTATCGGAGGAAGATTCCAGCTCCACCATCCTCGTTGCCTCTGTGGCGGAGCCATCTGTGAAGACATGGGTCCAGTCTTCCTGGGGATACTGGTTGCAGATGTACTCCATGGCCAGAGCCTTCCTTTGGGTGTCTGACTGTATTCCTCTCTTCTCCACTCCGGGAATGCTGGTGACGACTGTTGGGAACACCTGCCTCTTCCAAGATGGGTGGGTGACATTTGCCGGGATAGGCTTTGCTCATGTTCCATCAGACTGGAGTTTGTCTTTCAAGGCGTCTTGACTGGTGGATGAAGCTGCCTCTTTTCAACCGGCTCTTGGTGGGTCTGCTCATTCTGTTGTTCATTGGATGGTTTTCAAGGCGTTTGATTTTTGCTGCTTGGATGAGGATCTTTGTGTCCCTTCTGTCCTCCAATGACTGTAGCCCAGTGGTCTCTTCCATCTTCAGGATTGGGGTGGATCTCATGGCGCCAGTTATGACACGCTGAGCTTGGTTCTGTATCTTATTGAGATGGTCGAGGTTATGACTTTGCAGCTGATGCCCATGCTGACGTCCCGTACTCAACTACAGGTCGGACTCTCCCTGTATAGAGTCTCTTCAGGATACGTTCGTCAGCCCCCCAGTCCGTCCCCGTGAGTGTCCTCATGATCGCCAGTCTCAACTTGGCCTTGCTACAGCATCTGGTGATCTGCTGTTTCCAAGTGAGCTGCGGTCAAAGGTCACTCCCAGGTAGGTAGGTGTGGGTTCCTCTACAAGCCTTTGGTTGTTCAGTGTCAGCTTCGCCTCTTGCTTCTTGCTGGATAGGCTGAAAGACTGTGTAGGTTGTTTTGCTTGAGTTGACAGAGACAAGCCATTCCTTGGTCCAGTCGCTGATCTTGTTGAGCGCAGTCTGGAGGCGTACCTGTGCTGTGGTGGTGTACTCTTCAGAGCACCAAAGCACCAGATCATCTGCGTAGATCGCTCCTCTGAACCCTTTTGGCAGTTCTCTGACGATGTCATCTATGAAGATGAGGAACAGCGTTGGCGAAAGGACTCCTCCTTGTGGTACTCCCTGTCTCAGCACCTTCTTCTTGCTTTTCTGGCCCTGAATCTTGACTCGGGCTTGGCGGTTGTGTAGGTACTGGCTGATCCAGGTGTACATCCTCCCAGACACACCACATCGCCGTAGTTTGAGCCTAAGTCCGTCCTTCCAGACTTTGTCGAACGCCTTCTCCATGTCAATCCAGAAAGCAAGCGTGTTTCTTCTTTTCTTGGAAAGCGTCCTCAATGCTTTGCGTGATGAATGCGATCTGGTCTTCTGTTGATCTGTGTTGGCGGAAGCTGCCTGTTCAGGGCTCAGCAGGCTGATGCTCCTCAAGGTGCCAGACAAGCCTTGTGTTGACAAGTCTCTCCATCAGCTTTCCTAAGCAGCTTGAAAGGCTGATGGGTCTGTAACTGTCAGCCTTCGACTTGTCCTTTCCCTTTTTGTAAATGGGGATCATGTCTGCTTCCCTCCAACACTGTGGTACTGATCCTGTCTTCCAGCTGGAGTTAAAGATTTTTAGTAGGACTGCCTTGCTCTTCATCCCAAGATGCAGAATCATTTCATTTGTGATTCCGTCTAGTCAGGTGACTTCTTCAGACTGAGGCTCTGCTACGCTTCCTCCAGCTCTTTCTCTGTGAAAGCTGTGATCATGACTTCCTCTTGGGGCTCTTCCTCATGAAGTTCACCTTGGGGCCCTGTGCACTGCGCTCTATGTTCAGGAGGGACTTCCAGATTGCTGATGTTTTCATATACGTCTATGAAGTGGTCTGCTGCTTTCTTTCCAGAGAGATAATTTTCCATTCTCTTGTATTGTTATAGTGGTGGACTTGTTGTTTTATTACAGAGGGTTCTAGCCAGTTTCCACAGCTTGCTGCCATCCCTGTCGAGATTTAGGCTTTCAGTTTTCTCTTGCCAGCTTTTTCTTGCAGCTTGTGCGCAGGACAGCTTGTATCTGGCAGTTACTTCCTTCAGCGCTATGTTATTCTCCAGTGATGGCTGCTTTTCTGCTCTGTCCCTGGCTTCCGTAACAGCATCTTCCAGATTCTGGAGTTCCTCCGTCCAGTAGGGCTTGTAGTCTTTACGTGCTCCTCTTGGGATGGATTCTGTAGCAGCTTTCAAGACGGCCTTTGTGAAGTCTCGAACCATCTTGTTTGAGTCCTTCTGCCTGATGTTGATGGCTTTGTGTATGTATCTGTGAGGGTCTCGAAGACAGTCCAGTCGCCTTTCTATAATTCCAGCGGGGAAAACATTTTGCTTTGTGGACACTGTAAGTTGACGTTGATAGAGAGTTTGACGGGCTTGTGGTCACTTCCTCCAAGCTGGTTGAGGACTGTTCTTGTGGTCCTGACGAACAGGTCGTTGGTGGCGAACGCTAGATCTGGTGTTGATGTGGTCATCCAGCGTCTAGAGTAGAAGGTGGGTTCATCATCTTCTTGGTTGATGAGATGAAGATGTGTGTCAATCTCCCAATCTCAAACTTCTTCGCCTCTCTTGTCCGTCTCCTCATAGCCCCATCTCTCTGAGTGACTGTTAAAATCACCCACCACCACGCAGTTGTTGTCTGGGATGTTCATGTATGTGAGGGAAAGATCACGATCATGAGGGCAATAGGCATTGTAGATCCTGATGTTGCGTTCCTAAGAACAATATCAACCCTTGGATCTCTGCCTGTTGATTGGTGTTAATCTTGAGTTCTTGTGCGGCGATGGAATTCCGCACCAAGATAAGCACCCCTCCTTTGCTTCTTTCCTCACGGTCCAACCTGATGGTCTCGTAACCCCTCACTTGAAAGCGATGGTTTACGGTCAAATGTGTCTCTTGGACACATGCGATATCGATATTTTCTTGATGCATCCTTTCTGCTAAGCAAAGTTTCTTTTTATGCACCCTTCTGCATTCCACTGGAGAATGTTGAGCATTCTGGGTGGTACTGTTTGCTTGGCATCAGCAGGAGGATGAGGTCTCCTTCTTCGTCGCATTGGCATGCAGATTTTTTTTGTCTGACCACCGACCGCTTGGGGTGGGCCCCTTTGAGGCATAGGGCCGGCTCCCGACCTCCCCGGCGTGTCTCCGAAGGTCGAGCGCCACATCGAATTCTGTGGACTGCATCATCATGGAAGCGTGGATGCGTGGTATCGTGGTTTAAGTTGCGCCAGTGGCCCGATACCTCCGTCTTCAGCTGGAGTTTTCTTTTGGGGTGCCTCACCCTTAGCTCATGGCCCGTACGTCCTGCCCTGTGAGCACAGGGGGGATTGTTTCTCCGAGGATCCCACCCGGGGCTAGAGGTTATACCGCGCCTCTTGATCGCATGATGAGCCCGTCATAGAACACATGGGGTATTTCAGTGAGGACAACAGCGCCACCTGTTGACCCACCCGTCCTGGTAGGAACTTCGCCAGTTGGTCCGGGACTGCTTCGCAGCTAACCCCCATATCTGAGGGCCGTTCCCCTATCCGCCACCTTGGGGACCCGCCGGGTTGGGGATGGTCGCCCCACTACTGAATTGGAAGCAGCCTGATCCCGGAGTTGAAGAGAACAAAACCCATCAAAATAGGATTTGTATATCGAAACCCAGCGGAAAATGCTGGTTGGATGGACAAGGTTTACGGCCATGATGGATGCAGCATCGCTTGATGCCACAGAATTAATACTTTTAGGTGATTTCAACATTGATCTATTGAAGTGCCAAACATCATGGTCAGATAGGACTACCTCATACAACTTATCCCAAATTATAGACATGCCAACCAGAGTAACACTCACTAGCAAAACATTAATTGATCACATCTATCTTTCTGAACCACAAAACGTCATTGAGAAATGTGTGCCTTTGAATGGATGCAGCGACCACTTTCCAGTATGCATTACGTGGAAAAGAAGTGGAATCAAAATTCCTAATACTGGCCACAAACACATCACTTACAGATCTTTTGGACACTTCCACGAAGATATCTTTCTCACTGACCTAATGAATTCCCCTTTATAAATGTTTATAATTACACTGATCCAGAGAAAGCGCTTGAGTACTGGCTACACACGTTTAATTCTGTTTATGACAAGCACGCGCCATTCAACACGCGTGGAGTTAAACATAGTGCACAACCAAAGTGGATGACTGATGAAATACATGCTGCTTGTTTCTTACGCGACGATTTGCTTGAAGCAGAAGGGAAGTCGGATGGATTTAAAAGGCAACGTAATTAGAGTCAATTCACTCAACGGACAGCAAAAATGAATTTTTTTCGTAAAACTTGTAGCCAACAAACAAAATTCGAAGTCCATATGGCATGCAATAAAATGAACTTACGAATAAAACTTCACAGTCAAAGACAAGTCCCATTACCAGCAAAAACACCAAATGAACTCAACCAACACTTTACAACGTTGCAGAACACATTGTCAAAGAAAGAATACTGACTCAAATGAATTACAAAAATTAAAAAATTTTGCAATGCTATGAACA
>CM031595.1:20010448-20012948 GCA_018398815.1 Conus ventricosus | reverse complement strand
ACCCTTTCTCGGTATGGGTCTTACAAGACCCACGCGATCTGAATGGGGATAAACAATACGAAAAGCCTCTACACAGTGTGTGGGTCTTGGGCGACCCGCGCAAATCGGGTCTGTGTAGTCAAGAAACGTCATCCGGTAAAAGTTAAAACCTAAACGTGAACTAATACACAGAAAGTCGGTGTCAGTGTCTCATATGGACAATGTTTAACCTTTGAAACCAGACAACTGGGTTTTTGAATGGTAAGGACTTTTCCCAGAATCAGACATTTGGGGGGGGGGGGGGGGGGGGTTCCCAAGGTCCAATATTTTATTCTCACCAGCTGTCAGGTCAGCCCGGAATCTTACATACAGTACGTCTAAAGAAGGGACGTGAAAGAATGAAGATTGACTTTAAACTTTAAGATACGAAAACCATGTTAACGTGAAAGATATCACTTAAAACGGAGAGTGGATAACTGGTGAAACGTATTTTAGCAGACTCTGCTGAAGACTTTTAATTTAGTAAAAGAACACTCTTTGCTAGAGGAAAAATCTTTTTCTGAAAAAACACTGCTTTTTAGAATCACAGCTCTCGTTAGAAGGAACTTTCTTTACAAGGAAAACTCCTGTTATAAGAGCACTTTGTTAGAAGAAACTTCTTAGAAGATTATTTCTTGTCAGCAGAAAATTTCTTAATGGGAGAAAATTCCTGTCAGAAGACCATTCCCCGTAAGAACATCCTTGTTGAAAGACGTTGTAGAACAATCTGTAAAACGAAAACTTATTAGAAGACCACTCCTTCTTCAAACATACCTGCTTATTAGAAGAACACTTAGAACAAAAGTCCTTCTTAAAGGACATTTCTTCTTGCAAGAATGTTCCTTACTGGAAAAGTTATCATTAACAAAAACTCCTTGTATTAAAAAACCCCCCGATAGAGAAACACTCGTTTGAAGAATAATCTTTGTTAGAAAATCACTTTGTCAAAAAAACACCCCTTGTTAGAACCACTTGAAGACAACAGAGATGTTAATGTCGGGCTGGAGATTTGTATTGGTAAAGGACTTAGGGCTTCTTGATAAGCTATATTTCCTCTCATGATGCAATCCTAGAGCAAACGTTACCCCTGCATACAAAAGGTAGGATTAGCATGATGGAACAAAGATGTCACCGCTGAACAACAATATCATATGTAGAGAGACATTTGATTTACAATTTCCAAACTCCTAAATTTAAAAAAGTCACTGTACACTCAAGTCATGGTAACGTGCTGACCAGGCCTCACAGCTCTCGCCATAGCATGTTTCACCGAGGATGGAATCTACAACTTTCTTTGCTTGAGCAGTTGCACAACCACTGAGCTAGGGTACGCAATTATTCACCTGACGAAGCACTGGGGGGAAGGGGGGGGGGGGGGGTCTTAAGAAACATACCAGACTGACTATAAAATGAACCGCAGCACAGTGAAGCTGGTCTGGCCCCAGGAATTTAAAACTGAAGGGCTGTAGACTCCCTGAAAGAGAGGCATGCTTACAAATTGCAATTACTTAGTGCTGGAACCCTACCATCAGGGCGTCAGCGCATTAAAACCCAAAAAAAACGGGCCCCGCTTATATTGAGTCCGCTCTAGTCAGACAGCACAGAGACAAAGAACGAATGAGAAGAATTGGAAGAATTAAACTGATTCTAGGCAAACACCCTCCGGAGACTTCAAGTGACACAATCCCCATACTATTCTCCAGCCTTCTTACTACCCCCTTCTTTATCCCAAGCAAAGGCGATTGAAGCATTTCTCTTTCATCCAGTTCTTCTGGCATGTCACAGACATATCTGACAGGATGGTGGCAGAGAGAGAGAGAGAGAGAGAGAGAAGAGAGAGGAGAGAGAGTAAGGGTAAGAATGTTAAGAGAAACAAATATGGGGAACTGGGTATTGTGTGAGAAGAATGGGTTTCTAATGATGGCTGTGTCTGATGTTGAGAAAGGATACTTCCGTACTTGATGATCTGTCTGAGTTAGACTTTGAAAAAGAGGATTGGTAAAGGGTATATTGACTAGAAGGGTGTGTGTATGTGTGTGTGTGTGTGTGTGTGTGGGGTGTGTGTGTGTGTGTGTGCGTGCCCCTGCGTGCGTGCGTGCGTGCGTGCGTGCGTGCGTGGCGTGCGTGCGTGCGTGCGTGCGTGCGTGCGTGCGTGCGTGGCGGCGTGCGTGGGGTGCGTGCGTGCGTGCGTGCGTGTGTGGTGTGTGTGTGTGTGTGTGTGTGTGTGTGTGTTGTGTGTGGTGTGGGGTGTGTGGTGTGTGCGTGTTTTCTGTGTGCGTAAGGAGAGAGAGAGAGGAGAGAGGAGAGAGAGAGAGAGAGAGAGAACTTCCAAAATCGTTTATACAGACAAAAGGTGATAGTGCGAGAGGACATGGCGGGCTTTTTTTCACAGAGAAAGCAGAGTGATGACAGTTAGTCTGGCGGCTGTGTTTCCGACAGATTCTTTTTACATGATCTGTAGAAACTCTAGAGACTGTTCCCA
>CM031595.1:19997948-20002948 GCA_018398815.1 Conus ventricosus | reverse complement strand
TACATTGCTGACACAGGAAATAGTGTGAATGATTATTTTCTAGTATCTGTACACCTTTTTGAGTTATTGTGTGACAAGTTGACTTTAAAGTATTGGAAAGATTTGAATCTGACCACTTACCTCTTCTGTTATGTATAAATAAACGAAGTGACAAGATGTGTTTCAACCGAAAATCATATGCTGAAGTGACCAGTTTATTGTTAAATATTGTTGGAACCAAGATTTGCTCAGCAATTCTCTTTCTCCATGAGTACAGAAGAGGTTCAGAAAAAGTTATCAGATAGTGAAGACTTGATACATGTCGATGTCAATGATGCAATAAATCAATTTAATATCGTTGTTAAAGAACAAGCTAAAATCATGGAGAAAAGAATACCAGCAAATAAAAAACATTACACAGAATAATTGGTATGACTATGAATGTAAAACGTCTAAACGCAAAATGTGTAGATTATTTAGAATATTTAGGAAAACGCTCGATAAAGAAGACAGGGTTCCATTTTGTATTGCAAGGCGTGAATACAAGAACTTAAATAAGAGAAAACAGAAGGAGTATAATGACCGATTGTTAAACGAATTGGTGAATTCAAATCCAAAGTCAACAACTCTTTTGGAAATCTTTTCATAAAATGTCAAGAAGAAGATCACAACCTTCCAACAACATTTCTATGTATGAATGGTATGAACATTTCAGAAATTTGCTGGAAAATGTGGATGATGAGAATGACAGTATGGAGGAAACTTTGATTGAAGAGAATGAAAGTGGAGTGTATATACATGACAGACCAATATCTAAGGAAGAGATACTGCTTGCCATAAGGAAATTGAAAATGGCAAATCTGCTGGGCCAGATGGTATGATTGGGGAATTTTTCAAGAATTCTAGTGAATATACTTTGAGCTTCTTAGTAAAGCTGTTTAATTTTCTGTTTGATTCTGGAATATATCCTGACAGCTGGAGAGAATCTGTGATTTTACCTTTATTTAAGAAGGGCAATGTCAATAACGTGAACAATTATAGGGGGATATCATTGAGTAATATTTGTAGTAAATTGTATAGTTCTGTTATCAATAGCAGATTGTGTGAGTGGGTGCATTGTAACAATATAACTGGTGAACATCAGGGTGGGTTCAAAAAAGGTTACTCAACAATTGACCATTTATTCACTTTACTAGCTGCGATTCAAAAACAGTTTGTAAGTAATCAAAAATTGTATGTTGCATTTGTGGATTTTGAAAAGGCCTTTGATTCTATCTCTCGTAAACTTTTATGGCCTATTTTGATGAAAAATGGAATTAAAGGTAAGTTATATCGATGTGTAAAGAGCATGTATATTGAAGTAAAAGCAAGAATAAGATCAGGAGCAAAACTCTCTGATTTGCTTATGTGTTCTTGAGGCGTTAAGCAGGGTGATGTTTGTAGCCCTATATTGTTCTCTTTATTCATAAATGAACTTGCATTTGAAATAATTGAAAAGGGTAAACATGGAGTAACTTTTGATGTTATAGAATTGTTTATTCTGCTTTTCGCCGATGACATTATATTACTGTCCACAACGGTAATTGGGCTCCAGCGACAACTAAATAGTTTGCATTCAGCAGCAAACAGACTGGAATTAAAAGTTAATATGAGTAAAACTAATATTATTGTATTTCGGAAGGGAGGGTACTTAGCGCAGACTGAGAGATGGACTTACGGGAATGAAAGAGTCGTTGTAGTTAATGCGTATAAATATCTTGGAATATACTTCACAACAAAACTTAGTTTCAATTTTGCATGTCAAGATATTGTAAACAGAGCAAAGAAAGCAGCAATAGCTATCCTTCACATTTTGTATAAATTAGATTGTAACTCATTTCGTGTTTTTTTCAAAGTTGTTTGACTCACAAGTACAGTCAATTTTGCAGTATGGAGCTGAGATCTGGGCTTTCGAATCAAGTGTAATTATAGAGAAAGTTCATTTATATACATTAAAGCGTTTCTTAAATGTTGACATCAAACTCCTAATGACATGGTTTATGGTGAACTAGGAAGGTATCCAATTTATCTAAACTCATATGTAAAATGCATTAAATATTGGTTGAAGCTGACCAGAATGGATGAAAATAGGATACCTTTTAAAGCATACAGAATGTTGTTGTTTCTAGATAATAATGGTAAGAAAACATGGGCTTCCAAGGTACGACAGTGTTTAAATTCTTATGGGTTTGGATTTGTTTGGGATAACCAGGGTGTTCAGGACGTATCTAGGTTTCTGAAATGTTTTAAAGAAAGGATTATTGACTGTAGATGGCAGGACTGGCATGAACATGTCAATCATAGCGATAGATTCATACAGTACAGACATTTCAAGACTACTCATGAGTTAGAACCATATATTACTATAAAAATGAATCGATATATTATGAGCACATTGGCTAAATTTAGATTTGGTGTCTCTGACATTGCCTGCCATCGTTTAAGATATTCCAACCCTGCCGAAGTCGAATTGATATGCCGTTTGTGTGGTTTTAGCAAGGGAAGATGAAGTTCATGTTTTGTTATGTTGCCCTGTACTACATAATCTCAGAACAAAACTTATCAGCCAAAGTATTTTACCGACCCATGTCATTTCAAGTTAGTATTACTGTTGTCGACAAGAAAAGAACATGTCCTCTCCAATTTGGCTGTATTGTATATGAAGCACAGAAAAGATTGCGTGCTGCTACCTAATATCTCATTTAATGATGCATTTGAATTATTCTCATGAGTTTCTTTACATTGTTTTTCTATGTGTACCTTAAATTGATTTATTGTGTTCGATTGTATGCCCCATCAGAATGGGGCCTTGGCCTTAAAACTGATTAAACATTCGTATTCGTATTCGTATTCGTATTCGTATTCGTATTCTCTCTCTCTCTCTCTCTCTCTCTCTCCTCTCTCTCTCTCTCTCTCTCTCTCTCTCTCTCTCAGAATAGAGACGAAAACTACTTCTCCCGTACCCATACACTAACACCTTCCTTCTCGTTCTTCTTCTTGTTTTCTTCTTCTTCTCCTCCTTCTCTCTCTCTCTCTCTCTCTCTCTCTCTCTCTCTCCTCTCTCTCTCTCTCTCTCTCTCTCTCTCTCTCTCTCTCTCTCTCCTCTCTCTCTCTCTCTCTCTCTCTCTCTCTCTCTCACCACAAAACGTACACTGTGACTTGAAATCCCCTATGTTGACGTAAAGAATAAAATAGGCATACTTTTGTGAAAGTCACAAACACATGACTGACCAAGGCCATCCACAAAAAAACCCTCCATCTGTTGGTCAGTAATTTTGTTGACCAATGTCCGAAAACTGTTAACACATGGTACACGAAGCAGTGATTAAGCCATCTCAGAAAGCCTTCTCTTCTGATTTGTAGACGAGGATTATTTTTCCTGGTGAGTTCTGATGCCAAGACATGAAATTGATATAAAGGAAATCGTTTCATTGTCTCATATAAACCCGTTGTTAACTTTCAGTCACAGTAGTCTTCTACAGGTATGAAGATCTTTCCACACTCGGTAAGTTATGATGAAGACATTGCTGGATATCTCAGCGTCTAACGCATTATTTTCACTTGTCGCCATGTCTACCCATGATCTTAATAGTCAGCACAATTTAAGGAATGACATGCAGAAAAAGAGCAGCTGAACCTAAATTCTAATGTATAGAAATACTGTATTAGAAAGAAAGATTGATTCCAGCATTGACTGATACTAGTGAGAAAGATATAGTAGACTCCACAAAGCATTTTCTTTAAGAAGAAGACTCTTGTAGAAAAAAGACCCTCTATATTAAAAGAACACCCTTTTTTTTAAAGACAGCTTGTTAGAAGAACACACCTTACTAAAATGTATTTCTTCTACACGAAAACTTCTTGTTAGGAAAACACTTATTTTCAGAAGATTATTTTTTGTTAGAAAAACGCTTAGTCGAAGACCAAATTTGGTAAGAAGAACATTTGTTAGAAGAACACTGCTTGTTTGAAAGACTTCTTTGTTAGAAGAGACTCTGCAAACTTCTTTTGAAAAAAAATATTCACTCTTTGTTTAATGGAACTCTTTGAGAGCAGAACACCTTTTATTAGAGCACCACTCTTCGCTAGAAGAACACTTCTTGTTAGAGGAACACGCCTTGGTCAAAGAATACTTCATATCAGAAGAAAACTTTGTGAAAAGAGTATTCTCTGTTAGTGTTAGAAACACTCTCTTCGAAGAATACATCTTGTTTGAAGAGAACTGTCATCGAAAGATCATTCATCAGAAGAATATCTATTGTTAAAGAACAATTTTGTCAGTAAACCATTTATTAGAAGACCATCTCTTGCAACAACAACAACAACAACAACAACAACAACAACAACAACAACAACAAAAGATCACCCCTTTAATTCTTAGTGATGACTGATGAGGATGAAAAAGATACGAAAGGCGCGCCAGAAATTCATATCGGTGTGGGACTGAGATTTCATATAGGGAATCACTCTGCATGCTCTTTCATGATGTAATTCTAGCATCACAACTCTTACAACGGTATGTTTCTTGTGGACTGAGCCTATGACTTTCTTATCAGACCATTTCATTCAACAGTGTTGTAGGGAATATAATTAGTCGTAAGCCAAAACACTGGGGGTCTGAAAAAATGCCAGACTGATTGTAAAATAACCATGGTATGGTGACAGTCGTCTGGCTCCAAGAATTAGTGTGAAGAACTATAGACTGCCAGGGAGGCTAGCATAAACATTACAGTAATCTTCTTATTGGAATTGTGTTGTTGGACGTCAGCAGATGAAACTGAAAATTAACATCGTTGTGTGGTAGTGAGACTGCTGCAGTCAGAACATAGGGAGACAAAGACAAAGAACGAAGAGGAAGAAGGAAAGAAGAACATACCTTGCGACAATCACGGAACGGACTTCATGACTAATTCTAGAGCAAACACTCGCCATGAGATACCCAGGTGACACAGACCCTCATAGCACATATTGCTAAATATCTT
>CM031595.1:19987948-19990448 GCA_018398815.1 Conus ventricosus | reverse complement strand
ATGAGAGAGAGGTGCTCGCTTTTACTGTCATCACAAAATGGCCCTACATACCTTCAGGAATCTTCACATTCTTGCTGAGGAGATAGAAGAGGTCGACTTTCGTTCGTGCCCCCACCCCCGACCTCCTCCCCAGTCATTTATTGATATCTGAAAGTTTTTGTTGTTATTGTTTTCACAAATGCATTGCAATGATATGAATGTGGACGGAAATACCTTGAGTTGTATCATGTTGAAGACAGAGCGGAGGATGCGCTGGTTTAGCAGTGGTGCGATATTGAAGTTGACCCAGACTTTCTTCAAATCTCCAACTCCCCAAATCAAGGGAAAATATTGCCGCGTTTGCTTCCCCGCGTTCATTACAGACGTGAACATCTTAAGCTCCACAGGCGTAGCAAACACGTTGGGCTCGCCTCGATCTGTTGAAATGGTCAAAACAGATCAACTTGTAAGTCAGATGTCGTCTACCATTACTACTACTACTGCTACTACTACTACTGTTGCTGCTGCTGCTGCTTCTTCTTCTTTTCCTTCTTCTCTCTCGCTCTCTCTCTCTCTCTCTCTCTCTCTCTCTCTCTCTCTCTCTCTCTCCCCTGAACTGCTCTTTGCTTCTTTTTTTTCTTTCTCACAGATCTATTCCTTAACGCTGTAACTCTTACCACATCAACGCCCAGAGACATACAGACATATACTCTTTAACTTACGTAAAATGGTGACCGACAGTGTTAAACCGGATACAACATGCGCTCTTAGATTTATGTAAAATGGTCACAGAAAGTATTAAATGGGTAGCCTTTCTTTCTTGTTCTAATCCCCCCTATTTTTCCTTAAACCAGTTCCTTTTTCTGCTTTTATTTCCTCCTCCTCCTCCTCCTCCTCCTCCTCCTCCTCCTCCTCCTCCTTTTCTTCCTTCTCCTCCTCCTTCCATCTTATCCTTCTTCTCCTCTTTCTCTTTCTCATTTCTCTTCCTTTCTTTTCTCCTCCTCTTCCTCTTTCTTCTTTTGCTCTGTGTTCTTTGATATTCTGTGCTAGGGTAATTAAATACAGCAGCCCTTTTAAGGTCGGATGGGCTATAAGCAACATAACCATCTAAGTACAGTTGACCTCACAAAATGAGGCAGGCAGGCTGACAGCGAGTTTGTATATGCATATCAGATGTTGACAGAAAATGTTAAACACGACAAACGGGACCTCGGCGTTTGTCAGTTTAAAATCGGAAAGTCATCAAACGTTAGAGAAACTAAACCAGCAAGCTGATTTACTCTGTCAACAAAATAGGCTCGCAGAAGCACACACGCACGTACGGTCAACTCAGTTCGAGAGAAATGGAGATGAAAACTATCCTCTCCCCATCCCAAACATTCTGTAACACTCGCTGCCTTGTCTAAACAGTCGTCAGTGATATACCAGTTCAAATACGTGGAGAGGGAGGGGGTGTGACTGGCCATTAGACTTGTTGCAGTTGTTGTTGTCGTTGTTGTTGTTGTTGTTGCTGTTGTTGCTGTTGTTGATGTTGTTGTTGTTGTTGTTGTTGTTGTTCTTCTTCTTCTTCTTCTTCTTCTTCTTCTTCTTCTTCTTCTTCTTCTTCTTCTACTACTACTACTACTACTTCTTCTTCTTCTTCTTCTTCTTCTTCTTCTTCTTCTTCTTCTTCTTCTTCTCTTTCTTCTTCCCCCTCTCCTCTCTCTCTCTCTCTCTCTCTCTCTCTCTCTCTCTCTCTCTCTCTCTCTCTCTCTCGCTTGCTCGCTCGCTCGCTCTCTCTGTCTCTCTCTCTCTCTGTCTCTCTCTCTCCATTCGTTAAATCTTTATCTTTTAGGAGTGTGTGTGCGTACGCCAGTGCGAACAGATGCGACCAGACCTTTGGGTGAAATAAATCTGCCTGTGTATAAAAAGGGTGATCCTGATTGTTCTGACAATTACAGGGGTATTTCCTTGCTAGATATTGGAGGCAAGTTGTACAGTTATATCCTTAATAAAAGACTTACTGAATGGGTCGAAGATAATGATTTAAATGATTTATCTCAAGCTGGTTTTAGACGAAATCGTAGTACAATTGATCACATTTTTACCCTTTTGGCACTAATTTAAAAAGCAGTTACTCAATCGGAGCAAGCTATACGTTGCCTTTATTGATTTCAAAAAGGCATTTGACTTAGTTAACAGGCAGTACCTTTGGATGATATTAAAGAAGAAAGGAATCAGAGGTAAAATGTACAAAGCTGTCAAAGCCATGTATGAAACTGTCAAAGCTAGTGTAAAAGTGAACAACCAGTGCACTGAACCATTCTTCTGTCCCCGTGGCCTGAGACAAGGAGACAACTGCAGTCCAGTTTTATTCTCGCTATTTATTAATGAACTTGCAATTGATGTAACCCGTAATGGTAAACACGGTGTAAAGCTATCCCCAGATTTTATGGAAATTTTGATACTACTTTTTGCTGATGATGTTCTGTTACTATCTTTCTCGTTATTGGTCTGCAACGACAGCTGAATATTTTGAGGG
>CM031595.1:19975448-19982948 GCA_018398815.1 Conus ventricosus | reverse complement strand
GCTGCAGCAGTTGTCTCCCCCTCTGATGGTCAGGGGTATGCTTCTGGGTTGGGACAACATTCTTTCAACCAGACTGTCTGTCCAGCACTTTCCTTGTCAGCCCAGTTCTCTCTTCCTCTGCACCGTTTCATGGAAGATGGTCTTGGAGAGGCAGCTGGATCCTGTTACATGTCCATTCTTTGAGGAGTCTGAAGTGTTCCAGATGTTCCATCACTGCAGAGAACGGACTGGATGGAACTGGTCTCAATCTATGGAAAACCCATTATGCAGAATGAAATTTATGCAAGAAAGCGACACCCACCAAAAAAAAACCGGATTATGCAAATCATTTGGCTCCTAGCAGAAAAAAAGTGTTGAAAGATTTTTCTTACTTGTATTATTTTCTCAGCGATTTCGTTTTTACGTACATTTTTGAGGATCTTGTATGCATGAGGTCACTGAAACGTAATTATGTAGATATACGCTTCTTCTTCTTGCTTTCCTTCTTTCTTTCTATCTTTCTTTCTTTTTCTTTTTTTTTTTTTTCTTTTACGCCTTTTTTTCGTCTTTCCGTCTCCTCCTCGTCCTCTAGTCTTATTCTTTTTCATATATTTCTTCTTCCTTTTTTTCTTCTTTCTTTTTCTTCTCTTTCTTGTTCTTCTTCTTCTTCTTCTTCTTTTTCTTGTTCATCTTTTTTCTTCTTCTTTCTTGTTCTTCTTGTTCTTGTTCTTGTTCTTGTTCTTTTCTTCTTTTTCTTCTTTTTCTTCTTCTTCCTCTTGTGCCTCTTCCCCTCCTCCTCCTCCTCCTCCCTCCTCCTCCTCCTTCTTCTTCTTCTTCTTCTTCTTCTTCTTCTTCTTTCTTCTTCTTCTTCTTCTTCTTCTTCTTCTTCTTCTTCTCCCTCTTTTCCCGTCCTAAGGAAGCAAGCGAGTCTAGTCGTCTTTGGAAAGGATCTCCTGGTTTTATTGCGGTTAGAAAGGAAGGACAGAAAAGGCTTTTTCAATCGTAAGTTAACGGCCCCATTGGCTCCGTCCACCATACCCCCTTTTTGAGTCAGCTAGAAATCCAAGGGAAAGCAGAAGAGAGGAACCAGTCACCATGAAAAGTAAACAAGATGCAAAACATATAAACGTACTCCCAGTTTATCTTGAATACGCGTGATATATTCCATAAAGAGAAAAAAATCGTTTGGGGCCGTTATAGCCGTAAGTAACGGCTATTGCGGTAACATAAAAACATCGGCCATTATCTGTGACCCATAATGAAGATACCTACAAATTTTCAGAGAGATCGGCTGAGTATTTTCTAAGATTTTCCATAAAGAAGAAAACCGTTACGGGCAGTTATAGCTACTAGTAACGGCTAGAACGGCAAACTTAAACATTGGGCATAATCCGTGACCCATAATGAACATACCTACAAGTTTTCAGAAAGATCGGTCAAGTACTTTCTGAGATATTCCATAAAGAAGAAAAACCGTTATGGGCCGTTATAGCCGTTAGTAACGGCTACAACGGTGCAATAAAACATCGGACATCATCCGTGACCCATAATGAACATACCAACAAATTTTCAGAAAGATCGGCTCAGAAGTTTTGTCTGGAGCGAGTGGAACGCATTTTGACCACGGACAGACAGACAGACAGACACACACACACACACACACACACACACACACACACACACACACACACACACACACACACACACACACACACACACACACAGCATTTTTTTGTTCCCATTGTAAAGTACTCCCTGTTCTATCAGGACTGGGAGTACAAAAGAGAAGATTGGCGAAAAGAAAGTGAAGGTATAGATTCCTTTTGAAAACCACGCAGCATGCAGGAAGCTCAGTCCTAGCTTCAAGAAGGCCTCTAATGGTCAAACCAGCAGGCTGTCACCGCAAAACGTCTACCGAGTATCAGCCCTGTGGTGACGGTGCAATACTTCAGTTTCTTCAAACCAGCGAGAAATCAGAAAGTCACGTATACGTGTTCCAGTTGGAACCGTTTCCATGGAGTGGTAATCACACTTTACAGGCCGAAAGTCTGCTTCAGTCACGACAACAAAAAAACTCTAACACTGTGCTGTTGACGCGTCTGGGGAAGAGGGGGAAAAGGGTTGGAAAAGAGGGTGGTAGGCGGGGGGGAGCTTTAACTGTGGTTTGGAGCGTAATGGAGGATACTAGGGGAAGGGGACAGGACTTGGAAGAGGTGGTGGAGGGGCGGGGAGGGGAGGGGGGGGGGTCTCTGCATCTGTGAGCTGCAACTGCCACATGCGTTCGTTTTTACGAGTTCAATTTTACGACAATTGACCTTTTTTTTGTCCCGCTGTTTAGGCAGTTCCTTTCCGTTTCCCGAGAAGGTCCGTGCTGGATATGTTCACGCTTTTGTGGGACTTATTGGAGTCTCGTGTGTGTGTGTGTGTGTGTGTGTGTGTGTGTGTGTGTGTGTGTGTGTGTGTGTGTGTGTGTGGTGCGTGCGTGCGTGCGTGCGTGCGTGCGTGCGTGCGCGCGCGTGCGTGCGTGCGTGCGTGCGTGCGTGCGTGCGTGCGCGCGCGTCCGTACGCGCGTTAGTGCGTGTGTGTTGCATGAGTGCGTGCGTGCGTGTGTGTATGTGTGTGTGTGTGTGTGTGTGTGTGTGTGTGTGTGTGTGTGTGTGTGTGTGTGTGTGTGTGTGTGTGTGTGTGTGTGCATGTGTGCGTGAGAGAGAGGGAGAGAGTTGTTGTTTTTGTTATTGTTGTTGTTGTTTTTGTTGTTGTTGTTGTTGTTGTTGTTGTTGTTGTTGTTGTTGTTGTTGTTGTTGTTGTTGTTGTTATGTGGAGGGAGGAAGTCCAGAACTGGTCGATCTGCAGACTGTTGACAGGAGAAGTATCACTGGGTGGGATGGAGACATAGCACAATTACAGCTGTCTTTGGAACTATGAGTTGTATGCGGACAACAGTAACGTTGTCTTCGCTGACCTTGGAAACATTTGTGGTCTCAATCACTCATTGGTAATGATGGATCTCAGGTAAGTAAACCGTTGACCAGTTTCTTACTTTTATCGGTAGACATTTGTGTCCGCATTGATGATGGCATTTTGGCTGACCATCTTCAAACGGTCGGATGTACTGCTTAAAGGTTCAGCATACTTGTTTATTGATGAAGTGATCGGTTTATCACTTCCACGGCTTGATTGTTCCTTCCAGATCCATGGTGACGGTCAATGTTTCGCATGCATACAGGAAGATGGAATTTTTTTTTTTTTTTTTTTTTTGGCTGTCCCAACCTCTGCGCCACCTCAGAGGCAGTGCACCCACGCCGCTCATTCCGACACCCCGTCCACAGCCACAGCCCGGTCGGCCCCGCCGCAGCCCCGGCACCGGCAATCCACAGGGAGCAGTCAATGTCAAGTCGTCAAGAGGCAACCCACCGGAGGAGACACTGCACTGCTGCCAAGTCACTTCGGTGGTAGGCAGATGGACTTTTGCAGTGCAGGCAGGAGGCTGATCTTGTGTTCCATTGTCCTTCCATACAGATTAAAGTCTGGACAATGCTGACCTTGATCTTGTGTTCCATTGTCCTTCCATACAGATTAAAGTCTGGACAATGCTGACCTTGTCTTTTGCCTCCCATGAAAGGATTTTTGGTCTGAATCCCTCATTGATAATAATGGATCTCGGTAAATATGCTGTTAAACAGTTTCTAACTTTTGTCCATGGACGTTTATATCAGCATTGATGCTGGCATTGTGGCTGACCATCACCTTGGTCTTCTCGGCGCTAGTTTCCATGTTATTTCTCGCTGTTTCATTCTTACAGGTAACAAGCTTTGCGATCTCTTGTTCACTGTCAGCCAGCCCATCGATGTCATCTACAAGCAGAAGGTTCATAATGCTTTTTCTTCAAATGCTGACTGTCCCAGCATCATCTTCATATGCATCAGTCATAATACGTTCCAGATATATCAAGAAAAGTGTGGGAGATGCAAGGCAACCTTGATGAACTCCAAGTGAAGCATGGAATTACTCTAGAACACCATACATACATTGTAAGAAAATACACTGGGGAAAGGGCAGATCTATATATCTCCACGCACGAGCTCTGCAATATGATTTAACCAATTTGTTCTTGGGACATATTCCATCTTTTCATCCCCTCATCAAGATTTGTTACAATCAGTGTTGTAGTTTTTGTGTAAGTTCACAAAGAGACCGACAAACCAACGGGTGATGATGAAAGCAACTTCCTTGATATCGGGACTTGGCCCCAAAAGTTGGGTTTCCCCTGTTACATTCAAAGCTGCATGCAACATGTGCCCTGAAAAAATCCATCCCTTGATGGAGATTGTGTCTGACTCTGAAACTGTCCGATTGCAGTGCGAACATAACTGACATTGTCCACATTTGTCTGTCGTCTCCTTGCCACGTCATTCCAACATCCTTAAGCCTGGCCATGGCGTGGGACATCAAGGAGTCCACAACTCCTGCACATTCCCACATTCATTGCAGTCGCTTGGCCTGGTCGACTTTCTTTCATCCCCATGTACATGTCACATTCCTTTTCACTCTGGCATTTTTTTTTCTCCCACAGAGATAGAACGTTTCCCTCTCTCCACGCTTTACAATTTGACCCTGACAGTAAGTCTAGCCAGTATAAGAGGTGACGATATTAAAGTATTGGACGATATCTAGTTTCCCCGACCTTTCTATTGGCACCCCCTGCTGCAATCTAAACAGTGGGTGGAACTGGGGTGCACATTACCGACGAAACTGAATTTCACTCTGCAAAATTGGTCGTGATGTTAGAACGACACGGTGTCCCCGTGGTTTATTTTTCTTTGCATGTTCATGCCAACGACGACTATCCCCAAATCTTACCCCACATTTTGAATCACTGTGGAGAGATCTTAGGCCGATCCTCTTTTCACTGACAGGGATAGTCATGGGGAGTGGCGGAAAAATGAAGCAAAGATCGATTGCATTGAGTCTGTGTACAATTTCTTCCATTAGACTCCCCCCTCTGAGTCATCATTAGTTTTCCCCACCATCTCTCTCTCTCTCTCTCTCTCTCTCTCTCTCTCTCTCTCTCTCTCTCTCTCTCTCTCTCTCTCTCTCTCTCTCTCTCTCTCTCTCTCTCTCTCTGCGCCTAAAATCTCAATCCGTGATCGCATAAAGTTTTTCTCTGTGCCTAAAATCTCAATCTGTGATCGTATAAAGTTTTTCTCTGTGCCTAAAATCTCAATCCCTGATCGTATAAAGTTTTTCTTTGTGCCTAAAATCTCAATCCTTGATCGTATAAAGTTTTTCTCTGTGCCTAAAATCTCAATCCTTGATCGTATAAAGTTTTTCTGAGTTCTGCGTGTTCTCTCTCTCTCTCTCTCTCTCTCTCTCTCTCTCTCTCTCTCTCTCTCTCTCTCTCTCTCTCTCTCTCTCTCTCTCTCTCTCTCTCTCTCTCTCTCTCTCATGTTGTGACGTTTTAAAAAATTACATATTCATTTTGAGTGAAGAAAAGGCACGACATTATTTTCTTTTCTTCTACATGGCTTCGAGCTTCATCATTAACATTTACGTAATCCGTTGCAATTTATGCTTCTTTGCATCATAAACTTTCTTTTTCGGCGCTGCAAATATTCATGTATACCCCTTGTCATAAAGGCTATGTAGGCCATTGTCAATAAAAACGTATCTGAAGCGTCTCTCTCTCTCTCTCTCTCTCTCTCTCTCTCTCTCTCCTCTCTCTCTCTCTCTCTCTCTCTCTCTCTCTCTTAGTTGTCTGTCTGTCTTTCTGTCTGTACCTCTGTAGGTTTGCTTTCTTTGCACGCCTTAAATGTTTATTTTGTCATGAAAGGCTCGCCACGTAACAAGATGAAGCAAAACACCAAAAAACAAGCGTCGGGAAACGAGACAACAGCCTGACACATAAGACCCCCCTACTGTCATGTGACAGTGTTAAATGTGAACAGGAACTGCTCCTGCTTCATCCTGGTCATCACTGAAGAATCGGTGCTGCCCACAGTGTGAGCTGCCGAGTACAGTCTCTGGAGTCCACCAGGTCAGTTGGGAAACTGCAATGATGAACGCTAAACCAGCAGTGTCTGCCTCTGCCTCTGACGGTTGTAGACACGTGCCTGGCTTTAGCGCCGCCCTTTCCCTGATCCACCCAACGATAGCATTTGTCCATCTCTGTTTTTTTTTTTTGTTGGCTCTGTCTCCATCATCCCTGGATTGTTTCATAGATAATGCTTTCGGAAATGCCATTGGCTCCTGTCATATGTCAACGCAGACGACGTCTGGAATGATTGCAGATGTTCTGTTACTGCAAAACACTGATTTTTGCTATTTGTGTTTTATAGTAGCCTTAACCATGCAAAATGAAAAGTACACACAAAAAAGCACCAGCATAAAAAGGATGAAGCAAGAAATAGCCTGCAGCTTTTTCACCCTATTATTGTTTTCTTTTCTTTTTTTGCAAATGTGTTTAAATGACATTATATGCATGAATTCAGTGAGACGTGGTTATTAGAAATATTTTTCTTCTTCTTGTTTCATCATTTGAAATATTTTTCTTCATCTTGTTTTCAATCCTTTTTCCTCCTCCTCCTCCTCCTCCTCCTCCTCTTCCTCCTCCTCCTCCTCCTCCTCCTCCTCCTCCTCCTCCTCCTCCTCCATCTTCTTCTTCTTCTTCTTCTTCTTCTTCTTCTTCTTCTTCTTCTTCTTCTTCTTCTTCTTCTTCTTCTCTCTGTCTCTCTCCCTCTCTCGCTCTCATACCAAAATGTGTTGATGCTCTGGTGGTGAAGGGCAGAAGAGCTTGCATTGAATGTGTGAAACATATTGGCAGATTGCATGATATTTCAAAATCTTGTTTTTTCAAAATATTTGACACTCAGGTACAACCTGTATTACTGTATGCAGCTGAAATGTGGGGTATGAATAGATTAGACAACATTGAAAAGGTTCACAGTTATGCATGTAAACGATTTTTAAGAGTCCCATTAAAAGTACCAAATAAGTTTGTTCTTGGGGAAACAGGAAGGTACCCATTATATGTGAATAGTTATTCAGATGTATTAAATATTGGCTTAGAATTCTAAAGATGGACACGACTAGAATCCCAAGGATGGCATATGCAATGCTTTGGAAATTAGATGAAAGGGGCAAAGTTTGTTGGGCAAGTCAGATCAGAAACATTATGTTCAGAATGGGGTTTGGGCATGCATGGATAAATCAAGGTGTAGGATGTGAAAAGGCTTTTCTCTCTCTATTCAAACAAAGACTGAAAGATAATTATCTACAAGAATGGGAGGAATCTATTATGAATAAAGATATATACAGAAATTATCGGCTTTTTAAAACAACCCTACAAAGCGAACCTTATTTCCAGTTTTTAGATATCAGATGCTTCCGTGACGGACTTGTGAAATTAAGACTGGGGGTACTACCAATAAATGGTTCTTCATTTAGGAGAATATTTTGTGAAAACCTAAACTTTGCTTGTTCAACATGTAAAGTAATTGAAGATGAAAATCATTTTGTACATTA
>CM031595.1:19940448-19972948 GCA_018398815.1 Conus ventricosus | reverse complement strand
TGTGTGTGTGTGTGTGTGTGTGTGTGTGTGTGTGTGTGTGTGTGTGTGTGTGTGTGTGTGTGTTGCCTTTTTTTCCTAATCCTTTTTTTAACACACCCATCACAGTTTTTCTTTTTGTTGTCCTTGATGATGATGATGATGATGATGATGATGATGATGATGATGATGATGATGATGATGATGTTTGACGATGTTGATTTGTTCTTTCTCTTCTTCTCTCTCTTTGTTTTTCCTCGTGGTGTTCGTTGTTTTCATTGTTATTGTACCGCATCTCCTTTCCCTCTTCAGCCTTTTCCCTCTTCATTTTCCTCCCCTTATTTTCGGTGTGGTTTTCAAGGTGTCGATGAATTCAGGCAAGTCAATCTACGTTGCACCTCATTTGCTAAGACACGAAGCAACAGTGTGCAGGACTGACATCTGAATGAATAAAGAAGAGAATAAATCGAATATGGAACAGTGTTTTGTTTTCAAACGCTCTCATGGACAAGATTTTGTAACGCTTGACTTATGTATTAAGTTTCATGAGCTGATGAGAAGATAAGTGGTTTCTTGTTCTCCGTTTTTACTGTCCTAAATGTTAGTTGTTTTCGCCTGAAGAAGACCCAAGAGGTCAAAATGCATTGTGTCTTGTCTTGTTCTTTCTTTGTCTGTGTCCTTGGCGATAACTGACCCCCTCTCATTCTAAATTATGTACTAGCTCATCGCGCTGGTCGGACCAAACCTGCTTGGCTAAGCTAGCCTAGCAACGTCTGAATCCTCCCGACAAAGGTTGCTGGTTGTTTCTCTGTTTTTGCACTCAATTACATTCATAGAAATATACATACAAATGCGCGTCGGTACTCTTGCAGACAGTCAAGCATGTTGATAGCCTTGGAGTCTCTCTGTGGCACTGAAAGCAACTTTGAATTTAACGACAAAAAGAAAGGAGAACGTTAAAAAAAATACTGTCCTTGTGAACACCAGTACAGAAAACTTTCTCCACTGACCCTTGAATTGTAGTCTTCCCTCTTGCCAGGTGACAGAGGCAGTGGGGAAGAATGGATAGGAGTGCTTTCTCCTATCACAGTCACAGAATGGACGCACATGCCTTGGGGAGTCTGGAACATATTCCTGAGGGGAGGCTAGAAGTTGACTTGTATTTGTGCGCGACAGAAATGTAATGGTGCCATCACTGATTTCACAGCTCATCAGGATCTTGGGTCAATGCCATGATGAAAGTTCCTTCAGCTGTTTCTACCTCTGTCAACTGTGGGCAAGTGTCTGAACTGCATGAAACCTCTTCTTGTCCAAAAGTCGAACACCATACAAACAGGTGTTTCTAACAACCACAGTCGGTAGATTCATGAATGGTGTGCATTTCAGCACAGTTGTGAAGGTGTTTCCTATCATATGGAGCGAAACACTCATCTACACTTATCTCCTCCTTATTAGTGAGCAATCAGCGATGAGCGACTGTGTCCAATACATAATTTCTGTCTGGAATTTTTCTTAATTAGTATAGGTTGCTTACCTGTGTGGCTAATTTATTCACATTTGTCTGTCTGTCTGCGTATGTGACCCTGTGTCTATGTGCGTGTATGAGTGTGTACGGGTTCATGTGTGTGTGCGTGTGTGTGCGTTTTGTGTGTGTGTGTGTGTGTGTGTGTGTGTGTGTGTGTGTGTGTGTGTGTGTGTGTGTGTGTGTGTGTGTGTGTGTGTTGTGTGTGTGTGTGTGTGTGTGTGTGTGTGTGTGTGTGTGTGTGTGTGTGTGTGTGTGTGTGTGTCCATGCGTGCGTGCGTGCATGCTTGCGTGCATGCGTGCGTGCGTGCGTGCGTGCGTGTGGGGTGTGTGCGTGCGTGCGTGTGTGCGTGCGTGCGTTGTGTGTGTGTGTGTGTGTGTGTGGTGTGTTGTGTGTGTGTGTGTGTGTGTGTGTGTGTGTGTGTGTGTGTGTTTTTTTGATTGATTTAATTTAGAGTCTCTTCACAACAGTGGTGATATTAGACTAAAAAAAAATAAATAATAAAATAAAATAAAATAAAAATAAAAAGGTGTATGTGTGTAAGTGCTTATAGTGAGTGTGTGTGTTGTGTGTTGTGGTGTGTGGTGTGTGTGTGTGTGTGTGTGTGTGTGTGTGTGTGTGTGTGTGTGTGTGTGTGTGTGTGTGTGTGTGTGTGTGTGTGTGTTTGCGAGTGCGTGCATGCACGCATGCATGCGCGCGCCCGTGTGAGTGTGAGCGATTATATGTGTGTGTGTGTGTGTGTGTGTGTGGGGTGTGTGTGTGTGTGTGTGTGTGTGTGTGTGTGTGTGTGTGTGTGTGTGTATGTGTGTGTATGTGTGTGTGTGTGTGTGTGTGTGTGTGTGTGTGTGTGTGTGTGTGTGTGTGTGTGTGTGTGTGTGTGTGTGTGTGTGTGTGTGTGAGTGTGTGTGTGTGCGTGCGTGAGTGCGCGCGCACGCGCGCACGGACACAAATGCATGAAAGTTTGCCTATAACGACCAAACAATAATTTTAAACTGATAAATCAATTACAATAAATGAATGTAACAAACTCGATATAGCCTTTGCTATATCAAACATTTTGGGGCTGTAAAGAATTTCTTGTAAAGCCCCTAAGGAACCAATGTCTATCCTTTGGATATTATATAAAGATGTTAGAATTGGACATTCAAAAGAATATGTTGAATAGATAATGGGAGACCACAAGCGCAATCTACATCCTTAGAAAATTTGGTTTTCCACGAGTTTAAACGCATCTTATAAATTATACTGGACAATGATCTTGACATAATAACACTTTCGTTTTTGCAGGAAGTTTTTCATTGTTCATACAATTTTCTAATAGAGAAATGATTTCATGTTTATCCAGTTTTAATCTACTTTCTCGATTTTTTCTAAGAGCACCCTCTTTTGCTAATTTATCAGCTATTTCATTTCCATAGATACCACAATGAGATGGGATCCAGCAAACTCTACAAAAGTTCCTTTCGCCATAACGGAATGTATCATAAATTTTATATCAAAAATTAAGTCTTTCCTTACATTTGCATCCCAATTTCGTAAGCTATAAAGAAACAGATTTTGAGTCAACACAGATTAGAATGCTGTAAATTGCCACATCAAGATCAGATATCCAAGATAAGGCCATAAGGATTGCATATAGTTCAGCAGTGAAAACTGAAAAGTTCTTTCCTAAACAAAATGATTTCTTTGCTTTTAAATCGGGAATTACAAATCCAGCTCCTGTATAAGATTCTAAAACTGAACCATCCGTGTAGATTTTAAGATGATGTGGATATGTGTTTTCAAGATGTTCTTTTGCTTCTACTGATATCAAATTAATATTGTCTTCTTTTTTTAGAGTAGTATAATCTACATCAAAATTTGGAGAGATATGCTCCCATTGAGGAACTGTGGGCATAGTTGGAGGTTTTGAAATGGATGCAATATCAATGTCACATTTTTAAATAAATCATCAGTATAATTTCGAATGGGCTGCAGGTAAGAATATTCTGTGCCCTTTTAGGAAAATCCGATTTGGAATCAAGAAAGATTTCATTTGTTACAGAATTTGATATAGAAAGACTTATGGTTACATATTTGGCTGTTGCTAGTTTGCGTTGATCATCAAGTGACAAGAGATTAGCTTCTTTATACGTTTTAAAAGTATTAGAATGTACTGGAACACCAAGGGCTATTTAATAGCTTTACTGTCTAAACTTTGTAACCGCTTAAGTAATGTTTGAGAAGCTGAAAAATATACTTCCTGTCCGTAAGTCAATTTTGAACGAACCAGACTAATAGAAAGATGTACAAGAGTTTGGGAATCTTGACCCCACGATTGTGCACTGATTATTTTAGTAAAGATAGCCTTTGTCTGGCATTGTTTATAAGATATTCAATATGGAATCTCCAGTTTAATTGGGAGTGAAATGAACACCTAAAAATTTAACATTATTGGAATATTGAAGAGTTTTATTTTCTAGCACAAGTTGAGGCAAAACTTTTGGATTTTTACCATTGTTGAATAACATTAATTGTGTCTTTTCTCCTGATAGTTCTAGTCCATTTTCGTTCATATATTTATTCAGTTTGTCAATTTCAATTTGATATAATTTTTGTATATATAATATGGTTCTCTTATTTGTCTGTTTTTTGATGTTTGTATTCATCCACATTGCAATATCATCGGCATATTGCACTACATGCATACTTTTAGACAGTATTTTAGGAAGATCGTGAATGAGAATTGTAAATAGAATAGGTGCAATAATGGAGCCTTGAGGGATGCAATGTCAATATCTTTAAACGAAGAGTAACATTTACCAACCCTAGTACAAACTGATCTCTCAGATAAGAAAGATTTTATGAACTGATACATTGCGCCATTAATCCCAATATTTTTCAACTTATAAAGTAAACGGAATGCCAGACACTATCGTATGCTTTTCTAATGTCAAAGAAAGTAGCAAGAGTACTTTTTCTACGAGCAAATTGTTTTTTAACATGACTTGCAAGTTTACAAGGTGATCGATTGTACTTCTACCTTTTCTGAAACCTGCTTGATTGTTGGGAATTATGTCATTCTTTTCACAATAATGTAAAATGCGTTTTTCAACTATTTTTTCTAGTATTTTTCCAACTTGAGATGTTAATGCTATTGGTCGATAACTATCAATTGCAGACCTAGGTTTACCTTGTTTTGGAACTGGTATTACCACTATCCTCTTCCAGAAAGTAGGAAGAGTTCCATTTAACCAACATTTTTGGTAAAACAGTGAAGTAATTGCTTCCAGCACAAAGGTAAGTGGCATAACAATTGATACGAAATTCCATCTAATCCAACAGCTGTCTTATTCGAGGAGAATGAAATTAGTGCTTCTTTAAATTCTTCAAATGTTATAGATGCATTTAAGTAATGGTTTGGATCCGGTGTGGGATCACAATAAGTATCCTTTTTCTCCTCTAGTTCTCTGTAACTTTTGGTATCTGTAAGTAGTCTAGTTGATGAGTTATTTTTTGAAAAAGCTTGTACAAATGCTTCAGCTTTCTCTGATGATGTTGGAATATTATTTTTTTCTAATTTAATAGGATATGAAGGTAGATAATACTTGTTTTTTAATTCCTTTACCCTTTTCCATACTCTGTGCATGTCCTTTGATGAAGATATTTCTGAATGACAAAAATGATTGAAATAGAGACGTTTTGCTTTTGCGACAATCCTGTTACTGTGGCTTTTGCACGTTTCATTTCAATAAAGTTTTCATCAGTTCTGTCTTTGAGCCACGTTTTGTATGTTTTCTTTTATTAGATACGGCTTCTGCACATTCTTCATTCCACCAACTATTTCCTCGATATTTTTTATCTATAGAAGATTTGCACTTCGGCATTGATTTCTCAGCTGCAGATATAATAGCTTTTCTAAAGTTGTTATAAAACACTTCAATATCTTCGTGTTCAATAATGCTGCGATCTATATATAGAAGGGTTGACTCATATAAACTCCAGTCTGCATTTTTATATAAAAATTTTGGTATTTTATCTTCAGCTTCTGCTTCTTCATCAACTATTTGCTCATTTATTTTCACAACAATAGGAAATGATCACTCCCTAATGAATCATCTTCTGTTGTCCAAGTAGCATTGATGGCCAAATCAGGAGAAATTAATGTCAAATCGATGGAGGTTGGTCTATGCGTTGATATATCAGGCACTCTTGTTATGCTACCGTCATTCATTAATACTAAATTAGAATCAACAATATTTTCTACAAATCGATTGCAAGATATAACAAAGCAATCAGGTTCCCAGAATGGAGAATGCGCATTGAAATCACCCAAAATTATCCATTTCTTATTTTCATTAGGAAGATGTTTTATCCAATCGGTGTTGTCAGCATTTGGTCCATTTGGATAGTAAACAGAAAGTAATGTTTATACTGAAATCTTTGTTCACCTTTAACGATATGGAAGTAACAAAAAAATTTTCAATGACATTATTTGAATGATTGAATAACTTTAGAGGACTGTAATTCAAGTCTGATCTGACATAAATTGCAGTTTGAACACGTTTAGTTGACACACTGCAGTCATATAAAGGTGGATAATAAAAACCACGAAATTTAGGTAACTTAAAAGGTTCAGCATTTAAGGATTGTAAGGCCAGAATGCAATAGTTATTAGAATAGATGTGTGTGTGTGTGTGTTGTGTGTGTGTGTGTGTGTGTGTGTGTGTGTGTGTGTGTGTGTGTGGTGTGTCCATGCGTGCGTGCGTGCATGCTTGCGTGCATGCGTGCATGCGTGCGTGCGTGCGTGCGTGCGTGCGTGCGTGCGTGTGCGTGCGTGCGTGCGTGCGTGTGTGTGTTTTGTGTGTGTGTGTGTGTGTGGGTGGGTGTGGGTGTGCGCGCGCGCGCGTGTACGTGCGCGCATGTTTCCTTTTGACGCTTGGAGATTTTCTTCCAGGTGTTTTTATGCCAAATACTTCATAAAAAATGAAGTGCTAGACAGACATCATAAGTGTATATCTGTGCAAAGATCAGAGCACACCGAGCCCCGTACGAGTTGGAAGCCAGTTAAATGGAAGCGTAGTGGAGAGACCAAAATTAATGGCCTGACAGAAATCTGCATAGCTCCACTCCCACACGACACCCCACCTACCATCCACACACTCTTGTTGATGCAGGCCTACTCCCCTGCAACACTCAACTTTCTGTCCAGGCGCGCTGAGAGAAAAAAAGAAGACTCTGTCTTGATTATCTTCATTGTTATTTTCATGTTTTTCCCCAATTATTTTTAAACATAAAATGCACTAGTAGTGCATGGGTTGTCAGATTCTTTGTTCGTATCACAGTAGTTGCTGACTCTCTTTGAAAGGTGAGCCATACTCCGGCTGAAAAAATATTTAGAGTATGTCTTCAATTGCGCTTGTTAAACTGTATCATCAGATCTTATTTTACATGACATGTTAGCAGCTCATACCCAGGCAGAAAGAAAATTAGGAATCAAAAACATCACATGTAGAATGGAACTTTCATTCTATCCAACACACACCAGTTTCAGTTTCATCAAGGAGGCGTCACTGCGCGCGGACCTGTCCATATACGCTACACCACATCCGCTGAGTTTTGAGAGCACACTACGCATGATTTGAAGCTGATGGATAAATGAATTAACAACAAAGATGAGACAATTGAAGAAGAGGGTCTCGTGGCTACGACTCAGCGGAAGTCTGACCTACGCATTAGCCCAACGCGCGAGTCAGACCTTGAGTGCCTGCCTACCAATTTTTTCTATTTTTGTGTGTGCGTGTGTAGTGGATGTACACGTGTGTGTAACACTGACATACACCGTGATATGACCAAAGAATGTGCATGCCAACAAGGGCCTCTTGTTTACCATGATCGACCATTGGCACGTGCGGCATGGCCCACCAATATGACCCCTATGACCCTTCCAACTCTGCCAGCGCCAAATGTGCACACACTTTAAAGGTATTACAGAGAACTTTGAACAGGACACACTGGGTCTTTCTTTTTTCCTTTACATTCATTCTCCTTTTTGTTAATATTGCCCGTCTTCTCTTCCCTTTTGCATCTCAAGATGAGTTGTTTGAATTCGGACTATCTCATAAAAAAAAACCTGGCGTTTAACAAACAGCAAAACCATACATTGTGAAACGATATGTACAGGATAATAAACAAAACTGAACCAGGACTCAGTGTCTGTTAGTTTAAAAACGGAAAGTCAGCAAGCGAGTGACGAACTCATCACACCACCTGATGTATTCTGTTGACGGCAGCTTGGCTGAATCAGATCCTGGCTGAATCAGATCCTGGCTGAATCAGATCCTGGCTGAATCAGCTCCTGAGAATACTAAACACGCACATGATAAGACTCAGCCCGAGTTATAACTGCAAATAAAGATGAAAGATGGTCCGTCTCCATCCATAACACTTCCTAACACTCATAACCATCAATTAACAGTGTTCAAGGATATTGATAGAATTGCATAGAGTTACTGGAGACTCTCTCTCTCTCTCTCTCTCTCTCTCTCTCTCTCTCTCTCTCTCTCTCTCTCTCCTTTTCTCTCTCTCTCTTCCTCCCTCCCTCCCTCTCTCTCTTTTCTCCTCTCTCTCTCTCTCTCTCTCTCTCTCTCTCTCTCTCTCCAATGTTGTTTATATTGATTACCTTTCTCTTCATCCTGTTCTCTTTCTTCCGCTGTTTGTATTTTTTGTTGTCATTAAATTCTGTGCTCTGCATAATCTTCCTTCTTCATCTTCTTTTTTCTTCTTCGTCTTCTTCTTCGTCTTCTTCTTCGTCTTCTTCTTCTTCTTCGAATTCTTCTTCTTCTTCGAATTCTTCTTCGAATTTTTTCTTCGAATTCTTCTTCTCGTCCACCTCGTCCTTCGCCTCCTCCTCCTCCTCCCTCCTCCTCCTCCTCCTCCTTCTCTCTCCTCCTCCTCCTCCTCCTCCTCCTTCTTCTTCTTCTTCTTCTTCTTCAAATTCTTCTTCTTCTTTTTTTTCTTCTTCTTCTTCATTCCTTTCTTTATCGACATCGTTGTTTTAGTAGCAGTTATTGTGGCTACGATTGTGCTGGTGTTGGAATCAAGTTATCCCCGAGGACAGTCAACAATAATATTGATGCATCACATGTGGAGTCTACGTTCTGGGTTCAGCGACTAGATGATCCCGTACCTGGATTTCCCGCCATAATTCGTCTTAAGATGTTAAAGATGTACTCAGTATAATGCTTTTGGTTACATTACCGATTGGTTTACGGCTGGATTACTTGTAGAAGTAAAAGAAATAACAAATGCATTTATTTAATGGTCTTAACTATCATTCATATTGGTATCCAGTGACTGATTAGTCATTGTATTGTCTTGACAGTCATCAGTCAGTTTCATTTTTATACAATTAACGTTTTCTTCTGACTATGTGAATTTTCTTTACCTTAGAGTTACAGAGAAGGTCAGGGTAAAGGATTACGCTGGGGCAATGATAGGCGCCGTCACATCATAACCATTTCCCTAAACTACTTCAATTGGTAAATGCCATGAATCCAAGGAGTCATTGACATGAAAATCAAAATTCCATATGTGATCACCGTGAACACAAAAAGTCTGTCACGCTAGATCTATTGGACGACATGAAACTATAATTTCCCTCAATT
Organism: Conus ventricosus; assembly: GCA_018398815.1. Lineage (NCBI taxonomy): Eukaryota > Metazoa > Mollusca > Gastropoda > Neogastropoda > Conidae > Conus > Conus ventricosus. The sequence continues at coordinate 19,963,803 of CM031595.1, read as the reverse complement.
ACCTCTACCAAAACCATTCATAGGAACCAAATCGGGTTAAGCATAAAACAGGTTTTACCGAAATCATTGACAGTTCTATCTTGGAGAGAGAAAGGATAGAGATAAAGAGGGGGGGAGAGACAGACAGACAGACAGACAGACAGATAAAGGGAGAGTACGAAGAGAGAGAGAGAGAGAGAGAGAGGAGAGAGAGAGAGAGAGAGAGAGAGAGAGAGAGAGAGAGAGAGAATGAGTGAGAGAGAGGACGAAGAGAAACACAAAGAGAGAGAGAGAGAGAGAGAGAGAGAGAGAGAGAGAGAGAGTGAGAGAGAGAGAGAGAGAGAGAGAGATGGGATTGGAAGAATATAAGGGACAGAAAAGGACAGAGTAGGGATGAATGGAGGGAAGCTAGAATGGGACAGGGAGACAGAGAGAAAAGACGGAGAAAGAGAGAGAGAGAGAGAGAGAGAGAGAGAGAGAGAGAGAGAGAGAGAGAGAGAGAGAGGAGGAGAGAGAGAGAGAGAGAGAGAGACTCAAGACTCAAGACTCAAAAACTTTATTACTCAAGGATAGAGATTTTAGGCAGTGCCTATTCTTCCAATCTGTCCTTGCTATTCTACAACATTCAACTAAACAGACTGCACATATTAATAATGACAAAAACAATGAAGAATATAGCAACAGTACAATATTAACAATAACAATAGTAATAAGAATAATAATTATTTTTTTTAAAAATCCATTACAAAATTACACAAACACAATCAGACACGTACGCGCGCGCGCTCACATGCATGCACACGCCCACACATACACGCACGCATGCGCATACCCACATCCACACCCATACCCCCCCCCCCCCCCCCCCCACACACCACACACACACACATTTTCATTAGCTAATATAGAGGCAAGCATAAAAGTAGGGCGTTGAGACTATGATCAAAAGGTTAGATTTATTGTTTAAATAAATGTTTAAGTACTGCTGATTTGAAGGACGGCAGTGATTGACATGTTTTGGCAGACGGGGGAAGAGAGTTCCACACAGATGGACCAAATATGCAAAACTAGATTTGAACAAATCAATGCGGACACGGGGTAAAATGTAATTATTTGAATCATATCGCGTTGTTGCCATTTGGATAAACTCAGCAAGATATGTTGGCGCCATGTTTGCATGGACTTTAAACATTAGTACTGCCTTATTATAGGTCAGTTGGCTCTGCAGTGGTAACATCATTAGTTTGCGAATTTGCCCGTGGTTGATAGAGACTTGTCGGGAAGAATCAGCTTAATTCCTCGTCTATGCATAGAGTTGATCTTTTTTATGTGATTTTCACCGGCACCACTCCAGACAGTGGACGCATAGTTGATTCGAGAAAGGCAATGGGCTTCAAAAAATAATTTCCGGATATGTGGTTCAACATAATAACTGAGTTTATTGAGTAAAACAAATTGCGAGCCAACTGTTTGCAAACATGATTTATATGTGATTGCCATTTAAAGTTCTCATCAATGATCACGCCTAAGACACGGTGTTTTGTAACCTGCTCAATCAAGGTTTCACTTATTTTAGGCTCAACATAAGATGCTGTCGTTGATGTTTCTGTCTCGATGCTAGGACCATACATTTTGTTTTGTGCGGATTAAGGACCATTCGGTTTTGGTTGCACCATTCTAAGACATCAGTGATACTTTGTTGTAACGATATTTGTACAGACATGATGTTTGTATCACTACAGTGAAGAGAACTATCGTCAGCGAACAGATCACAGCTGACATCATTGTGAATATGTGCATCGGTAGGTCATTTATAAAAATACAGAAGAGAAGAGGTCCAAGGACAGAGCCTTGTGGAACGCCACAGCTCACTATTCCTTCAGAGGAATAAGTACCGTTAAGTAAACACGCTGGGTCCTGCTTTCAAGATATGACTGAAAGAAGGTGACTACTGCCGGATTTTGAACATATGCAGTCATTTTTTTTAATAATAGGTTGTGGTCTACAAGATCAAACGCTTTCTTAAAATCGAGGAAAACAGTTCCAGTGAGTTTTCTTTCGTTGATGGCTGATAGCCATGTATCACAGAGGCGTGTTAAGGCCGTGTGGCATGAGTGATTTCGACGAAAGCCTGACTGAAATGGGTGGAACAGTTTGTGATGTTCCATATGTTTAGTTAGGTGTTTGTGAACATGCATCTCTAGAGGTTTCGATACAACGGATAAAAGAGATATTGGTCTAAAATTGTTTCAATCAGTGAGATCTCTTGATTTGGGTATGGGAATTACTTTTGCTGCCTTTAGACCACATGGGAAGACATTCTGATCAATACACAAATTATAAACATACGTAAGGGTATCAACAATGTAAGGTAGAGCAAGCTTGAGTATAGAAGCATTTAAGTTATCTGGACCCATTGCTTTTTTATTTTTAAGTTTTGAAATTAAGGAACCAACTTCATTAATAGCAAGCAAGGGGATGATAAATGAATCTCTAGTATTTAATCGTTCTTGACAGAGAGAGAGAGAGAGAGAGAGAGAGAGAGAGAGAGAGAGAGAGAGAGAGAGAGAGAGAGAGAGAGAGACAGAGAGAGAGAGAGAGAGTTCAAAGGAGAAGAAGTAGAGGAAGAGGAGGAATAGTTGGAATGCCAAGAGAAGGGAACGAAAACCTCCCATCAATCCTGCCATTTTCCTACATCTCAAAACTGTTAATAGAAAATTGCGAGCAATGGGGACCCATCTTTCACATTTCTCCATTTCTGCCTCAGCCTGAGTTTATCACGTGCGTGTTTTCCCAAGGGCTTACTTCTGCACGCTGGTGCTGACAGAGTAAGTCATCCGGCTGGATCGGTTCCTCCGACATCGGACGACTTTCCCTTTGCAAACTGACAGACACTCAGGTCGGGTTTGTTCTCTTGTAAATCTTCTGTAAACATTTATTCAGAGAATGTGACCTTGCTGTTTTGTCTGGCTCTTTTTCTAAAAGCAATAATCCGAAATAGACCAGCTCACCATGAGACGCGAAAGGAAGGAGAGGAGAGGGATTCAGACAGGGGAAAAAAAGAGGAAGAAGGTGAAGGAAAAAGAGGGGTCCTGTGTGATCATGTTCGGCATTTTTTGAAGCTGCGTTAAGGTCTGTACACATTAGGCTCTGTATAAGTAAGGGTTATATGAATACTGTTGGTGGGTCATGCAGTACACCAAAGATCACCCATCTGTTCAAAGCAGTCTTCTGTGGCACGCGGCAAACGGATTAGTTGCAGGGCATCTCTGATAGTTTTCAGGTTCAATATTACGCTCATTTGTATGGTTGTTTTCTTTTGCTCTGTGTGTGTGTGTGGGGGGGGGGGTGCGTGTATGTGTGTGTATGTGAGTGTGTGTGTGTGTGTGTGTGTGTGTGTGTGTGTGTGTGTGTGTGTGTGTGTGTATGTGTGTGTGTGTGTGTGTGTGTGTGTGTGTGTGTGTGTGTGTGTGTGTGTGTTGTGTGTGTGTCCGTGTGTCTGTGCGTGTGCCTAACAAGGTATAAGTTGCTGATATCCGTCATGTAAAACCAAATTGGATCATTGACTGTAAACTATGTATTGGAAGAAGAATGTGGAACATTTCTGCGGGCTTACTTTGCATGTGGTTTCCATAAATACATCATGGCATCTAAAGGCTTTTAGGGTTCAAAGAGGATGCATCAGTTGTATGAATATGGAAGCAAACACAGTAGTAATTGTTCTTGCTTTAGGAGTTTGAAAGTAGAAGGAACATGAAAGTAGTATGTACACTAATCGTTCTTGCTTTAGGAGTTTGAAAGTAGAAGGAACATGAAAGCAGTAGGTACACCGAGTCAAAACAATGAATTATACACAGCAAAACCAACGCATTCTCGTTTCCCCTCTGCTCTCGACATGGTTTAATTAAATCACACTATTTCTGTCCATTTTCAATGCATTCAAAACATATTTGTAAGAAACGAGAGCCCTGTTCTTCCGAAAATCAATAAACCAGATGAGCTGAAGGATGAAACTTGATCTCTGCTACCCTTTCCTCACGTCCCATCAACAATCCCAGACCCCTTTGCCGTGTATATCCATTTTGTGACTGCGTCAAGGGAGCGCATTCCTATCTTCTTACCCAGAGCCTCTGCCTCGCGGCAAGATGAAGAATGACTTTTGAAAGGTCAATGGGGAAAATTGACTTCGAGTGATGTTTACCGCGACAAGCATGTCATTTTCATGTACATTTATCTTTTTTTTTTCCCTGATCCGGATTTTGCCTTAGGCGTCAAAGAAAGTCTGCACGGCTATATACTAGCGTGACAAGTCGACTCTTTTAAAGAGTACGTTCTTTGGTATTTGGGAGACTACATGTGCGCTTAAGGAAACATCGGCACTTTTTTTTTCTCACATGCTACGCCCCTTTGCTTGCCTGTAAGCACCTGCTTTGTGAGAGTTTCTGAGTTCGTGGTGATCTTTCAAATTTTGTACCAGTAGGAAACTTTGAGGGCTGTGTATGTCTATGTGTTTCAATGAGAGCATAAATACGGAAATGAATTACATGCTTTGGGCGGAAAACTTAAGAAATTACTAGGCAACTGCTTGTTAGTAACAATACAACATGAAACAGTTTATTCATCATCATCTCTCTCTCTCTCTCCTCTCTCTCTCTTCCCCTCTCTCTCTCTCTCTCTCTCTCTCTTTCTTTCTCTCTCTCTCCCTCTCTCTCTCTCTCTCTCTCTCTCTCTCTCTCTCTCACACACACACACACACACACACACACACACACACACATACACACACACACACACACACCACACACACACACACACACACACACACACACACAGTCTCTTTATTCATTGTCTGGTCATGTACATACGCATACATCTAAATATACAGCAGAAATGCCTCCTAACACGCACATCTGGTACAGGCACGCAAGAACAGGGATGCGAATGGGGGAACATTACACTCAAAGTTTAAACAAGAGAAATAAGATCTATAAACACAACATTCAGTAATTTTCTTGTGCCGACATATCCTGCTTTCTATGCAACAAGTGAATTCTGATGGACCTTCTTACATATTGTAAGGAAATTTACAGAATTCAGCAAATTTGATATTGATATGTACTTAATTGTTCAGCATTATATATATATATGAGGCCTCATAAACTAGTATTTCATGCACCTTTTACGTTTCAGGTTAAGATTCACTTCATCTTTGATACAACCCAGATAAATGTTGCCTGTCATGGCTAAATGTCAAAAAGGAAATCTTTGAAATCACGTTCAGGTATTATTTTTTCATGTCCACCACACAAAAAATTGTAATATCCTCTGATTGGTGGGAATATCTGTCAGAATATTTACTCTCCTGATGGAGAAAGCAGCGGGCAGGAATTACTTGGCAATACTCTCCCTTGATGCAATCACAAAATGGACACGGAGGTTTGGAGGAAAGGGCGTGTGTGGTGAGTTGCGTTGGGTGGGGGCAGTGTGATGGAGGGAAATGGTGACGATCAGTTTTCATCACCTGCCTCCTACAGTTTCACTGATTTTCGAAAAAAAATTCCCAGTTCAATTAGAGAGCTCTGAATATAAGCAGAAATGTCGTGGCTTATATCCTGTTTTTGGCTAAGGGGGGAACGAAATCTCAGTACTTATCTTTTTTCTCAACTCTCTCCTGATCTAAACTTCTTTGAGCAAAAGACAACGTAGCAGAAAACGTCTACTGCTATGTACTGATTTTATATCAACGTGTGTAAAGAGTGCACACGATCGATTTCTATTTTCTCATCTTCAGCGTTAAAATCTTATGCCTCTGGCATGTTTCTGTCTGCTTATTCTTATGTTTTTAGAATCTTCTTCTTGATCCATTTGCTATGGTTTTTCTTATTTTTAATTAAGACAAAGATTCATGTCTGTCAGTGTTGGTTGCATGTTTGTTATAACTCCATATCGACATAGTGTGACTTGTGCAAACAAAATCCAAGACATACATACAAACAAACAAACATCTTGATTACGTTGTCAAGTAAGATATTATTAGAAACTTCAAACAGGATAATCCAAACCTTGGTGTTTGTCAGTTGATGAGTCATCAAACGTTGGAGAAACTGATCAAGCCATCTGATTTATTCTGTTTACATCAGTTTAGTTGAGATCAGAAAATTCAGCCCTTTTATATCCTCGTGCATACGCCTTAAGTACAGTCTGAAAAACTCCTGTAGCGTAGTTTTCATCATTCTCATTTACACTTATTATACACAGAAAATAAAAAAAGACTGAATCTCAGATAGAAATAGAACATAAGATGACTGGATGCACTCACATTGACGGATGCAAACACTGATGGGCATTTGTGTAATTTTAGTTGCTTGCATACAAAACGAAAAGAAGGAGATAAAACAATAAGAAATCTACTGCCCTTGTAAACATCGCTGCGAATAAAAGAAAATACCACTTCTGTCACCACAACCCCATTCCCACCCCCACCCCACCTCACTCCATTTCTCTCATCCACACTGACCCAGCATAACAGCCATCCCCGTCTTGTCGTGGAAGAAATGCTGTTGGGGGGCAAGACAGTTCTCCTCTTACGCAATAACAAAATGACGAAGTGGCCTTTGGGAATCGGGGGATGTCGCGGTGTGAGCAAGATGAAGAGCTTCATCAGTGGTCTCCCTTAGGTATTTTGTTTTTTTTTTCCCCTGCATGATGTTTTGGGAAATCAGAGGGTGTTGAAAGTGGACAGAAAATTGTTATGTGTGAGATGTGGAGCGAAAGAGAAAAACGACACGCTTCTCTTTCTACACTGTTCAAGGAAAGAAATGCAAATTCTGTTTCAATCATGGCGCTGACATCGTGCACAACACGTTACGACAATGAACATTGTAGCCTCTTAGTGGTTCCAAGGCGACAATGAACATTGTAGCCTTTTAGTGGTTCCAAGGCGACAATGAACATTGTAGCCTTTTAGTGGTTCCAAGGCGACAATGAACATTGTAGCCTTTTAGTGGTTCCAAGGCGACAATGAACATTGTAGCCTTTTAGTGGTTCCAAGGCGACAATGAACATTGTAGCCTTTTAGTGGTTCCAAGGTTTGGACTTTGACAGTTTTTAATGTATGTAACTGTGTTTGAACAGTTTTGTATTTTGTTACTGAGCAGAAGCACAGAATGGGCATATCAACTTTGCGAAATCGTTGGGCTCATCCTTTCAAAAATACAGACGCCAATATCTATGTTTAATTCAATTTTGTTTCTTCATACCAAGCCCTTAAACTAAGACAGACTGTGGAGATTTTTTAAAATTTTATACGCATCAAACTGATACAAGTGAATTCTAGCGTTTACAGGCTGAATGTAAAATGTATATCTGTCATGACAGTAAACACAGATCAACTGACATTTCTGCCATCTTCATAGGTTAGTCCTGATGGATCATGGAACATTATAGATAAGAAAAGTTACTCATCCTCCAATAGCTCCGGTACATAGCATTACTTTATTCTGCTTGTGGCACTTATTCACCTGGCATACTGGAGGAACAGACTAAACAAGGAAAGTTCACATAGTATCAAAACTAGATTACGGAAGCTTGTTCCTGATCGATTTTGGGAGGTTTATTTCTCCACATTTGTTCGCTTTGGGTGTAATCTGTTCCTTATGTTCATTTTGAAAGGTTTTTTGTTGTTGTTGTTGTTGTTGTTGTTGTTGTTTTTGCAGAGTTTGCACATTCTGTTATTGCTGTCTTCTGATACAAACCCCCCAGAGCAGATTTCTGGACGATGCGTTCCATACACGATCAATGTGATTGATACACAGCAGCGCAAAGATGTTCCATATCATGCTGTCAAAAGATGGAGAGGCACCAGCGAGACCGAAAGCACAACCTCTGGCATTGTCGAACGAATCTTGGATGCGCCCTTTCTGGCTCTTCTTATACACATGCCCACGCAGACTCATCCCGTCACAGATCGTTTCAGTGTCACGTGTCGTCACAAGCAATTTACTACGAGCAGACTAGTCCATACACGCTACACCTCAAGTGTTTGTGCGACCATCGTGTGCAGTTTTGCATGTAGATAAGTGTATAAACCATTAAAAAAGAATGACTTGGGAAGGGGTCACATCAACGATACCATTAGATACCTGATATGCATTGATCCTATGCGTTAGTTAGGCGTTGGATACCTAACATAGCCTGCACAATGGCTGTAAACGTGTGTGTGTGTGTGTGTGTGTGTGTGTGTGTGTGTGTGTGTGTGTGTGTGTGTGTGTGTGTGTGTGTGTGTCGGGGTGTGTGTGTGTGTGTGTGTGTGTGTGTGTGTGTGTGTGCGTGCGTGCGTGCGTGCGTGCGTGCGTGCGTGCGTGCGTGCGTGCGTGCGTGTGTGTGTGTGTGTGTGTGTGTGTGTGTGTGTGTGTGTGTGTGTGTGTGTGTGTGTGTGTGTGCGTGTGTGTGTGTGTGTGTGTGTGCGTGTGTGTGTCTGTGTCTGTCTGTCTCTGCCTCTGCCTCTCTCTGTCTGTCTGTCTGTCTGTCTGTGTTCGGTGCGCACGTCCGTGAGTCGAGCTCACGTCATGCGACCGAACTAGGGAACTGTACACCGACGGCAGGATGCGTCTCCCCCGGTCCCGGTTCAGGGTTGGTGTGGTGGCCGCGATGTAGATGGCCCCTTCATCACCCCTCTCTGGAACCATCTGGCCTCCCGGTCCAGAACGTTGATGTTGTCACTGGAGAACACGTGTCCGCTGTTGATCATGTGTTTCCCTATTATTGTGTTGTTGTTGTTGTATTATGTTATTTCATTCATTTTTCATTATACTCATCATCATCATCATCATTACTAGTATCATATTGTTATCATCATTATTCTTGTTGTTGTTGTACTTACTGCCACCTTTTAAACTCTAGTTCAATAGGGGGGGGGGGGGGGGGGGGGGGGGTTCCAATCAAATTTGAGAAAGAAAAAACATCCCTCCAGAAATGAGTCAAGCCACAGGAGGCTACTCATGAAAGCTGACCTCCACCACTCCTTCATACCCCAGTTGCATCTCCTAGATCGCCAAAAGGCCTGTGTGTCCATTTTGTGATGCTTTGTGGGGAAGTACTCTTATCTCATTCTTACCTACTGCCTTTGTCCTGTGGCAAGATGAAGGACGGCTTCTCAAAAGGTCAAGGGGAACATTTACGTCGAGTGACATTTACCAGAACAATATTTTTTTTTCTTTATGCACTTTTTCTGCAAAGCCTAATTTCACGTGAAGTGACTTCAGGCGGAAATTGAAAACAAACCTAAAAAAAAAATTTAAAAAGAAAATTAAAAAAAATTTACTATGCTACCGAGCGAAAGAGACAAATTAAAAAAACAAAACACGACACGTTTCAATCTCTTTTGTCTTCTTCAGGCAAGACAAACAACAGTCAAGACAATGAAAACGAAGAACGAACAATCCTTTATCTCCTCACATTGGGCGCAAATTGACGTGGAATTAGCCTAGGCCCGAGTTTGCCTTTAGCACCAAAATACAATTCGCATGCTTATCAGCGTGGTGTGACGAGTTGATTGCTTGAATGGGTACAATCCTAGACATGTGGAGGACAAAACGCACACTCCTTGCACAATGTGCACATGGACAAAACGCACACATCCTTGCACATTGTGCACATGGACAAAACGCACACATCCTTGCACATTGTGCACATGGACAAAACGCACACATCCTTGCACATGTGCACATGGACAAAACGCACACATCCTTGCACATTGTGCACATGGACAAAACGCACACATCCTTGCACAATGTGCACATGGACAAACGCACACATCCTTGCACATTGTGCACATGGACAAAACGCACACATCCTTGCACATTGTGCACATGGACAAAACGCACACATCCTTGCACATTGTGCACATGGACAAAACGCCACATCCTTGCAACATTGTGCACATGGACAAAACGCACACATCCTTGCACAATGTGCACATGGACAAAACGCACACATCTTGCACATTGTGCACTGGACCAAAAAAGCACACATCCTTGCACATTGTGCACATGGGACAAAACGCACACATCCTTGCACAATGTGCACATCGACAAAACGCAACACATCCTTGCACAATGTGCACATGGACAAAAACCCCACACATCCTTGCACATTGTCACCATGGACAAAACGCACACATCCTTGCACATTGTGCACATGGACAAAAACGCACACATCCTTGCACATTGTGCACATGGACAAAACGCACACATCCTTGCACTTGTGCACATGGACAAAACGCACACATCCTTGCACATTGTGCACATGGACAAACGCACACATCCTTGCACATTGAGCACATGGACAAAACGCACACATCCTTGCACATTGTGCACATGGACAAAACGCACACATCCTTGCACATTGTGCCATGGACAAAACGACACATCCTTGCACATTGTGCACATGGACAAAACGCACACATCCTTGCACATTGTGCACATGGACAAAACGCACACATCCTTGCACATTGTGCACATGGACAAAACGCACACATCCTTGCACATTGTGCACATGGACAAAACGCAACAATTCCTTGCACAATGTGCACATGGACAAAACGCACACATCCTTGCACATTGTGCACATGGACAAAAACGCACACATCCTTACCCATCGTCAACACAGCGCAGGCCTCCAAGGGTGGTACAGGACTGCTCTAAGGGCAGGTGCAGGACAGTGCTTCTCTGGGTCCTCCCCAGCACCTTCAGGTGTTTCTTTTTCTTTTTTTTTTTCTTCTTGAAGCATGTTGCGCAATATAATGTGAAGCATGTTGCGCAATATGTGCTCGCTACAAAGCACACCGTCGTGTTAAAAATGTCGAGTTGATTTTGTGTTTTTATGAACGTTGTATCGCAAAGAAACTTTTGGGTGTATATGGTGGGAGCAAAACCCAAAAAATGATCATAGGCTTTGTTGCACATTGTAGACTTTCTGGGCAACCGTAGGTAATAAAGCAACATAAAAGACTTGGTTTTTGTTTCACCGGTTATGTTTTTTTTCCCTTTTTCTTCTTTGTTATGATCTCTCTTCTTTTCTCTCCTCTCTCTCTCTCTCTCTCTCTCTCTCTCTCTCTCTCTCTCTCTCTCTCTCTCTCTCTCTCTCTCTCCAGCGCACATACACACACAAACACACGCACGCGCACGCACGCACGCACACGCACACACACACACACACACACACACACACACACACACACACACACACACACACACACACAATCTCTTCTCTCTCATGTCTACACATGCACATGCGCATGTCTCTACACATATACAGCAATAGTGCTTGCAAGGACATGCGTCATTTACATGCATGCACTGCATGTCTCTACACATATACAGCAATAGTGCTTGCAAGGACATGCGTCATTTACATGCATGCACTGCATGTCTCTACACATATACAGCAATAGTGCTTGCAAGGACATGCGTCATTTACATGCATGCACTGCATGTCTCTACACATATACAGCAATAGTGCTTGCAAGGACATGCGTCATTTACATGCATGCACTGCATGTCTCTACACATATACAGCAATAGTGCTTGCAAGGACATGCGTCATTTACATGCATGCACTGCATGTCTCTACACATATACAGCAATAGTGCTTGCAAGGACATGCGTCATTTACATGCATGCACTGCATGTCTCTACACATATACAGCAATAGTGCTTGCAAGGACATGCGTCATTTACATGCATGCACTGCATGTCTCTACACATATACAGCAATAGTGCTTGCAAGGACATGCGTCATTTACATGCATGCACTGCATGTCTCTACACATATACAGCAATAGTGCTTGCAAGGACATGCGTCATTTACATGCATGCACTGCATGTCTCTACACATATACAGCAATAGTGCTTGCAAGGACATGCGTCATTTACATGCATGCACTGCATGTCTCTACACATATACAGCAATAGTGCTTGCAAGGACATGCGTCATTTACATGCATGCACTGCATGTCTCTACACATATACAGCAATAGTGCTTGCAAGGACATGCGTCATTTACATGCATGCACTGTATGTCACACACCCAGGGAACATCATGCACAGAATTTGCCCAAGAAAAATAGGACCTGTAAACACCACGTTCAGTGACTAATCTCCACCGACCCATCTTGCCATGCAACGAGTGAATCTAGACCAATCTTCCTACCAGCCATTAGGAAGTTTACATAAATTGGCGTTACATGTAAGGGTTACATGTTAAAAAGGAAGTAATGTTCAACCATTATCCCCTCCCCCCTCCTCCCTGCGACAAACATTGAAACATCATCTGATCTGTAAGAAGACCTGTCTTCTTTCTTCTGTGTACGCAGGCTGATACTCCTGCGGACACTCCCTGTACAGACAGGCAAGTATTAATCCGATCTACCCAACAAAGGGAGTGGAGTTTTGTGTTTATGACAGTTTTCTATTCCGCCATTAAGGCAGCCATGCTCCAACTTCGGGGAAAGATGACCTGTCAATGTTGTTTTTTTCTCTCACAACACAGAAAGCAGTGGTCAGGAGTTAGGAATGCTCTCCCCCAACGCAATCACAAAGTGGACGGGTAGTCTGGACTGGGGGAGGGGGGGGGGGGAGTAGGGCGAGGCTGTAGAGAGGTGGAGACAAGGGAGGTGGCAATAATGGATATGATCGAAATGGGAAAGATTAACTTCCATCCCTAACCTCCCATGGTTTTATTGGAAATCAGGGACAGAGCTCTGAAAGTGAACAGAAGTAACGTGACTTTTGTCATGGTGACGGCAGAGGGGAAGACAGAATAATGTTTTTACAACTCTGCTTTTTCTCTCCGCTTTCTCTCAAAGTCTAAAGGTCAAACACCTGTTGAGATGTTTAACTTCGTGTGCATCAGATTGACCCAGGAAAGTAGGCGTCTACTGGCTACGTGCTGATTTCGTGTCCGTGTGTGTACAGATAAGTACTGATCGACTTGTATTTTTCCCGTCTTCGACATTATATATCTCATACCTCTCGCGAGTATATTCATGCTTACTGTCATGCTTTTGAGAAACTAAATATCTTCCTTATCTGTTGACTCCGAATGTATTCTGTTTCCTAATTTGAAGATAAAGATTCGTGTTTTCTTAAGTGTTGTTTGCACGTTTATGGTAATGTAATACATCATGCACATTTGATATGGCAAAATAACATCTTGAATACATAGTACGGATTCTTGCACAAAACCAAAGGCAGATCGCCAGACGGACTAGGTACCAAACAGACATGCAACATGATTACGTTGTTTTACAAATTGTTTGCAGAAAATGTCAAAGAGAATGATCCAAACCCTGAAATTTGAAGGTTAAGAAAACGGAAAGTCATCAAACATTGGAGAAACAATTCCAGCCAGCCGACACGCTGTCTCAATACCAGCTTAACTGAGGTCGAGAAAACCAGTGCTCCTAAATCCTCATACACAAGATCAGACTGAAAGACTCCACCGCATCATGTTCATAACCGTCATCCTCACTAATCATCATAATCATAAAAAAGAAAGTCTGTCTGAGAGAAAAAATAGAAGAAGACACATGGATGCACTCAAACTGATGGACACAAATGTCAATGAACGTTCAAGTTGTTTAGGTGCTTTCTTCTAAATGAAACCGAAGAGCAAAAAGAGCGTAGGAAATTTACTGCCCGGGTGAACACCACTTTAAAGTAAATATGCCCTCCGTCCCATCCCCACCTTCTTCTGTAGCTGTCGTCCACACTTACCCTGCCAAACAGCCATCCTTGTCTCATCGTGGAAGAAATGCAGTTGGAGGACAGGAATGCTCTCTTCATACCCAATAACAAAATGACGTTGAGGCCTTGGGGCATCGGAAGATGTCGCGGTAGAGCAAGATGGAGAGCTTGATTAGTTGCCAGCTAGACGCGCGCGCGCGCGCGCGGGCGCGCGAGCGCGTGGTGCGTGTGTGTGTGTGTGTGTGTGTGTGTGTGTGTGTGTGTGTGTGTGTGTGTGTGTGTGTGTGTGTGTGCGCGCGAACGCTGTTTTAGCAAATCAAGAAATGTTGAAGGTGAACAATGCATTGTAATATGAGCCATATAAGAGGTTAAAAAAAAGGAAAGAAAAACAATCGGTTTGTCTTCCTGCACTGTTCAAGTAAAGAAATGCAAGTTTTGTTCTCATCCCTTTCAATATTCAGAATTCTGATAATTTATGCACAAATAACTGCGTTTGAAAAGTCTGGTATCTTGTCACAGAGCCTGAACATTGAAGACGGATTTTAACTCAATTAAATGTTGAAATTATCTGTTCCCTGTGTTGTGTTTCCATTGGTTTTGTTATCCAGTATCACGTCCGTCAACCAGAAAGACGTTTGCTTCGTTTTATAGACACCAACCTGACAAAGAGAGATATGACTTGTGTAGGTCGCATTATAATATATGTCATAACAGCAAACATAGATAGATTTCCATTTCTGCCGTCTTCATTGGTCAGTTTTGACGAATCATTGAAATAACAAATGGTTAACAATAAAGGCAACAAAAGTTACTTTTTATGCGATACCTCTAGTACGTAGCTTAACTTGATTCTGCTTGCGGCACAATTTTGCCTTTGTGCACTTGCACACACAAGGAACGCAGGCGAAACAAGAGAAATCCCGTATTATAAGGACTGGGCACTAGAAGGTTATTCCTGCTTACCTTGCTGGGTTGGAGAGGTTTGCTTCTGCGTGTGCACTTGCTCTGGGCGTAATCTGCATCTTCAATTCATTTTGAAAGTACTTAATATCTTTAAGTGATGTGTGCTCATTTAGTAATTGCTGTCTTCCAATACAAATCGCTTAGAAAAGATCTCTGAATGATGCGCTGTAAAGATGATCATTATCATCATTTAACTATAAAGCACATGCTTTTAGCCGTTTATCAATAGACCAGTAAGATAATGAAACAGAGATTAGTCAGTCATCGCATCATGCCATGAAACGCTAGAAAGACACTAGGGAAAGCTAAAGCTCTACCATAGTCGAATGAATCTTGAAATGGTCCGGTCTGGCTCTTTCCTATAAGCAAGTCCATGCAGACACGCCTCGTCTCAGACAATCCCAGAGTCAGTCTTATCATGACGCATTACCACGGGCAGACTAGTCCACATACGCTACTCCACATGTGTTAAAAAAAAGGAGACAATCGTGCGTGGCTCTATAAGTGAATAAATGAAAAAAGTAAAAGATTTGGGAAGAGGATCTTATGGACTATACTGTTGTATGACTGACCTAAGCATTAATCCCCGTGTGCTGGGAGCGCCTTTGACGCCTCGCTAACATGGACTGCACAACAACTATAGGTGTGTGTGTGTGTGTGTGTGTGTGTGTGTGTGTGTGTGTGGTGTGTGTGTGTGTGTGTGTGTGTGTGTGTGTGTGTGTGTGTGTGTGTGTGTGTGTGTGTGTGTTTTGTGTGTGTGTGTGTGTGTGTGTGTGTGTGTGTGTTGTCTGTCTGTCTGTTGTCTGTCTGTCTGTCTGTACTATGTCTGCGTGCGCGAGTGAGTACGCTCTCGTGCCTTTGTATCTTTGTAATAGTGTGGGTGTATACCTGATATTGAGGGAATGCCTTCGCATATGTGCGTATGTAAGAATGCAGTGTCTATGTGTGCTTCTTCATACGTGTGTATATGTACATATGTCCATGCAATATGTGTGGAATGACAGTTGAGAGGACAGTTATTCATTTTTAATTATAGGAAATTGAAAGAAAACACACACCACACACACACACACACACACACCACAACACACACACACACACTTGCGTGCGAGCGCACACACACACGCAACAGTAAGAAAGCAGTATGTGTATGTGTGCCCACACGCAAGCATGCATGCACACAAACACACAGAGAGAGAGAGAGAGAGAGAGAGAGAGAGAGAGAGAGAGAGAGAGAGAGAGAGAGAGAGAGAGAGAGAGAGAGAGACAGAGAGAGAGAGACAGAGAGAGAGAGAGAGCAGGTGCTAGTTTACACCTACCTACACAAGATTGACAGAGATTGAGACATTGACATAGACACGCATTGACATAGACACGCATTGACATAGACACGCATTGACATAGACACGCATTGACATAGACACGCATTGACATAGACACGCATTGACATAGACACGCCATACAGAAGCACCCTCTTCCCTCTACCTATCCAGAGAATCATACAGTAGAATATTCACATATAAGTACCATCTACTGTTTAAATCACGTACATTAAAAACAAAGAGAGAAAAAAAAGTTAGTTTCAAACAATGAGATATGAGAAGATAAGTGATTTCTGGTTCTTCGATTTCACTGTCCTAAATGTTATTTGTTTTTGTCTGAAGAAGACCCAAAAGGTCGAAATGCATTTTTGAAAATATTTTTTTAAAAATATAAAAGAGAGAGAGAGAGAGAGAGAGAGAGAGAGGAGAGAGAGAGAGAGAGAGAGAGAGAGAGAGAGAGAAAGAAAGGTTTAAGTCTGACAGCCTAATAGTCGAAGTGACAATCAAATAATTATTCAATGTTCATGTTGTCCAATACACGGCAGTTATTCGTCCACTGCCCTCACCTCCCCTGTAGTGTTTCAGGTTACCATTGATCTCCAGTTGGACAGAGAGGGTTTTCAAGCCTTCGAATCTGACCCTGTGGTGGTTTAAACTCTCGACCCTCGGCTCCGCAAGCAAACGGCCTAACTACTTCACTACTTGCCTTTTATATGATAAAGTGCCTCAGCTTTAATCAGAAGCTGGAGAAGTAGATCTGGGCAAATAGATCACCAGGGACAAGCAACGAAGTAATATTCCATCAGTATTTTCATTGACCTAATCAAAATGCGAAATCGTTCCTTTTCCTTAATGTCTTGCCCATGGTCTTGAATTCCACACGCACTCCACTGGCATTTTGCTTCGCTAAGTAGTATGATCCATATGTAGGCAAACATTGCTGTTGTTTTTCTTCTTTTTTTTTATTTTAAGGATTCTGAGCTTGAGAGCCGAGCGAGATATTTGATTACAGCAAAACCAGGATATTGTGTTATCCCCTCTACCCTCAACATGGCGCGTGGCATGGCTTTTCCGTCCTCTTTCTGAACTCGATTTGCAAATCCAATCTTCCAGAAATCAATAAACCCACGGGAAACCAGTGATAAAAGCTGACCTCTACCACCTCCCACCCCCCACACCCACCTCTCCCCCAGCACCATTCCCCAGACTCCCCAAGGTCTGGGCGTCCATTTCGTGATTGCGTCAAGGGAGAGCATTCCTATCTCATTCCGGAGTATTCGTATCTCATTCCTTTCCACTGCCTCTCTGCTGCAGTAATGTAGGTGCTGGGTGGGTTTGTTTGTTTTTTGTTTGTTTGTTTGTTTGTTTTGTTTTTTTAACCATATATATTTTTTTCTTTCCTGAAAATGGCGCTGACGAAGCTACTATTTTTCTGCGTGTTTTTCACCCTGGGTTTTATTTCCAACACATATACTCATGTCTACAGTAACATATATACTCATCCAGGCACCAAAATTAAAAAAAAAAATCATTTGTGCATCTACTTACAAAAATATTTACCTGATTTTTGGCTCAACTTAAAAGGGGCACACACACACACACACACACACACACACACACACACACACACACACACACACACACACACACACACACACCACACACGCACGCGCACGAACGCACGCGCACGCACGCGCATGTACACACACGAGCACGCGTGCACGCGTGCACGCACACACGCGTGCGCGTGCGCACATGCGTGCACACACGCGCGCGCATAAATACACACACACATACATACAGACAGGCAGACAGACAAAGAGAGAGAGAGAGGAGAGAGAGAGGAGAGAGAGAGAGAGAGAGAGAGAGAGAGAGAGAGAGAGATCAGGTGCAAGTTTCCGCAATTTCCCAAACCTGCACAAGACCTGACACAGACATACCACACACAACCAAACCCCACCCTCCACCCCATTCACATAGTCGATGATGGAATAATCTCATACATGTACCGCCTACCATATGAATCACGGTTTTAAAAAGGTTAGAGTCTGATAACCTAATGGCCGAAGGAACAGTTACTGCGAGGTGTTTCGCCTTGCCTGAGGTACAGCAGAACGGAAGGCGGAGCCCATCCGCTGCAGTGGTTTTCTTTCTTTTTATGATTTACCGGTTAAATGCCAAGATGACTACTGGATTACAGCGAAACCAACATATTCTGTTGTCCTCTCTACCCTCAACATGGCGCACGTCACGGCTATTCTGTCCTCTTTCAGAGCCTTCTGATTTGCAAATCCAATTCTCCAAAGACCAATAAAACCGCGGGAAGCCAGTGATAAAAGTTGACCTCTACAACCTCCCACACACCCCTCCCACCACCATTCCCCAGACTCCCCAAGGTCTGGGCGTCCATTTTGTGATTGCGTTAAGGGAGAGTATTCCTATCTCACTCCCGAGTAGCCCCGTTTCATTCCTTCCCGCTGCCTCTCTGCTACAGTGATGTAGGTGCCGTTTTCCTTTGGAACGATGCAAATGTTTCTTTTTCTGAAAATAGTGCTGACCGAGCTAGATTTTCTCTGTGGGATTTCCCCCTAGGTTTTATCTCCAACACTTATACATTTGCCTACAGTAACACACATATGCCATCTAAACTCCAGGCACCAAAATAGAAAACAAATCACTTGTGCATTTACATAAAAAGACTATTTACCTGAACTTGAATTGCAGTTAAGAGGGGCCGAGAGAGAGAGAAGAGAGAGAGAGAGAGAGAGAGAGAGAGAGAGAGAGAGAGAGAGAGAGAGAGAGAGAGAGAGAGAGAGAGAGAGAGGCAGTAATTTACACCATTTCCCAAACCTGCACAAGGCCTGGCTTACACATGCCATGCAGGTGCAAACTCCATCCTTCCACTCCGTCCAGAACTACCGGCTGCCATATGAATCACGTTTTATGGTCGAAAAAAAAAAGAAAACGTTAAAATCTGCTTACGTCATAGCCAAAAGGACAATACATAGATTTTCACCTTGTGCAGGGCACACCGGTATAGAAGGCAAAGCCCATCCCTCTCAGATTTTCACCTTGTGCAGGGCACACCGGTATAGAAGGCAAAGCCCATCCCTCTCAGATTTTCACCTTGTGCAGGGCACACCGGTATAGAAGGCAAAGCCCATCCCTTCTCAGATTTTCACCTTGTGCAGGGCACACCGGTATAGAAGGCAAAGCCCATCCCTCTCAGATTTTCACCTTGTGCAGGGCACACCGATATAGAAGGCAAAGCCCATCCCTCTCAGATTTTCACTGTGCAGGGCACACCGGTATATGGACAAAGCCTCCGTCACAGATTTCACTTTGCGGACTACGGTATAGAAGCAAAGCATCTCTCAGATTCCCTGTGCAGGGCAAACCGTATAGAAGCAAGCCATCCTCGATTTTCACCTTGTGCAGGCACCGTATAGAAGGCAAAGCCCATCCATCTCAGATTTTTACTTGTGCAGCACACCGTATGAGCAAGCCATCACGCTCTAACTTCACGAATCAAAATATCTTGGACAGAATCAGTCACCATTTATGCATGTTGAATACAGAGAATTTAAATACCATGGAAAACCTGAACCAATGCGTTTACAATCCGACCGTCAAGCTGTGCAAGCCAACGCTCCATTCTTATACAGCTTTTATATTTGATCCAGTATCCTCACTCTATTAGAAATCGAGAATTAATCTGACATGAAATGCACATTGGAAAAGACAAATTAGAAATCCACCTGGTAAGTATCAAGAATCTTCAATCAGTATTTTCCATTTGATTCTCAATGTGAAGTCCTCTTAGATGTTCCATTATTCTACAATGCCAGTATTCACTGTCATTTCCTTCACATTAGTTGACCACACTGTAGACAACGTGCATGGTTTTCGTGCTTTTAGGATTGAGTCGGACCGAATAGAATTGGATTAAGCAAACCAGATATTCTGCTCCCCTCTACCCCAACATGCGATGCATGGCTTTTCTGTGTTGCAGAGCTCTCGAGTTGCAAACCAAAACATCAATACAACTACGGACCAGTAAAAAGGGACCTCTACCACCTACCACACATCCCCACACACCATCCCCATTCCAGCTCCCCAGTGGGCGTCCACTTTGTGATTGCGTTAAGGGAGAGCATTCCTATCTCAATCTGAGAGTAACCCTGTCTCGTTCCTTCCCGCTGCCTTTTTGCTACGGTGATGTAGGTGCTGTTTTTATTGGAACAATGCACATCGTTTTGGTTTTTTTAATCATGCTGACTAATTAGATTCTTTCTGCCGTTTTTTTACTGCGGGTTTTATCTCCAACACATATACACATACATTTATAGTAACACATACATGGATACTAACGTCCACGCGCCAAAATGAAAATAAACCGCTTGTGTGTTTACATGAAAAAAACTGTTATTCTGAACTTTGGTTCCAGTTCAGAGGGATAGCATAGTTCAGGGCAAGACACAGCAGCAGGATTTTTACCATGATAAGAGACAAAGATTGACTTGTTCAAACTAAAAGGGTCAACCTGATGTGTGACTGAACACGGACGCAGACAAAAGGAGAGACGGGCAGACACTCGGGCCGGCCGGGCGCACTAAACGACGTGATCCCTGTTTTTGCCAAAAATTCCTTTTACCTCCACCACAGAGGGCACGTGGTCACCTGCGTTCTTCAGATTGCTTGTTTGTTTGTTTGTTTTCCTGTCTGTAAGACAAATGCAAAAATTACTTCACTTTTTTTTTCTTTTTCTTTTTTTTTTTTTTTTTTTGTAAACTTAGCGCTAAAATTGAAGAGTGGTCCAATAAGAAACTACTTAAATTTTGATGCGTACCCTACGAAATGAATGGATCCAGTATCCGTTTAGCAGGTCATTTGATATGTTAAGACATTTCTCCCGGTACATTCAGGCATGTCATTTGCCAGAATCAGAGAAACGTGCCTAATTCATCATTGGGTTCTTTCAGGCGTGGCTGTAAGTACGTTTAGCATGTCTGTTGGTACTGTCGGATTTGTCATTTGATATGCTCAGACATATAACTGGGTATGTTCACACATGCATTGGGTACATTCAGATATGTCGTTTTGTGCGTTCAAACATGTCATTTGGTATGTTCAAACATGTCATTTGGTATGTTCAAACATGTCATTTGGTATGTTCAAACATGTTATTTTTTTTTTTAATTACACAAGACATGGACAACATACTGAAACGAAAAAGGAATGGCTCCACCATTAAGTCTATACATGATCATATGAACACTTACATAATCAATTGCCATTGAATCGTATACCTTTGAAAAGAAAGACGAAAAAATAAATAAGCACACCCAACATTTTCAAGTCAAACAAAAAATAAGCATTATGCACATACGCACACCCCCCCCCCCCCCCCCCCCCCACACACACACACACACACACACACACACACAAACACCACGAGAGAGAGAGAGAAAGAGGAGAGAGAGAGAAGAGAAGGTGCACATGTGATATAAAAATTTAAAAAAAAACACCAACAAACAAAAACAGACAAACCAAACAAAAAGAAAACATTATATGTTACTATGTTATACCTAACGCCAAAGACAACCGCAACTTCGACAGAAATGTGGCTTTCTTTTACGTCCAATATGCATAGCATAGGCTATAGGTTAGAAGAAGATGAAGTTTTCATGTCACCCATCATTAAAGAAAAACACAACTAGAAGATATACATACATGTCCTTTCATTTTTAGAGTGCAATTCCAAACTGAAAAAGTATAGAATAATACAAAGATATTCATATTACATGTAACATTCTCCACCGAATTCAACTGTTTTCATTGATAAGAGGTTCATAGTATTTCCACCTAGAAAGAAAATTGGCATAATCCATGTTGACATAAGCTAAGTGTTTCTCTATTTTGTATCGATAATGGAGTTGCACTAGATACGGATTAAGAGATGGCCGACTTTTCTTCATTTTGCAACAGTATATAAAACTTGGCGAACAGGATAATGAAGTAAAAAATCTCATCTGCCTCATGATTTTGTGAAAAACCAAGCAAAACAGTTGACTTATCCACTTTTTTCTCTTGTTCACATTTGCATTTTTGATTAAAGCTGGTTTCTAGGCTTTTCCAAAAGTTTGTACGATGTCACACTGCCAGAATAAATGAGGAATGGTCTCATCTTCAGTTTCGCAAAAACTGCATTTTTCAACATTTGTAACCCCCATTCTTTTAAGGGATACATTTGTTGCAATGATTCTGTGGATTATCCTTATTTGGAACCATTTAAGTTTTACTTCTTGTATTTTATGTGTTCTGTGAAAAACAGTGTTCCAGTTTATCTTTATTGTTATAGCGTTATTCCATTTTTTACAGCATTTAGGTACCCATTCTTCATCATTGAGAATATCATAAAAAAAATTTGTTCCTTTTGGTATGGACAGGATTATATCAAGTGCTTTTATGTTCTCCTTGGCGTTACTGGACTGAACAATAATACCATGTGTCTTGAATATTTCTTCACCACATTTATACATCCCGTATATGTCAGAAAGTTTGTCTTCACATTATATTTTAGTCTGAATTCTTCGAAGGTAAGAAAGGTACCATTTTCACGCAGCAGATGATGTACTCGATACACGCCTCTGTCGATCCAGTGTTTATAAGAGATGGCTAGGTTTCCTATCTTAATCTTATCATTGTAAAACAGAGGTTCTGCAATAATTTCATCAGCTCTTTCGAAACACATCTTTCGTGAAAATTCTTTATACGCTTCAAATGTATGTTTCCAAAAGCGATTTACATTGACAGTCATTGGGAAAGATGCCCCATATATGCCAATGTTATCTACAACAGGGAATAACGCAGATATAATACCTTTCCACTTTTGTGTATTCTGTATCAGTTTGCATATCCAAATCAGTTTTAGGCCACTTATAAACTTTTTGATATCAAGTAGGCCCAATCCTCCTTTTTTTACACTCTTCATTACCGTTCTTCTACTGATTCTGTCCTGTTTCCTTTTCCAGATGAATTTGAAGCACATACTTTGCAAACCGTTTATGAAGTCATCTGGCGGATTTGGCAAGAGTAACCATAGTTGTGTTATTTTTGAAAGGATTAAACTTTTCAATACAGCGATTCTGCCTAGTGGAGTTATAGACCTTTTAATCCAGATGTTGAATAACCTTTTTATTTCTGAAAATTTTTCATTATAATTAATTTCCTCACAGTCATCTAGTCTACCGAAAACCAAACGCCTAAAATTTTAAATTTTGGTGGATTCCAATTGATCTTCAAATGTGGTAGATGTTTTACTGTCGACCTTTTCTTACTACCTA
>CM031595.1:19925448-19930448 GCA_018398815.1 Conus ventricosus | reverse complement strand
AAGCATGTTTGAGAGCAAAATTTGGACCATTATGGGCAACTAGAATCTGTTTTGGTCTTCTTGTCCGCGAATGAGTCATTGTGATAGGATCTATGGGGACATTCAGGCCAGTTCCTAACTACAGTCTACGAGCAGACTACCGACTACAAGTTTTTGTGTACAAATGGAGATCGATTCTAGGACAGTCTTCCAAATTACATTTAAAAAACAACAACAATAATAATAATTATGATAATAATAATAATAATAATAACAATAATAGTAATGATAACAATGAGAATAATATTAATAATAACAAATAGTACAACTGAACATTACAGAACAAACTGGCACCAGAGGTGAACATTCAGATGGTGGCATCACACTGGCTGTAAGATTGTGCTAGTAAATCCACGATCTTTCATCGTATTGACGCTCATTGCCTATATTGGAAGAATAACACAGACATTAAACAAAACTGACAAGATTCTGCACCTAATTTGTCAAAGTCCATGGACCGAAATTAACATGAATCAGTCGGTAATGTATGAAATTCCCTCAAGCAAATATTACTGGATCAAGTAATTTAATATGTATCAGCAACCAATTTCTCTCTTTTGCAAATAGTATCCAGTATTTCATCTCAGTAACAGTAGATGACAATAAAAGCAAAAGTCTTTTTGATACTGATCATCAGTGTTAAAGCTTTCCGGACAATGCAGGGGCCGAAGCACAGTAGTGTGTGATGGGTCCTTTTTGATGTTTGTATTCTACGTTCTTTTACACCAGCTTCCAGTTGTCAGTGCCACAATTTACTGTGAAACATTGTACACCATTTTTCGCTGATCACTGGTCGTCGTCAACCTTTTCTTTACTAACAATTCGAGGCTGGCACGAAGAATACTTGCCGATCGCAAAAAATATTTGCAATTCTTAACCAATCGTACAGGGCTGTTGGTTGTTCAGGTTCTTTGCTCAAAAGAAATGAACACTATCCAGATACATTAACCGTGATAAAAACTTGAAGCGTACTTGCTTTCGCAGTGGGACAAGAGGATGGGAGGAATTGCCGTCTCCATGGTAGCCTGGGCCTAGAGTGGTTTGATGATACGTCATCAATCGCACCTTGTTTAGGAAGTATTTGTTTGAGCTTTGGTTCTTGGGAGACTTCTAGCAGACCACCACCAGATTTTGATATAAACTAACCTCCCAGACGCTAGCCTTAACTTTTGTCCGGTGAATGTGTTGCATATCATTTTCCTGTGAAGATTCAAACTCGTGTCCGGACTCTCAGGAATCTTAAAAGCTCGCTGATATCTTACACCACATCCTGGTGGGTTTCATGTGAGTCCACGTATATTGGAAACATGGTCCACGTTGGTAAACCCATCTATTCAGACCAGGCCAAGTACTGCAAAACACTTCCAGAACGATCTGTCGGCAGCGCGTGTCATCTTACGTGAGTGTCGTTATGGCGATTCGGTAGTTAAAGGTCTTTGTGGGTTGTTTGTGCTTTGTGCTGTGTGCTTTGCGCTTTGTGTGTGTGTGTGTGTGTGTGTGTGTGTGCGTGCGTGCGTGCGTGCGTGCGTGCGTGCGTGCGTGCGTGCGTGCGTGCGTGCGTGCGTGCGTGCGTGCGTTTGTGTGTGTGTGTGTGTGTGTGTGTGTGTGTGTGTGTGTGTGTGTGTGTGTGTGTGTGTGTGTGTGTGTGTGTGTGTGTGTGTTGCATCAATATCTGTAGTCGCACCAAGCAGAGATACAGCACAAAAGATAGTGATGAGGAAGATGAGCAGGAAGAGAAGAAGGATTGAGAGAAAGAAAGAGAAAAAATAAACACAATGGTAACGATTCACTGACACAGAAGGGCTGAAATTAAGCAAAAAAACGACAGTCAACCAATTACTAGTTGTTCCTAGTGCATTACATCCGTAACCGGCTTCGCCGAAAATCTAGTAGAAAGCAATACCAGTGTACATAGTGCAGACTGATGACGGCTGACCCCTTGTAACCCCCATTCCTCCATCTCATTCCCCCTGCTCTTCCCTCCACCCCCTACCCTTCGCCAGCCCCCCCCCCCCCCCCCCCCCCCCCCCTCCCCTTCCCTTCTTCCTGCAATCAGATCTCCTGATTAGCTGAGAGTTTCAGCGGACGGTGAAGGTCTTTAGGGGCAATCCATTTTCACTGATCAACGTTTGAAGTAGTGTGTGTCAACGAGGTTATGATAGAACCATCGAGTCTGGGCTCTCTCGCTCTCGCTCTCTCCCTCTCCTCTCTCTCTCTCTCTCCTCTCTCTCTCTCTCTCTCTCCTCTCTCTCTCTCTCTCTCTCTCCTTTCTCTCTCCTCTCTCTCTCTCTCTCTTCTCTCTCTCTCTCTTCCTCTCTCTCTCTCTCTCTCATGAATGTGCACACTTAGGTTAGCACGATGTGAGAAATTGGGGCATCTTGTCCTCGAATAACTCACTGTGGTGGGATCTGTCGGACACGTTGTAAGCTTCAGCAACATAGACGGTAAGTGGAGTGTGGACAGCATTGTTAGTTTTCAGGACAAACGGAGATCGTTCGAGACCGAGATAGAAATCCACATACGTCAGCGAAAGTCAAAGTCGACAGCAGCACCACTAAAAATTGAACACCAAGTCTGCAGTAAAGATGAACATGTAGATAGTGGCATTCTGCTGTTCTATACACAGAGACAGCCTTCCATCTTGGAGATGTTGAAAAAAAAATGACAAAATAACGACATCAGATCTTACGTTAACAACTTTTCTCCCTGTTTTACAACGACACCCAATATGTCAGAACGACAGTAAACGTCTATGAATTTTTTTTAAAAATGGGAAAAAATAGTATGAGAAACACGTTGAACTGCGGTTCTAAAGCCTTCTGGAGTACTCAATGGCAAAGCGTGCTAATCTGATCTTTTCAAAGTTTGTAGAATTTCATTGTGTAGAATCTGTCATAAGGTGTTAATACCATGATTTACCGTCCATCCATGTGAGAATTATTTTCGCTGGCTGTCCCCAAATTTTTGTTCACCTGAAACAACGCGTAAATGGCATGGAAATATGAATAGCGAGAATGTTTACAGTACTCAACCAATCATGGAATGACGTTGATCGTTATATTCGTTTGTTTTTCGCTTTTTTGTTTTGTTTTTGTTTTTTTTTTTATTTGTTTTTGTTTTTGTTTTGATTGGGTTTTTTTTTTTTTGTTTTTTTTTTTTTTGCTGCTACAGCTGCAGTACTTTACCGCACTGTCGAGGAGTATGTCAGCCCAAAAGAATTGGCGTCAACGTTAAGTGTCTTATTGCACCTCCAGAAAAGATTATTCGAGTTAGTTAGCTAAACGTATTTCTTCCGCACCTCCTCTCGTTATATCCAAGCGTTTTCATGTGCAAGTCTTCAAAAAACAAATGGTGCCAACGGTTACATGTATCCGTGCGTCCCAATGTAGGCACCTTCAACCCATATGGAATGCACGGCTAAAACAATTAACATTTGAATCATTCAGAATCTTTTGTTTTTCCCTGTCAGGTTTGGTTTATTTGTTTTGCTTTTCATTATTTGAGTCTCTTGAACTCTTCCTGGAGCTGCAGCTAACGTATTCCGTTTTCATTTTGAAGTTTAAAAAAAAATAAAGTATCCTCTCTCTCTCTCTCTCTCTCTCTCTCTCTCTCTCTCTCTCTCTCTCTCTCTCTCTCTCTCTCTCTCTCTCTCTCTCTCTCTCTCTCTCTCTTGGACAGACCCAGGTAAGATTTCCGTCAATATTGCAAATTCGTTTGTATCTTTTTGTGGGCGGAGATAGGACTGCATTTTCTTCTACCCGCCTCCATCTTTGCACATATAGCATCCCACCTTCAGCGCCTAGCCCCTCTACCTCCTCTCTGAGATCAATCAGAAAATGGACCGAGGAATCCTGCCAAGGATCCCCAGGGGACGGTCTGGAAGTGGAACACGGGCAAAGAAGGGGACTGAGGGGGGGGGGGGGGGGGGTAGGTGGTGGTGTTGCTGGCCAACTTTTAGAAGGGTTTCTGTACGCATACTCTAACTTATTGTGAAATACATATTTGCACATCAGTTTGAGGTCGTGTGTGTGTGTGTGTGTGTGTGTGTGTGTGTGTGTGTGTGTGTGTGTGTGTGTGTGTGTGTGTGTGTGTGTGTGTGTGTGTGTGTGTGTGTGTGAGAGAGAGAGAGTGTATGTGTGTGTGTGTGTGTGGTGTGTGTGTGTGTGTGTGTGTGTGTGTGAGTGAGAGAGAGAGAGAGTGTGTGTGTGTGTGTGTGTGTGTGTGTGTGTGTGTGTGTGTGTGTGTGTGTGTGTGTGTGTGTGTGTGTGTGTGTGTGTGTGTGTGTGTGTGTGTGTGTGTGTGGAGAGAGAGAGAGAGTGGTGTGTGTGTGTGTGTGTGTGTGTGTGTGTGTGTGTGTGTGTGTGTGTGTGTGTGTGTGTGTGTGTGTGTGGTGTGTGTGTGTGTGTGTGTTGCGAGTGTGTGTGTGTGTATGTGTGTGTCTGTTTGTCTGTCTGTCCGTCTGTCTGTTTGTCTGTCTGTCTGTATGTCTGTCTGTCCATATGTTTTTGTATCAGGGTAATGCTGATAACAAAATTTTCATTCAAAAATTCCAATGTATAAAGGATAAGTAACATATACATAAATAATTAAGGGAGTGAATAAGTAAATAAATCAACACTAACACAAGTGTTAGGAACAGTATATTCATAAGGCACAATTCATCGCAACAGCGACTCAATGCGCTGTGCATTCATTACTCACTGAAGTCAAACACACTTCCAAACTACTTTCTGCCTGTCTCTCAACCGTACCTACCTCACCTTACCCGACCCCTCAGCAACATATAGATCCCTCCTCCCCTCCCCCCCCCCCCCCCCCCCCCCATTCTTCTCCTACCAAGCGCACAACACAAACAACATAAGTCAGACATGTGGTGCAACAAAGATAACGACGCTTGGAATTCCCATGGTTTTCCTTGTGCGTGCAGCAAGTCAGCAGAGCTTTCCTGTGAAAGACAGAAA
>CM031595.1:19910448-19920448 GCA_018398815.1 Conus ventricosus | reverse complement strand
GCAATTCAGTCCGGTGTAACAGCGTTAGTCGATATCGTCTGAGTTGATTAGTATTCAATACCTTCTGCCAATTCAGTCCGGTTAACAGCGTTAGGTGATATCGTCTGGAGTGATTAGTAATCAGTACTCTGCATTTCAGTCGGTATAAAGCGATCAGGTCGATATCGTCTGGTTGATTAGTAATCCGTACTTCGCCAATTCAGTCGGTATAACAGCGTCAGAGTCGATATCGATCTGAGTTGATTAGTAATCCACATTCTGCTGAATTCAGTCGGTATAAAGCGATCAGAGTCGATATGTTGGAGTTGTTTAGTAATCGTACTTCTGCATTCAGTCGTGTGTAAACGCGTTCAGAGTCGATATCGTTGGAGTTGATTAGTAATCAGTCCTTCTGCAATTCAGTCGGTATAAGCGATCAGAGTCGATTGTGGTGTTGTTGTGATCAGTACTTTGTATCGTCGGTTACAGCGATCAGCGTCGTTCGTTGGAGTTGATTAGTATACAGTACCTCTGCAATTGTCGGTATAAGCGATCGAGTCGATATCGTTGGGTTGTTGTAATCGTACTCTGCATCGTCGGTATAAGGATCAGAGTCGTATCGTGGGTTGATAGTATCAGTCTCGCAATTCAGTCGGTATAAAGCGTCAGAGTCGATGTTGAGTGTGTTAGTTCGTCCTTCTGCAATTAGTCGTGATAGCGATGTAGAGTCGTATCGTTGGGTGATTAGTAATCAGTACTTGCATTAGTCGTATAACGCGTCGAGTCGTTGTTGGGTGATTAGTAATCAGTCCTTCTGCATTCAGTGTGTTACAGCGATCAGAGTCAATGTCGTTGGGTGTGATTGTATCGTCTTCGCAATTCGTCGGTTATAAAGCGATCAGAGTGATATGCCTGGAGTTGATTAGTAATCAGTACTTCTGCATATCAGTCGGTATAAAGCGATCAGGGTCGATATCGTTGGTTGTTGTAATCAGACTTCTGCAAATTCAGTCGGTATTGCATAAGCGATCGAGTCGTTTCGTTGGAGTTGATTATAATCGTACCTTTGCAATTCGTCCGGTTAAAAGCGTTCAGAAGTCGATATCGTCTGGAGTTGATTAGAATCAGTACCTTCTCAATTCAGTCGGTATAAAAGCGATCATACTGTCGACTATCGTCTGGAGTTGGGTTAGTAATTCAGCACCTTCTGCCATTCGTCGGTTATAAGGATCGGTCGATTGTATCGTCTGGAGTTGATTAGTAATCAGTACCTTCTGCAATTCAGTCCGGTATAACAGCGATCAGAGTCGATGTCGTCTGGAGTTGATTAGTAATCAGTACCTTCTGCAATTCAGTCCGGTATAACAGCGATTAGAGTCGATATCGTCTGGAGTTGATTAGTAATCAGTACCTTCTGCAATTCGGTCCGGTATAACAGCGATTAGAGTCGAACTGGTATCTCAGGGAAAACAGAAGAGAGGAAAGAACCTTCAACGAAGAACGAAAGAGTAGATAGAGAGATATATCAGATGTGTGTGTGTTGGGGGGGGGCGGGGTGCGCGCGCGTGTGTGTGTGTGTGTGGAGGGTGTGCACGTGCGCCTACATAAAGCATAAGATTGTGATTTATTTTCTTTGTTTTGTCTTTAGCGGGATATGGATGCGGGCTTTTTTTCTTTCTTTTTTTTTTCGGGGGGAGGGAGGGGGGGGCGTTTTTTGTTAATGTTCCTTTGTGAACTTTGCGTTCATGAGAAGAAGGTTGGAGCCCTTAGGAAATAAAGCATCTAAAGAAAAAAGGGCATGCAAATTGCTCAGTCCTGGTTTGGGGAAGACCTCTAATAGTCAGACCTGAGGACCACAGAGATGGAGCCTTGTGACCACAGCCTGACCACAGCCTGGCACTTCAACGTTTCTTCCTACCACAGTGAAATAAGTCACTTAGGGGTGTTTCTGGCAGAAGCTTGTATGCATGCTTCTCGGTCTCTGTGTCTGCCTGACTGTCATTGTCTTGCTCGTAACTGAGCCCAAATATGGCACACTGACCACAAAGTAACAAGGAGGAAATGGAGTTTGGTCTTCATCTGGAGTGGATCTTTGCATTAACCACAGTTCACAAAATAAAAGTAAAGGGCTGGGTTTCTATTAATCGGTAACTAACGCTCCCTCCCTCTCGCCCCCACGCCCCACCCCCACCCCTGTAATTTATACAGCACTGTGAGTCAACTGGAACTCTTTGGGAAAACAGAAGACGGAAACAATCCTCTGCAAACACAAAAAAATGACAGAGAAAACTGGAATCATGATGAAAAACAAAACCGGATTAAATCGATAAATTATCTATGAAAATCAATTAGGAAAGTTCGGTCCTAGTTTTATGAAGACCTCCAATGGTCAGACCTGAAGACTGTTACAGCCCAACTTCCACAGACATTAGCTTTGTGGTGATGGCCCAACACGGCAGCTTTTCTTCCTACCAGACTGAAATAAGTAAGTCACTTATAGGCGTTCTAGTATGAAACGTTACCATGGAATGGTTACCACACGCCCACCCCAGTCTGCTTCACAAAAAAGTCACGATAAAAACCCTAACGCTGTGCAGCTGACGTGTCTGGGGGAAGGGGATGGGAGAGGGGAGAGGATGGTGAGCAGACGGGGGGGGGGGGGGAAGCTTTAACTGTGGTCTGGGGACGGAATGGGAGGGGGTACGGAGGGGACTGGGCAGGAGTGGGTGGAAGGGGGGGGGGGTATGTACGTCACCGCTGCCACGTACATTCGTTTCTGTGAACTGAATTTTTCGACAAGAGATCGTTTCTTATTCGTCTATTCAGTGGCCATATTCTGTTTTCAGAGGAGGCCCATGTTGGATGGTCAGGTTTTAAAAAGCCACCCAGCACTGACTGGGCTTATTAGGAGCATTTTCTTCTCTGTGTGTGTGTCTGCCTGTGTTTGTGTGTGTTAAGGGATCTATCATTTGACGGTCAAATGGATAAATGATTTGACAAGGAAATGACCGAGCACAGTGCAAAGAATGGAATATTTTTAATGATATGCATGTTTATAATTTGTTGTAATATGTGAATTTTGATGATGGCTCCACAAACAAATTGTCCTTGTATTCTATGAGGACAAATAAAATATCTGTAGAGCATAATTCTCTGTTTGACGCTCAAGTTGCTCTTCCTTTGAGATCATATAACTTAAAAAGAATACCACATATCTTTTCCGCTTTTCTGTCAGAGGTCTTGTTTTCTTTATTTGTTTGTTGTTGTTGTTGGTAGAAAGAAACTCGTGGAGAGCGTGGCAGCAGAGAGTCCTCAGAAGAGAACCCCCTTCAAGCAAATGTTTCGGCCCTTATCTCCTGACACTCTAGGGGGGTTGGGCCACACCCGGTTTATGACTCCGGATGTCCTCTGCTGCCCCTTTTTTTTTCCCATCTTGGGACGAGCCATGGCTGGGATTCGAACCCATGACCCTCTGGACATGCTCATTTTCTACTTAATGACTCGCGCTTTAAACCACTGAGCCACAGGGACACCTGATATTTGTAGGGAAATTAAGCCTTATGAAGTTCACTTTTGTTCCTCCTGACCAGATCCAGCTTGAACACCTCTCTGCCGCTTCTGCCATTGCTTTCAGGGCTCTGGTTTTTTCCTTCCCTGCAACTGAGAGCTGTTTCATGAGGCTGTATGCAGACGTTCCTACAAACCCCCTAGCTCCAATTTCTGCAGTGAGGACTTTGACCTGATAGCCTTCTCTCCTCAGGCTGTTTGCCAGATCAGCATACTTTTCATCTTGTAGATTTGAGCTGCCTCCATTCTGTTCTCATATGGCACCGTGAGCTCGATCATGATCAGCTGCTTGGTTGACTTAGAGTGGACTACTATGTCTGGTCTCATGCCACTCTGCTGATGATCTCTGGGTGACTCTTCCATTCTGGGAGGTCTGCAGTGCACTCCCAGTCATCTGCCCCATCCAGCAGACTCTGCCTGCATGTTTCGAGTGGCACTGTTGTTCTTGGCCATGATTTGCTGCCTCCTGCCGTGAAGAATGTTGCGGGTGCTTTTGGAGTCCTGATTCTCCCTTTTGTGGTGTTGGTACTAGCCCAGACTACTTGTACAATTTCTTTGAGCACTTGGTTGTGCCTCCATGTGTACCTTCCTTGAGCCAGGGCTACTTTACATGAGCTTAGAACATGCTCCACTGTTTGCTTTTTATGGCAGAGGGGGCATGCAGGATCGTCTGTTTTCCCCCACTTCACCAGGTTTGCATTTGAGGGCAGAAGGTCATATGCAGATCTGAGAATGAAGCTGATCCTGAGAGGGGCCATGTGCCAAATGTCATTCCAAGTTAGACTTCTTTGGAGTGCATTCTCCCACGTTGTCCATTGCCCTTGCTGGCTCTGCTGGACTGCTTTTTGGAGTCTTTTTTGGTCTTCTTCTTTTCTCATCTCCTGAATCATCATGTCTCTTTTGGCTTTTCCTTTGGCCTTTGACCACCATTCAGTTTTGGTCACCCCCAGTCCTTGTCTGTTGTGTCGTGTGTGTCCTGTTATTTCTCTGATCTGAGACTTTCTTTTGCAGAATCCATCGCCTCTTGAACTTTCCATTTTCTGCCTGTCTTCAGCTGGGGCTTGAGTGCTTCTACCACCTTGTCTCCTGAGTCCTCCAGCAATGCTTTGAAGTCTGATCTTCCCTGCTTTGTATTCCTCCAGGATGGATTTCAGTGGTAGTTTGAGCTTTGCTTGGCGACAGTACAGCGCGATGTCAGTCATACAGGGTGGGACACCAAGCCATTTCCTTGTGAACTTGTTGACTTTGGCTTCCATTGCCTCCACTGTGCTGGTGCAGATGTCGTATATCATCAGAGGCCATAGGAGCTTTGGTATCAGCATGAACTGCAGACACCAGACCTTGTATTTGCCAGGGAGCCTACACTGGTCAATGGTCTCCAAGCCTTCTTCCGCCATCTGCTTGTTTCTTTGCTCTTTGTGTGTCTTTCAGCGTATCATCATACCATCTTCCAAGGCTCTTGACTGGTTCTTCTGTGACTGTTGGAATGGCCTGTTGGCAACACTGAAGACCACAGATTCGGCCACTTTTCCTTTCCTCAGTGAGAGGACTCCGTGATTTCTTTGGCTTGAACTTCATTCTGGATGAGGCAACTATGTCGTCCAGCCTCTCCAGCACATGACGTGTCTCGTCTTCTCTGGATGAAATCACTGTAGTGTCATCCATGAAGGCCTTGAGAGGAGGCATCTTGTATCCATCGCCAAGGTCTGTTTGTCTCGCGTTGTTGTTTGCTGCTTTCAAGATGAGTTCCATTGCCAGCACGAACAGTATCGGGAAATTGCACAGCCCATTGCAATGCCCACTTCCAAGTTGATCCAATCATTCTGTAGTCCTTGGTAGAGAACCGCATTGAGAAGCATTGAAGTACTTCTTGAGCATGTCGCGGATGTTCTTTGGCACATGGTACATCTTCAAGAGCCAACTGTATCATCTCATGGGGCACAGATCCATATGCGTTTTCCAGATCGAGCCACACTACGTCCAGGTCTCTCTTTTCTGTTTTTGCTTTTTGGATTGCGTCCCAGATCATTGTGCGTGTTCTACACAGCCAGCCACGCCTGGGATGCCACCTTTCTGGACTGACACATCCAAGTACTTGTTTTCCATCAGGTACTTGGTCAGCCTTGCTGCCATGACAGAGAAGAAGATTTTCCCTTCGACGTTCAGTAGTGATATTGGCCTGAACTGGCTGATGTCACTTGAGTTTTGCTCTTTGGGGATGTACACACCATCTGCCGTCATCCACTGGCCGCTGATCTTCTGTTCTCTCCAAGCCGATCGCAGCAGCCTGTGGAGCCACTCCAGCACCTTGGGACATTTCTTGTAAAGCTGGTAAGGTATTCCGTTTGGCCCTGGTGATGATTTGGCTCTGGCTTTGTCGACCACCTTCTTGATTTCCGCCAACGTTGGAGGCTTGCCATTGAACTGTTCCTCAGGGTTGGTTGGCCACACCAGATCTTGAATGTCGAGGTGTGCTTTGCTCTGTGAGTCAGAGTATGTTTTCCTCAGATGCTGCTCAAGAACTCCTTTGTCCACACTTAGGGTCCCAGATTTTGGCTGCTCAAACAGTGTTCTGGCAAACTGGAAGGGGTCTCTGAAGAAGCGCTCTTGTGTCTTCTTCTTTTTGCTCTTCCTCTTCCTCGCAGATTCCGCTTTGCTGAGGGCGCTGTGTTTTTCTTTTCAGGTCTTTCCCACAGTTTTTCAAGCCTTGTTTTTCAGCTGGCAGTGCGGTCTCATTTGCTTCTTGAGGTTGTTCTTTTGGACTCTGATCTTGTCCA
Source organism: Conus ventricosus (assembly GCA_018398815.1). Taxonomy (NCBI): domain Eukaryota; kingdom Metazoa; phylum Mollusca; class Gastropoda; order Neogastropoda; family Conidae; genus Conus; species Conus ventricosus. The sequence continues at coordinate 19,914,125 of CM031595.1, read as the reverse complement.
TCTTTTCTTGGCGTCTGGATTTCTTTGGAGGTGTTTTCTCTTTGGGTAGTTTTACTCCATAGGCGTCTCTACATGTGGCCATACACAATGTCCCCATATGTGGCTAGTTTGTGTTCCAGGGTGCTTTTCCCTATCAGTGCATCGAGTCTTTGGACGATTTTTGCATCCAGTTTCTCCCAATCTTCAGTTTCGTTTGCTCGTGGCAGGTTGAGTTTCAGGCGCCCGGCATCGAGGGCCTTGTAAATTCCTCATCCGAACCAACAGCGTGGATGTCCTTGGCACTGTGTTTAAATCCTGGCCTTGGTCTTCCGACGTCTTATCTGCTGATGACGGATGCGCTGCTGCTCATTCAGATAGTCTTCACACATCCCATCTTTGTTCTGTGGATCTTCATGCCACGGGGGTAGCGAAACGCTTCCACAGACACATGGATGTCCATTTGCGTCCATGTTCATAGTCGTTTGGGATTTGCAGTCGTGATTTGTTGAGCACCGATGATTCAATCAATCTCGTCCCCTATTCGGTGAATCCTGGAAGCATCTTTTCCTTATATTTTTATAGCACTAAGTTTAATGGCAAATGGGAGCCAGCCCACAGACTCCTTGTCTGGTCTTCCCAGTGTCCTCCCGGTCTTTCACGGACGTCCAGGCCTATTCCCGGAAGTCAATGGTTACCCATGCATCAGTAGAAAGAAACTCGTGGTAGAGCGGCAGCAAGAGTCCATCAGAGAGAAGCCCCATTCAAGCAAGGTTTCGGCCCTTATCTCCTGACACCTAGGGGGGTTGGGCCACAACCCGAGTATGACTCGCGATGTCCCTAGCACCTCCCTTTTCCCCATTCTAGGGACGAGCCAAGGTGGGATCGAACCCATGACCTCTGAACACTGCTCATTCTACTTAATGAACCGCGCTTTAACACTGACCACGGTTGTTTTGTACGTTTGTTTCCCTTTGTTCATTGCTTATTTCGTACATTTGTTGGTTATGGCAATTCTGTTTTGGTGCGTTTTGCTTGTCTGTGTTTGCTTTGTTTTGTTTGGCTTGTTTTATCTTTCGAAATGTATTTTCCAACGAATTTTAGACAGTGTGAGCTCTTTGTTTGGTTCTCTTTGATGTACCAAAAAATCCAAGCCAAACGGTACAATCGAATTACAGTTCTACTGAAGCAGTACTGAGACCAATCCTTACTGTGTAATCACAGGGTGAGCTCTCGAACGGACGGAGTTGAATGAGAGAAAAACCAAACATCCTCGGAAATCGGAGGGATATACCAAGGAGGCACTCTGGACAACCTCCGGAATCGGGGACAAACCAAGGAGGCCACTCATACTCCCTACCGGAATCAGGGAAAAAACCCAAGGGAAGGCCACATCATGAAAGCTGACCTCTACCAATTCCCTCACAACCCAATTAACACTTCTAGGCCACACTCTAACCCAGGCGCGTGTATCAATTTAGATGGCGTTCAGGGCCACATTCCTGTCTCATTCTTATCACCGCCTCTGCCTGAGCGAGATGAAGAGTCTTTTGAACGTGACAGTAGGAAATTATATTTCGAGTGATATTTACCGGAAAATAAATTTGTATTTTATCACATTTTCTTTTTCTCCTCGTGTTCATTTAACGTCATTAAAACAAACGAGACTCCGGACTCAGTGCACTTTCCAATATATTTGGACGCCAAGGGAAGCCCTTTGTCTAGACGATCCACAACAAAAAAAATTGTTTTTCCAACTAATTGACTCTTCACACGCATTTCTTTGACCAAAATCTGAACCATGAACCTCTCATGCTAGCACCCACACACACACAACACAACACATCACAGCACACACTCCACACCCACACACACACACACACACACACACACACCACATGTCACACACTCACAACACGTTCGTAAAATGCTCTCTAATTTGTCTTAAGTGAGCCATTTTAGGGATAGTATTGGCTGATAAAGATCTGTCTGCATGGTGGGGATGGGAGTGGGGTGGGGTGAGGATTTCCGGTTACGAGTGATAGAGTCGGGCTTGATGGAGAATTGTCAGAGAAAGAGGGGAAGAGTCCACATTCCGTCAACTTGATTATAAAGTCTATTAAGAAGGATAAACATGGTCATCCGGATCGATTCTAATAAAATATAAAAACAAATGAAAGCATGAAAAGAGGACGCACACTAATGGAGGCAAAAGATGGACACACGTCCATCAGGTCCAAGAAGAGACTCGTGTTAACGAGGTTGGTGTCCGCTGCAATGTCTCCTCTGGTGAGTTGCTTCGCGACGATCATCATTTTTATGTAAAATGTAAAATGCCGGTGCTGAGGCTGCGACAGGCCCAACCTGGGTGTGGCTGTGTTTAGTGGAATCTAAGTGAGTAGTTTGAGAGCGATGCCACCGGGATCTCAGAGATGTTTTGGCATCTTCCCCAGCAACGACATCAATGAAAGCAGCACATTTGAGGCATAACCAGTTAAGCCAATATACCCTTGGATTCATTGAACCAAACATCAAGGTGCTCAACGCACTTATCAAGCAGGCTGCTTGCAAAGCAGAACAAATCTGCCCTGATCTCCAGTAAGCTAACCCTGTTTGATCACTGCATAGTTGACAAGGTATTTGTGAAGGTATAACTTTGATTTAGACGTTCCTGTAGTGAGGAGAAGGTTCTCCTGGGACCATCAGATAGGTCACACGAAGAGCTTGGTCAACGACCTTTCACAAATATTATTGACGTTTTGAGGTCTGTCAAGAGATGATATCTCCAATCCGATCACTTGTCAGAAGTGCATTCTCTACCAGTCCTCTCCATCGACTGCCTTTCCCTCTCCCCCTCCCTTCACCTTCCCCGGAAAGACGTGTGTCAGTGCCCGAAATGTTCTGGCATCAGTGGGGGAATATTAATGTTCCAAACAGCCATTGCAAGAAGCGCGACATAGTTTCAGATGTATGACAGCACAGCCTCGTCCTGCAAGGTCACACTACACAATGGGAAAAGCCACACACATAAATACAGAGAGAGGAGAGAGAGAGAGAGAGAGAGAGAGAGAGAGATGATTTACAGAGTTAAACACCCCAACATAATAAACCCCATGAAAACAAAATCTTTTTCTGTACATAAACTTCCACCCCAACTATCTTACCACAAACAGCAAACAAATTTCATTCGAGCTAGAGAGCATGTTCATCAACAAACTACAAAATGACTTGTCCTCTGCTTCCAAAGAAGTTAAACCTTCGGGCGCTGTTCTTGATTTAGTGATTGAGATTTAGACAAGGGTTTAAGGACTGCATACATTCCGGGAAATAGGGGGGGGGGGGGGGGGATGGTTCACGGACCCAGTAAATCTCCTAATGGGATTCGCCCTCTGTGGCAAACGTCACGTGGCAAACGTCTCTAACAGTTCTCTGGTAACTTTTTTGCCTGTTGAAAGAAATCAATACGATGGCGGGAAGACTTCTGCGGAAAGTAAACTTACGTTTCCATTTCAACTTTCGCCGTTCTCATTTGTACTCTCCCTTGTTGTTGAATTGCTGATATATTCGCGTTTCCCAGAGTCTCCATGGTTTATCTAACCACAGTATATATGTCTTCAGAGATCCAGTACCCATCCTTGACCCTAAAAAACTAATTAGCGTCCCTCCGAGTGAGGTGGTCATAAAATACGTAGAGTTCTTAG
>CM031595.1:19895448-19905448 GCA_018398815.1 Conus ventricosus | reverse complement strand
CTTTTTCCCGTACTAAAATATCTACTGTTCTGCATGATTCAACCTGGGGCTAAGTACGGAACAATTAACCTTTTATTTAGCTGAAGTATTATCATTCTCTCATCTGTAAAGGTTTCGGTTTAAAGAGAGTTTTAACTATTCTATCCAATGCTCCACAAAATCATACACCAAACGTTTCCCTAAGTTTCTTCAGTATGCGATGACCGTTGTTTTTTTTTGGAATCTCAAAGACTGCTCACATCCCATATCAAAATGCAGAGAGGGACAGTGTCTGTCATCAATAGCAAGGGTATTACCAGGTCTGCAAAGGACTTACTGCTCATTCATAGACTGAAAACTGTGTCATAGGCAATGTCTTAAGCCCATGCAGAGGAAATCAAACGTGCATGCGCATGTACCGTGAAAACGAAAAATGAGGACAAATTTTCGTTGGAAATTCTTATCTTCCAGTTTCGCAATGGTGTTTTTTTTTTTTAATTCAAAGCGAACTCTAAGTATTTTCTGTTCATATATCCCTCATAAAAACAATCAGATCAGAATTCATTTTGATTACAATCGTAAAAATGTAAATCGAAATTTTCATCGAAAAACAGATTTTTTGCGTTTCTTTCGTGTTTCAGTATACATGCATTCATACCTAGTTGTCTGCCTTCTCAATCAAAGATATGTATACGCCAGAAACGGAATAGAGGTGGAAGGGGTTCAGAAGTGGAAGGGGGTGGGAGCTCTAAGGGTTCCAGACCTCCTGCCTGCCCAATTCTGAAACAGAAAAAATGTGAAAACTGACAGCGCTTAAAGAACACATTCCGGATTAAAAGAAAAGCGCGAACAAAAACAAACAAGCAAGGAAATAAACAAACGAAGAAAACATCGCCATGGATACATGTCATCAGATAATCATTGCTGCAGACATTGTACATCTTACGCACAGCCTGCTCCTCTCTATGCCATCCCCCCTCTTCCCCGTCTGCGCTCTTCCCTGTACCACACATTCATCGGTTTCGTACCAATGCTCAGCCTGAGGCAATTATTCAGCCATTAAACAACCAACCAACCATGTCTGGAGCTAGTCATAAACAGAAACTGCCAGAATCTACAGGGAATACCAAAATGACCTTGAGACACCATGCTGAAAGAAAAAGGCAAACAATAGAAAAGGTGTGTTGACTGGTTGCAGGTCGATTATTTCAGGACTTGAGTTTCATGAAGAGGCCATTCAGGATTGAAGTTGTGTGGTGAGTCTCTTCAGGTTATGAGCTGCATGAAGAGTCCTTTCAGGATTGAAGTGGTGTGGTGAGTCTCTTCAGCATATGAGCTGCGTGATGAGTCCTTTCAGGATTGAAGTGGTGTGGTGAGTCTCTTCAGGATATGAGCTGCGTGATGAGTCCTTTCAGGATTGAAGTGGTGTGGTGAGTCTCTTCAGGATATAAGCTGCATGAAGAGTCCTTTCAGGATTGAAGTGGTGTGGTGAGTCTCTTCAGGATATGAGCTGCATGAAGAGTCCTTTCAGGATTGAAGTTGTGTGGTGAGTCTCTTCAGGATATAAGCTGCATGAAGAGTCCTTTCAGGATTGAAGTTGTGTGGTGAGTCTCTTCAGGATATGAGCTGCGTGATGAGTCCTTTCAGGATTGAAGTTGTGTGGTGAGTCTCTTCAGGATATGAGCTGCGTGATGAGTCCTTTCAGGATTTACATTGTATGATAGGTCCATTTAAGATTTAGTTGTAGGTCAGGTTTTGAGTAGTATGACATGTCCATTCAGGATTTGAGATGCATGCTGGGTCCATTCAGGATTTGAATCCTGTGATGATTCTCTTCAGAAAATGAGTTGCATGATAATCCATTCAGGATTTGAATCCTGTGATGATTCTCTTCAGAATATGAGTTGCATGATAATCCATTCAGGATTTGAATCCTGTGATGATTCTCTTCAGAATATGAGTTGCATGATAATCCATTCAGGATTTGAATCCTGTGATGATTCTCTTCAGAATATGAGTTGCATGATAATCCATTCAGGATTTGAATCCTGTGATGATTCTCTTCAGAATATGAGTTGCATGATAATCCATTCAGGATTTGAATCCTGTGATGATTCTCTTCAGAATGATTGCATGATAACCATTCATGACTGAATACCTGATAGGTCATTCATCATTGGATCGAATGATGAGTCCATCCAGCACATAAAGCTGTGTTGTTCACGTGTGTAGGGACAGGGTAACTGCATGATTCCATTCAAACCTGAGAAGCTGGACAACTGGGAATCTCCTTTTAATTCAAGACGCAAAAACACACGAACAAACTGAATGTCTTTCGTGGAACTAACTACATAATTTCAAAATAGCTAAGCCAACGCTTCCCTATAAAAAAATAAAGTAAACGGGAAAAAATAACTGATGTTAATGGAGCTTTCTCATGCGTTAATTACGTTGCACTCTCTCCCTTCTCGATCTCTCTCATGTCTCTCTCTCTTCTCTCTCCTCCTCTCCTCTCTCTCTCTCTCTCTCTCTCCTCTCTCTCTCTCCTCTCTCTCTCTCTCTCTCTCTCTCTTTAAAAAGAAATGTGAAAGCAAGAGACAGACATATAAACAAACGGACTCCTCTCTCTCTCTCTCTCTCTCTCTCTCTCTCTCTCTCTCCTCTCTCCTCTCTCTCTCTCTCTCTCTCTCTCTCTCTCACTCTCCCACACAGAGAAATGAAAGCAGAGACAGGCAGACAAATAAACGGACAGACAGACAGACAGACAGAAACTTTCCTTTAAGTGCTAGAATGATAGGCTTGGAGTTTTCAACGTTAATTTATTTCGGCTCGGGCTCACGGCGGATGTGTCAAAACTACGGCAATGGAAAAAAAAACCCGGCCACAAACAACTTAGTCTGCAGAGTTCCAGTTTTCCAACATTACAGAGTTTGCAAATAAGTTTGATTACAGGGAAAAAACACAGCTCACGAGATAAATGAGACTAGAAGAAGAAGAAGAAGAAGAAGAAGAAGAAGAAGAAGAAAAAGAAGAAGGAGGAGGAGGAGATTGATAATGATATTAGTAAAAAAAACAACATCAGAAATAACAAAATTAATGATAATAGTAATAACAATAATAACATCAGTATTAATTAATAGAATTCTATGAAAGAGTAGAAGAACAAGAACGAGAAGAAAAAGAATTGAAGAGAAGGGAGGAGAGGAGAGGAGGAGAGAAGGAGGAGAGGAGGAGAGAGGAGAGAAGGAGGAGGAGGAAGGAAGGAGAAAGGAGAGGAGAGAGGAAGAGGAAACGAAGAGAAAGAAGAGAGAAGAGAGGAGAGAGAACAGAAAGGAGAAAGGAAAGAGAAAGAAAGAGAGAGAAGGAGGGAGGAGAAGGAGGAGAGGAAGAAAAAACGACAGAAGAGACAACAAGAAAGAGAGAAAAGAATGAGAGAAACGGGTGGAGGAGAGGAGAGAGGAGGAGGAGAGAGAGGAGGAAGAGGTAGAACAAAGAAGGAATTAAACAAGACGGAGAGAGAGGAGAGGGATGGGTGAGGGAAATCAGGAGATGCGAGAAGAGAAAGGTTTGAAATGATACCGTTACTGTTAACATCACCGTCATTTTCGACTGTTCTCTCTACTCTCCAATACCTCTTTTCTCCCATCTCCAACTTTCTTCTTAATTTGCATTGCAAAATTACCCGTGCTATCCTTGGAGGGAAAACCATTTTTTCGGCTTGTTTTACCGAAAGCTCGTTTCCCCGCCCCCATCCCTTACTCCTCCTTCACTCTCCTGCCCATCCCACACCCCACCTTCTCTCCTCTTTCATCCCTTTCGTGCTTCTTCACTGTACCCATCATGCTCCGCAGGATACAAATTTTCGAGATGATTAGCTATTTAATGGTTATGCAAACTGCAAGGCAAAATTCAAATTTAGCCTATGAAAGAAGATTCAAAGCGAAACTTTTTTTTTAATGCACCATACGAAAGAGACGTGTAAAGTCAATAACAAAGTCCTCATCAGAAGTTACGTTCAAAATAACACCCTTAGTTGGCTGCACCCTTATGCAGATTATGTGTATACATGGGTCTTTGGTGTTTATATCCATCGGGTTTTTTAAGCAGATGAAAGATCCTGGTTTAGCCACTCCTTGGATGAAACTGAACAGTAAAACCAGTCCATACTCAGAATAACTTGAGGACTTGCTAATTAAATGAGAGAACAACGAGCACACACAAAACACACACACACACACACACACACACACACACACACACACACACACACACACACACACACACCACACGCACGCACGCACACACGCACGCACGCACGCACGCACGCACGCACGCACACACACACACACACACACACACACACACACACACACACACAACACACACAAACTGACAGTACTTTAAGAACAGACTTTGGAACGAAAGAACGAAAGGAAGGTGGGAACAAAAGCAAACAAGCAAACGAATGAAAACAAGAACAAAACATCGCATTAGAAAATAATCATAGTGCAGACAATACATCGATCATACATCATGTGTGTGCTGCCCTTTATACACACTCTCCTCCCCTCTAGCCTTCTTGCCATGCTCCCTTCACAATACATCCATCGGTTTTGCACCGACGCAAAATCTATGCAGTAATTATTCAGCAACCGGACGACCAGTCAAAGGCTTTTGGGGCGGTTATAAACAGAAACCGATCAGACTTTGCAGTGGATGCCAAAATCGCTTTATATGCTATGCTGAAAGAACATGACAAAAAAGCGATAGAGATTGTGCTGCAGGTCAATGATATCAGAAATTGAGTTGCATAAAATGGCAATTCAGGATTTAAGTTGCATTCTGAGTCCATTCAGGATTGAAGTTGTAAGATGAATCCATTCAGGATTGAAGTTGTAAGATGAATCCGTTCAGGATTGAAGTTGTAAGATGAATCCATTCAGGATTGAAGTTGTATGATGAATCCATTTAGGATTGAAGTTGTATGATGAATCCATTCATGATTGAAGTTGTATGATGAGTCCATGCAGGATTGAAGTTGTACGATTAATCCAGTCAGGACTGAAGTTGTACGATGAATCCATTCAGAATTGAAGTTGTATGATGAATCCATTCAGGATTGAAGTTGTATGATGAGTCCATGCAGGATTGAAGTTGTATGATGAATCCATTCAGAATTGAAGTTGTATGATGAGTCCATTCAGAATATAAGTTGTATGATGAGTCCATTCAGGATTGAAGTTGTATGATGAATCCATTCAGGATTGAAGTTGCATGACGAGTCCATTCAGGGTTGAAGTTGTATGATGAATCCAGTCAGTATTGAAATTGTATGATGAATCCATTCAGGATTGAAGTTGTATGATGCGTCTATTCAGGATTGAAGTTGTATGATGAATCTATTCAAGATTCAAGTTGTATGATGAATACATTCAGGATTGAAGTTGCATGCTGAGTCCATTCAGTTATGAGTTAAATGATGAGTTCAGGATCTTGGTTGCATGATAAGTCTATTCAGGAGTTAAGTTGTATGATGAGTTCATTTACGATTTGAGTCGCGTGATGTGTCCCTGCATGATATGACTTGCATGATGAAGGCCCCTTAGAACATGCGCTGCATGACGAATCCATTCAGGATCTGGGTCGTTGCATAAAGCGTATGTCCAGTACTCGTTGCAGTATCGCTGATGGTGGACAGGAGAGGGGAGAGGTTTTAAATGATCACCTCATGAATATTCAGACGCAAAAGCAAACGAATTAACAAAACCTGAAAATGTCTGAATGAAACTAAATAGCGATGGTGTAAGCCTAATGTCTGATGTCTTTCCTCAAAAAATGGAGAAAAAGAAAACAGTGAGAGAACAAAGGCTTGTCTCCTGTTTGAATTTGCATCTCTCTCTCTCTCTCTCTCTCTCTCTCTCTCTCTCTCTCTCTCTCTCTCTCTCTCTCTCTCTCTCTCTTATGTTGAATTGTCTGTATCAATGATATGTGCTGAAATAATGTATGCATGACAAGGACAGGTTGTAAGACTAGGCTTTGGCCTAAAATCTTCATCCTTGGGTATTAAAGATCAATCAATCAATCAATCAATCAATCTCTCTCTCTCTCTCTCTCTCTCTCTCTCTCTCTCTCCTCTCTCTCTCTCTCTCTCTCTCTCTCTCTCTACTCGAAGAGAGAAGTGAAAGCAAAACAAAAAGCAGACAGACAGAAACTTTGCTTAAATTGCCGGGGTGACAAGCTTGGCTTCCAATTAAAAAACAGAGTTCTCGACGTTAATTTATTGCAGCTCCAAGTGGATGTATCAAAGCAACGACAATAGAAAAAAATCGGCCCCCAGTAACCGAGTCTGCAAAGTTCCAGTTTGTTCACAGCTACATTGCAAAGTTTGCAAATAAATTTGATTGCAAGATTTTTCAAAAAAAAAAAACCTCACAAGAAGAAGGAGGAGGAGGAGGAGAGGGAGGAGAACGAGAATGAAGAGGAGGAGGAGAAGCAGGTGGAGGACGACGACGACGAGAAGAAGAAGAAGAAGAAGACGGCACGGAAAACACGGAAAAAAGGAAATCACGGAAAGCAAAAGAACACAGAGAGAGGAGAGAGAGAGAGAGAGAGAGAGAGAAAGTTAAGGAAGACAACGAGTTTTAAATTGTATTCTCATCGCTGATGCACCCATCACCTCCTCCGCTTCTCACCCACTCTCCACACCTTATCTTTCTTGAATTTACATGGCCAAATTACCGTGCTATCCCCCCGAGGGAAAACCATTTCTCGGCATGTTTTACCGAAAGTTTTGACCCCCCCCCCCCCCCCTCCCCGCTCTTCCCATCCCTGCCTTCTTCACGTGCACCGATTGCTCTCTACAGGACACGATTTTCGTGCACATTTCCAATGTAGAATTTATGCAAAGCGTAAGGCAAAACAGAAATAAACGTACCACAGTAGGTGCACGCCAAAGCTTATTTGATACACAAGCGTACATTCAATAACTAAGCCTTTTTCAGAAGTCACGATGAATAGTCATGGAAAATGCATGAAGTAACACCTCTAGATGGTTGTCCCTTAGGCATATTATGTGTATGTTGGGTCGTTGAGATTCTTTCTTTCGTTTTAATGACTCAAGTCTACACACTCATTTGATGAAAATTTACACTAAAAGCAGTTCATGTTAAGATCAATCTGAGGTGGTACTAGTAAAAAAAAAAAAAAGATATTATAACGCGCGCGCGCATACACACACCACACACACACACACCACACACACACACACACACACACACACACACACACACACTGAGACAGAGAGAAAGAAAGAGACAGACAGACAGAACGACAGTCACACAGACAGACAGACAGACATACGAGATGCACATGCGCATGCACACACGCACAACGAATACACACAAAACCACAACGAATCCTTTAAAAAAAAAAAGTGCACATATCCAGCCAGGACCTTTTTCTGAAAAACGGAATGTGTCTGCAAAAAGAGCAGGATAAGAAAAGGCCTGTTGTCATAACATTCAACTCGTGGGAAACGAATGCACGTGACAGCTGTGGCACACAGACACAGGGTACCACCCTCCATCGTCCCTTCCCGGTCGTTATCCTCCCCACACCATCCCCAACTCCGTTCCAAACCACACTTCAAGCTCAGCCTGTCTGCATACCATCTTCTCCCAGCCCCTCACCGCCTCCCCCAGACACGTCAGCTGCACAGTGTTAGAGTTTGGTGTCGTGACTGAAGCAGACTGATGTGTGGAGTGTGATTACCATCTTGGGTAACGTTTCGACACAATAAGTAACTTCTTTCATTTCACTCTGGTAGCATGAAAGTTAGAGTTTGGGGCTGTCTTCAAAAAAGACTGCATATGTCTGTAGACTTTAGACTGTAGCAGTCTTCAGTTCTTACTGTTAGAAGTCTTCTTCTAAAACCAGGACTCAGCTTTCTGCATGTTGGTTTCATTGTGAGGTGACTGCAGGCGGAAATTGACAACCTTACAAGACGATGACTGTTCTGCTGAATGAAAAGTTCAGTTTCAGTTTCAATTTCATCAATTAGGCGTCACAGCGTGCGGACTAGTCCATATACGCTCCGCTACATCCGCCAAGTTTTGAGACCACACTGTGCATGATTTTAAGCTGATGAATAAATGAATTGATGACTAAGATGAGAGAATTTTAAAAGAGGGTCTCGTGGCTACGACTTTGCGGATGTCTGACCCACGCATTTGCCCAACGCGTTGGTCAGACCTTGTGTACCTTCCTAACATTGGTTGTGATTTTTTTTAATCATTGTATTGTGTGTGTAGTGAATGCACACATGTGTGTGTATGGATGTATGGGCATGGGCCTTGTGTGTGTGTGTGTGTGTGTGTGTGTGTGTGTGTGTGTGTGTGTGTGTGTGTGTGAGCGCATGTGTGTGTGTGTGTGTGTGTGTGCATGATGTGCGTGTGCGCATATGCATAAGTGTGTGTGTGTGTGTGCGCGCGCATGCGTGTGCGCGCTTGTGTATGTACGTGTGCGCGCACGTGTGTGTGTGTGTGTGTGTGTCTGTTGTGTGTGTGTTGTGTGTGTGTGTGTGTGTGTGTGTGTGTGTGTGTGTGTGTGTGTGTGTGTGTGTGTGTGTGTGTTGTGTGTGCCTGTGTGTGTGTGCGCACGAATAAAAGAGACAAAGAAATTAAACACCCAATTTTAGGAGATAAGTGATTGTTCATTCTTCGTTTTCATTGTCACAAAAATCTTCTTTGTCTTGCCTGAAGAAGACCAAAGAAGTCAAAACACGTCGTGTGTTGTCTTGTACTTTGTTGGCCTCTTTCATTCAGCAGCACAGTCAATCTTCTTTCAAGTTTTTTTCTGCGTGTCGTTTCGTAACAGAGGATATATTCCTAGAGTTTGTTTTTACTAGTGTTCTCTTTCAATTTTATGGAGTGTTGTTCCTTGCTCCTGGTTTCAACTCCAAATGCTGTACAGTGGACTGAATCACAAGTGGGTCAATTATTTATTTTAAGAGAAAAGCTGTTTGCATTCTTGTTAATCCTAATGAAAGCAACAGATCCTTTCCAGACGATGACCAGCAACTGCACCCTTTGTTGCAGGTTGCTAGTGTGCCTGATGTGACCAGCAACTGCACCCTTTGTTGCAGGTTGCTAGTGTGCCTGATGTGACCAGCACTGCACCCTTTGTTGCAGGTAGCTAGTGTGCCTGATGTGACCAGCACTGCACCCTTTGTTGCAGGTTGCTAGTGTGCCTGATGTGACCAGCACTGCACCCTTTGTTGCAGGTTGCTAGTGTGCCTGATGTGACACTTTGTTCCAGGTTGCTAGTGTGCCTGATGTGACCACTTTGTTGCAGGTTGCTAGTGTGCCTGATGTGACCAGCACTGCACCCTTTGTTGCAGGTAGTTAGTGTGCCTGATGTGACCACTTTGTTGCAGGTTGCTAGTGTGCCTGATGTGACCAGCACTGCACCCTTTGTTGCAGGTAGTTAGTGTGCCTGATGTGACCACTTTGTTGCAGGTTGCTAGTGTGCCTGATGTGACCAGCACTGCACCCTTTGTTGCAGGTTGCTAGTGTGCCTGATGTGACCAGCACTGCACCCTTTGTTGCAGGTTGCTAGTGTGCCTGATGTGACCAGCACTGCACCCTTTGTTGCAGGTAGTTAGTGTGCCTGATGTGACCAGCACTGCACCCTTTGTTGCAGGTTGCTAGTGTGCCTGATGTGACCAGCACTGCACCCTTTGTTGCAGGTAGTTAGTGTGCCTGATGTGACCAGCACTGCACCCTTTGTTGCAGGTAGTTAGTGTGCCTGATGTGACCAGCAATGCGCTCTTTGCTGCAGGTAGTTAGTGTGCCTGATGTGACCTTAGCTAGGATTACGCTGACAATAGACTCCCATGGAGTCTGACAGTTAAGCATACACGTTTCTGTCAGAAGCACCCCTACGTTATTATTTTATTTCACTTTAGAAGTAAACAACGCTAAAGTTTATGTACAAGATAAACCACGTCTGTGTGCGCACGCAC
>CM031595.1:19882948-19890448 GCA_018398815.1 Conus ventricosus | reverse complement strand
TGACAAAGCTGAACGACTGATAGACTGAATGGCACGAGAAACGATTGAATGAGGTGCCAGTAGACAGCTATTCTGTCATCTCTACCCAGGACGACAGCCCTTTGTGTAAACGAGAGAGTGGTTTGTAAAGCACTTGCCGCTTGGTCTGTAGCCGAGGATAGGCGCTAGGTTAGTAGTAGTAGTAGTAGTTAGTAGTAGTAGTAGTAGTAGTAGTAGTAGTAGTAGTAGTAGTAGTAGCACTGCTGCTACTACTACTGTACCGCTAAGACTACTAGTACTACTATTACCACTACCACTTCTACTACCACTGCAATTACAAATAATGATGATGATATTAATAATAATGACAATGATAATAATAATCATGATAATGATAATAATAATCATGATTTAACCGTTAATTGCTTTAGCTTTGCATTTCGTATGGTTGTGTGTACGTGTGCCACTGTTTTAACCGTTTGTTTTGTTTGAAGTCTTATACATCAAAGCACTTGTATATGTTAAAAGTAGGTCAGATAGAATTAGATTTTTAACAAGTTTTTAATTTGTTTTAGAAGCAGTATGACGTGCACTGTTAATTTCAATTACTTTTGGCCGAAATATTCCAGCTCAGACTAAGCACAACAGCCCATCAGAGTAAAAAAGAAAAAAGATAAGAATTGTCGAAGCTAACGAAAAAACATAGAAATAGAGCGCCATGGCCTGTATGCATTCTCGCCATTTATGTTTCCATACATGTTAAGTACTGTTGCGGGCATACAGAATGTTCACGACGCCCAGTGGACGGTGAAAATAGGCTACACATAATCCACAACAAATTTGACAATGCAGTCACAGACATTGAAAATGTCCAACACCTATCACTGCATTTTGCCATTCAACTGCAATTGAACTATGAAGAATTGCGGATCAGAACGTTTCTTAGTACTTTTATTTTATAGTTTACCTGTCGCCTGCTGTCATTCAGACGACAAACTGGATATCATTGCAAAACAGAATGGTTGATGTCGTAACACCTGATTTGATTATTTTGCTTGAAAACAATAATGTTATTAAACAGTTTATACTATCTAAACCATAAGTTTTCACACAAATGAATTAAAAACTTTCTGTACTGTTAAGTTTTTCAAGACTTTCATTCAAAATGGCATGGAAGACTATGTGAAAACGACAATGATACCAAGTAACTTCGCCTGATTCAATTTACACACCAATTCTTTGCTCCTGAGAATTTCCCACATCAAAGAAAAGATTCTGTCAGTTTTGTTTCAGGATACATCACACATTTTAGGTGTTAGAGGTCAGTCTCTGGTCATCGCTGAGTACAATGTCACCGACGACATTTTAGCCTTTGCTGTCATTTTGTGTTCACTTTTCAGGTGTCTTTCCTTTTCGTTCTTATTGATGTACGTTGAATGGTTGTCGCAGATTCAAATGATCTCCATTGTATTGAAACGTCAAACTTTTGGTTGATACTCCACTCACAGACTGTGCAGCTGGAGATATATCAATTGTCCCTATAGTTCACATCTCAAAGACATTGAGGACAAGAAGACGTGAAAAAAGGCTCTGATGACCCTTAAAGACTTAATTTTGTGCATGCATGCATGCATGTGTGTGTGTGTGTGTGTGTGTGTGGTGTGTGTGTGTGTGTGTGTGTGCGTGCGTGCGTGTGTGTGTGTGTGTGTGTGTGTGTGTGTAGTGTGTGTGTGTGTGTGTGTGTGTGTGTGTGTGTGTGTGTGTGTGTGTGCGTGCGTGTGCGTGTGTGTGTGTGTGTGTATGTGTGTGTGTCTGCCTATCTGTCTGTCTGTATGTCTGTCTGTCTGTCTGTCTGTGCGCGCGCGCACGCCCGAGAGAGAGAGAGAGAGAGAGAGAGAGAGAGAGAAGAGAGAGGAGAGAGACAGAGACAGAGAGACAGAGACAGAGAGACAGAGAGAGAGAGACAGAGACAGAGAGAGAGAGAGAGAGAGAGAGAGAGAGAGAGAGAGAGAGAGCAACAGACTTGATGGTTCTATGGTAAGCTCATTGACATACATTACTTCAAAGTTGATCAGTGAAAATGGACGGCTAAAAATGAGCTTCACTCTGCCCTGGACCTCTGAGCTAATCGGAAATCCTGATTGCAGGAAGAAGGGGATGGGAGGTTGGGAAAGGTGTAGGGGGGGGGGGGGAGAGGAGGAGACCGGGAAATACGTGTCAGTCGTGGGTGACAAGGGGTCAGCCATCATCATTCTGCACTATGTACACTGTGGTTGCTTTCTACTTCGTTTTCGGTCGATTACGGTATAAATGCACCGGAAACTAAATGATGATTGGTCAACCGTTGGCTTTTTTTTTCAGTCTTCGGTGTGCTGTATTAGTTGTTTGTTACAAGTTATTTTTTCTTGTTGTTACAAGTTAAAAGAAAAATTATTATTCAACGTCTATTTTGCGCCCAGTTTAAGAAGATGAGTGATTGTCGTTCTTCGTTTTCATTGTCCTGAATGTTGTTTGTCTTGCCTGAAAAAAACCAAAGAAACGCGTCGTGTTTTGTTTTGTTATCTGTATGTCCCTTTGGCCGGTGAATAAGAATAATAATTTTTCTTTAAAATGTGTGTCAAACTCCGCCTACAGTCAGCTCACTTTGAAACTAACTGTTACAAGTTTCTTCTCCTCCTCCTCTTCCTTCTCGTTCTCCTGCCCCTCCTCCTCATCACCATCTGCATCATCATCACTGTTTTTTGTCCCTCTGTTTGATGTAACGCCAGATGTCAGTTCTAGCATCCCCTACAGAGCTTCGTTCTCTCACAGTCCAAGCAACCACTACCAACAAAGAACTGTCCGTGTCGACTCGCCTTCTGACCACCCACGTATCACTAGCAAATCGTTTCAGTGGCGTTGAGCAGTATATCTGCAGATTGAAATAAGGTGGTTGTACAAAATAAATTGTTTACGATGAGCGTAAACTTACCTGATACCCAGCATAGAGCGGTCAAAGATATTTGCAAGCATGAGAGATTCCCTGCAGTCAAGACATCACTTTCAGACCTAATAAGAAAACAATATACAATTCAGTGGCCAAGCAAGATTGACTTCATTAAAACGAAAAAGTAGCGTTCTGGGAGGCTTCTTGATGTCACAATCTTGCGTCATGTCCAGGTGGAATGCGCAAACGTATCACCGAGCCGCTTTAACCCAAATAAAGAGAAGACAATAATTTCAAAATGAAAAACAATCCGCTTCTACTTCCCTCTCCCACTGCGAGATCAAGTAAGCGTTGGTGTCAATTCCATGTTTCAGTCACTGAAAACATATTCAGTTAGTGCTCAGTTTCTGTCCAGTCAAGAAACAGAACGACCAGTATCCCTTATTGATTGGCTGAAGACAGTAAGTTTTCTCGTGGCTGGCAAATCTTCTCTGTACCATTCACGAGTTGTTGCGGGTAAACAAAAACCTGGCAGCACTCTGTAGCCGGCGAAAGTACGGTGAACAGGTTGAACATTGACACACAGTAAAGCGTTGCATCCTGTCTGTAGCCGGCGAAAGTACGGTGAACAGGTTGAACATTGATACACAGTAAAGCGTTGCATCCTGTCCTAAGTACAGATGTAACACAACGTAAAGAGACAAATGTTCAAAAGATCCAACACTCACCATCGCGCTTCGACCCTTGAATTGCCTGGGAATTTTTCAAACTGACGATTAGTATGTTTCTTGCTGTCCTTTTCGCATTTAGTGGTCGTCTGTTTCTATACCACTTACTGCATATCATTGCAAACACACAAAGAAAACTGATGAGTAATGTCAGACAATGTCAGTGTGTTAGAAATAAACTACTGTTTAAAAAAAAGGGTATGTAGTTTTCACCTGGCCCATGAATTAGCAAGTTTTTAAGTGTTTGTTTTGCTCAGAATTTCATCCAAGATGGCGTATCAGGTACAGTTGAATACAACAATGAAACTGAAAACGTCTCTAAGTTCAGTTTTAACATCAGTGGTTTGTTGCTCGGAACGTTAGGCATTGAATTCTGCCATTTTTGCCTCAGGGAATTTCATGTTTTGAGGACTGGATTCTGTCAATTTTTGACTGTCTCTGTTGTTCCAAGCCAATGCTTGAGCGTCAGTATGATCACTGAATGTGTGTAGCAGCAATTCCGCTGCCAGTATGATGCCAGCACATTTGTGTTTACCTTTGATACTCATTTGGTTTTTATTTCCCACGTGTTGTACGGGTTTGGGGGGTTGTTGTATGTTGACGTACGTTGGAAGACTGTCGCAGAAACTATTTATGTATTTAAAAAAAATTACAATCACGAATCTACTTACAAACTGTACAGTTGGAAACAGGCCTGCATGTCCCCATAGATCCATCACGGTAACTCATTCAAGGACAAAACCAACGTAGATACTTGTGGCCCATAATAACCCAATTTCTGCGCTTGAGCATGCTTGATTGCTTTCGCCCTTGCAAGGAGAGAGGGGGGAGAGAGGGAGAGAAAGAAGGGGGGTGGCAGAGTAGAGTAGACTAGACTATCATAACCTCGTTGACACACATTGCTACAAATGTTGGTCGCACAAAATGGATGGCGCCCTAACGACCATTACTGTCCATTGGACGTCTCAGCCAATCAGAGGGTCTGATTGCAGCTAAGAGCACTGGGCGACAGGCAAAGGGATGGGTGGGTGATGGGGGTGGGTGGATGGGAACGGGATGAGGAGAAGCGGAGGGGTGTAAATCTTGGGAGGTCAGCATCATCAGTCTGCAGTATGTACAGTGCTGATGCTTCCTACTTGATTTTCGGCGTCATCAATAATGGTGGTATTGCTCCAGGAACTTACGGTAATCCGTTAACGGTCAGTATTTTTTTAAATTTTCGGCTGTTCTGTGTAAATGGATTGTTACCACTTTGTTCATTTCATCCCCGTCCTTAACCTCTTCGTCGTCGTTCTCCTTATCGCCATCATCAACATCATCGCTATTTATTGATGCCCCTGCCCCCCTTTCACGCTACTGCCAGATGCTTATCATAGCACCCCAAAACATTGCGTGTGCGTGTGTGTGTGTGTATGTGTGTGTGTCTGCCTGTCTGTCTGTCTGTTTGTCTGTCTGTGCGCACGCGCACGCCCGAGAGAGAGAGAGAGAGAGAGAGAGAGAGAGAGAGACAGACAGACAGACAGACAGACAGACAGAGACAGAGAGACAGAGACAGAGACAGAGAGAGAGAGAGAGAGAGAGAGAGAGAGAGAGAGAGAGCAACAGACCTGATGGTTCTATCATAAGCTCATTGACATACATTACTTCAAAGTTGATCAGTGAAAATGGACGGCTAAAAATGAGCTTCACTGTGCCCTGGACCTCTGAGCTAATCGGAAATCCTGATTGCAGGAAGAAGGGATGGGAGGTTGGGAAAGGTGTAGGGGGGGGGGAGAGGAGGAGACCGGGAAATACGTGTCAGTCGTGGGTGACAAGGGGTCAGTCATCATCATTCTGCACTATGTACACTGTGGTTGCTTTCTACTTCGTTTTCGGCCGATTACGGTATAAATGCACCGGAAACTAAATGATGATTGGTCAACCGTCGGCTTTTTTTTTCAGTCTTCGGTGTGCTGTATTAGTTGTTTGTTACAAGTTATTTTTTCTTGTTGTTACAAGTTTAAAAGAAAAATTATTATTCAACGTCTATTTTGCGCCCAGTTTAAGAAGATGAGTGATTGTCGTTCTTCATTTTCATTGTCCTGAATGTTGTTCATCTTGCCTGAAAGAAACCAAAGAGGTCGAAACGCGTCGTGTTTTGTTTTGTTATCTGTATGTCCCTTTTGTCCGGTGAATAATAATAATAATTTTTCTTTAAAATGTGTGTCAAACTCCGCCTACAGTCAGCTCACTTTGAAACTAACTGTTACAAGTTTCTTCTCCTCCTCCTCTTCCTTCTCGTTCTCCTGCCCCTCCTCCTCATCACCATCTGCATCATCATCACTGTTGTTTGTCCTCTGTTTGAAGTAACGCCAGATGTCAGTTCTAGCGTCCCCCACAAAGCTTCGTTCTCTCACAGTCCAAGCAACGACTACCAACAAAGAACTGTCCGTGTCGACTCACCTTCTGACCACCCACGTATCACTAGCAAATCGTTTCAGTGGCGTTCAGCAGTATATCTGCAGATTGAAATAAGGTGGTTGTACAAAATAAATTGTTTACGATGAGCGTAAACTTACCTGATACCCAGCATAGAGCGGTCAAAGATATTTGCAAGCATGAGAGATTCCCTGCAGTCAAGACATCACTTTCAGACCTAATAAGAAAACAATATACAATTCAGTGGCCAAGCAAGATTGACTTCATTAAAACGAAAAAGTAGCATTCTGGGAGGCTTCTTGATGTCACAATCTTGCGTCATGTCCAGGTGGAATGCGCAACGTATCACCGAGCCGCTTTAAACCCAAATAAAGAGAAGACAATAATTTCAAAATGAAAAACAATCCGCTTCTACCTTCCCTCTCCCACTGCGAGATCAAGTAAGCGTTGGTGTCAATTCCATGTTTCAGTCACTGAACACATATTCAGTTAGTGCTCAGTCTCTGTCCAGCCAAGAAACAGAACGACCAGTATCCCTTATTGATTGGCTGAAAACAGTAAGTTTTCTCGTGGCTGGCAAATCTTCTCTGTACCATTCACGAGTTGTTGCGGGTAAACAAAAACCTGGCAGCACTCTGTAGCCGGCGAAAGTACGGTGAACAGGTTGAACATTGATACACAGTAAAGTGTTGCATCCTGTCCTAAGTACAGATGTAACACAACGTAAAGACACAAATGTTCAAAAGATCCAACACTCACCATCGCGCTTTGACCCTTGAATTGCCTGGGAATTTTTCAAACTGACGATTAGTATGTTTCTTGCTGTCCTTTTCGCATTTAGTGGTCGTCTGTTTTTATACCACTTACTGCAATCATTGCAAAACACAAGGAAAAACTGATGAGTGATGTCAGACTATGTCATGTGTTAGAAATAAACTACTGTTTAAAAAAAGGTATGTAGTTTTCACCTGGCCCATGAATTAGCAAGTTTCTTAAGTGTTTGTTTTGCTCAGAATTTCATCCAAGATGGCGTATCAGGTACAGTTGAATACAACAATGAAACTGAAAACGTCTCTAAGTTCAGTTTTAACATCAGTGGTTTGTTGCTCGGAACGTTAGGCATTGAATTCTGCCATTTTGCCTCAGGGAATTTCATGTTTTGAGGACTGGATTCTGTCAATTTTTGACTGTCTCTGTTGTTCCAAGCCAACGCTAGAGCATCAGTATGATCACTGAATGTGTGTAGCAGCAATTCCGCTGCAGTATATGCCAGCACATTTGTTTACCTTGATACTCATTTGGTTTTTATTCCCACGTGTTCTACAGGTTTGGGGGTTTGTTTGTATGTTGACGTACGTTGAAGACGTCCCAGAAGCCATTCTGTATTTTAAAAAAATTACAATCAAGAATCTACCTTACAAGTATCCACGTAGATACTTGTGGCCCATA
>CM031595.1:19876781-19881948 GCA_018398815.1 Conus ventricosus | reverse complement strand
CAAGACACTGAGGACAAGAAGCTGAAAAGGCTTTGATGACCCTTAAAGACTTATTTTGTGCATGCATGCATTGGTGTGTGTGTGGTGTGTGTTGTGTGTGTGTGTGTGTGTGCGTGTGCTGTGTGTGTGTGTGTGTTGGGGTGGTGTGTGTGTGAGTGGTGTGTGTGTGTGTGTGTGTGTGTGTGTGTGTGTGCGTGTGCGTGTGTGTGTGTATGTGTGTGTGTCTGCCTGTCTGTCTGAGAGACAGAGACAGATACAGAGAGACAGAGAGACAGAGAGACAGAGACAGAGAGACAGAGAGAGAGAGAAGAGAGACAGAGAGACAGAGAGAGCAACAGACCGGATGGTTCTATCATAACTCATGGCTTGCATTACTTCAAAGTTGATCATGAAAATGGACGGCTAAAAATGAGCTTTACTCTGCCCTGGACCTCTGAGCCAGTCGGAAATCCTGATTGCAGGAAGAAGGGATGGGAGATTGGGAAAGGTGTAGGGGGGGGAGGAGGAGACGGAAATACGTGTCAGTCGTGGGAGCCAAGGGGTCAGCCATCATCATTCTGCACTAGTACACTGTGGTTGCTTTCTACTTCATATCGCCGATGACGGTATAAATGCACCGGAAACTAAATGATGATTGGTCAACCGTCGGCTTTTTTTTTTTTCAATCTTCGCTGTGCTGGATTAGTTGATTGTTACAAGTTCGTTTGTCTGTTGTTTTTTTCTGATTGTTACAAGTTTAAAACGAAAAATTATTATTCAACGTCTGTTTTGCGCCAAGCTTGAGAAGATGAGTAATTGCTCGTTCTTCGTTTTCATTGTCCTGAATGTTGTTCATTTGCCTGGGAAAAAAAACCAAAGAGGTCGGAACAAGTCGTGTTATTTGCGTGTCCCTTCTGTCCGGTGAATAGAATAATTCTTCTTTAAAATGTGTAATCAAACTCCGCCTGCAGTCGCCTTACTTTGAAACTAACTGTTACAAGTTTGTTCATTTCTTCTCCTCCTCATCTTCCTTCTCTTTCTCCTGCTCCTCTTCTTCATCACCATCTACATCATCATCACGGTTTTTTGTCCCTCTGTTTGAAGTAACGCCAGATGTCAGTTCTAGCCATCCCTACAGAGCTTCGTTCTCTCACAGTCCAAGCAACCACTACCCACAAAGAACGGTCCGTGTCGACTCGCCTTCTGACCACCCACGTTATTACTAGCAAATCGTTTCAGCAGCGTTCAGCAGTAATATGTTCAGACTGAAACAAGATGGTTGTACAATACAAATTGTTTACAATGAGCGTAAATTTGCCTGATACCCAGCTAAAGCGGTCAAAGATATTGCAAGCATGAGAGATTCCCTGCAGTCCAAGACATCACTTTCAGTCTTAATAAGAAAACAGTATACAATTCAGTGGCCATGCAAGATTGACTTCATTAACAAGAATAAAGTAGCGTTCTGGGAGGTTTCTAATGTCAAAATCTTGCGTCAGGTCACTTAAAACCTCTTAAGTGACACAGATCGTACAAACACTTCCTGCCCCAGGTGGAATGTGCAACGTATCACCGAACCGCCAAACCCAAAATGTTTAAGAGAAGACAATAAGTTTTTTTTTAATCTGCTCTACCTTCCCTCTCCCACTGCGAGATCAAGTAACGTTGGTGTCAATTTCATGTTTTAATTACTGAAAATAATTCTGTTAGTGCTCAGTTTCTGTCCAGCAAAGAAACAGAACGACCAATATACCTTTTTGATTGGCTGAGACAGAAAAGTTTTCTCGTGACCTGCAAATCTTCTGTGTACCATTACGAGTTGTTGCGGGTAAACAAAAACCTGGCAGCACTCTGTAGCCGGCGAAAGTACGGTGAACAGGTTGAACATTGATACACAGTAAAGCGTTGCATCCTGTCCTAAGTACAGATACAACAAAACGTAAAGACACAAATGTTCAAAAGATCCAACACTCACCATCGCGCTTTGACCCTTGAATTGCCTGGGAATTTTTTCAAACTGACGATTATTATGTTTCTTGGTGTCCTTTTCGCATTTAGTGGTCGTCTGTTTTTATACCACTTACTGCATATGATTGCAAAACACAAAGAAACACTGATGAGTAACGTCAGACTATGTCAGTGTGTTAGAAATAAACTACTGTTTAAAAAAAGGGTAAGTAGTTTTCACCTGGCCCATGAATTAGCAAGTTTTCTTAAGTGTTTGTTTTGCTCAGAATTTCATCCAAGATGGCGTATCATGTACAGTTGAATACAACAATGAGACTGAAAAACGTCTCTAAGTTCAGTTCATGTACAGTTGAATACAACAATGAGACTGAAAGCGTCTCTAAGTTCAGTTCATGTACAGTTGAATACAACAATGAGACTGAAAACGTCTCTAAGTTCAGTTCATGTACAGTTGAATACAACAATGAGACTGAAAACGTCTCTAAGTTCAGTTCATGTACATTTGAATACAACAATGGACTGAAAACGTCTCTAAGTTCAGTTCATGTACAGTTGAATACAACATGAGACTGTCAAAACGTCTCTAAGTTCAGTTCATGACAGTTGAATACAACAATGAGACTGAAAACGTCTCTAAGTTCAGTTCATGACAGTTGAATACAACAAGAGACTGAAAATGTCTCTAAGTTCAGTTCATGTACAGTTGAATACAACAATGAGACTGAAAACGTCTCTAAGTTCAGTTTTAACATCAGTGGTTGTTGCTCGGAACGTTAGACATTGAATTCTGCCATTTTTGCCTCAGGGAATTTCATGTTCTGAGGACTGGATTCTGTCAATTTTTGACTGTCTCTGTTGTTCCAAGCCAACGCTAGAGCATCAGTATGATCACTGAATGTGTTGTAGCAGCAATTCCGCTGCCAGTATGATGCCAGCACATTTGTGTTTACCTTTGATACTCATTTGGTTTTTATTCCCACGTGTTCTACAGGTTTGGGGGTTTGTTTGTATGTTGACGTACGTTCGAAGACTGTCCCAGAAGCCATTTCTGTATTTAAAAAAAAATTACAATCAAGAATCTACTTACAAACTGTACAGTTGGAAACAGGCCTGCGTGTCCCCATAGATCCCATCACGGTGACTTATTCAAGGACAAAACCAACGTAGATACTTGTGGCCCATAATAACCCAATTTCTGCGCTTGAGCATGCTTGATGCTTTTGCCCTTGCAAGGAGAGAGAGGGGAGAGAGAGTGGGGGTGGCAGAGTAGAGTAGACTAGACTATCATAACCATAACCTCGTTGACACACATTGCTACAAATGTTGGTCGCACAAAATGGATGGCGCCCTAATGACCATTACTGTCCATGGGACCTCTCAGCCAATCAGAGGGTCTGATTGCAGCTAAAAGCGCTGGGCGAGAGGCAAAGGGATGGGGTGGGTGATGGGGGTGGGTGGATGGGAAGAAGATGAGGAGAAGACGGGGGGGGGGATGTGTAAATCATGGGAGGTCAGCATCATCAGTCTGCACTGTGTACACTGCTGTTGCTTCCTACTTGATTTTCGGCGTCATCAATAACGGTGGTATTGCTCCAGGAACTTACCGGTAATCCGTTAACGGTCAGTATTGTTTTTTTAATTTTCGGCTGTTCTGTGTAAATGGATTGTTACCACTTTGTTCATTTCATCCCCGTCCTTAACCTCTTCGTCGTCGTTCTCCTTATCGCCATCATCAACATCATCGCTATTCATTGATGCCCCTGCCCCCCTTCACGTTACTGCCAGATGCTTATCATAGCCCCCAAAACATTGTCATCCCCAGCTTCGTTTTCTCGGCGTCCGATCACTCACAGTCCACAAAACCCTACAATCGAACAGCCGTAAGGCCACCCACAAATGATGATACGCCCTACTGCCACATCTGTTCAGTACTATCGAACAGCCGTAAGGCCACCCACAAAGGGCGATACGCCCTACTGCCAGATCTGCTCAGTCCTGTTCAGCGGTACTCAATGTAATGGATGCACAACTCTAAAATAGTTTCCAGTTTGCGTGAACGTCCCTGACACTCACCTGATTACGGTTTAAAATATAGCAAGTGCTAAACGTTCGTGAGACACATAACATTATATTCAGTCTTCACAGGGGAAACAAAGTACACAATAGCAAAACTGACTGCGATTGAAAATGACAAAAAATAGCGTCAAGAGAATCCAAACTTAAAATCCCGCTGCAAAGGTTACACACTTCATCAGACACCGAACATTCATGCGAACACGTCCTTCCAGGGGGGAGAAAAACGTTGTGCCACCCAATAATGGAAACAACATACATTCAAATACAAAAATCTACCACCCTCCACCTTCCACCCGCGAGAACGAGTAGGCTTTGATGTCAGTTGTTATCTTGTTCTCACCGTAAATTATTCGGTCTGTGTTTATTTCCCATTGAACATGTTTATGAAAGGAGGGTGGATTTTGAAGCAGTGCTTGTTCCAGAGTTTGAAATGAACCCAAACTGACAAAAGAAGAGCTTAAGCAGTAGTTTTGGTTACAAGGCATTATAATAGGTATGGTATAATATTGTGCAAACGATTGAATCTAGCATCGATAGAATATCACCCTTATGAAATAGAGGTGTTTGTGTGTGTGTGTGTGTGTGTGTGTGTGTGTGTGGTGTGTGTGTGTGTGTGTGTGTGTGTGGTGTGTGTGTGTCTTCTGTCTGTCTGTCAGTCTGTTCCCTCTCCGTGTAAGTGTATTTGTATGCATACATGCACGTCTGTGTGCAAGTGTGTTTGTCCGCTGTTATGCGCATTCATAGGCATGTATGCATCTCTCTCTCTCTCTCTCTCTCTCTCTCTCTCTCTCCTCTCTCTCTCTCTCTCTCTCTCTCTCTCTCCTCTCTCTCTCTCTCTCTGCGGCTCACTTTCAATCACATTTCAGACTGACTTAACTAAACTTAGAACGAGTCATTTTGTCTCTCTAAAAGTGGTATCAATCCTCCTTCTGCATCTTGCCCCAAACAAGGTCACCCTTCCTAACCGGAACTAGCATTCAGGTTAATATTCCATCTTGTATGTACGTGTACTGTTGGTTTATTTATTTTCTATTTGGTCAGTGGTTATCTGTGTGCTCACATACGAAGCTATAAACGTACGTGCATTTTTGTTGGGAATAAAACCCAGGGGAAGAAACGTAGAAAGAATCTAGCTCGGTCAGCA
>CM031595.1:19861781-19871781 GCA_018398815.1 Conus ventricosus | reverse complement strand
TCCAGAGCAGGACAGGGATGGATGTTTTCCTGGGTCGGTGTAGAAGAGAGGGTTTGAGTGGAAGGGGAGGGAGAATTAATTTTGCTTAAAGTGGTGTTTACCAGGGCAGAAAACCCGTACGTGAGGATTTAAAAGGGCTGAATTTATCGACCTCAACCTAGTTGGTGTTGTCATAGAAAGTCAGCTGGCTGGATTGGTTGTGAACATGTTTGACGACTTTCCATTCTTTATAAACTGACGACCAGTAAGATCTGGTTTATCCAGTGTGACATATTTTGTGCACATCTTTGTTACAGAATGATTGTCTTGTTTGTCCATTTAGCTTCCTTTCTGATTACCTTCTTGGAGTTTTGCAGAAAGCCATACTATCTCATCTTGGAGTTATTTCGTCGTGTGTAATATGCATCACGTACATGTAACTGATATGCAAATAGCCCTGAACATACAAACCTTTCTCTTAATTGAAAATTATGAAACAGGATACATCAAGAACAAACTGCGAAGGAAGAGGTTTTTCAAAAGCATGGCCATAAGCATAAAGAAGCATGCAACAAAATATACGATCTAATGTTGGGGAAAATACAGGCTAATCAGTGTTTACACGCGCTGAAATGAAATCAACACGTAACGTATGGAAGTTTTATTTTTCCATCTGAATCTGATAGACGTCAAGTTAAACATCGCAACAAATTTCCACTTTATAAACTTCAGATCGAGAAAACGCCAAAAATGGAAAGCATCGGTTAAAAAAAACCTCTCCTCTTTCCCGTCTGGCTTCGACATGAAATAAGTCATGATATTTCTGTTTCATTTTAGAGCCCTCTAACTCCTTT
The DNA here is from genome assembly GCA_018398815.1 of Conus ventricosus. Taxonomy (NCBI): domain Eukaryota; kingdom Metazoa; phylum Mollusca; class Gastropoda; order Neogastropoda; family Conidae; genus Conus; species Conus ventricosus. Next base: position 19,870,948 of record CM031595.1, on the reverse strand, counting down.
TATAAAAATGTCTTTAAAAATAACATCGTGGAAGGCTGGTGATGAAAGTAGCCTGTACATTCCCCTCATACCCACCATTTTCCCCCCACTCCATTCCACCCCTGTCCTTTTCCACTCCATTTCCCCCAAGCCTTCTAACCCCTCCAGCCCCTTGCTCACCCCCCCCCCCCCCCCACACACACACACACACACAACTCCAAGCTGTTTGTTCATTTTGTAATTGCGTAAGGGGAGAGCGTTCCTATCTAATTCCTACCCGCCGCTTTTTTTTTTCATGGAAGTAAACATTCTGACACTTCCTCCTGCCACTCATGGGGCGTTACTGTGTTATGATAGATAGATAGATAGATAGATAGATAGATAGATAGATAGATAGATAGATAGATAGATAGATAGATAGATAGATAGATAGATAGATAGATAATTGGACTGATTGATTGATAGACTTTATTTCACTAGGGTAGTGAGATAAGCAATGTAAATGCTTTTTTCCAACCAGCCCTGAGACAAAAGGAAACAAAAAATAGATATCAAATCAAGGCAAACACATATAGATATTGCACAGTTCAATACAAATTAGCTGTTGTCTACACCATTGACAAAGGAATGCAATAGAAAAACGTGTGAACATAGCGTACAAGATAGATAGATGCATGGTGTGAGGGATGGATGGATGGATGGATGGATGGATGGGTAGACATATAGACAGATTTATTGATTGATAGAGTTATTGATTGATAGATAGATAGATGAGAGAGAGAGAGAGAGAGAGAGAGAGAGAGAGAGAGGAGAGAGAGAGAGAGAAGAGAGAGAGGCTCATCCTTCCAGATCCCTGTGGAACTGAAGGAACTCAAGGGTTTTAACTTTTGGAAGCTGTCTAAAACCAAACAAGATGCGAAGCATATAAACGTACTCCCAGTTTTCCAAACCGCTTATAAATCAGCCAAGTGCTTTATGATATAAGAAATAAAGGCAAAATAACGGTTTTAACGGTTATTTAACCGATGTACACTTTTGAAACTGGTATTTTAGTCGTCACTGAGCTAAAGCCTGTGTACATACCAAATTTCATCCAAATCGGACAATATGTCAAGAATAACGTTTTTAACGGTCAGATTTTGAAACACTGCATGGAAGTGCCATTTGTGTGTGATGACCTTTCTATATTACAAAATTGCATTAAAATCCACCAATATATAAAAAAAATACGGCAAAATAACGGTTTATCGGTTATATAACCCATATACACTTTTGAAACCGTATTTTAGTCCTCACTGGGCTAAAGCCTGTGTACATACCAAATTTCATCCAAATCGGACAATATGTCAAGAATAACGTTTTTAACGGTCAGATTTTGAAACACTGCATGGAAGTGTCATTTGTGTGTGATAACCTTTCTATGTACAGAATTTCATTAAAACACACCAATATATAAAAAAATAACGGCAAAATAACGGTTTAACGGTTACATAACTGATATGCACTTTTGAAACCGGTATTTTAGTCCTCACTGGGCTAAAGCCTGTGTACATATCAAATTTCATCTAAATTGGTCAATATGTCAAGAATAACGGTTTTTAACGGTCAAATTTTGGAACACTATATAGAAGTGCCATTTGTGTGTGATAACCTTTCTATACACCAAATTTCATTCAAATCCACCTATATATAAGAAATAACGGCAGAATAACGGTTTTTAACGGTTGTTTAATCCATTTTCAGCATTACATCACTTACATATGGACAGAGGATCCGATTGTCACAAGATCATCCAAACCGCTTATAATTGGCCAAGTACTTTCTGAGATATTCCATAAAGAAGAAAAACCGTTACAGGCCGTTACAACCGTTAGTAACGGCTATAACGGGGCAAACTAAAACATCAGGCATCATCCGTGACCCATAATGAACATACCTGCTAATTTTCATAAAGGTCGGCCAAGTACTTTCTAAGATATTCCATAAAGAAGAAAAACCGTTACAGGCCGTTACAGCCGTTAGTAACGGTTATAACGGTAAACTAAAACATCGGGCATTATTCGTGACCCATAATGAACATACCTACAAAGTTTCAGAAAGATCGACCCAGTAGTTTTGTCTGGAGCGAGTGGAACACATTTTGACCACGGACACACAGACACACAGACACACACACACACAGACAGACAGACAGACAACACACACACACACACACAAGACAGCATTTCTTCGTTCCCATTCTAAAGAACTCCCTGTTCTTTAAGAACTGGGAGTACAAAAATGTAGGGTCTATCGTCAATATGGGTATGTTGTTAACTACAATAATGCAGGAGGCATCGAGAGTGCAGCTTTCACGTATTTGAATTCACATGAAAACTTCCCCGATCATCATAGTTAGGTATTTTATTTCAAGTCTTTTCATCGTGTCGATGATTTAGACTCTAGCATCAAAAACAGCAAAACTTTGTTTAATTTTTAACATCTTCAAAATAAAATTGTTTTCCCGATCATGAGTTTCTAGTGTAAAATGTGGCAATCCAGTGGGCTTTTTGGCACTTCACTAACATCCAGGCGATTCAGTGGGATGTTGGGCACCTCACTAACGTCCAGGCGATTCAGTGGGATGTTGGGCACCTCACTAACGTCCAGACGATTCAGTGGGATGTTGGGCACCTCACTAACGTCCAGGCGATTCAGTGGGATGTTGGGCACCTCACTAACGTCCAGGCGATTCAGTGGGATTTTTGGCACCTCGCTAACGTCCAGGCGATTCAGTGGGATGTTGGGCACCTCACTAACGTCCAGGCGATTCAGTGGGATGTTGGGCACCTCACTAACGTCCAGGCGATTCAGTGGGATGTTGGGCACCTCACTAACGTCCAGGCGATTCAGTGGGATGTTGGGCACCTCACTAACGTCCAGGCGATTCAGTGGGATTTTTGGCACCTCACTAACGTCCAGGCGATTCAGTGGGATGTTGGGCACCTCACTAACGTCCAGGCGATTCAGTGGGATGTTGGGCACCTCACTAACGTCCAGGCGATTCAGTGGGCTTTTTGGCACCTCGCTAACGTCCAGTTCCTATCTTTCACTGTCTCCCCTTCCCACGAAGAGCTGTACACATCTTGATCCCAGTTCAACCGTTCTCTCTGTTTCAAATTAGGATCAGTGCCAGACTATATCCCAAATTACGTCACACTAGAAATCGCACTTTCCTCGACCTCAGCATCGTAGGGAGAGGCGGAATCAAGTGGATCAGACGGCAATCGTGTACCCAGTTATTTGATGCATGTCAGCAGAAGATGCTAAGAGAGATTTGAATAGACAGAGAGGAGGAGTTGGGGGAGGGGTAAGGACTGATAGGAAACGAGAAATGGTTTGAGACAGGAAGAATGTAAAACCTTCCACTCCTCCTCGTCTCTGAACAATCGTGACGGCAACATGGCACACTCCTTCCTGCTTTACAACCTCTTACCACAATGCCACACTCCTTCCTGCTTTACAACCTCTTACCACAATGCCACACTCCTTCCTGCTTTACAACCTCTTACCACAATGCCACACTCCTTCCTGCTTTACAACCTCTTACCACAATGCCACACTCCTTCCTGCTTTACAACCTCTTACCACAATGCCACACTCCTTCCTGCTTTACAACCTCTTACCACAATGCCACACTCCTTCCTGCTTTACAACCTCTTACCACAATGCCACACTCCTTCCTGCTTTACAACCTCTTACCACAATGCCACACTCCTTCCTGCTTTACAACCTCTTACCACAATGCCACACTCCTTCCTGCTTTACAACCTCTTACCACAATGCCACACTCCTTCCTGCTTTACAACCTCTTACCACAATGCCACACTCCTTCCTGCTTTACAACCTCTTACCACAATGCCACACTCCTTCCTGCTTTACAACCTCTTACCACAATGCCACACTCCTTCCTGCTTTACAACCTCTTACCACAATGCCACACTCCTTCCTGCTTTACACCTCTTACCACAATGCCACACTCCTTCCTGCTTTACAACCTCTTACCACAATGCCACACTCCTTCCTGCTTTACAACTTACCACATGCACATCTTCTGCTTTACAACTTACCACAATGCACACTCCTTCCTGCTTTACAACCTCTTACCACAATGCCACACTCCTTCCTGCTTTACAACTCTTACCACAATGCCACACTCCTTCCTGCTTTACAACCTCTTACCACAATGCCACACTCCTTCCTGCTTTACAACCTCTTACCACAATGCCACACTCCTTCCTGCTTTACAACCTCTTACCACAATGCCACACTCCTTCCTGCTTTACAACCTCTTACCACAATGCCACACTCCTTCCTGCTTTACAACCTCTTACCACAATGCCACACTCCTTCCTGCTTTACAACCTCTTACCACAATGCCACACTCCTTCCTGCTTTACAACCTCTTACCACAATGCCACACTCCTTCCTGCTTTACAACCTCTTACCACAATGCCACACTCCTTCCTGCTTTACAACCTCTTACCACAATGCCACACTCCTTCCTGCTTTACAACCTCTTACCACAATGCCACACTCCTTCCTGCTTTACAACCTCTTACCACAATGCCACACTCTCTACACCTCTCCACTTCCCCTTTCCTCTTTCCTCTACCAGTCAACGAGTTCGTACGGCTTTCCAGATCTTACGACGGTCTGGCTTAAGCGGTGTCTGTATGTGTTGTTAGATGTGTGATAGTTGTGTGTGTGTGTGTTGTGTGTGTGTGTGTGTTGTGTTGTGTGTGTGTCGTGTGATGTGTGTGTGTGTGTGTATCGGGGGGTAGGGGTGCACGTGTACGTGTGTTTTGTGGTCTGTTGTTCGTGTATGTTTGTCTCTCTGTCTCTTGATAAAATGCCAGCCTCTATGGTTTCTTTCTGGCTGCGTATGTTTTCCTTGAAAGGTGCTGGTCGATTTTGTGTGTGGTGTGTTTTTTTGTTTTGTTGTTTTTCTTTTCTTTAGGGAGGAGAGGAACTACCAACTTTTTTTTTCCAGATTAACTAATTATAAAAGAATACAAACTTTTAAGGAGTTCCATCTATTCAGCAACACCGACAGGTTGCGACCTTAGCAACACATCATCGTTGAAGTATAACGTCTGACAAACTCAGCTCAATATCGTACAAACGTGCTGTGTCTCTGAACAATAGTGTCTGTCAAAAAGCATTGGGTAGAGTGAGGAAAGTGTCTGGCCACGTCATTTTAAACAGCGTAGCAATATCTGCTCTGTTGGTTCCTAGTTCAGGTGTATGGAATACTCGAGAGCTGGGTTCACAGAACTATAACTTATCTTTTCCATCTTATGCTTCTTACTCCTTCAATTACCCGTCCTCATAAACCCCCGTATTCATGTATGCTGACACCCCTCCTCCACATTCTACACACACACACCCAACCACACACACACCACACACACACACACACACACACACACACACACCGCGCCGCGCACACACACATACACACACACATCATACATACATACACGCACGCGCGCGCACACACACCACACACACACAAACACACACACAACACACAACACTACACACACATACCACACACACATACACACACACACACACACACACACACACACACACACACACACACACACACACACACACACACACACACACACACAGTGAGTTGGTCCTATGATTAGGGAGGACGTTCTTTTCGGTGCTCTTCACAAGTGGTAGTTGTTATAACTAATTGCTAATTACCCTTTAATTATTGTATAAACATATGTGTATGTGTGTTGGAAATAAAAACCGTGAAAAAGCCGCAAAAATAATCTAGGTCAGTCAGCACCATTTCCAGGAAAACTTTTGCATTGCTCCACGAAAATAAAGCACCAAAATTACCGTAGCAGAGAGGCAGCGGGAGGGAATGGGATAGGGATACTCTCGGAATGAGATAAGAATTCTCTCCCTTGACGCAATCACAAATGGACGACCAGACCTTTGGGAGTCTGGTCAATGTTGGTGAGGTTGTGTGGAAGGTGTTAGAGGTCAGCTTTTATCACAGGCCTCCTGTAGTTTCATTGATTTGGGGGAAACTGGTTTCGCAAATCAGAAGGCTCTGAAAGAGGATAGAAAAGGCAAGCCATGCGTCATGTTGTGAGTATACGGGAAAACAGAATATTTCAGTTGTGCTTAATTCAATATTTATCTTGTTCCTCCTACCTAAGAATCACTCAAAGAGAAAAAAATGCAATGTCTGTCTACATGTGGATCAAAGTACATGGCGAGCTAAATACCAGTGGGGGTCATGCGAATTTGATTAACATAAGTCAGATAATTGAACAGATGATGATTTCGCGTCTCGAACGGGTTAAAGAAGATTATGATCGAAGACACTTTGATGCGTGTCCATGTTGAATCATTTTCCCCAGATTCATTTCTCCTTTTGCTGATTAAGTCTTAGGTAGTGAGTTATGATAGAAGCCCGCTAAAATGGTTACAGCATTGCCTGACGTTCGTGAGTTTAAACCTTTCAAATTATATATCCAACGATCCATCAATATTGACCAATGAAAACAGCAGAAATGTACGTTAGTCTGTGTTTGACTTTATCACATATATTTCGATTCAGCATGTATAAGCTTTACATCACTCTGTCATTGTCAGTTAAAGCAAGCGTCTCCACAGTCTGCTTCAGTTTGAGTACTTGACACTCAGGAGTAAAATCACACCGAAGAGAGAAAAAGGGTGTGTATGTCGAAAAAACAACAACTTCACTGAGTTTATAACAATTCTCTGAATTTATACTCAGCAGCAAAATACACTAAAACTTTCAAAGCATGTAGGCGCAGATACACTGTCAAAGTTCAAACTTTGGAGCCAGTCAAAGAGTTACAGTTATGGTCATTACAACTTGTTCTGTATAATTTCCATAAACAAGAAAAAAATTTTGACATGAAAAAATTTTGCACGCCTTTATGTTGAACAGCGCAGGAAGACAAACGCTGTTGTTTTTCCCTCTGCATGGCACACGTCACAAGTTTCTGTCCGCTTTCTTTTCTTTCTTTTTTTCTTTCTGCGTACGCAGGCTGATACTCCTGCGGACACTCCCTGTATAGCCAGGCAGTGGAGTTTTGTGTGTATGACCCTTTTTTTATCCCCCATTAAGGCAGCCATACTCCATCTTCGGGGAATGTCCGCTTTCAACACCCCCTGATTGTTCAAAACGTCCTTCAGAAAAACAAAAAAAAAAACACCCCCAATGGAGACCACTGATGACGCTCTTCATCTTGCCCATACCGCGACGCCGTCCCCTAAGGCATCTACGTCATTCCCTATTGAGTAAAAAAGGAAGCATTCTGTTTACCAACTGCCTGTTTTCCACGGCAAGCCGGGGGAAGGTAGGTGGGGGGGGGGGGGGTCTAGGTCGGTGTAGACGAGAGCGCCTGAAGGGCGGGGGAAGAGGGGGGGAGAGGTGGTAGGGACAGGATGGAAAGGGATTTAATCACACTTAAAGCGGTGTTCATCAGGGCTCTAGATTCTGTCGCTTCTTCCCTTCAAGTCAGTTTGGACCTGTCTGAAACAACTCAAACGATTTTTGATGTTTGCTGAAAGTGTATAAACTCGTCTCATGTAAATATGTTCTCCTAGGCTGAGTTGTTGTTTTTTTCAGTGATAATTAGTGAGCATGAGAATGATGGAAATGGTGCGACAGAGTCTCTCAGACTAAGATTCAGACTGTACATGAGGACTTCAAAGGGCTGAATTTCCCGATCTCAGCCAAGCTGGTGTTGACAGTGTAAATCAACTGTCTGGAATGGTTGCTCTCATGTTTGATAACACCCGACAAACACGGAGCCTCTGTGTGACAAGTTCCATAAACATGTTTTGTGAAAACGTGACTGTGTTGCCTGTCCATCTAGTTCAGTTCCTGTGTGGTTATCCATCTCAGAGTTTGCGTAGAAAGAAATAGTAAGTCCTCGTAGAATTACTTGTCTGTGTGCAATGTGCATTATGTACCTATTATACCAAGCATGCAGACAGCACCGGAAAATACGAATCTTGTGTCTTATATTGTAAATTATAATACAAAATACATCAAGAGCAAATAGCTAAGGAATAGAATTTTCAAAAAGCGTGAGAATCAGCATGAAGAAACTTGCAACAAGTGTAGATATAATGTTGAAGATTGGAAAAGTACAGGTCGCTCAGTGTTTACTCTTTACACGCACTGGTATGAAATCAGAACGTAGCGTCTAGACATGTTACTTTCCTGCGTTAGTCTGATGCAAATGAAGTTAAACATTATTGCAGTTCTTCACTTTGAGAACTTCAGATTGAGGGTAAAGAGAGGAAAAAAAATTGAAAAAAAAAAAGTTTTCCCCCTGCCCTAAACATGCCATAAATCATGATATTTCTTTTTACTGTTAGAGCGCTTTCATCTTCACAAAATTCATAACAAGTTAAACCGAGGAAGGCTGGTGATGAAAGCTGACCTTTAACCTTTACATTTCCCACCGTTATCAACCCCCATCCAATTCACCCCTGCCCTTTTGTACTCCATTTCCACCAGCCTCCTGACCATATCCCGCCCCCCTACCCTCCCCCGTCCTCCCTGCCCCCCCCCCCCCCCCCCCCTCGCCCCCCCCCCCCCCCCCTCCCCCCCAACTCCAGACAGTTTATTTTGTAATTGCGCTAAGGGAGAGCATTCCTGTCTAGCTCTTACCTGCTGCTCCCTTTGTAAGAAGAGTGAACATTCTGACAGCTTTGCCTGCCGGTCACAGAACGTGACTGTTTCATGGGACCCGGATGAAGAAAATTTATGGCTGAACATTATTAGAAAAAAACATCTTGTTTACACCTAACCCTTATAGACATTTATCTTATAAGGAAGGTCAAATGAATTTTGATTTTTCAATACACAGGTTAATGCATGTCACAAAGCACAAAGCCATGGGGGATAGGGGAGAGCACAAGAGAAAGGGGAATATGCAAGGATCATTTCGATTCTGAAAATAGTCATGATGATGATGACGATGATGATGACGATGATGATGATGATGTTTAAGAATGTTTCGCAATGATTTTTGGAGTGTTTGTCAATGGTTGACTGATGTGTCATACTCATTGTGTATACTATGTCTTTTTACTTTACGTTATGCTAACAAACTGTTTTTTGTTTTTTTGTT
>CM031595.1:19839281-19856781 GCA_018398815.1 Conus ventricosus | reverse complement strand
GCGGTGCGGTGCGGTTTCGGTGGGGTTTGCCGTGCCGTGCCGTCCGTCCCGTGCCTTTGCCGTGCAGTGGAGTGTTGGCAGGGCAGTGCATTTGCAGTCCCATGAAAAGTGCAGGGGGGGGTGTATTGCAGTGCAGTGCAGTGCAGGGGCAGTGCGTGAGTGGGGTGCTGGAGTGCAGGGGAGTGGGTGCATTTGCAGTGTAGTGCAGTGAAAGTGCAGTGAAAGTAAAGGCAGGAGTGTAGTGAGGGCATTTGTATTTTAGGTAGTGTATTCAGTTTAGTTTTTTGGCAGTGAAACAGTGCAGTGTAGTCCAGTGCAGTGCGTGCAGTTTGTAGTGTAGCCCAAGTGTAGTCCCGTGTAGTCCCGTGTAATGTGGGGGGTTTTTGCGGGGGTAGTGCAGTTTTTAGTGCAGTGAAAAGGTAGTGTGTGAAAGGTAGTGAAAGTTTTGTGAAAGTTTTGAGTGGGGGAAGTGCAGGTAGTGTAGTGTAGGGGCAGTGTAGTGCAGTGTAGGGCAGGGCAGGTATTCAGTGTAGTTTTAAGTGCAGGTAGTGTAGGGGCAGTGTAGTTAGTCCCAGGGGTATTGTAGTAAAAATTTTAGGGGCAGGGGCATGATTTCCCGGTGAAATGCATTTGTATTGCATTTTAAATTGTAGTCCCGGAAAAGTGTAGTTTTATTTGTAGAATAGTTTTAGGCATTTGTAGGCAGTGTAGGCAGGGGTTATGTAGTGTAGGCAGTTTTAGGGCAGGTATGTAGTGAAATTTGCGTGCAGTGCAGGGAAAGTGTAGTGTATTGTAGTGCAGTTTTAGTGCAGTGCAGTGTAGTGAAAAGTGCATGAAAGTGCAGGCAGGGGAGGTAAGTCAGGGGTAGTGCAGTGTAGTGTAGTGAAAGTGCGGGGGGGAAAAGGCATTTTTAAGTGAAAGTGAAAGTGTAGTGTAGTGAGTGTATTGTAGTAAAAAGTCCAGTGCAGGTAGTGTGTGCATGTAGTGTAGGTAGGGGCAGTGGGGTTTTTAGGGGCAGTGAGGGGGTAGTGAGTGTAGTGTAGTGTAGGGGTAGTGTAGTGAAGTGTAGGGGAAGGGGAAATTGTAGTGCAGTGCAGTGAAAGTGTAGTGCAGTGTAGTGTATTGAAAGTGAAAATTGTAGTGCAGTGCAGTCCCGGGTTTTATTTGGTGTAGGCATTAGTGTAGGTAGTGTATTGAAATTTGCAGTGCATTGCATTTTGCTTTTGTAGTGTAGTGCAGTTTAGTTATGTAGTTTAGTGCAGTGCAGTGAAAGGGGCCGGGGCAGTCCCGTGTGGGCAGTGTAGTGTATTTGCAGTTTTAGTGCAGTGTAGTGTAATGCAGTGTATGTAGTGCAGTGTAGTGCAGGTAGGGGTAGTCCCAGTGCAGTGTAGCGTAGTACATTGCAGGTAGTGAAAATTTGTAGGTAGTTTTAAGTGCAGTTTTAAGTGTAGTGCAGTGTAGTGTATTAAAGGGGAGTACAGTGAGTGCGGGTTTTGTGTAGTGCAGTGAATTTGTATAGTGTAGTGTATTTTAGTCAGTCCCGTGAAAGTGTATGTGTGCAGTGTGGGTGTATTTATTGCAGTGTAGGGGTAGTGCAGTAGGGGAAGTGTGGGGCAGTGTAGTGATTGTATGAAAGTGTAGTTATTGTAAGGCAGTGCGTGTAGTTTTAAGGCGTGTAGTTTTGTGTAGTGTAAGGGGTGGTGGGGGCCCCAGTGCCGGAAAGTGTGTGAGGGGAGTGTAGTGTGTGTAGTGTTATGCCGTGCAGTGGGCAGTGAAAGTGTAGTGCAGTGTAGTTTTGTGAATTGAAATTGCAGTGCAGTGAGGCAGGCAGTGCAGGCAGTGAGTTAGGGGAAATGTAGTGCAGTGTAGGCAGGTAGTTTAATGCATTGGTGAAAGGCAGTGTAGTGCAGTGTATGTAGTGCAGTGCAGTGTAGTGCAGTGCAGTGCGTGTATTGTAAGGCAGTCCCAAGTTTAGTGCAGGGGAAGGCCCAGGGGTAGTGCATTTAAAGGGGTAGTGAAGTTTTGGGGAAATTTGCATTTGTATGCAGGTAGTGTGAGTATTTTAAAGGGCAGGGGCAGGTATTGTGTGTAGTGTAGTGTAGTCCCGTCCCAAGTGTAGGTGGGTTGGTAGTGTAGGAAAGTGTGGTAGTGTAGTTTAGTGTAGTGTGGGAAAAATTGAAAGTGTAGTGTATTGTGTGCATTGCGGGTGCATTTGTAGTGAAATGCAGTGCAGGTAGGTATTTTGAAGTGTATTGTAGCGTAGTGTAGTGAAGTGAAATTTGCAGTGTATGAAAATTTCAGTGTAGTGCATGAAGTTTTAGTGCAGTGCAGTGTAGTCCCGTATTTTCAGTGTATTGCGGGGTATTGTAGTGCAGTGTAGTGCAGTGAAAGTCCCAAGTGAAAGTGTGTGCAGTGTTTGTAGTGCAGTGAAAGGCGGGTTTTTTTTAAAGTGTGGGCAGTTTTTATTTGGCATTGTCGTTTAGTGCAGTGTAGTGCGGGTTTTACGTAGTGCAGTGCAGTGTAGTGCGTGTAGTGTAGTGTGTCCCGTGTATGTATTGCCAGGGGTAGGGGCAGGGGTCCGTTGTAGTGCAGTGTAGTGTATTGCAGTGTAGTGTAGTGCAGTGTAGTGCCGTGTGGTGCAGTGTAGTGCAGTGTAGTGCAGTGCAGTGCAGTGCAGTGGCAGTGTAGTGCAGTGTAGTGTAGTGCAGTGTAGTGTATCTAGCCTCTGTTGTTACATGCCCACAGTCCCACAGAATTTTGTCAGATGCAAGTTCCTCGTTGCTGTGGGGTCTTTAACCTGTACTAAATGTGTGCATTGCACGGGACGTGGCTTGTCCTGTCATGCAGACGAACATCTCTCAGACAATTGCTTCATTCCTGGTGGTCCTGGGCTGACCCACAACAGTCGAGCCTCTTTAGAACACGCTCCGGAAAGCCATTAGAATCAGATCTTCAGAGGGAGGAATCTGTGTTGTTGGGGTGTAAGTGTGATATAGATAAGCGTTCCAAACAAAGAAAATCTACAAAGATTTGTTCAAAGATTAGTCTAGAGCAGACCAAAACTTTTTTTTTCTGGAAGGAAGTTCGCAAGGGGGGGGGGGGGGGTCCTTTTTTATTGTGAGGTCAGTCTGGTATTGACAAAGGCATGTCTTCAGAAAGAGCGAGTCTTGAATAGGTGTTAATTCTGAAATAGACGAAAGATAAACGTGATTTTAAAAAAAAACAGATCTTCAAAGAGAAGGAAGGTTTGTTATGAGGTAATTGTAACATTTCGCCCAAAATTAATCCAATTTCCAGGCGTTTTCCGCATGTTTAAAATCAGCTGGTTTATAACTGTCACTTTTAATAAACAAGAAGGCACGGAATCGAATTTGACAATATGGCAGTTTTGGCAGGTTACCCGCCGCGATCACTGGAGAGAACTATAATATGCCGCTTTTGGCTCACCCCGGTCTCCCCCGGCCTTGGCCGGTCTCGTCCGGGCGACTCCAAAAGCGGCATATTATAGTTCTCTACTAAGCATGACTTCAATAACCAAAAAATAACGATTATCTACAAACAAACATACTGTGTAGGGTTATCCGTTTTCAATACTAATTTATTAAACTTTTCAGATTTCAGTTTTTGCTTAATCCTGTGTTTTTCCTGATCATTTTCATAACATCATTTTCGCGCAAACATTCTTCAAATGAGTCTCTGTCTTTCATGTGAAATAAAACTACAGTCTTTAACTGTTCTCTAAAGTCTTTTAAAACGGAGTTATATTTTTGACATAAAATCCACACACTTATCCCAGCATGTCTTCCACTGAAAGCAGTTTTGATAAAGTGTTTCTTCTTTTTAACTATGTCTCTTCTGCTGAACAGTCATCTATAATAAATAGTGTCTGCGTTCCTTCAAACAATTTATAAAAGTGTTCTAAACACTCACTTAGCTTATTGCGGGGATCAATTAAATATATGTCATCATCCGCCCATATAAACCTTCTATCATGATATGCTTTGTTCCATTAAGTGTTGGGCAAAAATCACAATGTGATCAAAATTAAACGATAAACTGTTGTAACAGGTCGAGGCCCAAATATTTTTTTCCACAACCAGTCTGCCACAAATAAATAAAACAATGGGGAGTTTTTGTCATAAAGTTTACTGCTCCATAGTTTTATAACAGAATTTAATCTAATCCAGTTATTATGTTTATCATACTCTCTGTCAAAACTTGTTCAGTATAATAAAACCCTATAAGGCCTAAATGTGTAAGATTAATCCAATTCAGTTCTGTAAGATTGTTTCTATTTAAGTCACAGTGATTTTGTTGCTTGTTTATGACCTTAATATCCTCACCATTGTGAAAAATGACGACAAAACTTTAAGACTTTAACGTCTAAGTTTTGCCAGCTAAATTAATTCCTTTATAAGGACGTCACTAACGCCCACAACCCCATCCCTCTCCACATCTTTAAAAGACAAAAAATTTTCAAATATCATTGTAAAACGTGTCTCCAAATTTTCGGGCTTGGAAAAACTGTAATTTTGTAGAAGCTTCCTTTAAAACCGTTTCTCTTCTGTGGAGGATGTACGTTTTTTCCCAAAACGGTGTTATTTCAATTTCTTTCCGGCTATTGTCGTCTGGCATAAGACTTACATTAAAGGGCCAAGTTGAATGCTTTTCTGAAACTTTTTTGAGGGCTAAAAAATGTAAATGGGTTTATGAATTCAAATTTTATTTCCATTCTAATATGGTTCCAAGTGCCATTTGGGGTCAGGTTTCGAACAAATTTATATCATACTGGCCAACATTATTTGCTTTTTACATTGCGTAGTTGTTCTAGTTTAGGAAACCTTTTGTTTGTCGCCAACCTCTTTGCGTTTTAATCACCATCTTTAGTGTACCAAAACCATACAAAGTGCCTATCTCACCATTCTGTTCAAAGTCTGTAAACGTCTGCAAGGTCTTTAATTTAAAGTTAAACACCTCACAGGCGCTAATGTAACTCCTGATTCTTCGGTCCGCGCGACTTTATTTTTTAGTACAGTTTATTATTTTATTTCCAAAACAATGTGCAGGTTATCACATTTCACGACTTTCCCTGTTTTGTCTGTGATCTTTATATTAAATGATCCAACCCTCCCACAAACTAATCTTTTAAACTGTAAATTAGGGAATTGTATAATTTCATAATCGCAATATGCAGCTTCCCTGATGGAAGAGCTTTTAAAACAGTTGGGGGCCCTTCCATCATGTAAGTTTTCATCAGTGCTTAGCCGTCAAAATGAACATATAGTAATAAATTGTAATGCAAGATTGAGCGGAAACTTTCCCCCCCATAAGTAGTTTTGTCTGGTGTAACAATAAATCTTTGAGTGTCCTGAGTGTTAGCTCTAAAGCCTAACATTTTAGCTAGCTCGTTATCAAAATAGTAACTTGCTTCTTCAGGTTGAATGTTAAAATTGTTTTTAGATTTGCATTGTTAATTTTGAGAGTGATGCCCAAAGTTACTCAATGCTTTTTTTAGTGAGCAAAACCCGTAATAACCATCAGGTATTGTTAACGGGCAAAATTTAAGTTTCTTCCCTTGCCATATTTTCTAATCTTATTATTCTTCTTGGTTTCGCTTATTTTAAACCATACGACTTTGTAAAAAATTTCATGAGGCGACCTTTTTGGGTTCCGCAATTGTTATCAATAGCATGTTCTAAAAACGAAGGACGGTCTTGATTTTGTTTTTGTTACAAACATTTTTTAAAACAAATTAAAAATGAGCGCATTCAAAATACTAATGCAAAATTTCTGTTGGGCCGCACTCCCAATCTTAAAAATATAACAACGATACTCTTATCTTTTTCGTGACCCAGACGAACATTTTTCATAAAAAGGTTGAGTACTCCATTAAGCAGATATCTTAACCCTCCTATTAAAAAAGACTCCCATCGCAAAAGTGTGGTTCAGTCACCGATGCAGTTTTATCAGAACCATTAAACTTTGCTTGTTTTGTGCAACAACTGGGTGTGGAGTGTCGTTTTGCTGATCACTTAAAATCATCCTGATCCTTTGGTGAGGTCAGTGTATAGATTTCATTTTTATTACACCTTTAGACGTATTTTGACAGAACTGCAAGCGCCATTACCAAATGACAAACCGTTTAATCGATTCAGCAACCGAATAGACATAAAGGGCCCTTTTGAAAGGATCTGTAACGAATTCAATATTAAGGCTAAGACAGACTTAGACAAAAAGTCGGATCTTAATCATGGTCTAGCACCCTTTATCTTTGGGCGTGCACAGAAAGTATAACTATGACTGGCATCCTCCTTACACAACTTCTTTTCAGGCACAGCTGTTCACCTCGGGTCCAAGAGCAAGAGCATAAAACAGCATGGACAAACATTTATCTTAGACTCTTCTAAGGGCCTAACTAAAGCAGGAATAGAACGAATAAACGACTCTGTTCGTACTTACGTTTGGTGTTTGCTAGGTTCGCAAGCACAAACGAGATCGAGCATAACTGATCCTTCTACTGGCTTTGATGCACAAAAAAAATACTTAGCAAATTTAGAGACCCCAAATTAATTCTACAGTTGATTTGCCTTCAAGTATTAAAAAAGGTACCAAAATGTTTTACAATACGCAAGATCGAAAGTAGACTTTGCTGTTGGCACTGGTTTATACATGCTGCCTTCTGACCTCAGATCCAGATAGGTATAATAATAACACAATAATGAAATCCTTGTGGCTGGCAATGAACAGAAGGTCGGAAAAAACGAAATAAATTCTGAGCCAGAAATATTGCAAGCAGTAAAAAAAAAACCCCCCAAGAAAGTCATCCAATCCCAGTGGCCCAAAGCCCGAAGGTCTTGAAGAAGTCAAAAAAAAAATGACCATGAATATGAAAAGACAGCACTTGTTTTTGGGTTAACTGGCCTAGGATTACTCCTTCTTTATTTTACTAAGAGTAACCCAACTATTAAGAGAACTAATGCCCATAAGTGCTCAGGCCATAAAACCAACTACTTTGCTTGCAGTAGACAAAAGCCAGCTAACAATACCCCCTAATATACCAGGAAAAGGGCGCCCCATGGTTTTACTGGCTAATTTTTTTAATAAGCCCGCAAGATGATAAACTGTTTTTTTTACCCATGATTTATCAGGTGGAGGCGATGGTGGTGGAGGCACTGGGATTTGACCCGCCGCCCCCTGTAATAGCCAACACCAGTGTACTTATTGCAAAACCAAAGGGCGTTTTAAACGCTTGCTAATGTGGACTCCTTGCTCCTCTAAACAATGTTCTTATTCTTTCTGCTAGCGTTGTGTCTTCAAAAAAATTCTTTGGGATAGTTTCTTTTAATTCTGCTCACTTGAGTTCGTAATTGTTCTCGGTTAGTAGACAACGCTTCTAGTCTTGCTGATCTTTCTTGCTAAAGATCTTTTAGTTTTTGGGGTTATTCTTTCTTTAATATCATGCCCTAAGTTGGCGTAAATCAGCTCAACGAGTTTTTTTTTTTCTCTTTTATATGCTCATCTAGTTCACCTAGTTTGCTAAATTGTTTGTTAATTCGCCCTGATGCTTCTCAAAAGCATGATCAAGGGCCGCTATTTCCCGCATGGGTACGGGGGTCGTGTATGTTTTAATGCTTTTTCTTCTGAAAAACGGGTTTTCTGCTTGCATTACTTTGTCTGCGGTTTGATTTAAATCTTGAAGTTCCATTTTTTTGTATTGGTTATCTGTTGGGAGTTCTTTAGTGTTTTTTTGAAGTTTAGCAACTGCTTCCCTATCTAATTTTGGTTTAGTAATGCCAAGGCGATTTCGTCTTCCACCCTAAGTCTTTGTCAAATTTGTATTCATGCCTAAAAACTTTGATGATCTCGTTTAGTTGTAACTGAACGGGTTCTCCTTGATCGTTTTTCACATACAAATGCCTTTTTATCTACACAAAATCAATAGAAATCGGGAGTTCTAGGCCTAACTTTTGTAAAAGGGTCAACCTTACTTAATGTTAATTCATGCAACATGAGGTCGTTGAGCGATGCTGTATCAAAGAACCGTTTCACTCATGTCGTCTCCAAGATCAAACATCATAATCTTTCATCTTCAATGCCTGCCATGTTTTTAAATAATTAACTTTTATTTTGTTTTATAAAAAAATGTCACAAGTATATGGCTCGTTTCTTGACCCGCATAGAAATTGAAAGAGCCCTTTGGAGTGAAGGGAAATAAGGGGAATATTACTGTTCCAAATAATCCATCTACTATTGATGCGGACAAATTCTTACTGTTAAATTTCCAGACCTAGGAGCGGATGAAGTGATTTGTGCCAGGCTCTGCACCTTACTTTCAAAATAGAACTCGCTTCAACAACAAACCCAAACAGGACGGTTGTACAGAACTGGGGGGGGCAATCGTTAAGAAAATTTCTATAAAAACTTGAGGGCAAGAAATATTTTCTTTACATAATGCAGACATATTT
Organism: Conus ventricosus; assembly: GCA_018398815.1. Classification (NCBI taxonomy): domain Eukaryota; kingdom Metazoa; phylum Mollusca; class Gastropoda; order Neogastropoda; family Conidae; genus Conus; species Conus ventricosus. Next base: position 19,848,316 of record CM031595.1, on the reverse strand, counting down.
TAACCTATTCTGATCTATAGCTAGCCGGAATGAAAGGGCTGACTTGCGTTTCAAGATCGAAAATGAAGAGCACTAAAACATAGAATAGGCGCCGCAGACGCTAAAGACGGCAAAAGGTTTGTAGCTGTAAGTTATGCGTATGGAAATCGCTTTTTCATACCCCTAGATTTTGGTTGTTAAAAGCGCATGCCCATACTTTCAAGAGCTTTTAAAAGACAGATTGCATATGAACTAACTTTAATGACCACAAATATTTATTAAATATCTACAGACACCGAAGCAAAGTACAGCTTTTCTGACATCTCGTTAGAGTTTGACATCGTTAGCAACCCTGACTTAGCAAGGATAATTCAGCAACAATATCAGTCAAAATTAGCAATATAACGAAAGAGTGATTCATCATTCTAAATATCCTAAAAGCAGGGCAGACACTATATGGAATTTTAGTTTTAGTGCCACAGCAAGATCGCTTAAAGGTATTTTATTGTTTGTGTGAAGATAAAGGACCATTCGAAAGACAAACTGAAAATTTTGTTAATCCAAAATAACAAAAGTGCAATGTACAATTGAGGGTAGTCCTAACCAAATCTACGCTAGCGGGCTTAAACCTTATCACATTTTGATGAAATAAGAAAACTTTTTGGGAGGGCGGGAGGTGTAAAAAATCCGCCAGTTGACCTTGTGTCTAAAAATCTGCATCTTCACAGTGTTAGACTGATCATTTTTTAACAAGAAAAACGGTTTATGGTTTGACCTAAGGTCAACGGAGGATAATCAGTTACATGGAAGCGGGAGAACTGTTAGAGACATAATAAACATTCAAATTGATAAAAAAAAAATGTTGAAAAACCCGCTTAATGTGTATTGTTTTTAATATATGATGCGCAGTTTAAATATTCAAGATAACAGATTAGAAATTACATTACTAAATTATTTTTATTTTATAAAAAGCATGCTGTTCAAGTTTATCCAAATTTACCTACAGCGCCAGAGTCGCCGAGAGAAAAAATACCCCCGGGCATAAAAACCTTCAGATTAACCAACATTACACAAATGCAACAAAAACTAGAAAAGGCCCTTTTCAAAATACAGCAAAACCAGACGAAGGTATTCTGCTGCCTTTAATGCGGGTACCAAATGTTAATACTGGAGCATCGACTGTGAGTGCTCTATCAGCAGGAACAAGTTTTTTGGTCTCTTACAACAGGTGTTGGTGCACCCGCAGCTTTACCTCTAGGCGGTTTTTCTTTAGCTTTTGGCCTGTGTTCATTAGCTGTAAGTGCTGCTAGAAAAAAATTTAAAAAAACTAAACTCCAAAAGCACAGGGCCCATGGTTCAACTAATAACACTAAACTTAGTTCCTTCAAGCTGATAATAAATAAAGCACTAGCTGATTTCAAACAACGGATGAAGAATTTAGTCGTTTACAGGCCGATTTTGATGACTACAAAAGACAAAAGTTTGATCTTCAAAAAAAAGGCGAGGACAACTTTTTCTCAACAGCCAGACACAGAGCAGATAAAAAAGGAATGCTTAAAAAAAGTAAACGAAACATAAACCTGTTCTAAACAGCTCACATTAACAACGCCAAAGGGCGTTTATACTTTAGTTTATGAGTCTAAACACAAAAAGACCATCGATATGATTAATTATTTTTTTGATTTAAATAAATATTTTGAGTTAGAAAAGAAACTCAGCAGGGATAAGTCTATATGAAGGTCCAGACGAATTCTTTGAAGCAATGCAAGAAAATTTATCAAGAGCACTGAATGATATTGATTAGAAGTCATTAATCCAGCAAACGTACAGGCAAGTGTTGCTATGCATTTTTTCAAGTTCCAGGTAAACTAACAATAGACCCTCCATTTTAAGTAATGAAAGCTGTTTTTAATCGACTATATAACAATAAAGGGAAAAAAATCTAGAAGTCTGGGCCCTCAACTAAACGCAGACTATTTTTTCCCCTCTAATGACTTAACACCCGGTTGGGCAGCCAGCTGCTTACACATTTTGATGTAGCCGCCGAAGAAGCTAAGATGAGAGGCTCTGGTTGGTCAGAGGGCGAAGCCCCTAGAGATCAGATTAAAACAGGCTAGTATGGCCAAATTGTAGGCAGGTCTTACATTCCACTACCTCCAGCATTAGTTGCAAAAAAAGCAGTTCAAAAACATAAAAAATACAGACAACAAATGTTATTGGTGTGTTTCTTGCAAGGCTGCATTACTCCGCAAAAACGCAGAAAAAGTGTCTAACTTTTGGGGATTACATAAAATGATTTTAACTTTAGGGGAATACTCCTTTCCTGTGAGTGTAGACCAAATTGATCAGTTTGAAGAACAAAACAAACCGATAACTGTTAATATCTACACATGGGATAGGAAACAAATCTACTCCCCTATCAGAGTTTTCTAAAAACAGCCCAACAATAGGTGATCCAGACAAAAACATGTTAACTTACTGCTGATGTTTTCACCAGCGGGGTACCGCATTACACATGAAAACGAACAATGAGTAGTTTAAATGCGGCATACTTCAAAGCATACCATAAACAAGAATTCTGCAGAAATGTTAACAAGAAAATCCATCTGTTCAAGCCGCAAGCGAACATAAAAAACATTGTATTGGCCCAGTTGACTGTAATACAAACTAATTACCCCCCCCACCCGGATCTAAAGTTAGTTTAAGAACTGGAAAAAACCTCCCAAAATTCTCCATATGTTGTTTACGCAGACTTCGAATCACTCATTGTTCCTTATGAAGGGCCAGCGCCACAAAAACTTCGAAAAAACAGTCTTAATGAGTAATCATCAGATTTTTTCTTTTGGGCCTTCATTATTGTCAGTGGGAATGCGCTCATTCAGAGCCAGAATTATACAGAGGACCAAAGCGGCTAGAAGATTTTTACAGCGCATGCGCAAGTGCGTAATGTTTGGGTTTTTAATAACTGAATTTATCTGAAATCATGATGACGCCTGAAGACAACAACAGTATGACTCAGCCCACACCTTTGTTTGGATTTGGGGTTTTAGAACTCAGTGAAGAAGCAACAAATCCGACAGTAAGAGACCATGATCACTTAGTGGAAAGTTCAGAGGAGCAGCACATAGTAAATGCAATCTTCAACTAAAGTTTGAACCAAAGACATGGAAGTGCCCGTATCTTTCACAACTTGCGAGTTATACTCTCATCTTTTAATGAAAGCAGTAACCGACTCCTTCAGGGTGTCATGCATTGCACAGTCATTGAAAAAGTAATGTGTATTCACTTTAAATAACATGTCTTTTTATGACTCTAATGCAACACATGATGGATCATTAGAGTCACTGGCTATGTCCTTAAAGTCCTGCCCAATAACAAAGAATATTTTGACCCAACTCTTGTTAGAAAGGGGGTTTACCCTTATGAAACATGAACAGTTGGAAAGGTTTGACGAAGATACACTTCCACCTAAAGGCGCGTTCTTTTCTATCTTAGAGGAAAGGACATCAGTGATTCTGATTACCAGCATGCTCAAGATGCGTGGCAGAAGTTAGAGTGTAAAACGATGGAGACTATCAGACTCATACTTGATGGCCGATACCTGTTTGTTGGCGGACGTCTTTGAAAATTATAGAAAGACCTGCAGAAACATTTCAGTTTGGATCCTGCGCATTTATTCTGCGCCTGGGGTGAGTTGGGATGCTTTCTTAAAGTTTACTGGAGTACAGATTGATTTATTGTCTGACCTACCAATTTAAATTTAGATGATTTTAAAACGGATTGCGCGGAGGAATTTGTAAAGGGGTCGCATCATTACTGTAAAGCAAACAACAAATACTTAGATGACTATGATCCAAGTAAAAAGGTCTAACTATCTCATGTATTTAATGCACAACAATCTGTATGGTTGGGCAATGGCGCAATCACTTCCATTACGCAACTTTTAAAAAGTACACAGAAGACAATCCAAAAAATATTCAAAAAACATTAAAGTGGTGGTAGTTTGGCGCCTGATCAGCAGCGGGGGTTTCATTCTAGAAGTTGACTTAGAATATCCTCATGAACTCCATGACCTACATAATGACTACCCATTAGCCGCAGAAAGCCTAAAGATGAATCCAAGAGAGCCCCTAAACTTGTGCCTAATCTTCGAGGCAAAAAAATTATTATGTCATTACAGGCTTCTGCAATTTATTTAAGACATGGGTTTGAAGTTGAAAGCGTTCATCGTATAATTGCTTTTGATCAAGAACATTCATGAAACCATACATCATGAAGAACACTGAACTTAGAACTAAATCCACAATGCTTCAGAAAAAGACTTTTTCAAGCTATGAACAACAGCTGTTTTGGAAAGACTATGGAGAATCCGCACAAGCGCAAAGATGTCAGATTGGTCACCAAGAGAACGAGGGAATTAAGCTGACTTCAAAAACCCAATTATCAGGACTTCAGAAATTTCATGATCAGCTTTTTGGTATAACGATGAAAAAAAAGAAAGTCAAATTGGACAAAACCCGTATTTATTGGTTACTGTTTTAGAAATTATCAAAGCTTTTGATGTTAGAGTTTCTTTATGACTACTTTAAACCCTTGTATCCAGAGTCCCAGAGTAAATTTACACAGATACAGATAGCTTTGTTATAGATATCCCTACTGAAGACATCTATAAAGACAGGAAATAGAAGTAGCTAAAGGGCATGCAGGGTGGTATGACACATCCATTACCCTAAAGATTCGCCTTTGCATTCAATTACTAACAAGAAGGTTTTAGGAAAGATAAGGATGAATTATCTGGAAAGGTGATCAAGGAGTATGTGGGGTTAAGGGCAAAAATGTACAGTATTTCAAGCCAGGAGAAAACCATTAAGAAAGCAAAGGGAATATCCCGCAGTGGTTGTGCAGTCGAGCATATTCTCATGACAACTACAAAGAAGCGTTTTTTTAACAATAAGACTTTTCATCATGACAACGAAAAACTGCGATCTAATCTACAAAGATCAACACAAACGGTTTGTAACAAAGAAGTCATTAGATAAACAAACACTAAACGTGTTTGTTAATCCAAGGGTTTTTATATGCAATCGGGCATTGGAGAACCGAAGGCCTTTATTAAATATACATCTTCAATCAGGGGGTTTAAAATGTTTCCACAACTTTACCATGAGCGCAGACATAACACAATCCAATCACCCAAATATATTTATGTTTGCTAAAAGTGTTCGAATTTTTTTATCATTTCAAATATTCTTTATCCCATACATGAAAAAACAAAATGGGGCTCTGGGTTCTGGCCTTCTAGCATAAGATAATCATTCGTCTTAATACTTCTCTAATGCCGCATTATATCGAAATAATTCTCCCATTAATTTCCAGGCCTCTTCCTTTGCCATTCTTGCTTTCCATTTTAGTTTCATGTAAGGTTCTTTTTCTGAGCTTCCATTTTAAATCAAATATATTTACGTAAATTTTAATTAAGCGGAACTGTATCGGTGGGATTATCTGCAGTTCTTCCTTCACAAAGATCTTTGAGGAGCTGGTTGTTTGTTGTGTCATTTTCCGTAAATAATACAGGCGGATTCATTTTTACAATTTTTTATTTCATATGGATCAACACTCCAAACTGGAAACGGTTGCCCTGATGCGAGTGTCCCCCTTCGCTTCCCCCGGTAAATAAAGATACCTTACTTTCAAAACCCAAAAGGTAATAGTTTGCTGGATGAAGACTCTCCTTCAGCAACATTTTTTGTTTTTCTTTTGAATGCTTGTACTGGTTTTAGCCCTTTAAATTCTTCATTATTCATTTCGCCAAAACTGAGGCAGTCTTCTAACCCATTCTGTGTTTCGAAAATTGTCAATCACTCTCTGTGATACTGGTAAAGGGAAAAAAGTCTTTTAGCTAACTGTTTGTTAAATTTTTCAACTAAAGCCGTGGGTCTGTGAACTCCTGGAATGCCTCTTTTAAAGGTAACTCTAGTTTTTAACAATAATTGATTCACTCGGCCTTAAATTCTTTTCCATCATCGACTTGAATCATGCGAGGATAAGTTAGCGGGCCCGTTGGTATATCAGTTGTATAGCCCAAAAGCAACACAGAAGCACTCTTTTGGTTAATGGTTCCGCATCTTTTTATCTTGATGCCATGTCAATGACTGTGAGTGCTACTTAAATCTTTTTCGCTATTTGTTCAGAGGGTAATATAGAAAGGTCCATTGATGGGTGCGTTTGGTATTGTAATTTCACAAAGTTGGTCTCGTATTCGTCTAGGCGCAGGTAAATAAATTTTTCCAAATCGCTTGTTTAGATAACCATTCCTTTGCTGTTTGTTCACTAACCCCGCTGCTTGGCTTAGTTTTTTGATTGCCGTTTTTCCCTTCCAATATCCTTTTGGTGAATAAAAGATTTTGTTCATTTTTATTCAGCCAATATTATGCGCAACAAAATACACAACGTCATACCAAAGATAACAAACGCGATTTTTGCATCTTTTTTTTTTCTGATGGTTGATAAAAGTCGGCCTGAATTTTGGGGGGGGCAATGTCTCGATTGGTTTGCCTGTTAAAGATAATATTCTTTATTGCCTGATCAACATCTTTAAATGGGGTAAGCCGCATGTCCCTGTTTTTTCAGAGTATCATTAATAAAATCAACTGCTCCAATTCTCTGCTTTCATAGTGATCTTGTGCTGCGGCTAGTTGCTCCATAGCTTTGTTATGTCTTTTTCTCTCACCGTCGTCCCGTAGTTTACTAAATGCGTAATTACTTCCCTAAAAGCAAGCGCATTAACCACAGCGCCACCTATCATCATTACGAGTGAACCATTTTTTATAAATGTATTTTTTTAATTTTACATAATTTATACTGTCAGAATTATTCCTTCTTAACTAAAAAATCTTCGTAGCGAACGAAGCTGCAATGATAGCAATTAGCTTTGCTGAATCCTCAAAGTCTAGTTTGCCCAAAAAAACTCCGGTTTAATTCTTAACAAGCTTTTACCAAGCATTGTGTATCCTATACTTAGACCACCAATAACAGCAGAATGGTAATTACAAGGGTTTGGGAATAGTTTTTTCGGCGCTCATTTTAAAAAATAAAAATAATAAATTAATAAAAAACATGAACAGCGATGAAACTACAGCTACAGGGTACCTAAACCTTCCTGAACTTATGAATGACCAAGTTGATGCCAAGCTGTTATCCTAAAAAGGAAAGGCTGTATTTTGGCAGCATGTGGAAAAACCCAAAAAAGTTCCTCGAAATGAATTCAGCATAGAACAGATTCAAAAGATGTCGCCCCCAAGACATTATAAAGTATCATAAAAAGGATGAAGCGCAGTTGGGGTTTGAGAATGGTAAAAAGTGTCGGGCAAACGGTTCTTAGTTTGGTACACTAAACTATCAGTTAGATTGCTCCCATTGATTCTGAACAAAATCTTAAAGTATATTTTAAAGCAAGACCTTTTTAACAAAGTCATAGAGTCTCAGGATTGATCTATATACCAGATTTGGAACATTGTTATCACCGTTAATCATGGGATTAATAACTTTTAATCATATAGATTTTATTCCCTTAAAAATGACCGAGCCAGAAAATCAGCAGAATCAAAAACACTGAATCTGGTGGAGAAAGTAACCAAGCCAGAAAATCAGCAGAATCAGAAAACACTGAATCAGGTTTGGGGACCAGTGAAAAGCATCCTCATCCTGGCGTGTTAAAGCAGGAAAAAAATTAGCAGAGTGGAACAGACAAAAAAATTAATGTTTACAGAATAAACTCATCATGAAAACATAACACCGCCAACGCCAGAACAATTGTTCAATGCCCGCTATAAAAACTCCATGCGATTCAAGGCCACCAAATCTTCATGGAATATTGAACTTAAAACTGTTGTCATTTTTTGGCGCCCTTGCTGCTGCTGGGGCGGTTATTACGGTTATAAAATATATAAACAACGCTGGCAAAAACAAGAGCCCAAAAAATCTCCACCGCTAAATACAGAAGCCGAACACAACAGCACGCCAGCACCGCCAATAACAAAAGATAATTTTGATCCATTTCAAAGCAATAATATTTTAAAAACTTAATTTAAAATTTTTTGATAAAAATAGAGCATGAGGATTATTATTTGTTTAAAATGATGAAGTCAATAAATAAAGACATGGAGTCTATAAAAACATTTTCCCTAGACCAGAATTGTAATCAATGTGTTGCTTAGATTAAGAACTTCATTAAGATCTATGCTGACCAATTTTCCCCAGAGGACGCTGAGCAAGACACCTCAACGATGACGCGTTTTTTGAGGCGTTTTGTGTACTATATTAGACATCTACTAATTAAGATAAAAACATAGATTGTCCCTTTGTTTTTTTTGACAATAAAAAGATAACTTGAATAAGAACTTAGTTTCTTAGAGGATGACTTTAAATTTCAATCTTGAGGTAACTTGAGTAAGAAATTGAGGGGTGACTTGAGGACGACTGATAAGAACTTAGAAGTTTACTTGAAGATGACTTGAGGATGACTTTAGGACAACTTAAGTAAGAACTTAGAAGTGACTTGGGGTGGACTTGAGGATGACTTTAGGACAACTTGAGTAAGAATAATAAGAACTTAGAAGTGACTTGGTGGGGACTTGAATTAAGAACTTAGAAGTGACTTGAGTGTGTCATGCGCGGGTGGGGTGGGGCGTGCGTGCCCTGGGGTGGGGGGGAGGACGTGCGTGCGTGGGCGGGAGTGTGCAGGAGTCACGCACTGCTTTATAGAGCAAAACACACACACACAAAAACAACAAACAAACACAAACAAACCCCAAACAAACAACAAACAAACACAAACACACACACACAAAAGATAGGGAGGTGCTTGTGGGCTTCAACTGAAGATTATTCAAAGCAGCCACCAAGTGCATTTTATCACAAGAGCCACAGCAAGGACCAGCCGCCCGGGTCTACCTAACCACGTGAAATGAATAAATTTAAAAAGGGACACGTCACAGCCTATACAGAAAGCCACGCTTCAACGGCCGCGGTCTAGCCTAGACCGCGTGAAATGAAAT
>CM031595.1:19826781-19834281 GCA_018398815.1 Conus ventricosus | reverse complement strand
AGCACAGCACCCCAAAAACACCACAACCACACACACCACACCACAACACAACACACACACACACACCACACACACACACTAACCAAAAAAAACAAACCACCCCACCCGGTAAATGCATCACAAAAACAAAAAAACCAACAACAACACACACACACCCCACACACACACCAAAAACACAACACACACACACACACCACACACACACACACACACCACACACAAAACCACACCCACACACACACACAACCTAAACTGAACCAAAACCCAGAAAATTTTTGGGTTATACTCTCTTTTTTTTTTCTACTTCGTCTTCTTTTCCCTTCTCTCTGCTGTCTCATCGTTTCTCTTTTTTCTCTCTGTCACTTTTTTTCTGTCCTCTGGGGGTCTCTGCCTGTCTGTCGGGCCTGTTTCCTGCCCTTTTTCTTCTTCCCTCTCTCTCCCCCTCTCTCTCTCCATCTCTCTCTCTTTTTCTCTCTCTCTTTTTCTCTCTCTTTTTCCTTTCCCCACCTCCCAAAAACACACATACATGCGCGCGCATGCACGCACGCAATATACCCACAAACGCGCGCCGCCCGCGCGCCCGGAAAGCGTTCTCTGCTGTCTGCTGTCTGTCTTCCCCACACCACCGCTCCCACACCCACACACAAAACACCCCACACACACACCCCCAAAACACACACACACAAAACACCACACCCCACACAACACACACACACACACCCCCACACACACAACACACACAAACACACACACACAACACACACCAAAACACACACCCCCACCACACCCCCCACCAAAAACGCCCCACCACACCCCAAGCCACAACCAACAAACACCACCACCCCCCAAACAACCACCAACACACAAAAGCAAAGCCCCACCACCACCAACACACACACACACACACACACACACACACCCCCCACACAACACCAACGCATCAAACCACACACACCACACACACACACAACACACACAACCCCAACACACACACAACACACAACACGCCACCGCACGCACGCACACACCACACAACAACACACACACACACACACACCCACACACAACACACACACACCACAACACACACACACACACACCACACACACACAAAAACACCACACACACATGCGCGAGCGCAAACGCCATCCCTGCAGCTTTCTTCAACCACAACTTAAGGGTGTCTAGGCACTATTTTTCTGATGATAGACTTTCATGAAAACCACAACGCAATAAGAACGCTGCAAAAAAAGGGAAGAAAAAAAAAAAATAATGCGTCCCATAAAAAAAAAAACATAATATTTATATTCCCAAAAAATTTCCTCGGGTTACGGGAAGAAAAGGAAAATCACTTTCACCACAGGGAAAACAAAAACCCTGATGCTTAAAAAAACACTTTTAAACGCAGACAAACCCAACTACACGTGCAACAGCACCTTTCTATCTTTCCATGCATACAGACTGAAAGATTTGTCACCCTGTACGATTCCAAAAATACACCACACAAAGCAGGGCGAAGAGAAAGAAACACAAAAGTGTTGCAAAAGGGAATTTTTCAAACGTCGGTCAGTGCAGATTTGACTCAACTGACCTGAACAACGTTTACATTGTAAATATGTTTATTGGGTCTTTTTTAGTGAAACTTTACAAAGCATATGTACATTTCAATTTGTGCATGAAATTTTAAAAAAATAAAATTTTTGCGAAAGGGGACAAAAGGGCAGTTTTTTTTTTTTTTTTGGGGCCCAGAAGAAGAGCAGTGACGCTCCAACGAAACAAAAAGAAAAAAATAGATGCCAAAGGGCAACATAAGGTGGTTTAAAATTTAAAAGGTTCCCGTCCGGGGAGGGGGATGAAATGTTTTCTGGTTCACTGCGTAAAAGCACGGCTTTTTACAGACGACCAACCATCTCTTTCTGCCGCCTTAACGGCTGACGAATTTAATTACCCACTTCGTTGGGTGAAAGGGGAGTGTTTTTGGCCGTAAAAATCAACATCACAGTGATTTAACTCCGGACGTCAGTTCCCCGCTGCAACGTCTAACCACTTTACCCCAAGTTTTGCAGCTGAGACTACGCTCAAGGAACTAAAAAAAAGCAAAGCTGGGGAAAATATAAACCCAACATATATGGGAGGGGGGGGATGTGTTTTCTCTTAGGGACAGAGGGTCTCCAAGCAAACCCGATCCACCAGGTAAAATGTTTTTTCTTTTACAGGCGGCCACGGGGGAACAAACTGTAGGTTTTGTGTGACTGACTTTGAAAAGGGAATGTCCCGCAGGCCCCTGGTTCAACCCCTTGGGCTGGGGGGGTATGGGGTTACGAATGTTTCCCCTTTCATGCCTGATGAGGGATGGCTACCATAGGGGGATTAAAAATTGGACGCATGTATGGCTGCCAAAATGCCCTGAAAATTCGGGATTGGTGACCGTGTGTATCTCGTGACGAGCCGAGTTTGTGGTCGCCCATACCTGAGTGGCTGGGCGAGTAACACACTGTAACTACGTTGAAAACGAAAGAGACGACATGATTAAGTAAAGCCAAAATACACACAACACACACCACACACACACACCCACACACAAAACACAACACACACCAACACACCCCACACACAAGAGGAGAGAGGAGAAAAGAGGAGAGAGAGAGAGAAGAGAGAGAGAGAAAAATCTAAGGTAATGTTTATTTAATGCCACGCAAAACAGATGAGTTCATTCGACAAAATATACCCCCTCAGACGTCCCAACATGAATATAAAGAACGCAATTACATTTCTCCGCAGATCGCGCCAGAAAAGAAAGATAAGTTGATGTACAGAGGGTAACGTGAGGGGGAACAGAACAATGATAATGTTTTATGTGACAGAGGGTAAAGTGAAGGGGCCCAATCAGAACAAAGATAATTTGATGTGACAGAGGGGAACGTGAGGGCCAATCGGAACAAATGATAAAGTTATGTGACACAGGATAACGTGAGGCCCAAACAGGAAAAAATGATAATGTTGATGTGACACAGATAACGGAGGCCGAATCGGGAAAAAAGATAAGTTGATGTGACAGAGGAAACGTGGGGCGACTCAGGGAAAAAATATAAAGTTGATGTGACAGAGGATAACTGAGGCCGAAACAGGAACAAAAGAAATGTAAAAGTGACAGAGGAAACGTGGGGCGACTCGGAAAAAAGATAATGTTGATGTGACACAGGAAAACGGAGGGCGAACAGGAACAAAAGATGATGTTGATGTGACACAGGATGACGTGAGGGGGAAAACGGGAAAAAATGATAATGTTAAAGTGACAAAAAACGCAGGGCGAATCAGGAAAAAATTAAGTTGAGTACAGAAGATAACGTCAGGGCAATCAGGAACAAATGATAATGTTTTATGTGACAGAAGATAACGTCAGGGGGAATCAGGAACAAATGAAAGTTGTGTGACAGAAGATAAAGTCAGGGGGGAATCAGAAAATGATAAAGTTTAGTACACAGGGTAACGTCAGGGAATCAGGAAAAAATGATAATGTTTATGTGCAAAGATAAAAGCAGGGCAACAAGGAAAAATGAAGCGAGGGGAAGATAGTGAAGAGGACTGGGGAGAGAGTGCATCGGAGGAAAATTTTGAAGACTTGATCCATCACCCACAAAAATTTCTAAGGGGGAAGTTAGGGGGTGGTATAGTGTATACAAAAAAGTGGGGAGGTGTAAAGATGGAGTGAAGGTAGCAAGAACTTAACAACGCTCCGAAAATCCATACAAGCAAGTGAAGAAGGCTGATTAACTGATTCTTTCCAAGTAAGTGTTTAAGGGGTATCTTTCACGGCAGACATGTTCTTCAAAGAGAGACCTGTCCCTCGAAGAAATACATGTATCGCAATGCAGACACATCTCCTTTCCTGACAGGAAATCCCCTCACAGACAGTTATATCCCTCAGTGACAGACATAGTCCTCAATGATAGACACAGTCCTCAATGACAGACATAGTCCTCAATGATAGACATAATTATTCCTCAACAGCAGTTGTACTCCTCGATGACAGACGCTGCCGTTAATGACATGCATATCCTTCAGTGTCTGACATACCCCCCTCCCCCTCAGTGCAGACATATCCCACAATGATGAACATATCCTTCAACGACGGACATATCCCTCTCTAGCAGACCATATCCCACAATGATGAACATATCCTTCAACGACGGACATATCCCTCTCTAGCAGACATATCCCACAATGATAGAACATATCCTCAAACGACGGACATATCCCTCTCTAGCAGACATATCCCACAATGATGAACATAATCCTCTCAACGACGGACATATTCCCTCTCTAGCAGACATATCCCACAATGATGAACATATCCTTCAACGACGGACATATCCCTCACTAGCAGACATATCCCACAATTATGAACATATCCTTCACGAACGACGGACACAACCCTCTCCAGCAGACATATCCCACAATGATGAACATATCCTTCAACCAACGGACATATCCCTCACTAGCGACATATCCCTCATGAGTCTACGCCTGAGTTCAAAAGTCAGTTTTAAGAAGGCGTATTAAAAAATTCTCAGCTCTTCATCAGTTCAAAATTTTTGAACACGAAAAAAGCTTTCCATTCCAAATCATCCCACTTCCCTCTTTAACCACCCCGTCTTCTCTCCCTCCCTCTCTCTCTCCCTCCCTCTCTCCTCTCTCTCTCCCCTCTCTCTCTCTCTCTCTCTCTCTCTCTCTCCCCTCTCTCACACACACACACACCACACACAAAACACAACACACACACACACACACACACACAACACACACACACACAACACAACACACAACACACAACACACACACACACACACCAACACACACACACACAAAAACACACACACACACACACACACCCCAAAACACACACAAGCACACACACAAAGATGTGCGTTTAATTCCGCTCGCATCTTTTGTCATCAATACTCGCAGAATGGAAAACGCCCATTTGCTTCAGTAATCTGCCGATCTGTCTGCCCTGACTGTCTGGAGATGAAGAAGATGTTCTGCATTCCTTGTCGATGAGATTTTCAGCCCCTGCGTTTGTCGAAAAGATGGGAAACGTCCGCCTGTGTGTCTTGCCAGTGTTGCTTCAATAATCCACAGACGTTTAGTTAGCAGACTATGTGTAGACAAAGCACATTTGGCTCCCGTGTACAAGACATCTTCGCGTTTTGGGGGGCCTATTGCACAGTTCTGCCGTGATAATTCCGCAAAACTTGTGATAAGACACGTTGCATGTCATGCGTTTTAGTCCTGTAGTAACTTGTGGTGATTCACATTCCATGTAACACATTTTAAGTCCTAATATTCTAAGTAAAACGGTTTACACTGGCGTACTTTACTTTTCAATATTGTATGTGTTTATTTTATGATACTTTATTACTCAATATTTATTGCTTTTTGGTTCGTTACAATTTTAAATATTTTTTGGTTAACACGTTTGTTGTGCAATACTTTATTTTTCCATTTTATATGTTTCATTACTGCACTACTTTTTTTCCCCATGATACCCCATTTTTTTTTCCTGCGCTACTTTTTTTTCGGGTGGCACACTTTTTAGTCCTGTGCTAATTTATATCCATATTAAAGAATTTAGTTCTGTAGCATTTCATATCCCTTAATACTCGTTTCACCACCCTACCCCCCACTCACTACCCATACCCATTTGCCCTGCGCATACTTTATTTCATATTCACATGTTTAGTCCGTGTGTACATTTATACCATATTCATCAGTGCAATTTGTGGCTGTACCATTTCATATCCCTAGTGAATATGTTTGCACTATTCACTTCCAAAAACCACTCTTTACCCCCCATTACTTTAATTTCATATACAGTTTCAGTCTGCACTATTTATTTCCACATTACATTTTAGTCCTGTACACTATATTACATATACACATTTAGTCTTGCACATTTCATTTCCACATTCATTCTTTAGTCCTGTACTACTTGATATTACATATTACAACATTTTCAGTCTTGCGCTGCCTATAGTCCATCTCTGTGTGTTAGTAGTCCTTACTACTTCAATTCTACGTTACGTGTTCTGCCCTGGAGCACTTCATATTCAATACCACACGCTTTACATCTTATATTATTTCAATGCCATATGACACGTTTTAGTTACGTGGCACAGTATACTCCACATTAACGCGTTTACGTCCTTTACTACTTCATATCACATATTACACATTTAAGTGCTGTGCTCATTTATGTAAGTCCATATATTATTTCATATTCTACAGTACTCGTGTAATGATATAATTCATACTCTAAAGCGTTTTACTTATGTGGCACTTGGTACGCCGCACTGCACGTGTTAGCCCTCCTGTCGTATCCTACACTACACTCTATGATCTGCTATCAAAATTCTACATCACACCAGCCGCCGTGGCGAAGTGGTTAGCGTCGCAGACTCCCGCTGGGAGGTCGTGGGTTCGAATCCCATCAGAAGTCATGTGGTTTTTCTGCCCCGACCGCTCCTACCCAAGTTTGAGTTTGCTGCGGACTCAGTTGGGAAGACTGGACCACACAGTCGAGTTTCATCCACTTAATGGATGCATTTCTGAGAGTGTTGCTCAAATTTCCGACCGAACACTGCAGGTGCCTGTATCTCTCGGGCCTGGTTGACGCCGGATATATTATGAAAGGAAGCGTAGAGTACAGCCCTACATGTAGTCTCAGACCGAAATGGAATTCCGTAGCATCATCTAAATCATCTCATCCTCATCTATCAGCATTAAAGAAAATGTCTCAAATTCTGGTGGCCCTTCATGCCCTGCTCTCATGGTGACCTCAGTTTCGATGTCCTCTCCACGTCTGTGGCCTTGGTTTGGTTCCGTCGGGGTCACCGGTATCGAGTCCATGGGGCTGTCGTTGGACGACGTGGTGGCGCCCTCCGGAAGGAGAGCTCACTCAAGCCGGCTCCGCGACTAAGCAATTATTGTCGTCAGTAGGGGCTTAGTAGGTGGTGTCCTGCGTATGTTAGTCAGAACAGGCGCCACTGAACACCACCGAAGTGACTCGGCAGCAGTGCAGTGTCTTCTCCGGTGGTTGCCTCTTGACGACTTGACATAGAATGCTCCCTGTGTGATTGCCGGTGCCGGGGCTGTGGCGGGGCCGACCGGGCTGTGGCTGTGGACGGGGTGTTCGGAATGAGCGGCGTGGGGCACTGCCTCTGAGGTGGCGCAGAGGTGGGACAGCAAAAAAAAAAAAAAAAAAAAAAAAAAAAAAAAAACATTCTACATCACAGTTTCAGTTATGTAATCATAACTTCTTACTGCACTTTTTAGTTAGGTAGGATAAATTCCATGTTACACTTTTACTGAGCAGCCATTTTTCTTTGTCTATTAACCTTGGTTTTTCCATACCCATTCTGCAAAGGGTAAACCCCCTTCCTGCCGTTGGGTCTTTGACGGGTACTAAGTGCACGCCCTGCGTGTGACCTTGTCGTCTCA
>CM031595.1:19819281-19821781 GCA_018398815.1 Conus ventricosus | reverse complement strand
GCCATTAATGAATTCTTTCAAGAGCGAGTGTCTGCTTCAATGGCAAAGATATTCTTTAAGGACAGACACATCCCTCCAAGAAAGACATATCCCACAATGACAAAAGTATGAACGTCACAAACAGAAATATTGCTCAACGATAAACATATCCCTGAATGATAAATATATCCCTCAACGATTAACACTTCCCTCAATGGCAGACATATCCCTCAATGGCAGATACACCCCTCAAAGATAGTCGTGTCCTTCAGTGTCAGGCATATCCCACATTGGTTGAGGTATCTTTCAATTGGTTGAGGTATCTTTCAATCAAAAACATATCCCTCACTGACAGACATATCCCTCATGAATCTGCAAGCGGACACAGCAGTCAATCATAGGAACGCGTGTTTAAGAGTTCCCAGCACTCTATCAGATTAAGAGTCCGATCACGATAAAAGCCTCATTTCTCTCGTCCCACTCACCTGTTAAACCCCCTCCTCACCATTAACCCTCTCTCTCTGTCTCTGTCTCCTCTCTCTCTCTCTCTCTCTCTCTCTCTCATCTCTCCTCTCTCCTCTCTCTCTCTCTCTCTCTCCTCTCTCTCTCTCTCTCTCTCTCTCTCTCTCTCTCTCTCTCTCTCTCTCTCTCTCCTCTCTCTCTCTCTCTCTCTCTCTCTCTCTCTCTCTCTCTCTCTCTCTCTCCTTCTCGTCATGCTCTTTCTTCTCTCTCTTCATCTCTCCAAATGTCTCGGATGAAAACGTCATTTGCTTTAACTGTCTGTCAATCTGTCTGTCTGTCTCTGTCTGTCTGTCTGTCTGTCTGTCTGCTGTGCATGCAAGTCTGTCTGTTGTCTTCCAGTCTGTTCGATCTGGAGATGTTCGTCACGACTTCGTTTCTGTCGTCAAGATGGGATACACAGCCGTTGCATGGCAAGATCTGTTTGTTTCTCCACGAACATGTAGTTCGATGACTGTGACTATGTTGTAGGCAGAACGTCGTTAAGACTGGCGTGAAAGAGTTTTCTTCTACTTAGCACACGTGACACTTGTCGATCTTACATTTACTATTCAATGCACCTCGTTTTGGAAACGTAGCACATTTATATTCCATACCACATGATTTAGTTCTGTAGAACTTGATATGATTGATAACACGTGTCAGTCCAGTAGCACTTTATATTACATGTTAAACGTGTCGGTCCTGTAGTGCTTTATATTCCATGAAACACGGTATAGTTCTGTACTCCTATATATTCCATATCACACGTTATAGTCATGTTGTACATTATATTCCATATTACACGATAAAGAGTAGGGTCGTTGAATGCCAAAGGCTCTTCCCACCAATGGGGAGCAAGTTTGTAGAACTCGGTTAATCACGTAACCTGGTAGTCCTATATACAG
The DNA here is from genome assembly GCA_018398815.1 of Conus ventricosus. Taxonomy (NCBI): domain Eukaryota; kingdom Metazoa; phylum Mollusca; class Gastropoda; order Neogastropoda; family Conidae; genus Conus; species Conus ventricosus. Next base: position 19,820,396 of record CM031595.1, on the reverse strand, counting down.
AGAGAGAGAGAGAGAGAGAGAGAGAGAGAGAGAGAGAGAGGAGAGAGAGAGAGATTCATAAACAAGAGAGTCAGATAAGAAAAGAAAAGATGGAATGTTAACGTTCTAGTCTGACTTAGCTTCTTTCCTTTCCTTTTGAAATCCATCTGATTCTCGTAACAAACAAGATAAATTCTCTTTATGGGATAGATGTCAAAATCATTTAGGGATGGGGCGGGGGGAGGGGGGTGTGTTCAGCCACTATCTCTTCCTTCACGCACCAAAAATAGTAACGTTCTTGATTGGTACGGACAGCCATCGTAATTACACACCGCCGACTGCCCACCTAGTGCACAAAATGAACTGTCAGTGAAGTGCCACACACTGGGCTTGGTGAGCGATTCTTTCCGCCTTCTACCCTCACCTGGCAGGTAAATTGGACTTGAAATGATTCAGTTCAGCACGAACCTTTTACCTTATTAAAACACTGGAGCAGATCTGTGCACCTGTCGTCTGTAGTTTAATTTCCAAGCTGGGCATGGCCAGCACAATCGTTCATTGGTTCATGATGCAAACCTTATTTCGCCACGTCAAGCATGTCATGGAATGATAGCACGCATGGAATGACCTACAAAGGTAGGTCACACAAGAAGCACGCTTATTTCCACAGGAAACAATGTTTCACATACCCAGCTATATGATCTTACATTTTGTTTTTACACTGCTCTGTTTCTTCCGTCACTGTGAAGCATTGCTGAGACTGCAATGCTCTGTCAACAAAGGAAGCGCTCATGTAGGTGGAGTGGTCAGGTTAACACTCTTCCCTTCCTCCCTTCACCCGGTCCTCTCCCTTCCTCTGCCAGTTCCTTCCCCCTTCTTCTATCACTTTCCCTGTGGCGACACTGTCTTCCAATACACGTTAATCCAGATTTGTATACCGACATTTGTAGTGGAAAAAACGTGTGAGGCAAGTCACAATATTCATCACACAAAGCACAACAGAAGACTCCAACTGGCCGATATTATGATGAAGTTTCTAGTCAAACACAACGCATTAAAACGAGACAAGACATTACAAGATGGTTTACTCATAACTTGTATGAACATAACAAAAGACATCCCTTGTCAAGCACAGC
>CM031595.1:19789281-19811781 GCA_018398815.1 Conus ventricosus | reverse complement strand
AAAGCTTAGACTTCAATTGATACGATTTAGTTTTCGTAAAAAAAAGAAAAGACAAAAAAAAGATACTGTTGCAATTCATACCTCAAAGAAGCATTGAAAACAGCCATGTACACAATACAGAACGATAATGGAACGACAGAATATACGTGATAAATGCTTGTAATGGCGATTTGCACGATAACGTGCTGCTTAGAGCGACAATTCATATAACAGAGAATGATTTGTAACATTAATTTGCATGGCTTACAATTGTAATGGTAATTTACACTTTAAACGCCACCGTGACTTTTTCAAATAGTTTCATAACCCTTTCATCCAGTGTGAACTCGATCCTTTTTCCTGCCCCGTACTCACTCATTTGAATGGTGTAGGTCAACTCATTCACCTGGGCTGGGCTAGGGCAACCAACACCAGCACCAGCCCGGTAGTGTTTTCATAGCGCCATTGTTACGGTAGTTGACAAGATTCAAAAGACAATGATAAATGATTTATTTGCAAAACTACTCATTTTCTATAACAAAGTTGGCATAGTTATCGTTTTCGCATTAAAACAGTAATAATGCATGATGTTATTGTTCATAATTACTCTTTTTCTTATTTTATGGCATAGAACAGCAGTCAAATGTGATGATTATGAAAGCAGTACGTAAAAGTAATAAGAAAATACCATTAAGACTTATGAACATGCACAGACTGTCAGTATATATTACTTACTTGCAAAACAATAGAATAATGAAGGCAGGCAACAAGTGCCATGATGAACTGTTTTTTCGCTCCTCATGGCTTGTTGGTTATAACCTTTTTCTTTTCTTTCCTTCGACCCCCTTACCTGACGTTTAACAGGGTCAAAACCTGTAACAATCAGAAAGGCACGTAGAAGAGTAGAAATTTTCACAAAAGTTTAAAAATTGTAGATCCACCCCCCCCCCCCCCCCCCCCCCCCCCCCCCCGAGTCAGTTGATCAATTAAATTAAAATCATTTACCCACTGGTACTATTTGACACGAATGGATGGATTTACATCTATGTAATTTCAAGTTCTAGAAAAACAAACATATAAAACTACACAATATCACTTTAATATTACTCCATTATTCTGTGGAGACCACAGTTCATGTCTAATAGAAATATGTACGATAATGTTATCAATTATGTAAACAGATCCTAATTCCGTCATTTAGTCTAGATTTCAGCACCTCGAATCTGCGCCAAAATTGCATTAAATTGTTTCTGGCTCATCTCATATTCCACCTTTCACCCAGTTTCAACAAAACCGGTATTGTAGTTTTTGCGTAGTGAAATTTGAAAAAAAAAATCTTTCTGGGTGGATCTGAAAGGATCCTGGAAACACTTTTTGATCTGAAAACACACTGTAGCTCCGCACCAAACCTTCTGACTGTTCCTCCTTGTGTCACATAACATTTAAATGACATTGATTAAACTGGGATCTGTATAATTTTTTTGCATAATCTTGCTGGCAGACAAACAAACAAACAAACAATTCAACAGACTGAAACATATGAACATTTTCTTGTGTTAGTAATTTCCATTTTTACATCATTATCACTGAAAACGTAAGTTTGGCTAAGGTAATTACTGTATGACATGAATATGTTGATGGTTTTATCATGCTAATAAAAAAAGCAGTCATCATTATAGTTGTTTGTTTGTTTTGTTGAAATGCTGTCATCATTACTGTCGTTGTTTAGCCGTTTGCTCGTTTGTTTGTTTGCTCGTTTGTTTGTTTGCTCGTTTGTTTGTTTGTTTGTTTGTTTTGTTTGTTTGTTTGTTTGTTTGTTTTGTTTGTTTGTTTCTTTGTTTGTTTGTTTGTTTGTTTGTTTGTTTGTTTGTTGTTTGCTCGTTTGTTTGTTTGCTCGTTTGTTTGTTTGCTCGTTTGCTCGTTTGTTTGTTTGTTTGGGTTTGTTTGTTTGCTCGTTTGTTTGTTTGTTTGTTTGTTTGTTTGTTGTTTGTTTGTTTGTTTGTTTGTTTGTTTGTTTGTTTGTTTGTTTGTTTGTTTCTTTGTTTGTTTGTTTGTTGTTTGTTTGCTCGTTTGTTTGTTTGTTTGTTTGTTTGTTTGTTTGTTTGTTTCTTTGTTTGTTTGTTTGTTGTTTGTTTGTTTGTTTGTTTGTTTGCTTCGTTTCTCATTATCACGCGAGGCTTTCTGTTCTTTTGAAGGTTGAAAGACGCCATACGGTGTACAGCCTCACTGTAAGGCGCGCACTGGGTGGCTGACAAGGAGCACGCCGTGATTAGGACAAGATGATGATGCACGTGCGACGCGTGGAGCAGTGGCTGAAAAAGGTGGCCTGCAGGTTCTGACATTCAAACAAGCAGCAGGCAAGGCAGTGACAGCTGTTATTATGACGTGAAGGGCTGGGTTGCTGGAAAAGCTTGTTGCATGCGTCTTTGCTGTGGTTTAAAAAAAATCTGAACTTGCCCTTCAAATTTCTTTATTCTTTCTTTCTGTCTCAACATTTTGGCTGGCTCCCCTCTCTCTCTCTCTCCTCTCTCTCTCTCTCTCTCTCTCTCTGAACTGTTAATGCATAAACTTTTTAATGTTGTGAATATATGTGTGTTTGTTAAAAGTTTTTGTAAGTTTCGTCGCTAGTCATACTTATTTCCCTTAACGGGGCAAGGGCCGGATGAAAAAAAGCATGTGTTTGCTTATCTGTTACCCTTGGAAATAAAGATTATCATCATCATCATCATCATCATCTCTCTCTCTCTCCTCTCTCTCTCTCTCTCTCTCTCTCTCTGTGTGTGTGTGGTGTGTGTGTGTGTGTGTGTGTGTGTGTGTGTGTGTGTGTGTGTGTGTGTGGTGTGTGTGTGTGTGTGTGTGTGTGTGTGTTGTGTGTGATGTAGGCATAGGCATTTAGCTGTTTTCTCAGTTTTTCTTCAAATAAAAATCATTCTTTTTATTTTAAAAAGCCCATGTCAGCTGCATTTTTTTTTCTCCTTCCCATAATATATGAATGCCTACATTTCTACTGAGCTCTCTGCACAGAAACAATTGAACATTTAAGCAAACTATAGAATTGTTCCCCCACCCCATCCCATCCCAACCCCCACCTCCAAACAAAAACTGCCTCGGTCAGTTGGTATTGACATCAACTTTAGGAATGCTTTTGCTTTTCTGGGTCGTTTATCGTTTTAACCCAAGATGGGTGGGACGAGACAGATGAACCTCAAGAATAATGCTCGGCATCCTTCATAGAATAAAGAAATGAGGAGGAACATGATATGAAGATTTCATGTTTCATTTGTTTTTTCAAAACTATCATATTAAGATGATGATGATGTAGATGATGATGATGCTGATGTATGACAGTGATGATGGGACAAATTACAAGAAAATCACAAACGCGCTTCGTGTTTTGATTTTAGATGTGTACTTGTGCTTCGTTTTCATTGAACTGAATGTTGTTTATCTTGCCTGAAAAAGACCAAAGAGGTCGAAACATGTCGTGTTTTGTCTTGTGGTTTGTTTGTCTCTTGGCAGAACAGTCAATTTTCTGTGTATGTCCGTTCCAATTTCCGCCTGCAATCACCTCTCTTTGAAACCCCCTTTTGATTTATACCGACTTCTACCCTTTATTGTTCTGTATTTCGCTTTACGTTAACGTTATCCATTTTAGGTATAAACCTTGCTGCATTTTTCTTGTCCTGAATGCTGCTTATCTGGCCTGAAGAAGACTAAAGAGGTCGAAACTCGTCGTGTTTAGTTTTGTAATTTTTCTCTTTCGTTCGGCGGAAAACTAAATTTGCTTTAATGTCTGTTTCATGTCCACCTTGCTCTAACCAGGTATATTTGTCGGGGACTAAACCCAGCATCTTTAAATCAAGGCAACAATGCTGGTGTCCACTGGACCCACCTGGCCACTACACAAAGTCTCTCTGTTTTGTCGTCAGTTTTAGAAGAAAAAAAAAGTTTTTGTGAGCATTCTTTGCATTTTTTTTCTTTACCAGTTGGTTGCTTATAGTCGACACGTTCTTCTTGAAAACAGTTCTACGTAGAAGTGTAGAAGTGTTGTTGTTGTTGTTTTTCAATTCTATTAGGAGGAGCAAGACGACAACAAAAGGGGCAGCAGAAGAACTCTGGAAGTCTGACAAAGGGTTGGTTTGTTTCCATTCACAGCGCCTGAAAAATGCAACGGGAGAAGGGGGGCGAAGGAGGAGAGAGGAGGGAAATGGAGGGGAGGGAGTGAAAGGGAGCGTGGGCGAAGGGGGAGAAGGGCACCTGACAAACCCGATCAAAAGCCATGGAGTAAAAAATAAAAATAACTCATGGGAAAGCAAGGGGGAACGTAGGGGGTAATGGGGGGGGGGGTGTGCCTGAGAGATGCTGAATCAACTGACACGAAATTCCATTCACACAAGCCTAGCCTTCCTCTCCTTTCCCTCATTTCCTCCAAGATTTCCGCGCCACCCCGCCCCCTCTTCCCCAATGAGAAATCCGTGAAAATATAGCCATATGGGTGTGGGAGAGTGTACGTGTACACACACACACACACACACACACACACACACACACACACACACACACACACACACACACACACACATACATATATATATTATATATATATATATATATATATATATATATATATATATATATATATATATATATATATATATATATATATATATATATAGATCAAAGTGATTAAATACCCAAAATGATTTTTTGAGTGCTCGACCCTTGGGGAGCAACATTTTAGTACCTTATTTTAAACAATATATATATATATTATTTATATATATATTATATATATATATATTTACATGCACGCACATACGCTAAAGCACTACCATACGGTCATCACCTGTCAGCGGAACAGCAACGAGCGAGCCTACAGGATGCACGCGGCAGTTGTTTGACGAAGGCGTTTTTTTGCCGGCGGGCTCTAAAGTCATTTAATATGGGTTGGTGCACCCATGGGTATGCCCTGTTGAGGTTTCTGTCGTGTCACATCCTGTGGCCATGACACGATGGCATCTGCCAGGGAGCGATTATGTCCCTTTATGTATCAATGGAATGCCCTGTGCGTGCCTGCACCCTATGTGAACACAGCGCAGGCTTCCAAGGTTGCGCAGGAATTGCTTCCAGCTGGTTTTTTTCGGCAGTTGAGGACAGTACCTCTCGGGGTTCTACCCGCACCTTCGGGTGTATCTTTTTCTTCTTACATCACGCATGTGGTGTGTGTGTGTGTGGTGTGTTGTGTGTGTGTGTGTGTGTGTGTGGTGTGTGTGTGTGTGTGTTTTGTGTGTCGCCCTGTCTGTCTGTCTGTCTGTCTGTTTTATCTGCCTGTCTGTCTGTGTATTCCAATACAAGATCTCGGTTTAAAGTCTTATAGGATTAGGTAGATGGGGAAGAGTCTGCACCAATGTTCAGCCAAAGGATTTTTTTTGTGTAACCTGGTTTGTCACAAGTACCCCGATTCCCCTTTCAAGGTTCAACATCAATATGGAGACGGAAAAACTGTTCCAAAATAATAAAACATGTCATATAAGAGAGACATTTTTTAAGCACGCGGGAATTGTCTTTGTCACATAGTCCTTTTTAATTCACGTGTGTAAGCAAAATGAATCTATTAATTACACGGAGTCGGTAATGGTGTGTATTTTTTGGTGTTTATGTGAGGTATGTCGTGCGCGCGCGTGCGTATGTGTGTGTGTGTGTTTGTTTTGTGTGTGGGTTGGCGCGCCGCGTGAGCGCAAGATTTGAGCGTGTGTGTGTGTGTGTGTGGGGTGTGTGTCAAAGTCAAAGTCAAAGTCAAAATTTTATTTCCAATGGAACATTGAATAAGCAAAAAAACTGCTTTTTTACATCAAGCCTCATAACAAAACAAAGAACTTCAATAATAAAATAATGAAAACGAAGAAATACAAAGAGTGAAAACCAGCGGAAAAGGGCGGGGGAGTGTTGGGTTAAATTCTGAGGGGATGAGGAGGGAAGGAAAAGGAGGAGGGAGGGGTTAGGATGGGGGCGTGGGGTGGAGGGAGAAGGAGTACAAAAAAGAATTCAAGCCTGTTAAAATTTATCATATCAAGGAAATAAAAAAGAGAGAAGAGAGAGAGAGAGAGAGAGAGAGAGAGAGAGAAAGAGAGAAGAGAGTTTAAAGTTATGTACAATATAAATACTTTGTCTACAAAGCATACACACGCATAAACAGACATGAAACATAGGCATAACATATACACAAGGATAAAACATGTAAAATCACTGAAAAGTTATTTCAAAGGAATTTGAGAAAATATTGATTGCTAACCATCCAGAGATGCTTTTTCAGTTTTTGTTTCATTAAATGATTTTTTTTCTTTATGTTTTTCAAAGTGATTGTAGCTTGTTCATACTTTCCACCGGAGAAACAAAAGACTAGATTTATAAAGATTTTTCTTGTCTAGGAAGGAAAATAAATGACTTTTCTATAAGTGTTAGTTGTAAATGAAATCTCTTATCTTTTAGGGGGCATTTTCCGTTTATAACTTATGCATGCATACTGCCTTGTTGAACAAAATGTCTGTTGTAGGAAGGTAACATTTTAAGTTGTTTATATCTTTCTGTTTTAGGGTGCTTTTTTAGAAATTACAAAATTTAATGCCTTTTAAAACTTCATGAATAATTTTCAAGTTGGTTTCACTGCAGTTATCCCATAGGGTTGATGCATAAATCTTTATTGATAATTTTGAGCACAGAAAAGAGCTTTTCGAGAATGGGGGTCCAGAATTCTTAATCTTGGCTAATTGAAGTAATTTTTTTGAGAGACGTTTCCCTTGACTTTTTTGTGGTGGTCCATGTTAAAACTTTACATTATTACTCCTAGTATTTGTTTGAGTCGACTCTTCTATTTTTTGGTCGATATAAACAATGGTGGAAATTTGACTTCAACTTTGTCTTTTTTGGTCGGGCACATAAAACATGCACTTGGTTTTACTTGCTTTAAAAAGACATATGGTTCTAACGAGTCCACGAAAGTTTTTTACCCATTTTGGAGTTACTAGCTAATCTATATGGATCGAATCACGGAATGAAGAGATGTGTCATCAGCAAACATTTCGCATTTACTTTCAAAAAAAAGGTAAATCATTGACGTAGACAGTAAACAGTAGAGGGCCCAGTACAGAGCCTTGTGGAAACTCCATATTTGATAGACTTTAAAATTTTTGACGTTTTATTGTTGACTTTTAACTGATTGTTTCCTATTACATGGGAATAGGACATAAAGATTTATGAATTCTGGAGTTAATTTGTAGAGTTCCAGTTTACGCAACAGGAGAGAATGATTTATTACATCAAAAGCTTTTCAAAGTCTATAAAAGAAATCCCAAAGTAAATTATTTTCATTTATACTGCTAATAGGCTATAAATAAGCTGTACAAGGGTTGTATGGCAGGAATGATTTTTACGGAAACCAGATTGATCGTCGTGGAGTAAATTGTTTTTAGTAAGGTAAGAATATAGTAAAATTTTGCAAGTGTTTTTCAATAGGTTTAGATAAAGCAGATAAAAATAGAAATTGGTCTATAGTTTGATGGAATTGACTTATCACCAATTTATAAAGTGGAATTATTTTAGCTTCCTTAAATTTCAAGGAAAGTTTGTTTCCTAATGCATAAATTGTAACAATTACGTTATTTGTATCAGTTAATTATTGGACACGAAATCTTTAGTATTTTGCATCTAAACCATCTTAAATCGCGTGTACCCGATTTTTTTAAAGATGAAATACTTTTGCTAACGTCCAAACAGTCATTGGTTGGAAGGGTACAGGGAAAGCTAAAATAACTTTTAAATCAAGGAAATGTTTTAAATTGCTCAAGGTCTTTTTTCTTTGGACCTATCATGTGATTATAATTTTTCTTTGATACTAGCAAATGGTTTTTTAAATTGATCTGCATTTACATCTGTGATATTCCTGATTTCTTGAGACTTGTTTATTATCAACATGTTAATGGCCTTCCAAATCTGACGTGAATCCTTTGTAGAAATTAACATCTTTTGAAAGTAATTACGCTTAGATTTACGCTTAAAGAGTTTCCCTTTAAATTTCTTTGTTTACGGAATTCTTTTATTTGTTCCGGAATTGCTTAACTGATTTCTTATGTTAATTTCGATATCTATTTCTTTTGTTATCCACGGGGGTTTTTTGCTTCTTGTCTGACTCTTTTTTTGAGGGAATGGAGCATGTTTGTTAACACAGAATAAAATGTTTTAATCCAAAATTCAGTTGCTTCATCAGGATCTCTTATTTGGTATATATATTCCAATTTGTGCTGTGGCAAGGTCTTAAAAGGGAAATCTCTTCCTTAAAAATTTCTAAAGCTCCTATAATATATGATCTTGTGCCCTACTTTTGGAATTTTTATACGTTTTGAACCACGTCAGACAAACGGGATTATGATCGCTACATCCACAGGGTGGAGAGCAACTTCAATGAGGGACTGTTTTGTGTTTGTATAAATGTGATCTATTAAGGTATTGACTGCTCAGTTATACGGGTTGGTATGTCAATAAGTTTTCAAGACCGTGTAAGGTGTAGTTTTGATGCCACTTGGGTTTAGGTTTCATTAAATCTATATTAAACTCCAAAAATAAAAGTTTCAAAGCTTAGCATTGTTACTTCATCCAAAAAAACCCATGAAATTTATCTTGCCAGTCCAGAGTTTCAGAGGGATTTCTGTAAAAAATCCTATAATAAGTGGTTTATATTGTTTTTCATACTGATTTCAATCCATACAGATTCAATCCATATTTTCAAGGCTGTTAGTTTTACAGTTTAATGAAGATGCTAGGTACACAGTAGGCCTTACTTTTAGGTTTACACGGATCAAGTCAAAATTATTTTCATATCCCGGTATGCTCATATCAGCATCTGTATTCTGAGGACAAACGGGATTCCGCAAAACAAAAAAAAATGAAAGCTGTTACCACTGTATGGAGAATATTGCGACATCGTTTTTTATTTCTTGAGTTTTGTTTATTCAAATAGCCATTGGGAGTCCCTGTTTAGAAGGCCATGTGCAAGGTTAAAGACATGTGCAGTTAGTTTTGGACTTAGTGAAAAAACAGTTTTCTAAATTTTAAATAAAATAGAACAAAAAGTGAAATGGAATTTTTAAGAATATATATATATATATACATACATATATACACACATATATATATCACACATACACACATTCGCTCGAGCCCTGACAAGAACCGAGGCCCGAGCAAGTCTATAGTCAGTCTAACAAAATTAAACAATATACAAAGAAAAGACTAATATAATATTAATACAATCGAAAAAGCGAAAATAAGCGAAAATCACAATCAAAGTGCGAATAGGAAATATTTCTGTCTATAACGTTTTGACACTGGAAACGTTTTCGTTCAAAAGAAAGCAAGAAATATAATGTTTGTGAAATTCTCAGCACAACAACAAATACCCCATATGACACCATTCGCTGCAGCAGTGGCCTAAAGCAACTGTCTACAACAAATTAAAATTTAAATCTTCTTTAGTTAGTGACTTCCCCCACAGTCCAGCGAGATGCAACACTCAACGCACCCAACTCCATACATCAAATTAATGATTTTTATAAACGTTTCCTTTTTGATTTTTTTTTATTTTTTTTATTTTTTTTTATTTTTTTTATTTAAATTTATTTTATCTTTTTTTTATTTATTTATTTATTTTTTTTAAAGTCTAATATCAAACCCAAATGTGAATAGACTCTAAATTAATGAACTCACTCACTCACTCCATACTGCTTTTCCTTTTCCCCACATACATATATACAATACATGCACACATACGCATGTATAATCACACACATACAAAACACATACAAAACCACAATATAATACATACACATATATATATATATACATATATACACACACACACATATAATATATACATATATATATATTATATATATATAATATATATATACATACAACATACACATACATACATATATATACACACATACATACAACAACACACACACACACATATACATATATATACATATATATATATATATATACATACAACTATATATATATATACATATATAATATATATATATATATATATATTTCACAATACACACACACACAACATTACATATATATACACACATTACACATACAATATATACATACACACACACACAAAACACATATATAATCATGATGGAACAAAACCACATGCACACGCCGTGCTCGCACACACACACACACACACACACACACACAACACACACACACACACACATAACACACACCATTGTGTTTTCAACGAGCAGATTGACGCTGCTGCATTTGAGTGTTGCGTAGGATGTCATTAAAGGTTTAACAAAAAACTGGTCGTAAGGGAAAAGCTGGGTGGCGTTTGTGTCATTGTCACGGTATTGTTGGATTTATTGCATGGTCATAAAAGCTTCCAGTGTGCACAGGAGCAACACGGTTCGTTAGCGGAAAGGGGGATAATGCGGTAAGACTTGGGTTTTACTGGTTTTCTGATCGCAGTTATACAGAGTGGGGGGGGGTGGGGAGGAGGGCCACGACATGTAAGATCAGAGGGACCTGAAGTTTGTATCGGCAGTGTGTTGTCTCGTGATAAAGGGGAGGGTTGGGGAGGGAGGGGGTGGAAGAAGAGGCCATGAAGGAACGATCAGAGGCGCCTGAAGTTTGTGTCGGCATTGGTGTGTCTGTGAGAAAGGGAGGGTAGTGACTCATGGATTCCATAGTGGATACTCATGAAGTGGGGCACTGTTTTGCTGTCTGTGGTCGTCTGGGAACTTATTTTGTTGGGTTTTGGATAGGATGCCAGTTATTTACATTTTGAACTGGACGGTTAGAACTAAACTGAGAAGATACTGGTCCCCTACCGTCTGGAGTTAAAATCTGAGATTGAGATTTGGGAAAAAAAACTGCTTAAAATGAATTGCCAGTTTGGCAGTGCCTGTTTGCTGGGGTGAATCAAGTTGCGTAACATGGGAATTTAGGTTTCCGTTTGTGTTGTGAATGTATTTTAGTTATCAATGAATTCTACATTCAGCATTTCGCAAGCTTTTTGCATATTGAGATTGGTGGGGAAATAAGGTATTAAGGGGTGTTTTTCCCTCTTTCAGGTTTTATAGAGCTAAGGAATATTTTAGCATTTGGAAAAGTGTGAGAACCAGGTGAATAAGGTCGCACCATGTCTGTTTGGGGACTTCTCCTGTCTTCTACAATCATTCACACCCACATGCAAAAATCATCACATTGACATCAAAACAACTACATGGTCTCTTAACCAGATCAAACACGTCACCAGTACACATGCCCGAACACAGATTTTGGAAATAAAGTCATGTCTTGGCACTATTCTGCGTGGGGCAATGTCCCCTGAGACCGAATCACCAATCAGTGCAACAGAACTCTGTCAACACTGATCGTTTCGACAGCGTGTCCCGTACACTGATTTTGTTGTTCAGCTCTGCCTGGGGCGAGGCAGGCAGATCAGAAGCTTTTCTTGCATAATTTCGAGAGGAGCTGCCGCAGGGGCCAGTGGCTGCTGGGGAGCTGCTGCAGGGGCGGCGGCTGCTGGGTTTAGCTGCTGTAGAGGGCGGGGCTGCTGGAGGCTCTGCAGGGGCGGCGGCTGCTGGTGACTGCTGCAGGGGGCGGGCTGCTGGTGAGCTGCTGTAGAGGGTGGCGGGTGCTGTTGAGCTTCTGTAGAGGCGGGGGCTGCTGGGGAGCTGCTGCAGGGGGCGGCGGCTGCTGGGGGAGCTTCTGCAGGGGGCGGCGGCTGCTGGTGAGCTGCTGAAGAGGGGTGGGGCTGCTGTTGAGCTGCTGTTAGGGCGGAGGCTGCTGGTGAACGCTGCAGGGTGCGGGTGGCTGCTGTTGAGCTGCTGTAGAGGGTGGGGGCTGCTGTTGAGCTGCTGTAGAGGGCGGAGGCTGCTGTTGAGCTGCTGCAGGGGGCGGCGGCTGCTGTTGAGCTGCTGCAGGGGGCGGGGGCTGCTGGTGAGCTGCTGCAGGGGGCGGTGGCTGCTGGTGAGCTGCTGCAGGGGGGTGGTTGCCGCACGCTCTGGTTTTTCACCATCTCACACAGTGTGCTAGCATCACGTAAGGCAGTGGGCTTTTGTTTTTGATTTCAGAATAAATATTTCCCATTTGAGTCTTCATGAGTGATTTTCTTTCTTGAGAGTGTTGACTTGTTTGTCTAACTCAAAAATGTTTGTCTTGAGAGAATCAATTTTGTGAATAAAGTAAGTCAGACTTTGAAGCCTTTGTGAGCGTAAGTCATTTTTTGCACAGACCTTAGCGTCCTCAAATTTTTTACATGTATTGAATTTTTCAAGTCAGCGAAAGACTGCGAAGATCAGCACTGTGTCCTGAAGCTGCTGGAATCTCTTGGCATAGAATGTCATGATGCCGATTGTTTTGGATTCCTGTTTAGCCGGGGGTGACACACAGGTGCGCTCCGAATTTTGCGCAGGACTTTGGGCGGCTCAACTCACAGAGTGCACAGGGTGGAGAGGACTTGGGAATCCTCCTTCTTAGCACAAGGTGACCGATGATCTGCCCTGACTGCTTGAGATATGTCTGTGACTCTGGAGTCAACTGTCCAAGCCTGTGTCAGAACTGTCTAAGTCAACTTCCGGATGGGGGGACAGGTCGACATGGCTGGCAGTGGATTGGTTGAAGGTTAGTTGGGGGGTAGGAGGGAGGAGAACAAAATCCTCATGCACAAGGTTTTCTCTGGGGTGACGTGCATTGGGGGTACAAAATAGGAGCCAGTGAAAAAGAGACTCTGTCATAGTGTGGAACCTTGATTGAGGTGACTGTCATTGTTGGGGACTTTAACAGAAACACTGTCCGGCACGGTACTTTTAAAAAAGGGCAATGGAGCGCTCAGCACAGTCTTGGTCAGACAGACCACATCACCATGGACTAGGGAGGACTGAACGAGGTTTCTGATTTACCTCACACTCCTTTGTTCCCACTTTACACAGTCTTTACCCTGGCAACAAGAAGGTACCACCTCCAGGCTGGACTTAAAATACAGAGTTAAGGTAATTCGCTTGGACTTGGGCTGGTAGGGGTAAAATACGTATGACTGGGCTTTGCCAGAGAATCACCTGTTTCACTTAACCACTGGAATGATGAAGGAAGGATGTGCTCTTCCTCATCATAGTCAGCAGTTTCTAGCTTGATGGAGTCGTTATTAATAGCACAGTATCTGTAGAGAAGCCATTACGCCAGACGATTAATTCGTTTTCACTGCACCAAAATCGCTTTTGATCCTTATCTAAAGTTGGTTTTAGTTTTCTTTCAAACTCGGTTTCATGCGCCTGTTGTATGTCCAGCGCCATGTCATTTATTGTTTATTTGCACGGGTACACAGGTTAACTAACACACTCGTAAAAACAACTCACTTCAAACTTTGCATTTCTGATCTCTGGGGTGGGTCACCGGCTTGTGTTTCACATCATCAACAGGCAAGCAAAATTTGTCACTTGAATGTCAATATAATTCATCCTACTACAAAGTAGCGCTGTCAAACAAAAACGTAGTCATATGTAAGGCGCCTGTGTGCCGTATCGCCGTTTTTTGAAGACAAGTAAAAGTTCAAAAGAAATCGAAAAAATGTTCTGACAAATTTTTTTCACACAACCAAGGATCGATCGATAACAGTACTTACATCATTCACAAAAGGAAACTATCACACATCCAATCTCCTATGAATCCAACTGTACAGACTGAACAAACCGGGTAATTCAGTAATTGGTCAGACGATCAGCTGTTCACAACTTCCGCTATTCGGCCATCATGTTGTGTGTTGTGGTGTGTGTGTGTGTGTGTGTGTGTGTACACGCGCGCATATGTGTTTTTAAATTTTTTTTTAAACTGGTTGTCTCAATAACCAGACCCCCCCTGTCAGGGTTCAACAACAAAATGCACCCGAGGAAAAAGTCCCAAAAAGTCTTATCACAGAGGTTTCACCCAAAAAACTTTTTTCTTCGTCCAAGGAAAATCAAAAACCCTTTATTATTACATTGCACTGTAACTTTAACGGAAAAACAGGACGAAAGCAAAGAAAGAAAGCTGCTCAATAAGATTAATATGCTCGTGATTGTTATGTGACATAAATAGGTAATGAACATTTAAAACGTCAATAAATAAAGATTTGAAATGATCTACGTCATGGAGGCCATTTCATTTATGATTGAAACGTAAACTAAATAAACAACACCCTGCGAGCGTCAAAAATCTCCATCTCTGTCAATCCTACCACCTCCATCGTCCTCCAGTCATCTTGTTTAGTGATTAACGCATCCTATAAAGTCCACAATTATGAATTATAGCAGCATTTTCTAAACCCCCATTTTCCGCAATCATAATTTTGTTTCGTCAAGCTAAATGATGGAGTCCGGGCAACTTAGCCCAAGTTATCTTTGAAATTACGTTCGCCAATTCCCATGAAATCATAATTTTATAGCAAGATTTAGTTCATTTCTCCTCTTTCTCTCTTCAGGCTAATGTTTAAAAGAGGGAAGAATAGAGAGAGAAAAAAACTTCTCCCGCATATCCCGCTCCCGATATTATGAGGTTTATCCATCTTGCTTACTTTTTCATGCCTTTTCGCTAATATGTGTCTCATATTCGTGGGATGTAGGAATGGACTGGAGGTGTATCCATGCTATTTATTTGCTGAAACTAATCTAGTTGGAAACACAAGCAATAGTCCTCCAAAGGGAAGTAAACAGTACCCAAGATCACAATTCCACTCTTCAAATTTCGGCCACGTGGCCTTTTCAAGAGAAAAGAACAAAAACAATACAACTACGTAATGTTATCTTGGCAACTGGCCAAAGAAGGACATTACTTAGTTGGTATTGTTTTGTTTTTTTTCTCTTGAGAAGACCACGTGGTCGAAAATTTGAGAGTGAAATTGTTATATGTGTAATCTTGTTGGCTTCAAAACACACCCTGGTTTTACTCACCAAACAAAATGTTGTTTCCAGCTCTTTGGTGTAGTTATATACCTTTCAAAAATCTTTGTTTAGATACAGTGCATGCTGCTAAAACTCACAGAAAATAGAAAAATACAAGCTATTTGTAAGGACTGGCTCCAACGTTTGTACTTTGACAGTTTCTTGCGTATAGTTAAGTTTGAAAAGTTTAGTAGCTTGTCACTGAGCCTAAATGGAAGTGAGTGGGTGGACGTTAACTCGTTTGTTTTTTTTCATAGCGCATAATTACACAGATTAATTATTACGAATCAATCTCATAACCACCGAACCCTAACGTGTCAGAAATGGCGATGAATATTAAACCTTCAGTTTGCAGAGCATTCTCAGCCTAGCAGACGGATTACGCATCATAGAACTGTTGAGTTGTTATTGGTTACACATTCAATGACTTTATTATTACCATCACCACGTGTCAATCCACAAGTAGATTGTTCATCCACATCATGTTTCACCTCTTCGCCGTCATGCCTACCAAGCACCAGTCGCAGTGCCAGTTGGTGTTTATCGTCTCTTCTTCACCTTCCCGTCACTTCTCTCCTTTTGAAGTCCTTCTCTCGACAGTCTGAATGAAAGAAAAAGCAAACACTTGCAACTTTTCTTCTTCTTCCAGCATCACCCGAGAGTTGTTCGTCTCTCGTTCCAGGAGATAATGACAATGTTTCAAGATAGTTTCTCTTTAAATGTACCCGAAATACGCAGACAGAAGACAAAAGGACAGACAGACTAGCGCAGAGAGAGAGAGAGAGAGAGAGAGAGAGAGACAGAGACAGAGACAGAGACAGACAGAGACAGAGACAGAGACAGACAGACAGACAGACAGACAGACAGAGAACGCAGGGACTGTTTACAACGCGTTCTGTCCAAATGCCAAAAATGCAGAAACTGGAATTGCTACATGAGGCGGAAATAGCTCAGGTTAATTAATCGCCCTTGTGCCATGGTACATATACACATCGATAAAGCTGCCACCACGTATTATGCAAGTGCAGTGCAACAATAAACGGCAGGGGTTGACATTCTCTCTCTCTCTCTCTCTCTCTCTCTCTCTCTCTCTCTCTCTCCTCTCTCTCTCTCTCGGCACATTCACTGGCAAGTGGCCTGCTGTCATGCCCACATGCCGCAGACATGGTGAGTTCAGTCAAGGAAACGAAAAAAAGACATTAACCCTTTCTGTGGTGGAAGAAGTTGATGACGGGAAACTGCTGATGTATCGATCCATTGACTGTGTTGGTCTGATGATGATGTGAAGGGATCAGTAAGAGCTTTTCCTGCAGCACGCGCGCGGCGCGCGCGCGCGCGTGCGTGCGTGCGTGCGTGCGTGCGTGCGTGCGTGCGTGCGTGCGTGCGTGCGTGCGTGCGTGCTTTTGTGTGTGTGGTGTGTGTGTGTGTGTGTGTGTGTGTGTGTTTTGTTTGTATAAATGTGTGTGTGTATAAATGAGTGTGTGTGGTGTGTGCGTGTGTGCGTGTGTGTGTGTGTGTGTGTGTGTGTGTGTGTGTGTGTGTGTGGTGTGTGTGTGTGTGTGGTGTGTGTGTGTTTGAGCCAATGTATGTGTAGAGGTGCGCCAGTGTATGTGCAAGTACAGCGTCGTGTATAAGCTTCCGCACATTAGAGAGTGTCCGAGCTTGCGCGAGTTTTGGCATAATGTCTTGTTTACACCTTTGCTTCAAGGACCCAAATCATTTCATTCTCACCCCTGGTTTCCAACTGACTGGCCGAGCACACGAAGAACCATCCTGATAATTAGATTCTTCACATTCGTGTGAGATAATCATATTTTGAACTTCCAGCACTCCTGTTGCTGTTTTCTTTATTCGATTTTCCTAGCCTTTGTGACAGGAAAACAGTGTTAAAATGCATCCCTGTTCTCTCTCTCTCTCTCTCTCTCTCTCTCTCATCTCTCTCTCTCTCTCCTCTCTCTCTCTCTCTCTCTCTCTCTCTCTCTCTCTCTCTCTCTCCAAAAGGCCACTCACTGTCAATCCCTTCCCACCGGATTTTCCTTTCCTTTCCTGCCCCCCCCCCCCGCCCCCCCCCCCCCCCCCCCCCCCCCCCCCCCCCTTCCGTGCCCAATTTTAATTCACAATGAAGTTTACTCTATAGAGTGGCGATATTACATACATTTTGTCTGCAGCTTGCCCGTCCCAGAGGTAGGTCCGCCATATGACCGAAATCTGGACAACAATTAAAAAAAATATTAATAATTTAAAAAAAAAAAACAAAGAAGATATCCAAGCGGTGCAGTTCGTTCTTTTTTTTACGCTTTTTATATTGTCTCTCTATACCAAATGAACTGGCTTTGAACTGGCTTTTCAGCAGTGAGAGAGTGCTTTAATCTGGAGATAGATAGATAGAAACAGTGTGTGCGCGTGTGTGCCTGAGTGTGTGTGTGTGCGTTTGTGCGTGCATGAATGCGCGCGCGCGCGCGTATGTGTGTCTGCAAGAGAGAGATGTGCGTGTGCGAGTGTTTGTGTGCGCGCACAGAGAGAGAGAGAGACAGAGAGAGAGAGAAGAGAGAGAGAGAGAGAGAGAGAGAGAGAGAGAGAGAGAGAGATTATCAGACAATCTAAAATTGTAGGAGAGAGAGATTATCACTGGACGCAGCACAACAAGCGTTAAGGGCCCACACTTTGTTGCAGGACTTGCAAAAGTAGAAATGATAGTGAAATCTGGGCCAGGTGCCGTTAATGTCCAGCCAGGGCAAGGCAGCGGAGCATGCATGTATCTATATAGATATATAGAGCTGAACAATTTAAGTAGTGGGGAAAACAAGTGCAGTTAGCAATTCTTCCATCATTATAATAATGACTTGGCACACACCAGTCACAGTCGACGGAGAGCCCATCAGGGAGGTGGAGTCTTTCGTCTACCTGGAAGCGTGGTTGACCAACAGGGAGGCACGGACCGAGACGTCACAGCCAGAATCGGCAAGGCAAGAGCAGCTTTCGTCATGCTCAAGAACATCTGGGCATCTGGAGGAATCAGCATAAGAACCAAACTCCGCATCTTCAACTCCAATGTGAAATCAGTTCTGCTCTACGGATGCGAGACGTGGCGAACAACACAGACGATGCAACAAAAGATTCAGACATTCTTCAACACCTGTCTGAGGCGCATCTACAAAATCCGATGGCAGGACAAGGTCCGAAACGAAGATCTGTGGGAGCGTGCGGGACAGGAACCAGTGGCCAAGCAGATACTGCGAAGGAAGTGGGGCTGGATCGGACACACCCTCAGGAAGCCAGCATCCAGCACCACACGCCAAGCCTGACCTGGAACCCGCAGGGAAAGAGAAAGAGAGGCCGTCCTCGCAACAGCTGGAGACGAGACACTGAGGCGGAGTTGAAACAACAAGGGACCAACTGGACTGGAATAACCAGAACAGCCCAGAACAGAGTGCGATGGCGAAGAGTCGTTGATGGCCTATGCTCCACCGGGAGCGACGGGCATAAATGAATAAATGAAATGAAAGATTTGAATTTTTTTTTTAATTGAAGAAAAGGGAAATATATGTTTATAATTGTGAAAACCCTTTACTAGCTGCATGAGGGAACCGTCACAATCCCTCTTGAAGACAGATTTATAGATATTGCCTGCTCTTATGCCTTTCGTCCGCTGGATCGTACTCATCAGGGAGACGCGGCTGATTGCGCCTGTGCTCTTGGTGTCAAATAGAGACACACCACAGTCCGTAATTCTGTGGTGTTCTTACCACCAAGGGTTCAAAAAAGAATCCAACAGCACCCCAAAGCAGCCAGCGAAAGGTTGAAAATAAAACAAAACGAAAGTGTGGAGAGGAAAAACGTTGCTGAAAAACTAAAAACATTATGTAAACAGTATAAAATGTAGGGGACAATCTTTGAGCCTGTGCCAGAGGATCCATTTAAGGATGCAAGGGAGATCAAAGGATATAGAACAGTCTGAGTGGTCAGTTCTGCTGTTCACTAACTCAAGCATTGTCAGTGGCTAAGAATTGTGCAGAACAACCTTTACATGGATCTCCTAAGAGATACAATCGCCCACTGATTGACCCAACAATATAATGCTGAACAATTAAGTAGTGGGGGAAAACAAGTGCAGGTTAACAATTCTTCCATCATTATAATAATGACTTGGTAAAGATTTGAAATTTGAAAAACAAAAATTGAAGAAAAGTGGAAATATATGTTATAGATAGATAGATAGATAGATAGATAGATAGATAGATAGATAGATAGATAGATAGATAGATAGATGTGTGTGTGTGTGTGTGTGTGTGTGTGTGTGTGTGTGTGTGTGTGTGTGTGTGTGTCTGTGTGTCTGTGTGTCTGTGTGTGTCTGTGTGTGTCTGTGTCTGTGTCTGTAATAGAGAGACAGACAGACAGACGGACAGAGATCTATAAAATAAATAAAAAATGCTGAGGATAGCAACTGTAAGCTATCCTTGGAAGTAGTCCCAAATCTTCTGTGAGATAAACGTGAGTCGATAGTCATTATGTCTACCTCTCGAGATTTAAGGCTTCCTCGTCGTCTTATTGGATATTGTGACTGGAGGGTCCTCGAAGCATTCGAGGAAGTGAAAGCTCGACATCGATCATTTAGCGAATTGAGGAACCGTCTTCTCTTCACGTTGCGCTGTTAACATCACAGCGTGCTTCCATTGAGTCCGAAGATCAAACCTTCCGTCAAAGGAACAGCAGCTGACAATACCATCACCTGAACTCACTGTGCTTTCATGAAGGTGACGATTAAGCAGCTTTACTTTCGTCTGGCGATCATCAACGACGCAAGCGCTACTTTGAAGTTGGGTCTTAGAACATAGCACCAGACAACATCATTGCAGAAGTGGCTGTTTGGGTCGATCTCACTGCCGGGTAGGGATGGAAGAAAGTGCACTCGCGCCACTGGAAGAAATTTTCCAAGTTGAAAATGGAAACAAAACGATCACATACTAATTACTCCTGTGAGCGACGAATAACGGGATGATCCCAAGACCGGGGAATGGTAAACTTTTCCGATTATTCTTTGAGTGAAACAAAAACTGTTTAAATGCGCACACACACACACACACACACACACACACACACACACACACACACTCACACACACACACACACACACACACACACACACACACACACACACACACACACACACACACACACACACACACACACAGGTTTCCGTCATTCTGGTTTTAGGGGGGGGGGGGGGGTGGTAGCTTAGCATTTGGAAATCTTAGTTATGTCAGAAATTTCTGCCATGAAAACCATTTGACCTCTGAGTAGGGTTCGAGGAACACACGCCCCGATTGGCGATCGGTCAGGTCCAATGCAATGTAATGATAAGCCACTGTTGGGCCAGGTTTCTGTTCTCTCCTTCTTCTTCTCCAACACCCCTTCCATCCCCCTGCCAGTCAAGCAGGTTCAGTTTATGCCTATTTGTGTGGGATATGGGCTGCAGAATTCGATCTCGTGTGTAAACAAAACTTTTCTCGCCATTTACATATTTGGTTTTTCCCCCAAGTTGTTGATTTGTTTCCTTACAAGAGACGATGTCTTTTTAATTTTCAAGGTGGGGTGACTACAGGCTGAAATGGAAACAAGAGCAAAAACAGGATAACTGGGCTGCCAAACGAAGGAACAAACACATTACATAACAAATACAACGGGTTTCGAACTATTGGTTGTTGTTTTTTCAGGCACGACAAACAATGATCAAAACAATGAAAACGAAGGAGAAACAGTCACGTGTCTTATCATTTCTGTTGGTCCTTTGTTTTCATTGTTTTGAATGTTATATGACCTGCATGAAAAAGATGTAATAGATCGAAATGCGTTGTGTTTGTTTTGTCATTTGCTTTTTTCGTTTGGCGGCCCAGTAATTTCTTTTATCGTTGTTTTGTTCATTCTGAGATCATCCTGAGTTTTCATATTCTGATCTTTTTTCCCGCCGAACTCTGATGGAAAAAAGGGGGACAATATTTGTAATTCTGGACAAGGGCTAAAGTTGGGATTGTGTGTATCCAGTCCCATTAGCTATCGAGCGTATCGTCGGGAACTGATGATATCGTGCCAGACATAGCCATGCTCCTCCCCATCCGAGGAGCGTTCCCATTCACCCCTGATCTAATCCGGATTGCATACAGTGACAGGTTCTCCTGACAAGTGACAAATGCAGCCTTCGCGGAGGGTTGGATTTGACGGATCAGCGACGATCCGTTTATCTGTGCTAAACACTCGTAACATTTTATGACTACGATTTAAGATGCTGAAGGACAAAAGCCTTCTGTGAAGAACCCAAGATGCAAGGAAGCATGTATGAAAGAGAACTGTCGACGACAGCGTTGATGGTGTTCTAGATCGGCCCGGGACTGTGTTTGTGGAAGAATGACTTTTTTTTAAGTTCCTTCATCTTGTTGACGTGTCGGGCATTGTTCTTAGTTCTTGAAGGCATGATACTGTTACCTCAGCGGTGGGATTAATAACTGTTGCATACGCAGACGTTCCTCTAACTATTAACCTCAGAGATCTTAAAACGAAATCTTATATATATGTGGCATGGAATATAAACTGTAATCAAAGATCAAGTAGGATAACTCAGAGATCTTGCAGAGTAACAAAGAGAGAGAGAGAGAGAGAGAGAGAGAGGGGGGGGGGGCATGGAATGTTTCTGTGATGAAAAAGAAAAACCTGCAATGTGCATTGGGAAAGGTTACGAGTTTTCTAAAGGATTTTGACCTAACGTGAAAATGTCTGTTCGTTCACTTTACAAAGTAATTCATTAAGGTTAATCGTGACGTGACCAAGTGCTGTTTAGTTTCAGCGCTCAAGTGGCAGTGGCAGTTTGACGTCACTCGAATGACTACATGTAGCTTGTTTTCTAGAAACTAATCCCACATATTTACTGTCTCTAAGAAGCAGTTTAACTGATATAATACATTCTTTGGTTGAATGGTTGCATGTGGTTGGTATTGATGTATACACAACAAAGAACGCTTAAACCACAGTTGCGATTTATTCCTATTGAACAATTGAGACCAGCAATTTACACAATAAAGAACGGTTTAAGAATGGTTGTATATACGCAACAAAGTGCTACTCACAACATCAGTTTATTTAACAGAGAATCATTCAAAACATTTACTTTACATTGCTTACAGTGGTAATTTACTCAACAAAGAACGGTTTGGAAAGCGAAATCATTTGAAAAAGAACGCCAAATCACTCAGAAAGGAACGGTTGAAAAAAAAACACAATTCACACACACACACACACACACACACACACACACACACACACACACACACACACACACACACACACTATTTTTAAAGGCTAGTAGTGTAAAGGCACACATTTGGCGATTGCCATTCTCAGTTAAGCTGCCAGGTATATAACAAACTAAAACACATCCCATAAACGTTTGCACACAGTTAAGACTATCATTACAATGAGATTAATAAGTAAGTAAGTAAGTAAATATCATCTCTAGTGCAATTGCTTTGCAATCGCA